>CM062820.1:178311195-179511195 GCA_031772625.1 Pinus tabuliformis
TAACAAATGGGCCATGTTGTGTGTAACCACCAGAGGCTACTCGTGTAACCAATAGATCTTAGTAATCATTTAAGTATTTTAAAGAAAGAAACACCTGCAAAATACAGGTGTTCATGTCTTACCTGAGACTTACTTTAATCGCAGGATATTTATGCAATCATAAGGCTCTAGCATAGATATGCATGGTTCAAACATTAAACAAATCCACACCAACCGAATGCAAGTAAACCCTAATGAAGTCAGATTGACGCAGAGAGACAGGGTTGAATACAATTGCAAAAATAATAATATTTATTACAGCTGCGGGCTGCTGCAGAATCCCCTGTAATAAAATTGGGTGTGTGATTGGAAACTAGAAGTATCAAAATTGAAGACAGAAACCAAGAAATGTGGAAAGCTAATTGATTGAATTGCATCAAAAAAACGACACAAAAAGGAAACAAAACAAGCCAAAATTTTACATTTAATGGCGTTCTAAGTTTCGTTCGGTGCGTTTGGAGTGGCTGATCTTAAAACAAGGAAAATCCAAGTGGAGTCAGAAATGCTTTCACAAATGAGTGTTACGTTTAATAGAAGGCTTTCACGAGTTTTAAGATTTATATGTGCATATATATGTAGTGGCATCTCCATTAGATGGGAATGATACAATTCCGTTAAAACAAGAGAATGCCAAGAAATTACGACCAACAAAATGCCCAAATGAATTGAACCACATCATTTCAACGCAATGGGTGGAACGAGCAATTAAATAGATTATGTTTACGGCTTGACAATTCCTTTGATGGCGCGGGATGAATAGAGGAAATTACTGTAGTTTGTTTCCAGAAATTAAGGAAAGACTGCAGTTTAGTTCCATAATTGAAGGCAGCAATTTGTTCAAAAAATTAATGGAGCTTAACAAAAATATCATGTGTCCTATTTACAAGGACTTGCTGAGCCATTTTATACAGAGATTTGTAGCGATATCTTCTTTGACGTTGCTTCTTCCTCTTCAGACGATGAAGAAAATTTCAGCGGTTCTTCATTTTTTATATATAAAGAATTACAGGTCTGAGAGTTTTGTGTACATGTGGGGCTAGAAATCAAAATACCGAGAAAAAAACTCGATTTCTGTCTCTATGGTGTAGCTTACGAGTTCTTGGGGTTCTCTCAAGAGGGTTTTAATGGTAAGTTAACCTAAGCTTTGAAGCTTTCCATTTGGAAGGCTTTTCTCTTTTTGGCACCTCACCCCTCAAATGATTAAGAATTTAAGTGTTTCTCTAAGGTTCCGTGTTAATCATTTAAGTGTTTCTCTAGGGTTCTGTGAACACAGGGGGAGGTTTCCATGGTAAGCAGATCTTGGTGTTGAGGATAATGCTTAAAATAAAGCTATGTAATTGCTGACAAATTAGCCAGCAAATTTTGTGTTTTGAGTTACCAGAATTAGGACAACAAATTTATAGATGTAGCCAGTGATCATTCAACAAATTATTAGGGACAGTAGATTAGTCAGAGAATGGATAATGAAATTAGAAATATGTGGGCTATATAATAATGTTCATTGATCCTATCAAGATATGAGATTCCAATGAGAGTTCAGTGTAACACTATAGACAGGAGTAAATTTTTTTTTTCCTTAAAAATAATAAAACATAGTAATAAGAATTCAGATACAATTTAATCGAATGTTTTATATCATTTACATAACATAGGAATCGTAATTATTTATTTGTAAAGTTACATCTACACTGAACCATAGCACGTAACATCGATAATCTAATTCTGTTTTCAATCTCGAGAACCAACATTCGGATTTGCAATGGTAATCCATACTTACGGTGCAATGGATTGAATATAAAGTGGTCGTTTGTACCACGGAATGAGTGGCCATTTATTAATTTCCTATTTGAGTTAAATGTTATTCGCCTAAATATCCGGCCTGGAAAAGAGCGTTGCCGAGAATTGCTCGGGCAACTGGCGCTTGACAAGCTGGTCTTCCCCACACCATCCATCTGGCACGATGAACGATCGACCTGTCGACACCATGTGATACAGCGTGCTCAGGACTCCAGGAGTTAATGCTTCTGATACATATCTCGAAAAATACCATACGATGGCTACTTCCCGGGTTTCTATGCCCATTCCTACGGTGGAGATGAGACCATCCAGATCGACGGTCGAAGTCGATCCAGGTGTGGGTGGTATGACTTGAAAGCTTTTCAATACGTTTGGAAATTCTTAGCAGTTCATTGTTAGTGTAACTTCTGTCGTCCACAGGTCTCTGGCACTTTTTCATTTTCGCACAGGAAACCTCTCCAACATGCAGTCCATGGTGTAAAATGAACTCTGCCTCCCGTCCTCGGTCATGGTAAACCGGTGCTCCCTCACCCTGGTGAATGTCACCTTGTTTTTACAGTTTTTTTTTTTTTTTTCTTCTTACCCTTATTTCTTTTTCACAGATCTGATTCTTATTCGGTTTTTTTTTGGATGACCCCTTTGTCTCAAGTGCGGAGTCTCGGTGCCGTGGCCAGCGCTCGATGGAGGACCTGTTCTGTCTTCCTTACTCACTCCATGTTCCGGGTAAGAGACGTTTACTCCCGTGGTTTAAAAATTTAGGAAAAGACCCTGGGTAACGGACTGAGCCGTTGTCCTTCTTGGCAGGCTATCTGAGCTGTGCTTGAGCATGGGAGTCTATCACTGTTTCGTGGGTTTTCCTTCAATGTGGAAAATTAACGGCTTCCCCGCCTCTGTTACTTTGTAAATTATTTGGGTTCTGCGCCAAGCAGATCAGGCAGAAACCCTAGTTGGGTTGCGCTTAATACATGTCCATTACTGTATAATTTGTTTCAGAGCCGAGGGTTACACCCTATGGCGAATAATTGTATAAAGTTTCAGTTATTATTGTTAATTGAACTTTGGCTAGATAATGAATTGTGTGCTTCTCCATAGAATCGTTTTACGGTTCAATATTTTTTTTAAAGATTGCTGGTTTACCATGGACAGATTCTCGCCTGAGTTTGAAGTTTTCATTATTTGCTGTGTACACTGGATATGCTTATCTCTTCAGAGGATTTTCCTGTAAATTTCAATTAAGAGAAAAATATCTCTATGGTTTTGTTTACTGTTATTATTTCTTGTTTGAAGAATATGGGTTGCCGGTTTCGACTTCGGAAGCCCTCGCTGGCTACCCGATCATATTCACACAGGTTACGGCCATTTTCCTTTTTTACAGGCTCGTTCCTTGATTTTTGGAATGTCTGTTATCGTTAAATTATGTTTATGATGTGGGCGCTAACCTTCCTTTGTTTTTCAAGTACTGGAGTGTTTTTCGTTACCGTATTATTCATTCTTAAACTACATTGTTAAGATGGAGATCCTGCGATCTTCGATTGGTTGTTTAGTCTAGAGAGTTCACGCATTGACTCATTTTTTGACCTGTTACAGTTTTCTTTATTTTCTTCAGTAGCGTTCTTGGAATCTTTGTATGCAAATATATATATATCTCTATATATATATATATATATATATATATATATATATATATATATATAGATATATATATATATATATTGTTTCAATTTATTTGCGTAGGCTGAAATAAATATACACAGTATTCTGTTTTCCATTTAACTGTCACTTATGCTACAGGAATTGTTCCAGTATGGAAATCTATGAACTTTAATTAAATCTAGTTTAAATGTTTCTTTCCTCCGTCAATTGCACATGAATTCATTCTTAAATGTCATCAATGTGTTTACATTTTCCATGTCTACCAATGCTTGCACAATTACAGAAATTCTTCCAATGCCATACATAGTTCTAGGCCTGTCATAGACCCTAATTAATTTCACAGTATACATAAACCATTAATAACCATTAAGTTTCTCAGTTAATCCATACCTGAATAGAGGCAAACCTCTATGTTGCGCTTGTCAACCTCCCAACCTTAGGAAGATCCTTCTCGACCTTCCACCCCTAAGCACTTCTGCAGATTTTTGCTGTCTACAAACCCTCTGGCTCTACCAGAGTCACGCTATCTGGTCCTTACCAGACGTAGCGGTTCAAGAAAGCTTCTGCCTTCTAGACATATGCCATCTGATCTTTACCAGACATAGCATTTTTCACAGAAAGAGCAACTCTCTTTTCTCTCTTTTGTTTTTCTCCCTTCTCCTGCTATCTGGTCTCTACCAGACTTGGCATAACTTTTCCCCTTTTCCTATGAGGTCTCAACCGTCTCATGAAGGTAGTTAGGTTTTCTTTTCCAACCACCTCAATAGCTACTAACAAAAATTAATCAACATAATTAATTAAACAGTAGTAGCAACAATTAATCAACATAATTAATTAAACAGTAGTAGCAAATTTCACCAAACATAACCTTAGTCAACAGTTAAATTTTACTGACTTAATTAAAACACTATCGATTTACTAGGGGCATTACATCTCCCCCTCCTGAAGTTCAACATCGTCCCGATGTTGTTCACCCAGAAACAATTCGGGATAGGCTTCTTTCATGCTTTGCTCATCTTCCCAGGTGGCCTCATCTGGCCCAAAGTGCTGCCATTGCACTTTAACCTGGGTGATGACTCGTTTCCGTAGCTCGACCCTTCTCCGTTCTAGTATTATCACTGGCTCGACCAGGAATTCTCCTTCCGGTTCCACCTAAAACACATAATATTCAGATTAGCAATTTCTTAACAATCAATTTTCGATTTATGTTGTCTTACAATATCTTCTTACCTGTATGTCCTGCCAACTTATTATGTGTCTAGGGTCATAAACATATTTCTTTAAAACAGACACGTGGAAGACATTATGGACCCAGATGTGGCTAGGTAGGGCTAGCTGATAAGCTACCGGCCCCACTCGTGCTAAAATCTGGAAGGGTCCACAAAAGCGGGGTGCCAATTTGGCACAACCATTCCATTGTAGAGTACTTCTCCTTGCCCGAATTCTGACATATACATGTTCACCCACTTGGTACTCCCTAAAGGTCCTTTTCCGATCTGCAAAACTTTTTTGTCTGTCCTGAGCTACTTTTAAATTAGCCCGCACCCTCTTAACCATTGCTTCCATCTCTTTTAACATTTCAGGACCCAGCATGAGTCTGTCCTCTGGTCCACCCCAGCTGGATGGCGTGCGGCATTTTCAGCCGTAAAGTACTTCGAATGGGCTCATCTGCAAGGATGCATGATATCCATTGTTATAGGAAAACTCCACAAGATGTAAATACTCTTCCCATCGAGTGGCTTGTTGCATCACATATGACCTCAGCATGTCCTCCACCACTTGATTCACCCGCTCAGTCTGTCCGTTAGTCTGCAGATGATATGCGGTGCTAAAATTCAATTGAGTTCCCAAACCTTCAAACAAGGTCTTCCAGAAGGCTGATGTGAATTTAACAACGCGATCGGATATTATAGTTTTTGGCAGCCCATGGAGCTTAAATATTTTCTGCATAAAAACATTTGCAATTTGTGCTACACGATACGTAGATTGGACTGGTATGAAGTGGGCTGACTTACTGAGTTTGTCCACTACAACCATAATAGCGTCATTATTCCTCTTGGACTTAGGTGACCCTGTAATAAAGTCCATGGTGATAATCTCCCACTTCCATTCTGGTATAGGTAATGGCTGTAGCAACCCCGCAGGGTGTTGATGTTCAGCCTTAATCTGTTGACATTCTATGCATTGTGCCAGATATTCTATTACATCTCTTTTCATGCCTGGCCAGTAATATTCCCTCCAAAGCGAGGTGATTAACTTTTGATAACCCGGGTGTCCTGCAAAAGGACTTTTATGATATTCATCCAGAATCTTTTCCTTAATGTCGCCCTGACTGGGTACATATATTCTTTTCTTGTAGCATAAAATGCCTACTGCATCCAACTCATAACCTTGTTGCATTATGTGGATGTTTAAGTTCTGTACTTGTTGTTTCTTTTGCTGATAGATTTGATCTTGCTCAGCAGCCCCTTCAATTTCTTTGCTAAGGGTAGACCGTCCTTCACTAAGGCCAATTTCATAGAGACAATGCACCTTTCGGCTTAGAGCATCCGCCACCCGATTTTCTTTTCCTTTTAGGTGTTTGATTTCAAAATCAAAACTGCCCAAAAAGTCCACCCACCTAGCTTGCCTAGCGTTTAAAGTTGGTTGATTAAAGTAGCTAGTTAAGCTGTGGTGATCTGTCATCAATAAAAATTTTCTTCCCACCAAATAATGGCGCCACATTTTTAGTGCATGTACTACAACAGTTAGTTCCAGATCATAGGCAGAATACTTCTGCTCATGTTCTTTCAATTTTCTGGATTCGTACGCGATCACCTTCCCTTCTTGCATCAGCACCCCTCCTACACCCTCTTTGCTTGCATCTGTGTAGACTACGTAATCTTTTTCCGGGTCCGCAATGCTCAGCACAGGTGCAGTGGTGAGCAGATATTTGAGCTGTTCAAAGCTCCGTTGACACTCCGCTGTCCACTTAAATATTTTTCCTTTCTTCTGCAAGGAGGTGATAGGGTATGCAACCTTGGAAAAACCTTCCACAAACCGCCTATAATATCCAGCCAGCCCCATGAAAGATCTGATATCTGCCACGTCCTTTGGTGTTGGCCATTCCATTATGGTTTTAATCTTTTCAGGGTCCACAGCAATGCCTTCCTTGGTGATGATATGCCCCAAATACTGGATCTGCTCTTTATAAAAGTCGCATTTGCTAAATTTACCATATAGTTGATGTTCCCGTAGTGTCTGTAACACGAGTCTGAGGTGCTCCTCATGCTCTTTAATATTCTGGGAGTATATAAGTATATCATCAATAAAAATTAATACGAATTTGTCCAAGTACTGATGAAATACACTATTCATCAGGCACATAAATGTCGCAGGTGCATTGGTCAACCCGAAAGGCAGTACCACAAACTCATAATGCCCATAACGGGTTCGAAAGGCTGTTTTGGCTATGTCCTCCTCCTTAATTCTGATTTGATGATAACCAGACCTCAAATCGATCTTTGAAAATATCGTCGCCCCTTTCACCTGATCAAACAGTTCATTGATGCGGGGTAGTGGATATTTATTTTTAACTGTCAATTTATTCAGCTGTCTATAATCTATGCACATACGGAGGGTTCCGTCCTTTTTCCTAACAAACAGTACAGGGGCTCCCCAAGGGGATACGCTGGGACGGATATACTTCTTGTCCAACAGCTCTTGCAGCTGCATTTTTAATTCTGTTAATTCCGGCACACTCATCCGGTATGGTGCTCGGGACACTGGGGCTGCACCGGGTACCAATTCTATGGTAAAATCTAAATCTCTTTTGGGTGGCAGCCCTGGTACTTCTTCGGGAAATACATCTGTAAATTCTCGCACTACTGGTATGCTTCCCATAGCAGCAATTTTATCTTCAGATTTGGCATAACCCACTTGAACTGCATATATTTGACATTTTTTCCTGATGCTTTTAGCTAGCTGTGAGGCAGTAATTGGCTGGATCTGCACTGGTTTCAGGATACCCTGAATTTCCTGTTCATTTCCCAGTTCGTCCCGATAAGAAATTGTTTTTGTCTTGTAGTTTATTATGGACCACCGCCTTTCCAGCCAGTCCATCCCGATCAGTACATCATACGAACCGAGAGGGAGTACATTCAATTCTGTCATCACTGTCTGACCGACTATCTTCAATGGGCAGTTGCTGACCTTAGCCAGCACCCGTCTTTTTGCTCCGGTTGCTAGCTGTACTAACCATGGACTCTTAAACTTAATGGATTGCAAATTACAATTTTCCACAACTTTGGGACTAACATAGCTTAATGTAGCTCTTGGGTCTACTAAAATGGAAACAGTTCGATCAAAAATCTTACCTTCAAACTCTACCATCGTTGGCTGGTAATCAGCTTGACGATCCTCGGGGGCAGCATTTATTCTGGGTATGGACAGAGCCACGTCTCCCACTGTGGAGGCTTCATAAACCTGGGACACCTGATCACTTCCCTTTTGGTGAGGGCAATTTTTAATATAGTGTGGCCCGCCACAACCCCAACACTGCACTGGTGGCCTAGCTGATCCCTCATTATCAACTCTACCCGGTTGCTCACTGTATTTAGATTCATTAGGTGGCTTTAATCTGAGTAGATTTCTGGACTGGTTTCTATTGCTGGCCCCTTTGGAGAATCCCTTGTTGAAATTGTTGCGAGCTCCCTTAACTCCCATAGTTATTCTGCTGCCTTTTCTATCTGCCCAACACTTCCCAGAATTTTCTCCTTTTTGTTTATTCTGCTGATAACATATTCTAGCTTTCCGTATCGCTTCGTCCATGGTCTTCGGATTATCAAATTCGATCCTTTCCCGCATTGTCTAGGGTAGGCTGCTAACGAACCGCTGCACCTTTGCCTTTTCCTCCCGAATATACGGTACATAGCGAAGCAGAGATGTAAATTTAGTAATGAATTCATCCATGGTCTGCTGCCCAAGCCGCAGATCATGAAATTCCCGTGCTTTTTCATCGTAGAAGCGTTCAGTCAAGTATTTCTCCTTGAAGTATCTTTGAAAAGTTTCCCAAGTTACATCTTGCTCACTCACCCCCCACACCATCTTGACTTCCTCCCACCATAATGTAGCTTTAGCCTGCAGCTGGAAAATAGCCAGCCGTGCCTTAAGATGGTGATCATACTCATAGACTTGGAAATATTTGTTCATGTTGATTAACCAAGCTTCTGCGGCCTCCTCGGATTCCCCGTCAAAATGTGGTGGCTTGATCTTCCGAAACTCCCCTTGCAGTTCTATCCACTGTCTTTTTGGGGTTTGATGTTCAGAGGCGTTATCAGATTTCTCTCCTCGAACCTCTGCTCTTTCCTCTGTTTCTTCCTGTTCTGTATGATAGCCCTGTTCATCCGATACTCGCGTTTGCTCAGGACTAGGATGAGGCTGGTGCTAGTTTTGTTTATCTGATAAACTTTTCATGATCCTTTCTTGTTCCATGGTTAATCTGGCGTTGTCCTCACGCAAACGGGCCATCTCGTTCTTCAGTTCCTGGATTGTCTCCAATATAGTCAAATTGGTGTTGCGTGCTTCCTCCCCCAGCTGTACCCATATCTCAGGATTTCCCTGAGGGTGGGTAACGTTGTCTGGTCAATTCATATTTCCATGAGGAGCGCTGCTCGTTCTCCTCATTCTGCTGTCACCTGATCAGGAGATTAGTTCTTTTCAACAGATATGATGTGCAATATATTGGAATAACCCCTGCTTGCTTGTTAATCTGGTTATTTATGTATTGTTGTCTCTATTATGATTAACCCGAGGTCACAGAGTTGTAACCTGGGCTCTGATACCACTTGTAACACTACAGACAGGAGTAAAATTTTTTTTTTCCTTAAAAATAATAAAACATAGTAATAAGAATTCAGATACAATTTAATCGATTGTTTTATATCATTTACATAACATAGGAATCGTAATTATTTATTTGTAAAGTTACATCTAGATAGAACCATAGCACGTAACATCGATAATCTAATTCTGTTTTCAATCTCGAGAACCAACATTCGGATTTGCAATGGTAATCCATACTTACGGTGCAATGCATTGAATATAAAGTGGTCATTTGTGCCACGCAATGAGTGGTCATTTATTAATTTCCTATTTGAGTTAAATGTTATTCGCCTAAATATCCAGCCTGGAAAAGAGCGTTGCCGAGAATTGCTCTGGCAACTGGCGCTCGGCAAGCTGGTCTTCCCCACACCGTCCATCTGGCACGATGAACGATCGACCTGCCAGTACCATGTGATACAGCGTGCTGGATTAAACGCTCAGGACTCCAAGATTTAATGCTTCTGATACAAATCTCGAGTAAACCATACGACGGCTACTTCCTGGGTTTCTATGCCCATTCCTACGGTGGAGATGAGACCATCCAGATCGACGGTCGAAGTCAATCCAGGTGTGGGTGGTATGACTTGAAAGCTTTTCAATACGTTTGGAAATTCTTAGCAGTTCATTGTTAGTGTAACTTCTGTCGTCCACAGGTCTCTGGCGCTTTTGCATTTTCGCACAGGAAACCTCTCCAACATGCGGTCCGTGGTGTAAAATGAACTCTGCCTCCCGTCCTCGGTCATGGTAAACCGGTGCTCCCTCACCCTGGTGAATGTCACCTTGTTTTTACAGTTCGTTTTTTTTTTTCTTCTTACCCTTATTTCTTTTTCACAGATCTGATTCTTATTCCGTTTTCTTTGAATGACCCCTTTGTCTCAGGTGCGGAGTCTCGGTGCCGTGGCCAGCGCTCGATGGAGGACCTGTTCTGTCTTCCTTACTCACTCCATGTTCCGGGTAAGAGACGTTTACTCCCGTGGTTTAAAAATTTAGGAAAAGACCCTGGGTAACGGACTGAGTCGTTGTCCTTCTTGGCAGGCTATCTGAACTGTGCTTGAGCATGGGAGTCTATCACTGTTTCGTGGGTTTTCCTTCAATGTGGAAAATTAACGGTTTCCCCGCCTCTGTTACTTTGTAAATTATTTGGGTTCTGCGCCAAGCAGATCAGGCGGAAACCCTAGTTGGGTTGCGCTTAATACCTGTCCATTACTGTATAATTTGTTTCAGAGCCGAGGGTTACACCCTACGGCGAATAATTGTATAAAGTTTCAGTTATTACTGTTAATTGAACTTTGGCTGGATAATGAATTGTGTGCTTCTCCATAGAATCGTTTTACGGTTCAATATTTTTTTTAAAGATTGCTGGTTTACCATGGACAGATTCTCGCCTGAGTTTGAAGTTTTCATTATTTGCTGTGTACACTGGATACGCTTATCTCTTCAGAGGATTTTCCTATAAATTTCAATTAAGAGAAAAATATCTCTATGGTTTTGTTTACTGTTATTATTTCCTGTTTGAAGAATATGGGTTGCCGGCTTCGACTTCGGAAGCCCTCGCTGGCTACCCGATCATATTCACACAGGTTACAGCCGTTTCTTTTTTACAGGCTCGTTCCTTGATTTTTGGAATGTCTGTTATCGTTAAATTATGTTTATGATGTGGGCGCTAACCTTCCTTTGTTTTTCAAGTACTGGAGTGTTTTTCGTTACCGTATTATTCATTCTTAAACTACATTGTTAAGATGGAGATCCTGCGATCTTCGATTGGTTGTTTAGTCTAGAGAGTACACGCATTGACTCATTTTTTGACCTGTTACAGTTTTCTTTATTTTCTTCAGTAGCGTTCTTGGAATCTTTGTATGCAAATATATATATATATATATATATATATATATATATATATATATATATATATATATATATATATATATATATATATATATATATATATATATATATATATATATATATCTATCTATCTATCTATCTATCTATATATATATATATATTATATATATATATATATATATATATATATATATATATATATATATATATATATATATATATTGTTTCAATTTATCTGCGTAGGCTGAAATAAATATACACAGTATTCTGTTTTCCATTTAACTGTCACTTATGCTACAGGAATTGTTCCAGTATGGAAATCTATGATCTTTAATTAAATCTAGTTTAATCTTTTCTTTCTTCTGTCAGTCGCACAGAAATTCGTTCTTAAATGTCATCAATGTGTTTACATTTTCCATCTCTACCAATGCCTGCATAATTACAGAAATTCTTCCAATGCCATACACAGTTCTAGGCCTGTCATAGACCCTAATTAATTTCACAGTATACATAAACCCTTAATAACTATTAAGTTTCTCAGTTAATCCATACCTGAACAGAGGCAAACCTCTCTATTGCGCTTGTCAACCTCCCGACCTTAGGAAGATCCTCCTCGATCTTCCACCCCCAAGCACTTCTGCAGATTTTTGCTGTCTGCAAACCCTCTGGCTCTACCAGAGTCACGCTATCTGGTCCTTACCAGACGTAGCGGTTCAGGAAAGCTTCCGCCTTCTAGACATATGCCATCTGATCTTTACCAGACATAGCATTTTTCACAGAAAGAGCAACTCTCTTTTCTCTCTTTTGTTTTTCTCCGCTATCTGGTCTCTACCAGACTTAGCATAACTTTTCCCCTTTTCCTATGAGGTCTCAACCGTCTCATGAAGGTAGTTAGGTTTTCTTTTCCAACCACCTCAATAGCTACTAACAACAATTAATCAACATAATTAATTAAACAGTAGTAGCAACAATTAATCAACATAATTAATTAAACAGCAGTAGCAAATTTCACCAAACATAACCTTAGTCAACAGTTAAATTTTATTGCCTTACTTAAAACACTATCGATTTACTAGGGGCTATGTGAAGCAAGTAAAAACATTAAATGTTGCTTATGATGATAGTTCCTGGCTATGTCACATAGGGTATGGAAATTTGAATATGAAAGGCTTGAAATTGTTATATAACAAGCAAATGGTCAAAGGGTTACCACTTATTGGTTCCACTAATAAAGTCTGTGAAGGGTGTATTCTTGGTAAGCAACATAGAGATTCATTTCCAGTAGGAAAATCATGGAGAGCAAGTAAACCACTGGAACTAGTGCATGCATATATATGTGGTCCTATGCAAACCTTGTCTCTCAACAAAAATGAGTATTTCATTGTTTTTGTGGATGATTTTAGTAGAAGAACATGGGTATATTTAATTAAAGAAAAATTTGATGCATTTGTCATATTGCAACAATTTAAAGCTCTTGTGGAAAATCAAAGTGGTTATTGTCTAAAAACATTACGCATAGATAGAGGAGGAGAAAAAACTTCTAATAAGTTTGATTCTTATTGTAAAATTAATGGAATTCAAAGGCAATTGGCAGCTAGTTATACTCCCAAATAGAATGGAATCGCTAAACGTAAGAACAGAACAATTGTTGAGATGGCTAGGAGCATGATGAAAGGTAAAAACCTTCCAAAAGTTTTTTGCACTGAAGCTGTAGCTACATCTGTTTATTTGCTTAATAGATGCCCAACAAGAAGTGTGAAAAATATTACCCCTTATGAAGCATGGTGTGGAAGAAAACCCAATATTTCTCATTTAAGAGTCTTTGGTTGCATTGCCTATGCTCATGTTCCTACTGAAAAGAGAAGAAAGCTTGATGATAAAAGTGTGAAATGCATTTTTATTGGATATTGTGAGGAAACCAAAGGTTATAGATTGTACAATCTACAAACTGAAAAATTAATGATTAGCCGTGATGTGTTATTTGATGAGAAAGAAGAATGGTAGTGGAATCATGATGTGCAGCAACAAACTCCAAGTATTGTTGTACAAGAAGATGAATATTTTGTTTCTGCAAATCCATCGAGTAATCAAAATACTTCAGAGGCCACATCCACTCCATCATCTTCTGCTACTTCAAGTCCTTTATCAAGTCCAAGTCCTCCTCCAAAAAGGATAAAATCTTTAAATGAAATTTATGGTTATAGTAATTTTGCTTTGATGTCTCATATTGAAGCAGAACCAAGATGTTTTGAAGATGTAGTAAAAGAGTTAGTTTGGTGCAAAGCAATGGATGAAGAGATGGCAGCAATTAAAAAGAATGCAACATGGGAGCTTGTGGATCCTCTTATTGAAAAAGAAGTCATTGGGGTGAAATGGTTGTATGAAACCATGCGGTTGATGGATCAATATAAAGGCACAAAGCAAGGTTAGTAGCAAAGGGATATGCTCAACAACCAGGTATTGACTACAATGAAACATATGCTCCTGTTGCAAGATTTGATACAATCAGAACTGTTTTGGCATTGGCAGCACAATATAAATGGTTAGTTTATCAATTTGATGTTAAATCAGCCTTTCTAAATGGTGAGTTGAAAGAAGATGTATATGTTCACCAGCCCCAAGGATATGAAGAAGTAGAAAATGAATACAAAGTCTACAAACTGAAAAAGGCTCTTTATGGGCTTAAACAAGCTCCAAGAGCATGGTACAACAGAATTGACACTTATTTTTTGAAAAAGGGGTTTAATAGAAGTGAAAATGAACACACATTATATATCAAGTCAAATGGTAATGATATAATAATTGTGTGCTTATATGTAGATGACTTGATATACACATCTTCAAGTGATTTGTTAGTGGAAGAGTTCAGGGAGGCTATGATGACTGAATTTGAAATGACTGATTTGGGTTTGCTCCATTATTTTCTTGGCATAGAAGTGACACAGATGAATGATGGAATTTTTATTTCACAAGAAAAATATGTTTCAAATATTCTTAAAAAATGGAAAATGGGAAATTGTAAACCCATGAGCACACCCATGAATACAAATGAAAAATTTTCTGTAGAAGATGGAGTTGAAAAGGTAGATGCTCAATCCTATAGGAGTCTGGTAGGAAGTATTTTGTATCTTACTACCACTAGGCCTGATATTATGCATGCAGTAGGCTTGATTTCCAGATTCATGCAAAGTCCAAGTAAGATTCATTTTGGAGCAGCAAAAAGAATTTTGAGGTATGTCTGTGGAACAAGAAATTATGGAATTTGGTATACTTCATCAAATAATTTTGGGTTGGTTGGTTATACAGATAGTGACTGGGTTGGATCTTTTGATGATAGAAAAAGCACTTCAGGTTATGTATTCAGCCTTGGATCAGGTGCAGTATTATGGTGTTCAAAGAAGCAACCAACTATTTCATTGTCTTCTACAGAGGCAGAGTATATTGCAGCAGCAACAGCAACATGTGAAGCAATTTGGTTGAAGAAAGTATTGATAGATCTAAAACAAGAACCAAAATATGCCACAACTATTTACTGTGATAACTTGTCTACCATTGCCATAACTAAAAATCCAGTGTTTCATAATCGCACCAAACACATTGATATCAAATATCATTTCATAAGAGACTATGTGGCAAAAGGAGAAATTCAAATAAAGTTTTGTACAACAAATGAACAGCTTGCAGATATATTTACCAAAGCACTACCTAAAGGGAAGTTCGAATACTTAAGGGATATGCTTGGAATCACCTCATTAAGCATTAAGGGGGAGTGTTGAGGATAATGCTTAAAATAAAGCTATGTAATTGCTGACAAATTAGCCAGCAAATTTTGTGTTCTGAGTTATCAGAATTAGGACAGAAAATTTATAGATGTAGTCAGTTATCATTCAACAAATTATTAGGGACAGTAGATTAGTCAGATAATGGATAATGAAATTAGAAATATGTGGGCTATATAATAATGTATTCATTGATCCTATGAAGATATGAGATTCCAATGAGAGTTCAGCTCATGGATTGAGAATTAGTCTTCTCTTATTTTTGTTCATTGGTTTTGTTTATGTTTTCATATGCATGCTCTTGCTAGATTTAACAGCAGGTGAGACAAGCGTGCCAATCTCCCTTGCTACCTATGGCATACTTCTTTTCACTTCCAGGTGTTCATTTGAATCTTTACATATATTCCCCAAAATTTATGTGGCAAAACCCAGGGCCATAGGGAAATACCCTTCTTTCAATTGATGGATTCTTAGGGTTTTTCTTTTTATCGGTACCAGGTCATGTTAGGAAGGGGCATCACGTACCATTAAGAGATTAATGTAATCGTCTGCCCTTTGGACAGTGATGTATTTTCCCCAGTTAAAGGTCGAATTGTGAAAATTGCGATTTATAAAAAAAATTAGAAGACACTAGTTTTTTTTTGGTACTGAAGAAGCCCCTGGATAGCCGTAAATGGAATTTTTTAAAATTATTTAACATAATCGTGTCTTGTGACTAGAAACCTAATGAGAAGGTTATCTTTAAACCCTTTCAACCACCAAGCTATACATTATTGAAGATTGTTTCCTCTTATCTCTCCTCCATTTTCTAGCCTATCTGGTACTGGTGTAATACCGTGAACTTATATATATACATATATAATTTCTTTACACTTATGTTTAGATTTTGCATGGTTTAATGGTTTTTGTCTATTAGCCATAGGACCTAGCTTCTCTCAGCTATCTACTTTGAGGTAATAATGTGCTTCAAATGTTATAGAACCAATATGCGCTCAATGTATATATATTAAGAGAATAATGGTTGTTCTCAGTACTTTCTTCCATTCAACTTCAAAGTATTGGAATCTGAGAGTTATTTGGGTTTTTTTTTTAATTACAATAAACCAATTACTCTAATTACTTTCCCCATGAGTAATACCAAAGTGTATAGTTTGCAAGCAGGGTTTGTCTTCCTTCAATTCACACACACACACACACACACATATATATATCCAGTTTCCTGCTCGATACCTTGTAGGTTCCAGTGATGAGTGAGACTTGACTCTTTCGAGATGTACCATACACCATTGCGAATGTATTGTACTAATTGTAGTGATTGGCGGGATTTGATTCTTCCAAGACCTACCATACACCAATGGGAAAGTATTGTACTAATTATATAGAGCAGGGATTGTTCTAGAAGGCAACTCCTGGTTACTAACCAAAACTAACCCTAGTTCCTGCAACTCATCATTATATCATTTTCTTGTTAACACTACTACCTTCTACAATTTTGTACTAATATTCCTAGTACTAATGAAATTTCCAGATAATTTCAAATGGAAATTAGTTTAACCAGGAACTAATTTATTTCACTGGCATAATCATTTAATAGAAATAGAGTGTAGCTTACATATATAGAAAATATATTATAACACAATTAGGTTTACTTTTTTTCCAATAGTCACAAGTCAATACTTATTTTTGTTTTGTTCCACCCAACCAATGAGTTATGTGTTTGCACACCAGACTCTTCGAGCCAGTTTTTTCCTAAAATAATTCCTTGAGAGTGATCTAACATGGTCTGCCCAAAGGCATCAAGACTTTATCAGTCCAATTTAGGACTCAGAGTCACAAGCCTCAGCCACCGGCTAGCTCAAGAATGCCCTATCTCACATTGTACTGCCAACCTTCCATAGCCTCCTGTTGTAGGTTCCAAAGCTTAATTCTTTAACTCTTCTCTTGGACCTCCTCTAACCAGGTATCAAACAAAGCTTTATTCTTTAACTCTTCTCTTGGACCTCCTCTAACTAGGTACCAAACTTCCAAGGTCGCCTCACGTTTTCTTCCCTTTTCCCCTCTCTTGGTTCCCTTGTCCCAACTAAGGTTATTTATCTCTTGGGAGAGGAATAAGTGTATTATAACTTTTTGGTGAATGAACCTTTCTTTTAGCACTTTTTCCTAATTTTATGGTTCACTATAGCTTGTATTATTTATTCAAATAAATAAATAACATTTATATTTTACCATCCATCCGTGGTCCATACTTTTACCTAGTCATTTGCAATAAAGCAAAACATTTACAACTTTACTAAGGGGTGTTACAAATAAAAAAGCCTAGAAAATAGTTAATGCCTTGTATATTAAATGTATATCACTAAATATGAAATAACTTTAGATTATAAAATGTACACTCTAGTAGTATTAAAAGTTTGTAATTAAATACTATTTTTAGGCGTAGTCATGAAATAGAAACAATTTCAAGAAATAATGTGGTTTTTTTTTGTTTAAAATGCATTTTTGAGTGCATAAATGGATTCAACACATATTCCGTATTTAATTTCATAGAAGACAAGCACAAGCATCTATAGTTGTAAAGCCCTGAACACAAATATCAAGTATCAGATTATAAAAAAAGAAAAGAAAATCAAATTAGTTGCAATTTATCGGCATAATTAAAGCATGGCTTGTGATGGCTTGTGATCAAAAGAATCGGTTGGCTAGGGTTGGAGTTTGAGATCCCCTCCTGGCCAGTTGAATGGACTTTTAATCATGGTGTGGTGTTTTTTTGTTTGGTTTGTTTTCTTAAATGATAATTTTTAAGTAAAAATTTTTATAAAAAATAATCCAGAAAGTTTTGCTCAAATTATGAACCCCAAAGGTTTCTGGTTTGAGATAATAATTTTTTTTTAAATATAAAAATGAGAATGGGTTATTAAAAAAAATTAATTTTAAATTATTTAATTTTTAATTTGATTTAATTATTATTTTTTTTAATTAATAAGGTGTTTAATTTTTTTAAAGTTTTTGATGGGAATTGTGTGAAACAAAATTTAACTAGTTATATAATTTTTGGACAAATTGTAATGTTTTTTATTCTCTAAAATACATATTTAAAACATAACTGATTTTTTTTTTTTACTTTTACAATAATACTGGAAAGTGATAAAAAACAAAAACTATATAATTTATTATAACAATATCTTTATGTAAAAATACCATTATAATTAATATGGATTGCAAATATTTTAATTTAATAAATATATAATTTATTAATAATAACTCTTAAAAATTAAAACAAATTAGCTAAAAAAACCCTTAATAAAAATTGAAGTATTTTAAATTTATGCTTTTGACTTGTGAATTTTTTGTGACCCGTCAAATAGATCTAAAAATTAAAAAGATTTTCCCTCAAATTCAAGGACCAGCCCGGGACAACAAGAGAACTTTGTTGTACTTCTTTGACACGGCACATTGTTGGGTTAAATTCATTAAATAGAGTTGAATAAAAATATATAATAAAAAATACATTTTAAGTAAAAAAATAAGATCATAAGATCATGATGTGAAAAAAATTTAGTCAAATTTTCAATTTATTTTAATAAAATTTAATATAAATTTTATTTAAAAAACTTTCACGATAATTTAAAATTTATAAAATATTTTTTAATTAATAATAACAAATTAAAATAATATTTTTAATAATAAAAAAATTAACCCACATTTTCAAATAATGTTCAGTAATCAATTTTTTTCTTTTAAATAATAAAAATCAGATATTATCATATATTTAAATAAAATCGTTCTTGTGTCAAGAAAGTCCTACAACACACCCAAAACACCTTCAGCCTAAACCTCTGATCTCATAGAATTAACCAGAGGGAAGTTGAAGTTGCTATAAGAGCAGTCGAGAAGGCTTAAGCCTCAAGATTGCACATATCTTTGATGCCAGTCCACTGGTCTAGTGCCGAATTCTCAGGTTCAGTTCCAAATCAAGAAACCCTACTGCTCGGATATGGAAGCTCTTGTTCACGGCGCTGAAATTCATGAGCAACATGGCGCAATAGACAGTAATACTTCGCTTAGGTCCGCATCGTCTCTGAAAAGCGATCTCTGCCATGGAATTCGAGAGGCCGGAAATCGAAGGTGAGGCGCCGCTTAAGGTCGCGAGATCGAGGTCCATTGCGGCGGTCGAGGATGCGTGCAAGCAGTTTCGAAACTATGTCTAGAGATGGTTGCGGAGGACCAAAATATCACGTGTCCCGTTTACAGGGATTTGTTGAGCCAATTTTATGCAGAGATTTGTAGTGATATCTTCTTGGGTTCTGCTTCTTACTCTTCCGACGATGAAGAAAGCCTCATCGGTTCTTCAGTTTCTTGATGTAAAGAATTACAGTTCTGAGAGCTTTGTGTACGTGTAGGGCTAGAAATCTAATGCCGAAAATAGGAACTCGAATTTCTTTCTTATAAAATTCTTTAAGGTACGAATTTTCTGTGAGAGTAAACTAAATGGCCTATCCTTTACCTGTGAAAGCAAACTGACATGTGCGCGTCTCAGACCCCAGCCCTAAAAATCTATACAAATCATGCGCATGATGATATTGTTATATCTTTGCTGGATAACATGGCTCTTTTACCAAAAAATGTTATGGCTTTTCCATTCTTCTGTAATGTCTTCCTGCAAAAAAAAACCTTGACAAAACTGAAAACAATCTAAAATAAAACTTGTTAAATACATAAATTATGAATAAAAGCACAGCCTCTCAAATCTTGACGCAATACTTTTGAAATTCTTAGAATTTAAGCAATTATGTGAAGACGTTTCTTCATGGTGAATGTAACTCCATGAATTTTCATGTCGAAACCAGTCTGCATAAATCAACTTCTTTTATGGTGATGGGCGTAGCCTCCTGATATTTCGTCTCCGAATATGTTTGCATAAACTGTCTGGACCACGTGGCAAGGGTGAAGGCAGTTGTTTCTTCGTCTGCCTATTGAGTTTCTTGTACAGATGAGAGCTTGCGCAGAGTAGCCACCTCCCCTGCTTAGAGCTTGATGCTTCTCCCAGGTTCAGTGTTGGTGAAGGGTTTGTCCGTGCCCTCGGCTGGCTAGATTTTGCGTTTGCTGAAGGCAATTCTGGCAGCGATGATTCAAAGCTGGGATCCACGGATTATGTACTTGTACGGCCCTTCGTAAGCTTTTATTACAATGTAAATCCGCCCATCAATCCGCTGGTTTTCCACCAGAGATCATCCAGTTCACTGTCAAGAGGATCGATACGGTAATCCTGTGCTTTCGCCGTCGTCTTTCCTCCCAATTCGCGCGATATTTGGTGCTAATTCGACTCCTAAAGAAGGAATGAGGGTTTCATGATCCAAAGTTGAGGAGTGTCACTGCAATCCAGGACCCTCATCTACCTGAGGTTTGATTTGAGGAATTTAAAGATCCACTGCGGTTTTTAACTAATTCATGAATTTTTAGTGTTTAGTTTTCTGGTTATGGTTATGATTGGATTGGAAGCATCTTACATCAATGGCTCTGCTTTACCATAATATTCACTCCACTGACACTAGTTTGCAATTGGTCTTCCTGGTAATTTTTAACTTTTATAAATCGTCACCGACACCGACATCCTCAATGATCTGCCCACAGGATTGAAGGTTCTCCTGTTGGCCCTCTGCATATCAGTGAAGTCAAGGTCTAGGGAAGCAATCCGGAGGCCTCTGAAGTGAAAGATCCGCTCACCGGGTTTAAGGTTGTCCTGTTAGCCCTATACATTAGGGAAGTCAAGGTCAGGGGCAAAATCCCAAGGACTCCATCTTAAACCCTCTCTTAAGTAATTCTTAGCTCTCAAGTTCATTTGGCTACACAAGGATCTGTTTCGCCCCCTAAGAAATATTCTTCTCATTTTACTTGTACGCTAGCCACTTTAAAATCTTTATATGCAAAGGCTGTCATCTCGTGGGTCAATTCGTCTCTGGGAAACCAGAGTTCAAAAAGGTACAAACCCCATTTTTATTAAATTTGATGTTTGTTGAAGCACTAGAGATTAAATTTGATGTTTGTTGAAGCACTAGAGGTTACCCTCACTGACCTAAAAACAATGGAAAACCTTGAAACAATAGGAAACATGAACTTGTGGGATGCAAAGTAGACAAATATATTCTTCGTTGGATTGGCTTCATTACCTTCTGCGTGAAAATGGATCAACCGAAAATTCATAAATGGTTGAATCCTTTAAGCTTGTTTGGGGAAACTATGAATGTGGAAGAGAGAGCATTTAGAGGAAACATCTATGCAATTGTAACTTCTTATGCCGAAGACTGATGATATATTGGCATTCCTAGATAGTCTTGGCACTTTAGGTTGTGTTCTTGGAATTTCTTTGAATGGTTTAATTTTCCATTTTGAAGTTCAAGAAAATAATTTTACTAGCATTTACTTTTTTACAAAATAGTAAATGTTTATTTTCTGGGTTTGGAGTATGCCTTAAAATTGCTTTCTCTAGATTAAGAGCTAGTTTTCCTGGGACTTAAGGAAAATTGTTTTTCCTTGGCTTAGAGCTAGTCTTCCTCGGACTTAAGGAAGCGAGGCATTTGGCAAGAGTGAAAGCTCTTTATGGACTACAAGTGGGGTAATTCCACATGGAGTGGTTTTCCTTGAATAATGGTGATGAGTAACTCTGCATTGGTTGAGTGATAACTGTCCTCACTATTGGTTTGACAACTGAGTTCTGATAAATTTTCCCACTGTGTAAAAGTAAATATTTATTTTTATTATTTTGTTTAGGTTTACCAATTTAAGGTAGCTGTGTGATAACTGTCCTCACTACTGGTTTGACAACTGAGTTCCTATAGATTTTCTTACTGTGTAAAAATAAATATTTATTTTTATTATTTTGTTTAGGTTTACCAATTTACACTAGCTGTGTTGGAAGACTTTGAAGTCGATAGCTGTGTTTGAAGACTCTGAAGTCGAGAAACTAAAATGGTATAAAATTAGATCGATTGAAAAACAAAATGAGCTTGAAGTTCACAGCGAAAGTGGAAGGCCATTCTAAAGAGCTGATCTCAGCTAATGCAATAGAGATGAAAGCTTTAGCTGAAGTACCTAACCCATCATATCAGAATTCAAAACTAGCCTTGGATTTGCAAGCATCACAACGAACAATTTTTGGAACAACAACTTCACCAAGGATGGTCAAAATGATCTAAGACTTCTACCTAGGTGGTAGGTGAGGACACAAAAACGTTTGATTAAAGTATATATTTGGTTGATATCACAAGTGATATTATCTTAATTCGTGAGAGGAATTCAAGAGAGATTTCAAGAATCAAAACAAAGATAGGAAGTTCTAGGAAATTCGTGATAAGAATTCAAAAGAGATTTCACGAATCAAAACAAATATAGGAAGTTCTAGGAAATTCGTGAGAGGAATTCAAAAGAGATTTCAAGAATCAAAACAAAGATAGGAAGTTCTAGGATTTGAGCTTGCAAACATGTAGGTTTTTACTAAAAAGCTGAAAAAGGGACAAAATAATCCAGATGAAGTCATCCAAGGAGCACTGAATGCATGCAGAGAATATAATTGTTTTAAACTTCTTTATCAAATCCGATTTTTTGATGACCATGGCTCCTCCTTTGCATGGAGAGTAAGCTGCTAAAGTTCACAAACATTCTCACTAAAAGTCTTATGCTGCATTGGTTTAGCATCTGGTACTGTACGGTGTCAATTTGCCTTACATTGTCACTATAAAAGTGACATTTTGACTTCAACACGGAATGCTCCTTAGCTGAAACCATATCATTTTCAAGCGCAACCTCTTAAGTCATCAGAACACATGCTTCAGCTTGTTCCCTCTTTGGAAAATCTGCTCTATAAATTTTCATTCTATTTTGCAACTAAATATTCTCTTTTTCAAGTTCGATGTGTTGGAGGTACTACACACCTAGGACCTTCATTACTGGCACATGCAGACACTTAGTTAGAGAATTCATTGACATGCAAGGCTTCAACATTGGAATATTCACCAGATTGGCACCTTTGACTGTCCATGCATGCATGGGACTACATGCAAGATCCTTTCTGCATGATTTACTCCTTGATTTTCTCCTCCTTTCACTCCGCAACTGGCTAGTTCTCTCTGAAACTCGCTATGGGACTACATGCAAGATCCATTCTACATGATTTACTCCCTGATTTTCTCTTCCTTTCACTCCGCAATTGGCTAGTTTTCTCCGGAATTTGATGTGCGACTGTATGCAAGATCCTTTCTGCATGATTTACTCCGTGGTTTGATCCTCCTTTCACTCCGAAACTAGCTAGTTCTCTCTGGAACTTGCTATAGGTGTCGAGTCCTCTCATTGATCATCACTATGGCGCATTACCTTGGGATCTTCACCCAGTAATGCTATATCATGAGCATTGTAACCTAATTTCTGAATCAATAATTCTTTTTGTTCTTTCGATTTTCTTTTTAGCGTTTTTGCTTTGCAAAGCTGTGTGTTCAACCTTTACGAGCTAGATTCATTTGTGCAAGTTTTCTAACACATTTACATGGTATCAAAGCCCACATGTTACTAGATAAAAGGTGCACCAGTACTTTATTTTGCAGGTATTACAGCTTGGAGATCGAAGATCGACAGAAAAATGGAGTTTCCCAAAGCATCAATCATAACACCGTACAACTATCATGAATGGAAGGACCAAATGGCTCGATACCTTCATCAGAAAGGGTTGTATAGGATTACCATGGCTGCAGAAGTTGAACCCACTTTAGCCACAGAGAAATCCAAGTACCTCAACCGCATGGATGAGGCCCACGGATCCATATGCAAGTGGATCTCCCTAGAGTTGCAGTTTCATCTATCTGCCTGCAGTACTCCCAATCAGATTTGGAAAAAAGTTGAAGAACTCTATGGGAAATAGGATGAGATGAATGGACATCTACTCAAAGTGGAGCTGCTCTCATTGGATCCATGAAACTATGACAGAATTCAAGACTTCTTCACCAAATATGATGATCTATTGCTGCAACTCAAGGGTTGTGGAATTGACAAATCCAAGGAGGAGAGTCGCCAAGTTCTCTCTATTATGTCAAATTTCGGACCAAAATACTCCGTCTTTGTGTCTACATTTCATTCAGTAAGGCTCGAAACAGGTAAATCCTACACTATGCCTTCTCTCAAAGAGTTCATGGAGTCCCTCACTTTTGAGCAAGATAAACTCATTGGCATGGGGAAAATCAAACCTCCAAAAGTGCATGCACTTGTTGTGCATGATGGTAGCCACAATAAAAATCACAGATCTGATTCAAATTAGAAAAATCAGCAACAAAAATACAAGGGAAAAGCACATTCCCATCCAAAGAAGGAAGGGTACACCAAGCCCTTCAATGACTCCTCTGCCTCTAGAAATGAGAAAGCGAAAAAGGAGACAAATGCACCTACTGTCACCGAGGATTCCATCCAGAATCCTCTTGCATGAAGAAACAAATTGACCAAATGGTAGAAATCCTTCAGAAGCACAACCTTGGGGACCACATCCCTTAGGGCACCAAGAAGAAAACTTAGGATCTGCCACACGGGAAAGGTAACAATTTTCATGCTTTAGTTGCAATTAACTCTTCCCCTGATGCATGGATTATATATTTTGTTGCATCACATCATATAGCTGCTGCAAAGGAAGTCTATTCCTCTTTGGATGCATGCAAAGGACCTCCCATCCTCATGGGAGATGACTCACCATTTGAGGTCACTAGAAAAGGTAGAGTGGAACTTTTACACGGAAGCTTTGAAGATGTGCTTCATGTTCCAAAACTTTCGGTAAACCTGCTTTCAGTTTATTAGATCACTCATTCCGACACTGGAAAGAGAGTGGAATTCACTCCAGATGCAGTGAACATATATGACCTACATAGCATCTCCAAAATTGCAACCGGTGAGGTAAACAATGGAGCTAGATTGTATACATTTTCTGAATTTATTGAATCTGAATCCTCCTTATTGCTTACACATGCTGATGATAGTAGTAGGATTTGGCACGAGAGGTTTGGTCACTTAAATTACAAGTATATGCAGTAGCTAAGCAAGCATGAGATGGTGGAAGGCTTGCCAAATAGCAGTTTCTCCAAAGGAGTTTGTGAAGCGTGTGTCCTTGGCAAACATCCTAGAGAAAATTTTGACACTGGTAAGACTCACAGAACATCCTCTCCTCTAGATTTGATCCATATTGATCTCATGGGGCCTTTTTCTCATCCTTCCATCAACAAAACAAGGTATGTGCTTAAATTTATTGATGATTTCTCACAGTATACTTGGGTGTATCTTCTCAGGGCCAAATCTGAAGTTTTTGCACACTTTGAAGATTTCAAAGCACTAGTTGAGACACAGTCAGAGAGAAAGATCAAAGCCCTCCGTACAAACAATGGGGGGGAATATGTTAACACAACACTTTAGAACCTTTGCCTTGAGTCCAGCATATAGTTGCAGCACACAGTTCCATACACTCCATAGCAGAACAGAGTTGCTGAGAGAAAGAACCGATCTCTCAAAGAGATGGCTTCCTGCATGCTGCATGCTAAGTCACTACCTCATAAGCTATGGGCTGAAGCACTTAATTGTGCTAACTACATCCAGAACAGATCTCCTCATAGATCTGTCAAGGATCAGACCCCCTTTGAGGCTTGGAGCGGCACTAAACCGGAGGTCACCCACTTCCGTGTTTTCAGCTCCCAAGCATGGGCCAGGATCCCCTCTGAAAAGAGGAAAGCTCCTGATCCACAGAGCATTGGGTGCATCTTTGTTGGATACCCTAATGGTGTGAAGGGATACTGACTCCTTATTTCCTCTACGGACAAGCTCATCATTGAGCGGAGTGTCCAATTTGAGGAAAGTCTCTCACATGCACCTCAATTGCTGCATAGAGACACCTTTTATTTACCTCATGACCAAGATAATGACTCAGCACACTCAGATGGAGATACAGAGCATGCAGATGTCGAGGTAGAGCATGCATATGCAGAGACAGAGTCTTCAGATACAAATCCAGTGCATGCATATGATGATCCACATCCAAGCCCAGATCGGGCTTCCAGCAGTGAATCAACTTCCCCTGTCATAAATTAGAGAACAAGGAGCTTAAGTGAGATATATGCATAAGACCACCCAGCTGCTAGAAATGGTCTTGTGGGGGATAATTCTGATCCGCGGAGGAATAGCTCAGAGTTTATTGAGCCTTCTCTTGCCCTCACTGCAATTGAACCAACACCATCCCGACATTTTCATTTGGTTCAGTCTTCTGATCCGTAGTCTTATGCTGAGGTTGCTAGGCATCCCTCTTGGGAGTCCGCCTTGGAGGAGGAGTACAACTCCCTTCTCGAGAACTAGACCTGGGATCTGGTCCCCCTTCCTTCAAGAAGGAAACTTGTCTGATGCAAATGGGTATACAGGACAAAGAGTGCTACAGATGGGCAAATCACCAGACAAAAAGCCAGTCTAGTAGCCAAAGGCTTCTAGCAAGTGCATGGCATTGATTATGATGAGACCTTTGCTCTAGTAGCAAAGATGGATTCCATACGCCTTGCACTTGCCATTGCGGCTGCCCAGGGGTGGGAAGTACATCAGATGGATGTGAAGAATGCCTTTCTTCACGGAGACCTATCTGAGGAGATCTACATGGAGCAGCCACATGGTTTCATTTAGGATTCATCTTTGGTCTGCAGACTGAAGAAGTCTCTCTACGACCTTAAGCAGGCCCCGAGAGCTTGGTATGCAAAGATGGATTCTTTTCTCTTATCACAAAACTTCAAAAGATGTAAGTCTGATCCAAATTTTTACATGCTCAGGACACATGATTCTCTTCTTATCTTAGTTTTGTATGTGGATGATCTCCTGATCACTGGAAGCTCAGCTTCAGCCATTGCTGCAGTCAAGAGGACCTTGCATGATAGGTTCTTGATGACGGACATGGGTCCATTACACTTCTTTCTTGGTCTTGAGATCAGCCAGGATGCCATAGGCATCAAACTCTCTCAGGCTAAGTATGCACGGGATCTCCTCGAGAGATTTCACATGACTGATTGCAATCCAGCACTGACTCCTTTTCTGTCTGGGGTCTGCCTTGAGGATGGAGGTGACACTCCATTAGTTGATAGTACTCTCTACCGACAGCTAGTGGGGAGCTTACTGTACCTCACCCACTCTAGACCAGATCTCTCATATGTAGTAGGGGTAGTTTCTAGATACATGCACGAGCCGCATGAGCTACACTGGAAAGCTACCAAGTGCATCCTCTGATATGTGCAGGGCACCATCAACTTCGGGGTTCACTATGCAACAGGCACTTCATTGAATCTCCTTGGCTTCACAGATTTTGATTGGGTGGGCGACAACATTGATTGCAAGTCCACCTTTGGATATTCACTCAGTCTAGGGTCTGGCCCTATCTGTTGGTCGAGCAAGAAGCAGGTTGCTATTGCTCTCTCTTCAGCTGAGGCTGAGTACAGAGGAGTAGTCAACATCACCATTCAGGCTCTATGGCTACAACACTTCCTCATTGAGTTGGGTGTCTAGTTCCACCAGCCCACTGTCATCTGGTGTGACAACCAGAGCACTCTCAAATTTTGCAGGGATCCAGTACAGCGGCAGCGGACGAAGCACATAGAGATCCATATGCAGTACATTAGAGACTTAGTACATGATCAGGTCATTGATTTGCAATTCTGTCCTTTAGCAGAACAGACTGCAGACATCTTCACTAAGACATTCACTGAGCATAAGTTTCACTCTCTGCGCGATCGTCTTGGAGTGAAGGACATGGTTGCTTAGCAAATGTCTTTTCTTCCTCTTTTCTTTTGATTACATTGTATTTTGAGGAGGGGGGGGTTCCCACGAGATTTTCCCTCTTTCCTCAATTTTAGTACAAGTTGAACTGTATTTTGGGTGACCTTTGGCCTTAGTTGCAAGGGCCCATTTTCTATTTTTCCCCATAGTGGTGTTCAGGGGGGGTGTTGGACCTTCATTAATGACACATGCAGACACTTAGTTAGAGCATTCACTGACATGCAAGGCTTCAACATTGGAATATTCACCAGATTGGTGTCTTTGACTATCCATGCATGCATGGGACTACATGCAAGATCCTTTCTGCATGATTTACTCCATGATTTGCTCCTTCTTTCACTCCGCAACTAGTTAGTTCTCTCCGGAACTTACTGTGGGACTACATGCAATATCCTTTCTTCATGATTTACTCCCTGATTTGCTCCTCCTTTCACTCTGCAACTGGCTAGTTCTCTCCGGAACTTGCTGTGGGACTAAATGCAAGATCCTTTTTGCATGATTTACTCCCTGATTTGCTCCTCCTTTCACTCTGCAACTGGCTAGTTCTCTCTGGAACTTGTTGTAGGCATCAAGTCCTCTCATTGATCACCAGTATGGCACATTACCTTGGGATGTTCACCTAGTAATGCTATATTATGAGCATTGTAACCTATTTTTTGAATCAATAATTCTTTTTGTTCTTTCAATTTTCTTTTTAGTGTTTTTGCTCTGCAACGCTGTGTGTTCAACCTTTACTAGCTAGATTCATATGTGCAGGTTTTCTAACACATTTACATGCTGAACCTATTTAAAACAAGCCATTTTAGTTTTTGAATACCAGCAAATGATCTTACCATGCTTTGTTCTCATTCTGCAAGCCAAAGATTGTTTTTCTCATGGTTTGAATCTGAACTTTCTGCTCCTAAGTTGAGGCGTCTAATATTTTAGGCAGTATTTGGTTTTTCTCTTTCAATTCTTTTTCGTATTTGGTTTGCATGGATTTGCCCATTCAATTCAATGAATTCATATTTGGTTTGGATGGATTTGCCTATTGATCTTGTGATGCGCAATGCGTATTCACTTAATTGATGTGCCCATAGAAATGGAAGTTCAGTCCATTGAAAGCATTCACAGCCCAGAATCCTCTTGTCAAATTTCTCTGCACTTTAAATCAAGAAATTGATCAGTTGAATAGGATGGGCAACATGTCTTTTCCTACACCAGATGCAGGTGCTTCAAGTTTTTACAAATTTTTCCAACTGTTCCACTTCAGTTCAAGTTTGGAACAATGTGAAAATGAGCATGTGTGAACAATGGGAAATGGGATCAGTGGGCCTTCAAATTCCTAACAAAATTTAGTTAAAGGAAAAGTAAGGATAAAACATAAACAAACAAACCATTAGTGCAGGGATTGTACATCAACCCAAGAAAAAGCTATCATTCAAGGTAGAGTTGAGAAAAACTTATCATTCGAGGTAGAGTTAAGGTTGGTACAATTTTAAATACTGCAATGGACCTTGAAGAATTCTCGTCATTCATCGTTAAAGTAAGCGATTGAAGCATCTGTCAAAAATATAACACCACCGTGATTTTATAGCAATAAAGTCATTCGGTAAGACCATAAAGCCTGCTATAAAGCCAACCACCCAGACCATAATTTTTCTATATTTTAGTTTTTTTTAGTATATTTTTTTGAATACTATTTAGATTTTTCTCGACTTTTTTATATTTTAGTTATTTTTTTAATAAATTTTTTGAAATATATTTACAGAATTAGAAAATTTATATAATTTTAATATTTTCAAAATATTATATTGAATGTTTATGTGATTCATCATATAATGTTAATAGATGTTTAAGAAAAATCACATAAAATTTGATAACCCTATATTTTCTATGTAATTTCTCAAAAAAATCTATTAAATAATATGAATTACAATTTCAAAAATAAATAATATAAAATTATTAAAAAAATCAAAATATTAAACTAGGCCATTTCCATCCCCATATAAAACAATCCCCAAAATAATACACCATACACACAAATAAAGGGATACAGGAGTTCCCAAGTTTGTCAATGACCAGTTGCCAAATATTGTATACAAACAACACGTACAATTTCTATAGGCTCACAAGAAAATATTAAATCTCCCAAGTTTGTCAATGACCAGTTGCCAAATATTGTATACAAACAACATATACAATTCCTTTAGACTCACAAAAAAATATTAAATCCGCTATATTGTGTTGTTTTTTAATATATTATTATTAGATAATAAAAATATTATATAATAAATAAAGGTTAATCAATAGTTAAAATTTTTATAATTTTTTATATTATATTTTTTATCAATAAAAATGAATTTAGAGTTAAAATAATAAAAACATAATAAAGGATTTTTAGAAGATTTTTATTTTTGAAAGTTTCTTTTGAAATATTTTTTAACAAAAAAATATTAAATCCGCTATATTGTGTTGTTTTTTAATATATTATTATATAATAAAAATATTATATAATAAATAAAGGTTAATCATTAGATAAAATGTTTATAATTTTTTATATTATATTTTTTATCAATAAAAATGAATTTAGAGTTAAAATAATAAAAACATAATAATCGATTGTTAGAAGATTTTTATTTTTGAAAGTTTTTTTTGAAATATTTTTTATAGTGTGGTTTAATAGCACACAATTCTCTATATCCTCGAGCATATTGTTCATCTTTTTAATGGATTTACCATTGTAGAAAGACAAAATGTAAAATGCTTAGGGAGATTTGGTTATGATGTGAATTGGGAAGATTTAATTATGGTCGGGTAGCATAAGGGATGGATTTTCCAATTTGGTTTATAGAAAAATGTAATATTTGACTATTGGAGCAAGATCTGTATCTTGGCTATGGAGCCACTCAAGATGTAATGTTTGAATTAGAGAACACTAATTAAGAAGTTAAATTAATTTGTTGTAATGGTGTGCTATGTGCATAAACCTATTAACTTGCTCTATGATTAATGATCAGTTAAGAAATATAAAAACAATGACTTGTTAGATGGAGATTTGAGAAAAAAAATCCATGTAATGTCATGCCACAAATCCCTCCTCAAGGTAAGGAAGCAAAAACAACAATAACTAGGTACTCATACAAAAATTCCCCTCAAAACAAAGAAAGGGAAAACCTAGTTGGAATCCCCTTAAAGTCCACAATGTGGTTGGTTAATAGTCTCCAATATCCAATACTAATGATAGTTAGGCCATTTTGCTTAAACTTATTTATCACCTCAGAGTTTTCTTGAGAGACATCATTTTCATTTATCCCTAGAAATATGACATTTAGTAGGTCATCATTCCCTGTCCACTCACAAGGAGTGAATCATTGCTTGTTCTAATCTTGTAAGAAACAATGATCGCTTACTACACCTTGGAAAAGAGTGATGACCCTCCCAGGCTTCTAGAGTTGGTCTCTTCTAAGGAGATCGATTTGAGAGAGTTGGATTACCTCATCTAATGAACTTGGGAATTAATATTGGACTACGAATTCACCGGAATCTAGGGGTTTGGATTCATCCTCTCACATTCTCACCAATTCTATTAAGGAAACCATACCTATGGGAGAGTACAAAAGAGAGAAAATACATGTAACTACATGCTGCCAAAATCTTAGAGAGAAAGAGCTTCTTGAGTTTAGAACTACATTAAGAGGTTGTCTTGCTTGTGGGTACAGAGGCAGAGTGTGGAGCTAAGGAGCTATGATGGATTGAAATTGTATTCAACGTATAAACCATTGTAACATATCATTTCTTATTATAGGTTTCACTATTTCCCCTCCAATTTATGTTGTTTTGCACACGTTATGTTTGGATATCTAGTTTTACTTGAATAATTTCATATAGATTTGTGATATATTTAACATAATCATTATTAGCATAGGTAGATTTGGGTTGTGATGTGTCTATTGTGTCTAGGATACATGTCTTAGAAGTGGAACCAATGTCTTTAGGAGTTGATGTAGGGTCTTCCACAATCATACCAATCAATATCACACACAACCTTAAGGGAAAAAGGTATACACTCATTCCTCCATCACATCCTTTCTTACATGTCAAGTGGTTTGAGATATTAGAAATAGGGGAGCATAGTGGATGATATATCCATTGTTTTGTCACATATCATGAACATATCTATGGAGGAGCTCACTTTTCTACAAGAGGGGTTTTCCTCACAACAAAATGAAGTGTAATCTAATGATGGTATATCAATAAAGTGCTCCAGTGAGCATGTTGAAGATGAAGAATATAGCTTATGCTGACAACAATCATTTACAAGCAACTAAGGTGCCAACTTACACCAAAATGGTTGGTATAATGAGAGTCTTAAAAAAAATAGAAGCAAACACCATAATCATCATGGAACAATAGTTTATGAGACCACTATTGATGTCAAATCAATCAAGATGAGCAACAAGAATGGTTTGTATGTATCATGAAAGAAATACATCGACAAGAATTTCTCAAACAATTATTCAAATGCTACTGAAACCAATCATCAATCCAACCACAAACAAACTTCAAAATCGGTGCCTTGCTTAGATGCTTTCATATAGTCCTATTCATGATGAATAAAGAGGAACTAGAAAATGTTGACAGATATCAGAAAAGAAGGTAATGTTGCCTCCAATAATGATGTTGAGGAAATAATTATGTAGATAGTAAAAACTCTAAAGTTCATGTCAAAGAGTCCCTTATTAACAAATATCACTTTGAAATTAGCAATGTATCAGATAATGAAAACTCCAAAGCCAATTCAATAAGTGATGTAGGAGGTGGATATTGTAACTCAACCATAGAAGAGTCATATGATGTGATGGAATCTATTGCTAGATCAAAGTGAATATGATATCAAATTGAGTATGATAGGAAGAAGGGCCGATATAACTTAGTAATTTTAATGAACTTTCTTTTTGTAGTCACATCATAGGATAAATAAGATGCGCAAAAAAAGAAAAGATTCTTGAAAATTTAAGAAATAAAAAAGGATTTCATTACTGGTTTGTAGAAAACCATGCAAAAATCTCTCACTTATATTATTGCCACAATTACAACATGGGTTAGTTCCAATGTTTCATTGGAGTTTATTGCAATAGACAAGTGTTTCATTGGAGTTTATTGCACATGTCTAATTTTTTTTCAATAAATATAGACGTGAAATGTCTAATTTTCCCAGCAAACATATGTGTGAAATGTTTAATTTTTGAAGTAGACACTTAGATAGTAGACGCTTCCTGATAATAAGTTTCTAAAAAAAAGAAAACAACCACAGATAATATGTGGCCTCATGCTTATTTACGAATACTTATTTTTAATCCAAACAAATTCCATACCCTCGTAAATACGATTCTTATTATCAACATTTAGGGTTCGAATAGCGTGCACAGTGCTCCAGGTTCAATGGCGCGCACTTCCTGCCATTTTACTGGGGTCAGCGCAGGACAGGTGTTCTGTATTTATTTTCATGGAACAAGTCCCGTTAGACAGGACCACCACGCATAGGCATCTACAGTTGTAAAGCCACTTACTCTCAACAGAATGTCAAGGATCGGCCGCCAATAAATCTCAGATTATAGGAAAAAAAAATATAAAGTCAAATTAGTTGCAAGTTATGGCCATAATTAAAGCAGGACTTGTATTCAAAAGTATCCGTTGGCTAGGGTTGGGATTTTGAAGTATCCTCCCTGTGTTGAACGAAATTTTAACCACTGTATGATGTTTTCTTTTCATTATTAAAAAATTGAAATGTAAATTATTTTTTGGTTCTCCCTTTTTTCTTATCTACAAGGTTAAGTAATTTTTACACGAATCATTTATGTAAAATACCATAAGTGACATTTTGAAAAAATCAAAGTAAATAGTTTATAATTCTAAGAAATCTTTACTAAAATTTTGATTAAATTTAATTATAAAAAAACTTAGAAAATTACATAAATTTTAATAAATATATATATTGATAACTTTTAAAAAAATATTTAATTTTAAAATAATACTTAAAACCATAAAAAAATTACAAAATTGTCACATACCCGTACCCTCAGCAATAATTTTTTTTTATATATATATATCACACAATTCCTTGGTAAATAACTCACCATCTCTAAGCATGGATATTAGATGGTTTACAAATAATTAAACAACGAATGCCTATCATTTACCAACAATGGTTTACCGCTGTCCTATAATATGCATATGCCGTATGCTAAACTGTGGACTATTTTACACAAGCGGAGACATTATAATATCCATATAATAATAAGGGCGCACATATAGAATTGTCATGGCAACATAGTTCGGTTATTTGTTGACTCATGTTATATCTGAATAATTATATTTATGGTACTTTGCGATCGCTGCAATTTATGGTCCATATTTGGGTTGGTTTGGCGGGTTCCTTGGTGCTGTCGAAGTGCGCCACCCGAGACTGCCGCCGGCGTTGCCATGTGACGAGCTTACGCGGCACTGCCTCCGCCGGTTCGCTCACATGGAGGGCAGATGGTTGCCATAAATTCTCTGCCAACCCTACTGCTTGATCGATGGCTGAGATGCCTTGTGGAAGATCTAACGGCGGAAATGCATCCAAATGTCCCGCCAAACTGTGAAGGTATAAGGTCCTAATTTCTGCTTGCTCGGGTTATTGTATTTCCGCTGCCGCGCCCTTCCGTTTCATTCGGGCGCCACTGTAACCTTCCGCGCCAAGAGCATGGCGCCGCGGTAACCTTCCGCTACGAATGCGAGGTAAGCTTCAGTGTTTTCCACCGGTTATTTCCTCTGTTCACTGCTCTACTTCATATTGAATTATTTGGGTTTTTCCTTGCTCTTCAATCGTCGAACGGATCCTTCACCATTACTAACGATTATTCCACGGTTGCATGTAGCGGTATCCATCTCTGGTTCGTGGCGGATAAGGAGGTCCGCCTATGGAACCTGGGTGCTTGCGGCTCTACCACAGGTGCAACCCCTGCAGACTACAGGTGCATAGTTGAATGGGGTTATTTTATTTCTTTTTGCTGACAGAGGGTTTTCCCTTATGCCTATCCGTAGCCCACCCTTAACCCTACTGTTTGATCGCAGGTGGCTATGGAAGGCTTCCTCTGTCTCACCTCATGACCGTTCTGCGCCGGCTATGGGTTTATCAACCCTAACGCTACCAGCGTTGAGTCTGGAAAGTTCTACATGAATGTAATGCTGTAGTCGTATAACTGTGGTTTGAAGTTTAAACTGTTAATATATATATTTGTATGCCGGAGGGCATTTCGGCCACGGCACTGTTGCACACGGTTTGGGCATCGACCCTTATGATTTCTTGTTTAATATCTAACACAGCCTTGCGGCTTTCACCATTCTGTCTCACGATTTATGTGTAGCTAGCAATTGACAGTGTAATCGTTTATTATTTATAATGAATTCCAGTTTATTTACGCTACTGTCTCTGTTTGCGGAAATACTGGTTTCCTGGTATTCTTTTAAAGGTCGGGGAAATCCTATCCACCGGTTGCCTCGAACTCTGACCATACAACCTCTGTTGATTTTTGCCGCAGTATTTATCTTTATGAAGGTTTTTATGCGTATATGTATTTAGTGTTTCGATATGTATCCCATTGTTTGATTATTTGGCCTACATGACGGTTCCATAGACAGTGCAGACGGCTCGGTTAGCTGGCCATATGTCTGCGCTGTGCAAGGAACAGGTCTACATGTCGCTCGTACCAAGAGCGACAGTCTGGTTTCATAACCAGGTGTTCTGTGCCTCAACTTAATGACAGTATGGTTTCCTAACCAGTGTGATTTTTTTTAAAATCTGTGAATATTGTTGGTTCATCGCATAACATACGAATGTTGTTGGTTCATTGCATATTAATCTATTAAAGGTCTTCATGACTCGACGCTTCCCTAAGAGGGTTCATGCATGTTTGTTAAAAGAGGGGTCTCGGGTATCAGCGTTTCCCTATAGGAACGTCTGCACTGTGATACCCAGCTGCCCCATATATCTCGTTTTCCTGAGATAAGACATATAAAGGGTGACCAGCACCGCAAGGTTATATGTCCATTTATTTTCTGTGCGCTGTATTTATATATATTTTAGCTGTAAATGCAAGGTTAACCGAGTTTAATTGAAATAGTTTTGATATTAAATCATCTTTGGGGTTTCTCTGTTGGCTTCGAGCGTAACCCGTCTTTCCTTGGATCCAACCGGTTCCTCCCGTGTCTTTGCGCCTCGGTAGGTAGTGCCGCCTTCAGCCTTGCCATTTACTTCACTTGTCTTGCGCTTCTATTCTAACAGCGGGACTTGCCTGGTCTGTTCGCGTTCCACCAGACTCCGGAGCAAGTCTCTGGACTTATGGACTCGGTCTTTGTCTGCAAACTCAGAACACAGATTTCTAGATGTATATATATAATGACTTGGACTATGCAACTTGTCCTATGCAACTGTGGTGTCTCCGATGTGGCAGTGGTAATTTTTCTTTCCAAGAACCTATTTATTTGCCTCATAGGTATCTACAATCTAACTTAAATGATTTGTAACATTTGCAGAGAAGTAAGAGTTCCGTCCTACTTACCTGGTTGCTGCCGCCCTTAGGTGCTCAGTAGGTCACCTGCAAGCTCATGCATAATCTTTTAGCCTCCCAACCACGAGACTCGTCTTTCGAGACCAGAGCCCCCCCCCCTAGCTTCCTCTTGCCGGATCCCTATCCTCAGCAAGGGTGCACAGTGTGCTAGACTATCTGGTCCTAACCAGACTTAGTCCTCAGTTCACTTTTTGCTTTTTTTCTCTCTCTCTCTCTGTCTGCCTGTCTCTACAGCACAGACCTTTTTGTCATTCCCCCCCTTTCCCCTTGGGAATTTTCAGTTAGAGAGGGTGGTTAAAGTCAGTTCCAATAACTGACTTTTCTTGCCAACTCCCTCCCAAGAGTTGCCAACAATATCATGAGTATTCTTTTTCCCTTTAAACATTTAAGTGCATTTTTAAAAAAAATAAAAGAAATACTCTGAAATTTTCCTTTAACAAGCAATGAGATAATTTTGCAATGTCATTTCTAAATTCAGTCTTTTACCATAGTGAAAACTAAATATTTACATTCTCCTGGGGTCATCACATCTCCCCCTCCTGAGATTGGACATCGTCCCGATGTCTGCTGTTCACAAACAGTTCCGGATAAGCCTTCTTAAGAAGCTCTTCATCTTCCCAGGTGGCCTCATCAGGCCCATAGTGCTGCCACTGCACTTTAACTTGGGTAATAACTCGCTTCCGCAACTGCACTTCTCTCCGGTCGAGAATGCTCAGCGGTTCGACCAGGACCTCTCCTTCCGGTTCGACCCGTATATCTTGCCATTTGATCACATGCTTAGGGTCGTAAATGTATTTTTTAAGCACAGAAACATGGAATACATTATGAATTCTAATATGGCTTGGCAAAGCAAGCTGGTAGGCTACCGGCCCAACCCTTGCCAAGACCTGAAAAGGTCCAAAATAGCGGGGCGCGAGTTTAGCGCAACCGCTCCATTGCAAGGTACTTTTCCGGGCTTGTATTCTTACATAAACATGGTCGCCAACCTGATACTCTTTGAACCTTCGCTTCCGATCTGCAAAACTCTTTTGCCGATCCTGGGCAGCCTTTAAATTAGACCGCACTCTTTTTACCATGTCTTCCATTTCCTTGAGCATTTCTGGCCCCAATCTTAATTTATCTTCCGGCCCACTCCAGCTTGAGGGCGTACGACATTTCCGTCCGTACAAAACTTCAAATGGAGACATCTGGATCGATGTGTGGTATCCGTTGTTGTACGCGAACTCTACCAAGTGTAAATAATCTTCCCATTGCGTCGGTTTTTGCATTACACATGCTCTTAACATGTCCTCAACAATCTGATTTACTCGTTCTGTCTGTCCATCAGTCTGGGGATGGTAAGCTGTACTGAAATTCAGCTGCGTACCCAGTTCTGTAAACAACGCTCTCCAAAAGGCGGATGTAAATTTTACATCTCGATCTGATATTATCGTCTTTGGAAGCCCATGCAGTTTGAACACGTTTTGCATAAAAATGTGTGCAATCTGTACTGCTTTGTAGGTAGACTGCACTGGTATGAAGTGCGCTGCTTTACTTAACTTGTCTACTACTACCATAATAGAGTCATTATTCCTCCTTGTTCTAGGCAGTCCAGTTATAAAATCCATGGATATGATTTCCCATTTCCATTCTGGAATGGGCAAGGGTTGCAATAACCCTGCTGGATGTAGGTGTTCTGCCTTAATCTGCTGACATTCCAAACACCGCGCTAAATACTCAGCCACATGCTTTTTCATACCAGGCCAATAGTATTCTCTTCGAAGCGCAGTAAGCATCTTCTGATATCCAGGATGACCTGCGTAGTGGCTGGTATGAAATTCATCTAGAATCAGATTTTTAAGATTGTTGTCGTTAGGTACAAACAACCTCTTTTTATAGAGCAGCATTCCATACTCACCTAACTCATACTCCTGCTGACCTTCCTTGCTGGAGAGTGGTATTTGTTGTTTCATTTGCTGATATTCTGCATCTTGGTCTGCTGCCGTTCTTATCTTTTCGTGCAAGGAATTCTCCCATTTACTGAGCGTAACTTCGTATAAACATTGCGCCTTTCGACTCAGTGCGTCAGCCACGCGGTTTTCTTTGCCTTTCAGATGTTTAATGTCGAAATCAAATCCACTTAAGAAATCTGCCCAACGGGCTTGCCTTGCGTTCAGGGTGGGCTGACTGAAATAGTTTGTCAAACTATGATGATCTGTTAACAGCAGAAATTTCCTTCCTAGCAAATAATGCCGCCACATTTTAAGTGCATGTATGACGGCTGCCAATTCTAAGTCGTAGGCAGAATATTTCTGCTCATGCTCTTTCAACTTTCTCGACTCATAGGCGATCACTTTTCCCTCTTGCATTAACACGCCGCCCACGCCTTCTCGACTAGCATCGGTACAAACCACATAATCCTTGTCAGGATCAGCTATACTCAAGATGGGAGCAGAGGTGAGCAAATGCTTGAGTCGCTCAAAGCTTTGCTGACATTCTGGGGTCCATTTGAATGTCCTTCCTTTCTTCTGCAAAGAAGTAATAGGATATGCTACCCTCGAGAAGCCTTCCAAAAATCTTCTATAATAGCCGGCCAGTCCCATGAAGGACCTGATATCCGCCACATCCTTAGGTACAGGCCAATCCATTATGGTCTTTATTTTCTCAGGGTCCACTACAATCCCTTTCTTGGTAATTACATGGCCTAGATACTGAATCTCCTCTTTATAGAAGTCGCACTTGCTGAGTTTAGCATACAATTGATGTTCTCTAAGAGTTTGCAGTACCAACCGGAGGTGTTCCTTGTGCTCCTCCTTAGAACGAGAATAAATCAAAATATCATCGATAAATATCAGCACAAATTTGTCTAAAAATCGATGGAACACACTGTTCATTAAGCACATGAAGGTGGCGGGTGCATTGGTCAACCCGAAAGGTAGCACTACAAATTCGTAGTGTCCATACCGGGTTCTGAAAGCTGTTTTTGCGATGTCCTCCTCTTTAATTTTGATCTGATGGTAACCAGATCGCAAATCAATCTTAGAAAATACCGTTGCCCCTTTGACTTGATCAAAAAGCTCATCGATCCGGGGTAAGGGGTACTTGTTTTTAATTGTGAGTTTGTTTAGCTGTCGGTAATCGATACACATACGGAGGGTTCCGTCTTTCTTTCTGACGAATAACACCGGAGCTCCCCATGGAGACACACTACGGCGGATGTAATTTTTGTCTAGCAATTCCTGTAATTGCATTTTCAGTTCGGTTAACTCAGGCACACTCATTCTGTAAGGTGGCCGCGAAACTGGGGCAGCCCCTGGTAGCAATTCAATGCTGAAGTCAATATCTCTTTTAGGAGGTAACCCAGGGATTTCTTCTGGAAACACATCCGCGAATTCTTTTATTACCAGAAGATTGTCCAGCGTGGCCGTTTTATCCTTGGTTTCTGCATAACCCACCTGAATGGCATATATCTGGTACCGTTTCCTGATGCACTTTTCCAGCTGGGATGCAGTGATTGGCCGGACTTGAATTGGTCGCTTAATCCCTTGCATCTCTTGTTCCTTTCCAAAATCATCCTTGTATCGAATGATTTTCGTCTTGCAGTTCACTAATGCCCAATGCTTTTCCAGCCAATCCATTCTGATTAGGACATCATATGAGCCAAGTGGAAGCATATTCAGATCTGCTACCACTAGCTGTCCTGCTATTGTTAAGGGACAGTTATTAATTTTTTGCCACTACTCACCTTTTAGCCCCCGTAGCTAGTTGTACCAGCCAAGGGTTCCTGAATTTTTTAGGTTGTAATTTACACTGTTCAACTATCTTTGGGCTAATATAACTTAAAGTAGCTCCTGGATCTATTAGAACAGTGATTGAAAGGTCTAAAATTTTACCTTCAAATTCGACCATGGTGGGCTGGTATTCCACCTGGCGATCGTCCAGAGCTGCATTTATCCTTGGCACACTTCGTCCCACATCGCCGATAGTTGACGCCTCATGAATCTGGGATATCTGATCAGTTCCCTTCCGTTGCGGGCAGTTCTTGATGTAATGCGGTCCGCCACAACCCCAGCACTGCACTGGGGGTCTGGTTATTCCTTCATTGTCCAGCTTGGCAGATTACTCACCCATTCTGGTTTCGCCGATTGTCTTAGTTCTGAACGAACCTCTTGGTGCTACTCTACTGTTCTGCCCTTTACTGCTTCCTTTAACTCCGCTTCCTCGACCTCCTTTACTGTTTCCAGCAGTTTTACTATTCTTTTTCTCACTCCATTTCCTATTGGAAATGTCTCCTTTCTATTTGTTCTGCTGATAACAGATTCTGGCCTTGCGAATAGCTTCATCCATTGTTCTAGGATTGTCAAATTCAATCCTTTCCCTCATATACATGGGTAAACTGCTAACAAATCTTTGCACTTTGGCCTTTTCTTCCTTAAGGTAAGGCACATAACGAAGCAGGGAAGTAAAACGATTAATAAACTCATCCATGGTCTGTTGTCCTAATCGCAGATCGTGGAACTCCTTCGCCTTTTCATCATAAAAGCGCTCCGTCAAGTATCTCTCTTTAAAATACTTCTGAAACTTTTCCCACGTTATGGTTCGTTCGCTTACCCCTTTAACAATTTTGACTTCCTCCCACCACAGTGTTGCCTTTCCTTGCAGCTGGAAAATAGCCAGTCGTGCCTTCAAATTATGATCGTACTCATATAGCTGGAAATATTTGTTCATGTTAATTAACCATGCTTTAGCCGCCTCCTCTTGCTCTCCATCAAAGTGTGGGGGTTTGATTTTCCGAAATTCTCCTTGCAGTTCTACCCTTTGACGTTTTGAGGTCTGCAGTTCGGATGCATTGCCCGATTGATCCTCACCTTCTACCGAATTTTCAAGTTCCACTTGATTGTGCTGTTCCTCCGTCATTCTCTGTTGTTCCGCACTAGGATTGGCTAACGGAGGGTTCTGCCTCCCTGACAGACTCCTCAAAATTCTCTCTTGCTCCATTGTTAATCGTGCGTTATCCTCCCGCAACCGGGCCATCTCATTTTTCAAGTCCTGGACTGTCTCCAATATAGCCAGGTTCGTGCTCCGTGTTTCCTCCCCAAGCTGTACCCACAGCTCTGGGTTGTCTCTGGGGTTGATTGCAGGTCCCTGTTCTGCTGTGGGCCTGTGCGGAGTGCTGCCAGCTCTCTGCATTTCTTACTGTTAATCTCTAATGTCTTCTGTGATTTTTCTTTCTTCTTTCCTGGTATAAAATCAAGGAAATATTGGCACTGTAAGTTACTTGCACAATTTAGCTACAAAAAAGAACAACACTATGATTACCTCCCATTTAGCAGGTTAGGCTCATTCCCAGAGGTCACAGTATGGGAACCTTTGCTCTGATACCAATTTGTCACATACCCGTACCCTCAGCAATAATTTTCTTTATATATATATATATATATCACACAATTCCTTGGTAAATAACTCACCATCTCTAAGCATGGATATTAGATGGTTTACAAATAATTAAACAACAAATGCCTATCATTTACCAACAATGGTTTATCGCTATCCTATAATATGCATATGCCGTATGCTAAACTGTGGACTATTTTACACATGCGGAGTCATTATAATATCCATATAATAATAAGGGCGCACATATAGAATTGTCATGGCAACATAGTTCGGTTATTTGTTGACTCATGTTATATCTGAATAATTATATTTATGGTACTTTGCGATCGCTGCAATTTATGGTCCATATTTGGGTTGGTTCGGCGGGTTCCTTGGTGCTGTTGAAGTGCGCCACCCGAGATTGCCGCCAGCGTTGCCATGTGACGAGCATACGCGGCACTGCCTCCGCCGATCCGATCATGTGGAGGGCAGATGGTTGCCATAAATTCTCTGCCAACCCTACTGCTTAATCGATGGCTGAGATGCCTTGTGGAAGATCTAACGGCGGAAACGCATCCAAATGTCCCGCCAAACTGTGAAGGTATAAGGTCCTAATTTCTGCTTGCTCGGGTTATTGTATTTCCGCTGCCGTGCCCTTCCGTTTCATTCGGGCGCCACTGTAACCTTCCGCGCCAAGAGCATGGCGCTGCGGTAACCTTCCGCTACGAATGCGAGGTAAGCTTCAGTGTTTTCCACTGGTTATTTCCTCTGTTCACTGCTCTACTTCATATTGAATTATTTGGGTTTTTCCTTGCTCTTCAATCGTCGAACGGATCCTTCACCATTACTAACGATTATTCCACGGTTGCATGTAGCGGTATCCATCTCTGGTTCGCGGCGGATAAGGAGGTCCGCCTATGGAACCTGGGTGCTTGCGGCTCTACCACAGGTGCGACCCTGCGGACTACAGGTGCATAGTTGAATGGGGTTATTTTATTTCTTTTTGCTGACAGAGGGTTTTCCCTTATGCCTATCCGTAGCCCACCTTTAACCCTACCTATTTATCGCAGGTGGCTACGGAAGGCTTCCTCTGTATCACCTCATGACCGTTCTGCGCCGGCTATGGGTTTATCAAACCCTAACGCTACCAGCGTTGAGTCTGGAAAGTTTTACATGAATGTAATGCTGTAGTCGTATAACTGTGGTTTGAATTTAAACTGTTAATATATTTTTATGCCGGAGGGCATTTCGGCCACGGCACTGATGAACACGGTTTGGGCATCGACCCTTTATGATTTCTTGTTAACATTTGACACAGCCTTGCGGCTTTCACTGTTCTGTCTCGCGACTTATGTACAGCTTGCAAATTGACAGTGTATTTATTTATTGTTTCATAATGAATTCCAGTTTACTTATACTACTGTCTCTGTTTGCGGAAATACTGGTTTCCTGGTATTCTTTTAAAGGTCGGGGAAATCCTATCCACCGGTTGCCTCGAACTCTGACCATACAACCTTTATTGATTTTTGCTGCAGTATTTATCTTTATGAAGGTTTTTATGCGTATATGTATTTAGTGTTTCGATATGTATCCCATTGTTTGATTATTTGGCCTACATGACGGTTCCATAGACAGTGCAGACGACTCGGTTAGCTGGCCATATGTCTGCGCTGTGCAAAGAACAGGTCTAACATGTCGCTCGTACCAAGAGCCACAGTCTGGTTTCATAACCAGGTGTTCTGTGCCTCAACTTAATGACAGTATGGTTTCCTAACCAGTGTGATTTTTTTTAAAATCTGTGAATATTGTTGGTTCATCGCATAACATATGAATGTTGTTGGTTCATTGCATATTAATTTATTAAAGGTCTTCATGACTCGACGCTTCCCTAAGAGGGTTCATGCATGTTTGTTAAAAGAGGGGTCTCGGGTATCAGCGTTTCCCTATAGGAACGTCTGCACCGTGATACCCAGCTGCCCCATATATCTCGTTTTCCTGAGATAAGACGTATAAAGGGTGACCAGCACCGCAAGGTTATATGTCCATTTATTTTCTGTGCGCTGTATTTATATATATTTTAGCTGTAAATGCAAGGTTAACCGAGTTTAATTGAAATAGTTTTGATATTAAATCATCTTTGGGGTTTCTCTGTTGACTTCGAGCGTAACTCGTCTTTCCTTGGATCCAACCGGTTCCTCCCGTGTCTTTGCGCCTCGGTAGGTAGTGCCACCTTCAGCCTTGCCATTTACTTCACTTATCTTGCGCTTCTATTCTAACAGCGGGACTTGCCTGGTCTGTTCGCGTTCCACCAGACTCCGGAGCAAGTCTCTGGACTTATGGACTCGGTCTTTGTCTGCAAACTCAGAACACAGATTTCTAGATGTATATATATAATGACTTGGACTATGCAACTTGTCCTATGCAACTGTGGTGTCTCCGATGTGGCAGTGGTAATTTTTCTTTCCAAGAACCTATTTATTTGCCTCATAGGTATCTACAGTCTAACTTAAATGATTTGTAACATTTGCAGAGAAGTAAGAGTTCCGTCCTACTTACCTGGTTGCTGCCGCCCTTAGGTGCTCAGTAGGTCACCTGCAAGCTCATGCATAATCTTTTAGCCGCCCAACCACGAGACTCGTCTTTCGAGACCAGAGCCTCCCCCCTAGCTTCCTCTTGCCGGATCCCTATCCTCAGCAAGGGTGCACAGTGTGCTAGACTATCTGGTCCTAACCAGACTTAGTCCTCAGTTCACTTTTTGCTTTTTTTCTCTCTCTCTCTCTGTCTGCCTGTCTCTACAGCACAGACCTTTTTGTCATTCCCCCCCTTTCCCCTTGGGAATTTTCAGTTAGAGAGGGTGGTTAAAGTCAGTTCCAATAACTGACTTTTCTTGCCAACTCCCTCCCAAGAGTTGCCAACAATATCATGAGTATTCTTTTTCCCTTTAAACATTTAAGTGCATTTTAAAAAAAAATAAAAGAAATACTCTGAAATTTTCCTTTAACAAGCAATGAGATAATTTTGCAATGTCATTTCTAAATTCAGTCTTTTACCGTAGTAAAACTAAATATTTACATTCTCCTGGGGTCATCACAAAAATCCTCAATTCAACAACTATATAATTTATTAATAATAAATCTTAAAAATTAAAACAAAATTACTAAAATTTAATTTTTTAAATTTATACTTATTATTAACTTTCGATTCTTTTTTGTACCCTGTCAAATACGCCTAAAAGAACTAAAAATATGTTCGGTCGAATTCTAGGCCCGGCCAGACACAACACTAGAACGTCATAGTATTCTTTGACACACACATTGTTATTTTAAATTTATTAATAAAAAAGGATTATGATTTCACAAAAGAAAATTGGTGAAAATTTTTAAATGTATAATAATTAAAAAAAATTAATAAAATTTTAATTAATAATATTATTTTAAATAAACTTTATTAAAATTTAATTTTTAAATATATAACTTAAAATTTATAAAATATTTTATTTATTTAATTACTAATATATTAAAATAATATTTCTAATAATAATAATTAATTATTCCACATTTACACATAATACACCATAATTACAATCTCAATAAAAAATATAATTAAATTGTAACTAATTTTTTCATTCCAAAATAATAAATTATATATATTTTAAATATCACTCGTGTCAACAAAGTCGTCCTGACACAACCAAAGAATCAGGGAGATTACTACACCCAAAACAACTTCAACCTAAACCTCTGATCTCATAGAATTAATCACAGGGAAGTTGAAGTTGCTATAAGAGCAGTCGAGAAGGTTTAAGCCTCAAGATTGGACATATCTTTGATGCCAGTCCACTGGTTTAGTGCCAAATTATCAGGTTCAGTTTCAAATTAAGAAACCCTACTGCTCGGATATGGAAGCTCTTGTTCATGGCGGTAAAATTTATGAGCAACATGGCGCAATTGACCAGAATACTTTCAGATGAATCGTCTCTGAAGCAAGCGATCTCTTCCATGGAATTCGAGAGGCCGGAAATCGAAGGTGAGGCGCCGATTAAGGTCGAGAGATCAAGTCCTGTTACGGCCGTCGAGGAAGCGTGCATGCAGTTTCGAAACTATATCATAGAGATGGTTGCGGAGGACAAGAATGTGAACGATCTTATGGATGTGGAAGAATTGCTGTATTGTTACCAAAATATCACGTGTCCTGTTTACAGGGATTTGCTGAGCCATTTTTATGCGGAGATTTGTAGTGATATCTTCTTAGTTGCTGCTTCTTCCTCTTCCGACGACGAAGAAAACCTCAGCGGTTCTTCAATTTTTTGACGTAAAGATTTACAGTTCTGAGGGCTTTGATATCGAAACGCCGAGAATTAAACTCGAATTCTTTCTTACAAAAATCGTTGGAATCCGGATTTTGCTGTAAGAGTAAACCCTTTACATGCGAAAGTAAACTGACATGTGCGCGTTTAATACTCCAGCCCTAAATTTCCAGACACATCATGCGCATGATGATTTTGTTATATCTTTACTGAATTATATGTTTATTTTACAAAATCTGTTAAGACTTTTCGATTGTTATGTCCAGTGATCCTGAAAAAGAACTGGACCAAACAGAAAGCAATCTAAAATATAAGTTGTAAAGATATAAATTATCAATAAAAGCACAGCAGTTCCAATCTTAAAGAAATAATTTTAAAATTCTTAGAAATGTAATTATGTCGAAGACGTTTCTTCATGGTAAATATAACATCATGAATCAGCCGCATAAATCAACTTTCTTTATAGTGAGGGGCGTAAACTCAAGAATTTTCGTCTCCGAATAGGTTTGCATAAATCGTCTATGTGAAAATCTCTGTATTCCATTCCATGTCTCAGTGTATATCTAGACCACGTCATAAGGGTGAACGCAGCGGTTTGTTCGTCTGCTTATAGGGTTTCTTGTACAGATGAGAGCTTGTACTGAGTAGCTCCTTAGAGCCTGATGCTTCTCCCAGGTTCAGTGTTGGTGAAGGACTCGTCCATGCTCTGGGCTGGCTAGATTTTGCAGTCATGAGTTGCAGAGAACGATTCTGGCAGCAAGGATTCAAAGTTGGGATTCACGGAATATGTATATGTAGGGTCCTTCACAAGCTTCAGCAATCCAACACCTTCAGCTACATGAATCCACTGCAGTTTTTAATTTTTAGTGTTTAGTTTTCTGGTTATGATTCCAATCATTGGAAGCATCTTATATCAATGGCTATGCTTTACCATAATTTATCAAATTTTAGTGTTCAGTTTTCTAGCTATGATTGGATTGGAAGCATCCTATATCAATGTCTCTGCTATACCATAATTTTCACTCCACTGACATTAGTTTGAACTTTGCAATTGGTCTTCTTAAAGTACATCTCTCTGTTCCTGGTAATTTTTATATTTTATGATTCGTCACGAATACCCACATCCTCAATGATCTGCTCAGCGGATTGAAGGTTCTCCTGTTTGGCCCGCTGTATGGCCCGCTGTACATTAGTGAGTTCAAGGCCTAGGGAAACAATCTAGAGGCCTCTATGTTAAACCCTCTCTGAAGTGAAAGATACACTCACCAGATTTAAGATTTAAGGTTGTCCTGTTAGCCCTATACATTAGGGAAGTCAAAGTCGGGGGAAACTGTTGGTGTATATGCACTTAGACTAGCTGTGTTGGTGTACATGCACCTAGATTAGCTCCAGTTAACTTATTGCTTGCATGTGGCACATGTACACATTAACATAAGATAAAGCACACTTAGCTTTAGTTAGCTTTAGTTATTGCATGTACAACTAAGCTAACTTAGTTGCTTTTATGTATTTATTCTAAAACTAATATTGTAGAATCAATTTTTATTCTTTTCTCAATTCTTGCTCGCTTCCTTCCTTCTCTTGCAAGCTTGTTTATTGTTTTGTAGATCTAGATCTGTGTATCTCAAAAATCTTACATGGTATCAGAGCACAGGGATTTGTAATCAGTGCACAAGCAATTTTATTTGCAGGTTCAGAAGATTGAAGCAACAACAAAGAATGGAGTCTAAATTGGAGTTTCCACAATCGGCAATTCTCACTCCATATAATTATTTCGAATGGAAGCCAAAGATTCAACTTCATCTCAGAAGTATAGGCTTATTTCGAATAACCATGGAAACGGAAGTTGAACCAACATCGGCAATGGAGAAAACAAGATATTTCAATCGCATGGACGAGGCCTTCGGCATCCTATGTTTATCTATTTCTCTGGAACTGCTATTTCATGTTGAATCATGTTCAACTCCAAATGAAGTATGGAAAATTTTGGAAGAATTGTTTGGAAAACAGGATGAAATGCAAGGTCACATTCTCGAAAATGAGTTAAACTCATTAGATCCGAGAAACTTTGAGAACATTCAAGATTTTTTCACAAGGTATAAAGCCTTGTTGGTTCAGCTGAAAGGATGCGGGATCGACAAATCCAAGCAAGAAAATCAGTTGATTCTTTCCATTTTATCAAAACTTGGTCCAGAGTATGCAGTATTCGTCTCTACATTCCACACAGTCAGATCTGCAACTGGTGCAGCTTGGAAGATGCCCTCACTGGATTCTTTTATTCAGTCTTTGATGCATGAGCAAGATAAGCTCATCAAAATGGGCACACTTAAAAATTCCAAAGCGCATGCACTTACTGTGCATGCAAAAGGAAAGGCAAATTCCAAAGACCATCAGAAAGGAAAAGGGAAGAAGGATCCTGATCCAAGAAAGGGAGGACATCCCAAACCCCCTGATGGATCATCTGGCTCAAAGGAAAGGAAAGGAACGAAAGGGCAATCAATGTGCAATTATTGCCACCGTGGTTTTCATCCTGAATCTGCATGCATGAAGAAGACTATAGATCTTATGGCGCAGACACTCCAGCAACACAATCTTGGAGACCACATTCCTGAGAATGCTAAGAAGAAGTCTAGAGAAAAAGCACCAGATCCAAGAGGTAACGGGCATGCTTTGATTGCTCTTCATTCTGCACCACAAGAATGGATCATCGATTCAGGAGCTTCACATCATATGGCTTCTTCAAAGGAATCCTTTTCTTCTCTACATGCATACTCAGGTCCTCCCATTCTCATGGGGGATAATTCTGCAGTTGCAGCAACTGGACAAGGAAGAGTGCAATTCGAAGATGGAAGTTTTGAAAATGTCTTGCATATTCCAAGGCTTTCTGTGAATCTTCTCTTAGTGTATCAGATGACACACACAGGCAGCGGAAGGAAAGTGGAATTTACCCCAGATTCCATGAGCATTTACGACATGCAAACCAATTTGAAGATTGCATCTGGCAAGGTAAATGATCAATCTCGTTTGTATACATTTTCTGATTTTGTTCCTCAATCAGATTCTATTTTGCTACTTACGCATGCAAATGAAGAAAGTAGGATTTGGCACGAGAGATTTGGGCACTTGAATTTCAGATATATGCAATAGCTTAGTAAGCAAGGGATGGTCAAAGGATTGCCAACCATTGAATTTTCAGATGGTGTTTGTAATGGATGTGCTCTTGGAAAGCATCCACAAGAAAAATTCGAGAAGGGGCATGCATGAAGAGCCTCTTCACCTTTGGAACTTGTACACAGTGATCTCATGGGTCCATTTCCAGTGCTTTCAATGAGCAAAGAAAGATATGTGTTGTCATTTATAGATGATTACACGAGATTCACTTGGGTTTACTTCTTGAAACTCAAGTCTGAAGTTTTTCAACATCTAAAGATTTTCAAAGTGCATGCGGAAAATCAGTCTGGAAAACGCATCAAAATACTCTGCACAGATAATGGGACGGAATATGTCAACAAAGATATCAAGAATCTTTGTGATGAAGCAGGCATACAGTTGCAGCATACAGTTCCTTACACTCCACAGCAAAATGGCGTGGCTGAAAGGAAAAATCGATCTTTGAAAGAGATGGCTAATTGCATGTTGCATGCAAGATCTCTTCTGTCGAAATTGTGGGCCGAAGCTATTAATTGTACCTCATACATCCAGAATAGATCTCCTCATAAATCTGTTACTGGAAAAACACCTTTTGAGGCTTGGACTGGCATGCAACCTGAAGTTAGTCATTTCCACATTTTTGGATCTCGAGCATGGGCCCGCATTCCTCCAGAGAAGAGAAAGGCTTTGGAGCCTCAAAGCAAAGCATGCATGTTTGTTGGATATTCTGATGAAGTCAAAGGGTACAGATTGCTTGATATCCACACTGAAAAGCTCTTTATTGAAAGGAGTGTAAAGTTTGACGAAGATATTTCGCATGCACCAGTAGATGAACTTGTTACCAAATTTTCATCACCACTCATTGATGAGTATGCAGATGAAACTTCAAACCAGCATTCCGATGAAGATGAGTCTTTTCCTGTGACCCCTGTTAGACCACCAGTTGTTGAACATCGAGATCATACTTCTGCATGTAGTTCGGAAGATTCTTGACCACCTTCAACACAAAAATGGCGCAGCATGAGTGATATCCTTGATGATCCTGCGTCTATCCCTCTGTTTGAGGAAGATCCGCAAGCACTCTTAGCTATGGAGCCATCCATGCCCATGCATGCTTATATGATGCATGGATCTGATCCACAAACTTATGCAGAAGCAAATGGGCATCCTGAATGGGAAGCCGCCATGGATGAGGAATATAACTCTCTCATTGAAAACCAGACTTGGGATTTGGTTCCGCTACCTTCAAACCGCAAACTTGTGAGATGCAAGTGGGTTTACCGGACCAAGAAAGCATAAAATGGCCAAGTTAGTCGATATAAGGCACGATTGGTAGCAAAAGGTTTTCAGCAAGTACATGGTGTTGACTATGATGAGACTTTTGCTCTAGTGGCAAAAATGGATTCCATTCGGCTAGCTCTCTCCATTGCAGCAGCAAGAGGATGGGAGGTGCATCATATGGATGTGAAGAATGTCTTTCTTCATGGTGATCTCGAGGAGGAAATCTACATGGAGCAGCCACAGGGATACATGCAAAATTCATCTCTGGTATGCAAACTAAAGAAGTCTCTCTATGGCCTCAAGCAGGCACCTAGAGCATGGTATGCAAAGATGGATTCCTATTTGTTATCTCAAAATTTTTTACGCTGCAAATCTGATTCCAATGTTTATTTTTTGAAGAAAATTGACTCCTTGTTGATCATAGTACTCTACGTAGATGATCTTTTGATAACGGGTAGTTCAGCTTCTGTCATTACTAACATCAAAACTGCATTGCATAAGCGGTTTTCTATGACAGACATGGTCTTGCTAAATTTCTTCCTTGGACTAGAGATCCATCAGTGTGATTCTGGCATTACCATTTCTCAACCAAAATATGCCAGAGATCTTTTGGCACGATTTCACATGAGTGACTGCAAGCCAGCAGCCACACCTTTCTTATCAGGGATAAAGCTTGAGAATGGCAAAGACACACCATTGGTTGATTACACATTGTATCGCCAGCTTGTGGGAAGTCTTCTTTATCTCACTCACTCCCATCCTAATCTCTCCTATACTGTCGGAGCAGTTTCCAGATACACGCAAGAGCCACATGAGTTACACTAGAATGCTGCAAAGCGCATCCTTCGATATGTCCAGGGGACAATCACCTATGGGATTCATTATGCAGCCAATTGTTCTTTGAATCTCATCGGGTTCACAGATTCAGACTGGGCTGGCGACACCATTGATCGCAAGTCTACTTCCGGTTATGTACTTAGTTTGGGATCCGGCCCAATTTGTTGGTCAAGTAAGAAGCAGGCTGCCATTACTTTATCATCAGCAGAGGCCGAGTATAGAGGAGCAGTCAATGCCACTATTCAGGCAATTTGGCTACAACATTTCCTATCTGAGCTTGGGATTAGTGTCCATCATCCAACTGTCATCTGGTGCGATAATCAAAGTACGCTAAAGTTTTGCAGAGATCCAGTGCAGCGGCAGCGTACCAAACACATCGAGATCCACATGCACTTCATTAGAGAACTCATTCATGATGGGATCATCGATCTTCAGTACTGTCTTAGTTCCGAGCAGATTGCTAACATCTTCACCAAGACTTTCACTGAGAAGAAGTTTCGGTTCCTGCGAGATCGTCTCGGGGTGAAGGACACGATTGCCTAGCAGTTGTCTTTTCTCTACTTTTGCATTATATTTTGAGGGGGGGTTTTCTTCCCACTGGGTTTTCCCTCTTTCCTCCTTTTTATGCATTGTATATGGGTACCTAAAATGGCCGTGTTGTCGGGACTCATTCATTTTGCATCACACTCACCTAAGTTATGCTTAAGGGGGGGTGTTGGTGTACATGCACTTAGACTAGCTGTGTTGGTGTACATGCACCTAGATTAGCTCCAGTTAACTTATTGCTTGCATGTGGCACATGTACACATTAACATAAGATAAAGCACACTTAGCTTTAGTTATTGCATGTACAACTAAGCTTAACTTAGTTGCTTTTATGTATTTATTCTAAAACTAATATTGTAGAATCAATTTTTATTCTTTTCTCAATTCTTGCTCGCTTCCTTCCTTCTCTTGCAAGCTTGTTTATTGTTTTGCAGATCTAGATCTGCGTATCTCAAAAATCTTACAGAAACCAACCCAAAGACTCTACGTTAAACCCTCTATTCAGTAATGGTTAGTTCTCAAATTCAATTAGCTACGTGCAAAAGGATCTATTTCGCCCACTAAGGAATATTCTTCGCATTTTATTGTTATGCTATCCACTTTAAAAGTCTGATGTGCAGAGGCAGTCATCTCGGGCGGGTTGGAATTTCAAAAAAGAGTCACTCGACGGTTTTCACACTTTCCTATCCCGTCTCTTAATATCGAGTAAGAATCTTGACTGTTTTACAAAATTTTAAACTATATTTGAGAAGTAAATCACTCCATAACGAGCCAATTGCTAATCAAATTCCATCTCTGATCTCTGAGTCAATACATGTATTTGACGGTAAATCACTCCATAATGAACAAATTACCAATCAAATTCCATCCCTGATCTCGGAGTCAATACCTCTCTTGGAAATCAGAGTTCAAAAAGTTTAAACTCCATTTTTATTAAATTTCAGCTCGGTTGAAGCACTATAGGATACTCTCACTGACCTCAAAACAATGGGAGCATTGAATTTTTTTGGATACAAAGTAGACAAATATATTCTTCATTGGATGGGCTTCATTACTTTCTGCGTGAAAATTGAAAATTGATCAATCGAGGATTCATAACCTTCTATCCATTTCGACTTATATAGATGGTTGAATCCTTACTGCGTGTCTGGAGAAAGTGTGAATGTGGATGAGACAGTATGTCGAAGAAACATCTCTGCAATTGCAAGTTTTATACAGGAAGGCTGCTAATATATTGGTATTACCAGTGTTCTTGGATTTTTCTTCAATAGTTTAGTTTTTTAATGATGAAAGTTAAGTTTTCTAAAGATGAAATTTAAAGTGAGTTGAAGTAAAAGAAAATATTTTTACTAGTTGTTAGTCTTCTATAAAATAGTAAGTGTTTATTTTTTTAGCCTGGAGTACATCTTAAAACTGTTTCTTCTTGGGTTAAGAGTTAGTAAGGAAACAGGTTAATAATCTAAGACCCCGAGGCATCTAGCAAGAGTGAATGTCTGCCGAAGTAATTCCAGGTGGCATGGTTTTCCTTGAAAAAGGGTGATAAGTCAGCCTCCATTTGCTGAGAGCCGCAAGTGATGGCAATCCACACTACTAATTTGACAACTGAATTATGATAGATTTTCTCACTGTATAAAATCAAATGTTTATTTTTATTATTTTGTTTAGATTGATCAATTTCAGAACTCTAGGATGGAGAAAATAAAGTGGTAGAAGATTAGGTCTATTGAAAAAAAATATTGGCTTGAAGTCCACAACAGAAGAAGGAGCCTATTAGAACGAAATGATCTCAGTTAATGCAGTGGAGATGAAAGCTCTAACTAAAGTTCCTAACCCATCATATCAGAATTCAGAACTATCCTTTTGCAAGCTGCACAAGAAACAACTTTTAGGAGAACAACAAATTCTCCAAGTATAGTCAAAATGATCAGTTCTCAGACTTCTACCTAGGTGGCACACGAGGACACATAAAATTGTTTGTTTAAAGGATATATTTGGTTGATATCACAAGGGATCTTATCTGGATCTTATCTTAACTCATGAGAGGACTTCAAAAGAGATTTCAAGAAGCAAAACAGAGATAGGCAGATCTAGGAATTGAGCTTGCAAACGTGTAGGTGTTTTTACTGCAAAACTGGAAAGGGGGCAAAAGAATCGAGATGAAGTCACCCAAGGAGCTTTGAATGCATGTACAGAATATAATTAATTTAAACTTCTTTATCAAATTCGGTTTTTTTTTATGACCATGGCTCCTCCTCCTTTGTATAGTCTAAAGGAAGCTGCTCAAGTTCAAGAACATGCACACAAAAACTTTCATGCTGCATTGCTCTGTACAGTGTCAAATTTCCCTACATTGTCACTATAAAAGTGACATTTTGACTTCAGAAAATGCAATGCTCCTTAGCTTGAACCACATCTTTTTCAAGGGCAACCTCTTTAGTGATCCGAACATGTGCTTCTTGTTCCCACTTTCACATAACTTCTTTATAACTTTTTATTTTATTTTGCAATAGACTATTCTCTTCTTCAAGTTTGTTGAACCTCATTTCATGCAGGCCACTTTACTTTTTGAATTCTAGCAAATTATCTTACAATGCTTTGTTCCCATTCTGCAATCTAAAAATTGATTTTATCATGGTTTAAGTTTGAACTTTTTTCTCTTCACTTGGGGCATCTATCTTTTTAGGCAGTATTTCATTTTTCTCTTTCAACTTTTTCATATTTGGCTTGGATGGATTTGTTTATTGAACTTGTGATAGGTTGACCTAAACATTTAATAGTAGTCACTTGTAACATTACCATAATAATTTTCTAGTAAGATGACCTTGTAGTTGGTACAATGGGTTGTTATCCTCTCCACCTAGTTTCAAATCCCAAGGGCTTGTGATAAGGCTGAAGGAGTAGGAGTAGGCTCCTCACCGGGGTGGATTCTCAGCTCTTACTAACAAACTAAAGGACTGAAGGAGTAGGCTCCCTAATGGAATCTAAGTTGTTACTAACAAGTTAGGGATTCCCTATGATTTAAAAAACAACATTTTCTACTATCACATCATTATTCCTCTTAATACAAATATCTTTTGTCAGCTAGCTATGAACAGTTTATAAGATGCTTGATTTGCAATCTAGATACATTTTCCGTATTCAAACTTGATGGGTTTCACTAAGAAGGCAATGCTTATTCACTCAATTTATGTGTTCATATAAATCGAACTTCAGTCTCTTGAACTTATTCACAATCGAGAATCCTCTCGTCAAATTATTTTTCACATTAAACCAACATAGATCCCTCTTAAATATGGATCTAACATGAGCCCAAAGGAATTCAATTTCTTCAAGTGCAAATTTTTTTTTTATGAGTAGACATTATTTAAATGTTTTGTCTAGATATTTATTTATTTTTATTTTTAGATTTTTAAAAACTTTTATTTGGGCGGACATGAGTAAAATTTCAAATTTTCAATTTGATGACAGACAAACATCCTCACACATCATAGTGGACTGTAGAATGAGCCTCTAAGCGCAATTAAGGAATTGATTATTTGAATAAAATAGCCAATAAATCTTTCTCTACACTAAATACAGATGCCTAAAATTTCTCAAGTTTTTTCAATTGTTTCACTTCAGTTCAGGTTTAAAACAATATGAAAATGACCATATATGAACAATGAGAAAAAAGATCAGTGGATCTTGGAATTAAATGCACTGTAAATATAAAACATAAACCAACAAACCATTAGTGCAGGTCTTACAATAATCCAAGAAAAACTTATCATCCGACGTACAGTTAGTTGGTACAATTTTAAATATTGTAAAGAAATTTTAGTCACCCATCATTAAATATTAACGTCTCAAGCATCTATCAAACAAAATATAACACCCTAGTGCGCCTGGAATTTCAAATATTGTTTTGCTTGTCAAATGAAAATTGGATGACGGGCCTGGTTTTTTTCCATGACCGTCCATTTTTAAATTTATGAAAAAAATAAATAATAATAATAATAATGGGTTATTTATAATAATAAATATTATTGTTTTTCTTATTATTAACAACAATAATGTTTCCTTATAACGAGTTGAAATGTAAAAGGGTATTAATAACATAAATAACTATTAAATTTCTTTGTCTAAATAATTAAATAGAAAAGAAAATAGGTTATAGACCATAAACTAGGACGGGCTCACATTTATTTGTTGTTTTGAAATCGGTATTGATCCAAATATATTGATATATATCTGCCCACAAGCGGCCTCTACTAGAAGAGGCACCAGACCTCTCTCAAATAAAAATGCATATTCCCAAACAAATAAATGATGGAATAAAAATTAATAAATTGGAACAATGGCATATTTCTAATTAATTAATGAATAAATGGTAGAACTAACTATTAGACAATGAACGTTAATTATCAATTAAAAAATGTTAATTATCAGTTAAAAAATGTAATGTTATATATATAGATGAATAAATAATAAATATATTCTTAAAACATTATATTTTTAGTTGATAATATGCAATAAAATATTAAAAAAATAGAAATCAATAAATTAAAACAACATTTAAAAATCAAAATCAAAATTTTAAAATTCATGTTTTTAAGGATCAAAATTTATTTTTTTAAGGATTGTTAGCATAATAGAGAGACCAGATTGGAATTACAAAATTCAAGTGAGATAATGTCATAAAAATATTAAAAATGGGAACTCTAATACGGAGTGCATTTTTGGCAAAAATTTAAGCTTTTGCACCAATTGGTTTTCGTTGAACATTCTTATTTCGAGATTGTTACATAATGGCTTAGGAAAGGGTTTTTATATTCTTTATGTTGAAAAGCAAGAACCAAAATGATTTGATTTATGATCAATTTGTTGAGATCATAATAAATTTGGAAATCACCTAAACACATGGATGGGAAATCTCCAATAGGCATAGATCATACTTTTGAATTGGTGAAACTATAGTTTTAATAGAGTTTGTATAAATTGCAAATGATTTTTTCTTGGTTTCTCACCATGGCCCAATCTTAGATATCATACACTTTTTATACAATTGGAAGATTTGTTCCATTATTGTCTGTTACATTTTGACACGGGATGTTTAGTTGATAGATTAACTTCCACTAGTTTTTCTTCAATGAGTGAACGAATTGGTTGTTGCAATTGTCAACAAGAAAGGGCACAATACAAGAGTCATATTAAAAGAATGTGTATCTTAGGGTTGGATCCTTGAAGTTCTGGAATACTTAATGAGAATATTAGATGGTTTTGCTAAGTTTGTGTATTGTTGGTGTATTGGGCTTGCTAACAATGCAAGCAGAAAACTTCGATTGATTAAGATTGAGAACATCAAAACTTAAATGATGGGATTTTTTGCATGAAATCCTCTAATTGTAGTAAATTGGAAGACTAAAAGCACCACAAGAGAGCTTGAAAAACAATGGGTGTGATGAATATTGTTGAAATTTTTCTTAGATGGAAGGTACTGCCGATACTTCAAGGAAAAGACTTTCTAGCGAAGGTTATAATAGAGGCTTCTAGTGTTACAAAATTGATAAAAATTGTGAAAAAAAAATCTGCTAAAACATCCATTTGTGAGAACGGATGTTTTAGCACAGCTTATAACAGAACTTCATCACAATTGAGAAAATCGGAGCGGTTAGAGGTTTTACCTGATAATTTTATTTTTTTTTGGAACAAGCAACCCCGATGTACTACTTATAAAAATGCACCAGACTTCATACATAATTAAAATCACCGAGACGTATAATTCAAAGTGCATCGGATCTTGAAACGTATATCGCGCCAATGCTTATATAAAAAATCCCTATTCTTTCTTTGATGAAGGAATGACTCCATGGCTTGCAAAATATAATTGCAGTTCTGGTGATTTTTGTTAAACACACAACACTCACACGTCTTGTTTACATAAATGCACCGGTGCATTTGTTATATAGAGGGTCCACTCCTGCTAATTTTAATAGTGCAGTGGCAATGGAAATAATATTTTGTAGAATCGGGGGGCGCTATTTCTATGAAAGCACCGGTGCATTAAAAGTTACAATGCACCGGGGCATTAATTAAAAACAATATTGATGCTTAAAGATATGAAAGCGCCGATGGTGTCATTTTTCGAAAAGGCACTGAATATGCTAAAAGATGACATCACGATGTTTTTATTTAAAATAAAGCACCGATGCGTTTTTATGTTATGGATGCACAGATTCTTTTGTATGTGATCTTCTCTTTTTCGGAGAGATCAACACGTGAAGTGTAGTTATTGTAATTTTTTAAACGCGCTATTAACTGATAAATCGACATATATCTTATAATAATATTCATAAAAAGTTAATATTTGATCGTTGTATTTGTATATGATGTTTAGATTAATCTTTTATATTATCATATTTCATATCTCTTCATTATAATATTTAATTAGTAGAGTAACATTTAACAGTGACATTGGATAACACAATAGAACAAATTAAAATGTATTTTATTATATATCAATAAGAGGCTCTTTTTCATACAAAATCGGATTGTTATTGGTAACCCCTTGTCTTTCAATTGCGACACTAAGTCCATGATTACATTAAACAAAATGTCTGATTTTCACAGACAATTATTTCAAACAATACAACAGGTTGCATTGATATCCAAATCAATCATCATTCTTCGTTGGAACTGTTGTTAGTGCTCGAGTTACTTCCATGAGGTGGGTTATTTGGAGGAATGTTTTGTTGATTGCATTGATTGTTTCCATATTCTTGATCTTGTTCCATCTGCAAACATAATAGTAAAGTGTAATGAGTGTATCCACATTGGTGAGAATAATGAAAATTGAAATAAATATTGTATATCAATGTAAATTAAAAATAATGTACCATAGCAAGAAGTAACTCGTGAATTATACACATTATTTCAAAACCAAATCTCGTGCCTTCTTTCAACAACTCTTCAGTTGGTGTAGTTTCATACTTTATTTCCTGCAAGTTTTATACCCCATAATAAATCATATATTTAACATAAATGATTTTTTTGTTCTATTAATTATAAACTCAGAGAAGTAAAACAACATAGATACTTGCAAATTCCACAATTAATTTTTGACATGTCAACATATAATTATAACCATTATTTAACTAAATGTCAATCAGTTCTTCCGATGACTCTTATTTGTATGTTAGCACCTATTTGAGGACATTCAAGGATGGTTGTTGTAAAACACCTTAAAATATACAAAAATGAAACCTTGAGTTGTTATAAGGAAATATTAACAGTTACTCACAAACTCTGAAATCAAACATTTTCTTACTTCTCGTCCTATCTTATGCGCTGAATAAGTTCTGCCTTATTTTCTTTTCTGCAAGAAAATAATTGAAAAATAATATTTAATGCTAAATTATTTTGTTATATGTCCAAGTTAAATCATGATTACATACATTTGAAGCACATTGTTGTTGAGATGACTCATATGTCCATTTATTTGACCATTTCCTTATACATTATTTTAGACATCCCTACTAGTATGTTTTGTATATCAACACGTTGATCATTTGGTATTTTCATAATCTTACTGCAAAAATAAAAATAAAAATAATAATAATAATAATAATAATAATATATGAAAACTAAATATAACAACATCGATATTAATCAATTAATGGTTTGTAGTCATATATACATATAATTCTAGGAAATCATTTTACCTTTTGAATGATTCTTTTTTGTTGATTTATGTTTTTGCTATTGCAAGTCTGACATGTCTCATTGACCATTGCTCTGAAAATGCTTCCTATATTTTAGATGTAATTTTGTTCTTAGAATCATTGCACTGATTTTTGTATTGCAAGTGGAAAGTGCATCTATATGTTCATTCCACTAGATCCCTCTTAGTTCTGTGAAAAAATCCCCCTTTTCATTAATCTCCAACACCAGTACAGATGATCTAAGGACCAATTTATCGTCATTTACATGTTCCATAATTTTTCTTTTCTTAGAACGACATTGATCTTTTCCTTCGTTGTTGCTCCATGTAGAATATTAAACATATATGAATTAATAGATTGTTTGAAACATGTTGTCTAATATTCTTAAGTATATTATTAATGAAAAAAAACTCATATTGAATAGTATTTTTCAATTTACCCAATTCATCATTTTGTAATTTTTCTATTAGGATTTTACGCTCTTCTGCACTTAGATTAGAAATAATATTATTGACTTTTTTCATTTTGTGGCTCTGCATGAAACACACCAACTAATACATATTAGTTAAACTTACATATAGTTCAAACATATTAATTTTGTAAAGAATTTACAAACAACTTGCCTTCTCTGATTTTTTTGATGTGTTGTCATTATGTCAATCAATTTTTTTGTTACTTGAGACCTTCTGAGACATTTTTTATCAATATACAACATGTACCATTCAATACAGAAGCCATTAGATATATTTTACAAATAAATCAAATAATTTTCAGCAAAAAAAGCTTTCGAAACCGGTGCGTTTATTTACATGAATAAACACACTCATGTGTTTATAAGATTAAATGCATCAGGATTTTAATTGTTCAACACCATCACAGAAAATTAATTTTAAATTAGGATGGTGTGATTTTTAAGGCAAAACACACCGCATTGATTTAATGGTGTTATTAGGAACAGGCATGTCGATGCATCATATTACATTGGGAGAAATGATGAACAGACTCGAAAGAATCAAAGGTGCTATAATATACCAGTGCGTTGAAGTACTCAAGTAGCCTCGATGCATCATGTTACATAGGGCACACTACGACTATACCAATCCTAGTGGTACTGTACCTTCCATCATCCCCTATCTCAATGTGCATATGCAAATATTTCTCTTTCAGGTCACTGAAAAAGGCTCTACACCATGTCATATGGAATGAGGCACCTAATTCCAAATACCATCACTCCCCCATCATTGTGTTGGTCATGCATGCAATAAGGGTAAAGTCAAGCTTAAATTGTGAAGCCGAGGCTTCACTTGCTACTCCTCCCGAGGTCTTCTTGCTTGCCTTTTTATGTGGACACTCTGTGGCATAGTGCTTGAATTCATGACAGTTGAAGCATTTAATTTTGGACAAATATTTTTTCTTGCGCCCTTGGCTGAATTCTGGTTTGGTTTGAGATTTCTTCCCTTTTCCCTTCTTTCCCTTTCTAGCCAATGAAAATTTTTCTTCATCCTCACCCTTGGATGGACTCCCATCTCTAGTATTCCTCCTTATTTCCTCCTGTACCAAATCAGACTATAATCTTTCCCAATTCGGTAGTTTATCCCTCCCATTCACTAAATCTTGGTAGCTATGTCAGCTCTTAGGAAGGCCTAGAAGGGATAGGCTTACCAAGTCATATTCTGCAACATTAACACCAACCCCACCAAGTTCATCACGACATTGTGTGAACCTGCTCAGAGACTATGGAAGAGTGTCATTCTTCTACATCTTGATATTTCAAAGTTTATCCTTAAGCATCAACTTCCTGTGATCACTACTATTCTCTAACAATTCTATGAGTGATTTCTACAATGCGAATGGAGTTTCTTTCTCATGGATATTTGAGACAATATGATCCCGTACTCCCTCCAATATTATTTTCCTCGCCTTAACTACATCTTTTTTCCACTTAGCAAGGTTCTATGCGTTAAATGCTTTTGGTTTTGCAAAATTTGTCTTGATGAATTCTAGCAAGCCATTGTCATCCAATACCACCTCGATGTGATCCTTCCTAGTGATTAAATTAGAGGTTGTAACACCCTCCTCCCACACCTACCTAAGTAACCAACCAACCAGGGTAAACATGCGATGAGAGACCACTATGATATGATTTTACCTCCTAAGTCACGTTAAGGAAGTGGAACCACCAGAAACACACCATTTAGACCTTCAACATTGACATTAAGACCCTCAGGAGCCATCCCAACCTTTCTGCCAATCATCCCCTGGGTCCCACTGATATTTTAGACCACTTGGCCCCTAGACACTCCCATGCTATAGGTCTGCCAATGTCCAGGAGGCTATGGACACTCTCATGACAAGTCATGTTAGCATCCAGGAACTATTTTGCTAAGGGTTGTGCCAGCATCCCTGAGATTTGAGCCACCTTTTTAGGCCCAAAGCCCAGGTCACTACCTAGAATTGAATGTTACCTTCAGAACACAAAGATAAAAAGGAAACAATGAGGCAAATGAAAATACTTGATGAAGCCCTTGACTAGACCCCTATTAGCCATGACAGGAATTTGGTCAAACATATCACGAATATGTAATCTACATGTATAAATAATAGATCTAAGCATAGGGCTCTCATACTTATCTGAGAATCGCTAAGAAGCATTTATGCCTCAACACATTGGATTCCATTTCATCCATTAGGTCATAGATACATTGCTCATTCATTTACAAGTAAAAACATGATGAGATCCGTACATAGCTAATGTCATAAAACATATACAAAACTGTCATAATAGCAATAGAAATACCATGGAAATCGCAACCATATAATCCACATATAAACCAGTATAGTACTCACAGAAATACAAGGAGAAATAACCTCATATTGATGATGCAAAATCCAAACCCAAGATGGGATTTCCACGTTCCACTCGACCATAGAATGGATGAGCCAAATATCTCTTCAACCATTCACCCTCATGCCATATTCCAAGCATGAATGTGGGATCTCATAGAACACATAAATCAATACCATACACGGCTTCTAGAGTCCAAACCACCTTAACCCATCAAACAATGATTCCACCTCACGGTCGGACATCACAAAACCATTACCATATTGGCCTCTATCCAAGCCTTCCAGGGCTCCAAAGTGTTTCTTCCAATCAAGGCTTCCAGGACTAGTAATTTAAACCACAGTTGTCATCGGGTTTCTAGAGTGTTTGTCCAACTAGGGCTTCCAGGACTAGTAACTCAACCCACCAAGGGCTTCCAAAGCATTTTTCCAACCAAGGCTTCCAGGACTAGTAAATCAACCCAAGTTGTTATACCGCATCCATAGCGTTTTTCCAACCAGGGCTTCCAAGAACTAATAACTCAACCCAAGCTAAAGGAAACATAAGGACCAACCAAAAAAAACAAGGAAGTAAACCCATAATCTTCATCATTATCCAGGAAATGGCAAGGCTCGGAAATCCACTGTCAGTCTAGGAAATCCTCCATGCCAGTGACAGATCATGACTAATAATCCACATGCATATGCCATGCATGCCAAAACTAGTGAGGAAAACATACATGCAACTTGATACCTGCAAGCCAAATCCATTGTAGCTGTTGATCCCAATGTCCTCTTATGCTTTCCTGCTCTTCCTTTGCCTTCTTGGTCCAAAAATCCAAGTATACCACACTCTCCAAGAGTGCTCCAAGAAAACTCTAAGTGTCCAAGAGTATGAGAGAGAGAATAATGAGAGAGCTCCAAAATTATACTGACCAAAGTCTATATATTTATCCTCAGAAGCCTTTTTATGAATGAGACCTCTATTTTCTTCATTTTCCATTATTTTTCCTTCAATTTCCTCTTCACAAGCAACTTGTGACCTTTCACCTCCATTTTCTCCTAATTTCCATTATTTTCGTAAATAAATGTGCCAAAAATGTGATTTTCCTTTCCAATGCATTAGTCATTTCCTTTGCCAATTTCCTTAGCCATACTAACCGAAATGAACACCTACCCTAGGATGTCTCACCCAACATTCAACATGCAATAAGTGTCCCATCAACCATGGTTATTAATTTTCCTTTATTAAATTTTATTACATGGAATTTTCACTAGGGTTGTTAGAGAACCCTCCCCCTTGGGGGAACACCATCCTCCGTGTTCAAGAACACCTATAACCACAAGACTGCTGTAAGCAAAACATACTGCTGATGGAGCTTTATAACTTAGCTCATTGCAGTATTTACAATGATAAACCTGCTGAGAAGCAAACCAACATTAAAACACAACAAACACAACATCATAATGGAATGACACCCATACTACTTATTGGAGTTTTATAACATAGCTCAAGGTGGTATTTACATCCATATGCATATGTACATATACCAAACATCACCAAAACATGTACCAAAACATATACCAAGACATATACCAAAACTGCTTTGCCTCAATGAGTGAACAAGGATACATAGCGCACATCTGATCTTCTATCTCCCATGTACCTTCATTAGGACCAAAGTGCTTCCATTGCACCTTCGTCTGCTCAATTGCTTGGTTCTTGAGCACGAGCAACGTTTTATGCAATATACATTGATGCTCCAGCTAGAATTCTCCATCTAGTTCCACTTGCAATACAGACCATTCAATCACATTATCAACATCTTTAACATACTTCTTAAGAAATGACACATGGAAAACATCATGGACTTTCACTATCGGAGGCAGTGCAATCCGATAGGCTACTGGCCCAATCCTTTCAATAATACTGAAGCGTCCAAAAAATTCAGGTGCCATCTTGGCACATGATCCAATCTACAAGGTTTAATGTGAAAGTACACATGTTCGCTAACTTGGAACTCCTTGAACAACTTGTTCCGATCTGCATAGCTCTTCTACCTATCCTGTGTTTCCTTTAGATTTTTCTTGATTACCTACATTTCCTGTTCCATGTCCACCGACATGTTTGTTCCAATCAACATCCTATTAACTGGATCACTCGAATTGATGGGAGTATTGCAATTTGCAACTTCACCCAGACAATGCCTCAAACAGACTCATCTTCAGATATTCTTGATACCCATTGTTGTAAGCGAACTCTACCTGTGGAAGATACTCCTCCCACATTCATTGCTGATGCATCACATAAATCCTCAACATGTCCTCCAATATCTTGTTGACCCTCTCTATCTATCCATATGTCTGCGGTTGATAAGTTGTATTGAAGGCCAACTCTGATGTCCAAATCTGTAAATAAATCCTTCCAAAACTTTGAAGTGAACTTCACATCCCTATCTGACACAATCTTCTTCGGAATACCATGCAATCTGACCACATCTCTGATGAATACCTATGCTATATTGCTAGCTGAGAATGTAGACTTCACTGGCATGAAGTGTGCAACCTTTGTCAACCTTTCCACAACAACCATGATGGAATCATGTTGTCTCACTGTCCTCAAAAAACCTGTGATAAATTCCAGGGAAATGACCTCCCATTTCCATTCTCAAATCATAATCAATTGTAGCAGTCCACCTAGATGCTTACAATCTGCCTTCACACGGTGACAATCAAAACACCTAGCGACAAACTCTACTACATCCTTCTTCGAATTCAGCGAATTATAAAACTTCTTTACTGCAGTAAATGTCTTCTGATATCTCGGGTGACTCGAATATGGTTTCGCATGAAACTCTCTCAAGATCACCTTCTTGAGCTCATTGCTATTTGGAGCATATATCTTATCTCTGAACCTAACCAATCCATCTTCTATAAGGAAATAGTCCACATCGGGTGCACTTTCACCTGTACATGTACCACTACCTGTACCTATACTTGTACTACTACCTCTACCTGTACTACCACCTATACTTGTACCTTTACCATCACATGTACCTATAACTAGACTACCACATGTACTCTATTGCAGCCTATGCACAATATCCATATACCTGTCATCTTGCTGACTTTCCTACAAGATCCTATCCTGTAAGTCTTTCCCATAGGAGCTCATAGCTATTAAGTGATTTACATGTACCCACCTGCTAAGAGAATCTGCCACCTTGTTCTCTTTACCTTTGATGTACCTAACTCAAAGTCGAACTCATTGATCGTGGCCAACCACCGAGCTTGCCTGCCATTCAGATTCGGTTGGTCACATAGATATCGCAAACCATTGTGATCACTCATCAACACAAACCTCCTGCCGAGAAGATAGTGCCTCCACATCTTCAATGCATGTATTATTGTTGTTAACTCAAGATCACGCATTGGGTAGTTATGCTTGTTCTCGTATAGTTTTCATGACTCATAGCATACCTGTTGTCCATCATGAATAAGGACTCCACCAAGTCCCTCCTTGCAAGCATATGTGCATACTACAAACTCTTTGTCCAGATATGCAATCTTTAACATTGGTGCATGTGTCGACAACTTCTTAAGCTACTCAAAACTAGCCTCACACTCCTTTGTCCATTCAAATTTCTTACCTTTTCTCTGTAATGATGTGATAGAATAAGAAATTTGTGATAAGTTCTTGATGAACCTCCTGTAATAGCTTACCAACCCCATGAAATATCTCACCTCATCTACATTCTTAGTTGCTACCCACTCCATGATGGCCCTTACCTTTTTTGGATCTACTGCAATTCCCTCCTTGGAGACAACATGTCCCAAGTAATGTACCTTATTCTGAAGGAAACTACACTTTCCGAGATTATCATACAACTAATTCTCTCTCAATAGTCTCAACACAACTGCTAAATGCTCGATATTCTCTTCCTCATTTTTATAATATACCAATATATCATCAATGAACACACTAACAAACTTATCCAAATACGAACACAGTGCACTATTCATGAAGCACATAAAAGTAGTTAGAGCATTAGCCAAATTGAATGGAACTACAACAAAATCATAATGCCTATACCTAGTCTGGAATGTTGTCTTGTAAATGTCCTCCTCTTTGATGCGTACCTGGTGATATCTGGATCTCAGATCAATTTTTGAGAACACTGCTCCTCCCTTCAACTGATCAAAGTAGTCATCAATCCTTGATAACAGATACATGTTCTTTATAGTCACCTTGTTCAACTTCTTGTAGTCAATGCACAATATGAGAGTACCGTCTTTCTTCTTCACAAACAATACTGGTGCACCCCATGGTGATACACTTGGCCTGATGTGTCCCTTATCCAACATTTCCTTCAACTGCAACTTAAGCTCTACCAACTCAAGTGTGCTCATCCTGTAAGGTGCTTTTGATGCTGGATCTATCCCTGGCACTAACTCAATAGAAAATTCCACTTCCCTGTGAGGTGGAAACTCTGAAATATCCTCAGGAAATATATCCTGGAAATGTTGTAGAATTGGGTACCCGCTCGAAACATCTGCATCCTCAACCTCCTTACCTTTGTCACTAGAAATTCGTACTGCAAATAACACACACCCTTTCCTGCGACCACACTTTTCCTGCATAGCTTTCACCATCCTAACTGATGTGGCTTTATTCCTTCCCTGTAAGACTCTTGGTTCTCCATTTCCATCCAAGCACTCAATATCTTTGTCATAACAATCCACCTTGGTTCTATGAAAGTACAACCAATCCATGCCCAACAACATATTGTATGATCCCAACTGTAATACATTCAAATTTGTTGCAGTAGGAATAAAATTCAAATCAAATGCACAAGCTCTTACCCAATGGTGAACTTTGTAGGATTTAACCCCGTACAGAAATTACTTGCATATGAATTCTAAAAACAGAGAATAAACAATGGTGAGATCATAACACATAAAAAAAATATACACAGAGATTTCCCCTGGATCCCAAAATCGGTACTACCATATTGATTTTTCATTATATTCCTTTCAATGTTACAATACATATATATACATGTTGAAGCATCCATAAACCCCAATCCATTAACCCTGGATTAGAACATAACCATAGTTCCCTTGAAAAGATCTATAAAATTCCATGGACCAAAAACCATCACACCCAAAAACATGTGCGCAATCCATGCACAAAACCATAGGTAGGTTCTCCCACCTAATATAGGGTCCCAAAAAAAAAAAAACTTGGGGCGCTGCCCCGGACCCTGTAAAGGGGGGCTACCGACCCCCTCAAACCCCTTGACAGAGGGGGCTTCCCCCCCACCCCCCACTTCTTTGTACTTGTAGCCAACTGTACTAACAAATATTATGCATGCAATTCCTTACTCAAACCACACTTATCCACCAAGTCAGGACTAACATAGCTATAATTAGATCTAAGGTCAATCAAAATAGAAATAAATTGATCACAAAGATTACAGTCCATCTCAATGATAAATGTTTGATTATCTGCCTGTTTGTTATCTAATGTTGCATAGATACGAGGAACACTCTGACCAACATCCCCAACCGTCTGTGCATCCTATGCACTATATATTTGAGGCTTACCAACCTAATTTGCAGACAATCTCTCTTGCGATGATCTTTTCCATAAGACCAACACTCTATAGGCTTCTATGCTGCATCCCTATTATGCTCCTCAAATCGAAATCCTTGTTCTCTTTCTGATGCATTTAACTTCTTAGATGGCACTACGTCCTCTTTATTACCTGTACCATGAGGTCTTGCCTATTTTTTGTCCCATTTTCCTTTGTTCTTTTCATTACCTTTCTAGTCTGGCTTAGTCTCAGATCCATGATTCAATTTCTCATAACAATGCCTTAGCTTTTGGATGGTCTCCTCCAATGATCTAGGCTCATTGAACTCAATCCTGTCTTTGAATGCAACTGATAATCCACTAATGAACCTCTAAATATTGGCCTTCTCCTCCATGAGGTAAGGCACATACCTTAGTAGTTCCAATAACCTGCTAGTGTACTCCTCATATGTCATTGATCCCATCTTTAGCTCATAGAATTATTTTGACCTGTCATCAAAGTATCTATGATATGTACTTCTTCTTGACTAGCCGCTCAAACTCATTCCAAGTCAATTCCTCCTCATGTATACATCTAACATTCTTCACATCTTACCACCAAATATATTCAATACCTTTGAGACTGAATGTAGCTACTATGGCTTTCATGTTCTCTGGATAGTCATGCAACCTAAATAAATTTCTCATTCCAAGAAACCATGCCTCTGCATCCTGTGGTTTCTTCATCTCTCCATCAAAAGTAGGTTGCTTTGCTTACTTAAACTCATCTGGAAAGTATCCCCTATCACTCCTATAAGGATGATAAAGATGACAATCATAGTGCCTATCTAAACTAGAACTAGAATAGTACATGTTTCCATCACCTCTCTATTGTAGCAGCTACAACCACCCTCCAAAATTTTTCCTTAGCCTATTTTTGGAGCCTCCTTACCAACCTTCAATGTCTTTCCTCGTTTTTCCTTGCTTCGTCAAGTCCTCAAGATTCAGTGTCTTTCTTGCTCAAAGGCAACTTGTCATTCATAGTTTGATGTTTTCCCTTCACAGGCTGCTCATCCAGAATTGGTCCAGTTGCAGGCTGAGCATCTTCCCAGTGAAATTTGTGCGATTTTGGAGGGCAACCAGCCTTTTCCTCCAGGAATTGCATAATTCCCTCTGATAGCTTATTGGGCTCCACGATTGTGCAATCCTGCCAGCCAACCCTCCCAACAGGAATTGCACAATTTTTCCCATCAACAGGTAGTTCAGCCCAGGATTTGTACAAATATGGGCAGCAATCAGCTGTTCAACCTAGAAATTGCACAATCACTTCACCAGTCATCCTAGCTTATAGTCAGGAATGTGCATTTTTTCTCTAGTATTCAAGCAGTCTCTTGCTTGAGCAGCTGAGTTGACCAGTTCCCTCTAGGACTAGGCAAAACAGGCTTGCATGCATGGGCTACTTCTCCCAAGGCAACATGCAAAGGCATCCCTTGTTTCAGGGATCTAAATTTAGTAGTTGGATGTTACATGCAAGGAACAATTCAAAAACCTTCCTCCAAGTGTTGCTTCTCCTAGATTTGTGGCATGCGCATCACAACCTCGATGTTATCAAAACTCATCAATCGGACGTTGCAGAGCTCATTCTTCACATCAAAATTGTAGCTCTGGCATCCCACATAACATCTAGGAGTAGTCAGCACATTCAACTCAGTTGTTATGGGGCAAGCTCACTTCCCATGCCTTGTGCTGCATTTATGTTGCTTTTTGTGTATTCACTTGTGTGAGTGTTGTTTGCTTGATTTCTTTGAACGCCTGCTGTCATTTACATATATTCTAGCTTGTCCTAGATTTGTTTCACTTTTCGTTGCTATCTCACTATTGTCGCATGCATGAAACTGTTTTGCACGGACGTTCGCCCAACCGGCGAACTGCCTCACCCACATGCATGTTGATCTATTTGTTCAATCTTCCATTCATGTTTTGCATGCACTGTTTATCACTTCTACTATCACTTAGTGTCACCATGCATTTCATCGACTTACTTGCTTTCAGTTTCCCGTCGGTGAGTCGGGCCAACCTTGGCCCGGTCTCTGCCTTCACCAAGGCTGCATTGCACAATCTAGAGAAGGAAGGCTCACCTTCCTCTCTAGATTTGCGCATTCTGGCCCAGCACTAGCCTCCTAGATTGAATTGCGCATTTCTGGAGGTCAGTGGTTGGTTGGCCCAAAAATTTGCGCAAATCTGCCCTTGGGATAGCCTTTCTTCCCGGCTAGGATTGCTCATTGCAAAATCCCAGCGGACAACTGCTCGACTGGACTGTGCATTGCGTAGTTCTAGCAATCAGTCAATCTCTCAGTAGCCCGGACTGTGCCTTGTGTAATCTTGGCAATCAGTCTCCCAACCTCTTGGCCAAAATTGTGCAACCTTCATGATCATTCACCCAGGTATGTTGCAAGTCAGTTCTCATGTTCATTTTGGTTTTCGACTGACATATTTCTTGTTATGAGTGTTGCCATGTCTCTAGGTATGAGAGGTGTTCATCTATCTCTCAGTAGTACATTTATAATGGTTTCCAAGAGAGAAGAGACAAAAACATTGTTTAGAGCATGCTTGGGGATGCAGTCGATCAAGTGTCCATGGACTTACCTACTCACGAAGACATCAAGTTGTTCATGGACAAAGATATCAAGCAGCAGTGTCACAACGAGTAGTGTCATGAAAAACAGCTGAAGGCAACATACCGAATGCAGCGAATGAAGAGAATGTAAGAGGAAGGTTGTTGACAACATAGAGGTGAATCAAAGTTGCAGGATCAAGCAGATCCACTGATAATGAAAGAAAATTTGGAGACACAGGCTATGAAGTGATGGTGGGACATGAAGATCGCACGAAGGTAGAAGATGGAACAAAGAAGGAGTTGCATGTGCTGAAGTAGCAACTCAGGAAGAACATGAAGCTACACAAATAGTCCAATTATTTTCAGCAGCGAATAGGAACAACAGTGGGCACCACATGCACTCACAGATGAAACTGCACTAGTATAAGTTAAGGATCAATCCCAGCAACTGACACAGAGCAAACATGGTGAGCCATGTTGTTGATCGCATGCAAAGGATCCAGTAGCACCCATGTCATTGAGTGCACGCATGCAATCCAACCCATTCAACACACTCACCAAGGCGAAGACAAGAAGCAAGTCCAACTGGGGCTAAACATGCACTTCGAGAAGTTGATGCACATGACCACCAACACACACTTGAAGATCAACACGGACACTATGCATTAGTGTGTTTCCGGTTCAACCATACCGAAGAATACCATGCGCATGTTAGCAGATGAGGTGGATGAAGGGGGCGAACCAATGCACCAGTTGCAATGGAGGCAAGAGTTTGCTTCAACAAGATGTCACCATGAGGTGCATGCACACCATCATGGACGACCAAGCTTGGCATCAACTCACGAGCTTCACCATCACAAGCATGTCAAAGAGTTGGTCTCACCACAGCAGACCGAGTGTCAATGATGTCTTGCAAGGCTTGCTCAAGCCATGTTGTCTCACATGAGTACATGTGCATTGTAATGTTGAGTCATGTCAAGTGTAAGTCAAGTGTCAATAGTTGGATGTAACAGTGATAGAGTTGGTGAAGAGTCATGAGGATAGTTGAACTGTCACAAAGGGGAATGTCAAGGGTCACCCCACCCTTTGCTATAAATATTCCCTCATAACTCATTGTAAGGGCTTTTGGTCAACCAAGCTTCTAGTAAGACTGTCTTGAAGAAGGCTTGGACAGTATTGTAACGCGCCTTGGCTTCTCCACTACACGAAGCTAGTATATCTCTTTGGAGGAGCAGGCGGATGTGGCTGTAAAATTCTACTAATAGGGCTAGCAGGTTTACATGGTGTATGGTATGATTATGAATTACACTTCTTTATATAATAAAATCCAGCACATTTTCCTGCTTCGATTGCCTTAATGATATATGTTGTTTAACTTACGTACTTGTATTTGAACTGATTTGTATGCAATTATATGAATCTTGTTGTTAATGTGTTGCATATGTTGTTAATTCTATCACTGTCCATGTCGACTGCTCTGCTGGACATCAGACAAACCTTTCTCTGAACCTTGTTATATCAACCATCACACTCGTCTCGGACTGATCTGTGAGTGTTTTTCGTGTTATCTTACCTTGTATGTTGGGACTATTGCATCTGTGTCGACTGCTCTACCAGAAGCTATGCATGTCCTTTGTGTTGTGTGTTCCTAGCCGAGTTGGGACTGATCCCATTCAACCTAGAACCCACCTTCACCTTCCCTCCCTTTGAAGTGTTGGAACCTCTCATACTCATTCCTTGACTCACTGCATCAGTCACACCCTTGCTACTAACAGAGTTATCTTACTTGCCTATGTGTGACATTGCGGTCAAGGAATTACGTTACGACCCACTATTGGGACTCCTACACCAAACGGTATGAGGTCTAATTGGGACTTCTTATCAGAGAGATCCACTTGACATGTTGGCGGGTCCAGCATTGTTAATATTTTTGGCTCTAGAAGGAGGGCCTAATGACAAGTAGTGTCCTATCATCCAGTTTTCAACCTTTGAGTATCTTTCATGGAATCTTGCATTCTTCTTCCCCTGAGGTGTTTTTCGAATCGTGAAGATGTCTCCATCTAGGGGAAGCTTTTAAGTCTCTTGTCCACTCACACGTATGATGGTGAAGGCAAAGTGGTCTGGCCTAAGCACTTACATAACTTCCTTTCCATGATTTATGAGGAAGATGAGTTTATTGACAAACAGGATAGTTTGCTGCTTGCAATCACACTTCGTGAATCCCCATTTCATTGGGTGCTCATCCTACCACCTGACACCATGCACTCATGTGAGTACTTATGTTATCCTATTGAAGACACGTTCGATCATTTTGATCCAGACCATCTTGATCGGAAATTGTTACAGCAACGAAGGGCTCCTCATGAATCTGTTATTGATTTTTGGTAGTGCTTCCATGACTTATAGTTTCAAGCTCCAAAGAGCCAGATAAAGTTCGCTTATCTTTGGGACCAGTTCAAGTATTGTCTTAAGAAATATGCTCGTCCCAAGAGAAAGCTTGATGTCAAGCCTATCTCAACCTTCTTCGTCGATGGAACTGCACAATCCCATGTGGGACAGGGACTGTCTCAACGGACTGTCTACCTTCCTCTCATTCAATAGTTCCACCATTGCCCAGTGATGCTGAGGATCATGTTCTCACATCTGTTCATCCTACACACCCTCCCAACATCAATCTACTTAATTTTCACGCAGAGTTGGTTGTTAGTCCTTCGATTTCCCATATGCATTCTTTTCTTTGACCTCTGTCTTTGCACCTAGGTGTTCCTCCAGGTGATGCTATCTTGTATTCATCCATTCCAGACTCTTCACTTGTTGTGAATGAGGAATAACCCACTGATGGAGTTGGTGTTTCACAACCAACATGCGTTGTCCTTCATGAAGAGTATGAGTGGGAGTTTGAACATCAACACTCGACGAAGGATGACTCCCTTACGTCCGAACCCCCTTCGTTCCTTCCTAGCTTCTTTGGTAAACCTACCATCCATGATTTTGTATGTGTGTCTTCATCTACGGATGCACTCATTGTTGATCACTTGCAGGACTCACCAGATGTTAGTCCATCATTCGACAATGGAGAGGATAAGTTATTCATTGAATATCCACTTGATCATTCATCTATCTTTTCCGGAAACACATAGGATGAGTTTATTCACTTTTCATCTACCCCTCTATTTGATTCATCTGATCATGATGATGCCGAAGAATTCATTGATTTTTCTAATCGTGGCAGTCATGATTCATTTGCTTTCGTTTTTTATCATGATCATGAATCTATCGCAGTTGATCTTTCAAAGCCATCAGTTTATGATGATCATTTGCTTCCATTTTTTATCATGATTATGAATCTATCACAGTTGATCTTTTGAAGCCACCAGTTTATGATGATCTACCTGATGATGAAGTTGAGACACCCAAGATTTTCGAGGCACTTCAACCTGAGATGATGGTTATGTCAGGTCCTCGATCTCTTGAGGTTAGTATCACTTCTGATAATGAAACTGTTAAATCACCCAAGGCTCCTCATCACTCATCTATATCCATTGAAGATCCATCTCACACATAGATCACACTTCCTCCACTCGAACTGCACGATCCCATTGCTCATGCATTGGAGGAGTCTTACATTGAAAGCACTCGTGCGTGACACAAGTTATCTTTGTTTCTTTCATTTGCTTGCATGTCTCAGTCAAGAGTGTGCTTTTTCTTCAAAGTTGCACGTAGTGTCACACAACACCATGATAAGTCCACAGACTATTCATCATGCACATGCACTCACTTATGTCCCGTGGGCACTTTGAAACATGAAGTGTGGCTGTCTTCACTATCATATATTTCTTGTATGCTGGTCTGCACAACTAGGTTACTCGCAGACCAAGCTTTCACCCACATGGGTTTACCAATGCGCCGATGGCTGCATTGGAAGTATCACTTCACATGATCAGGCCCATGCACTGTTAGTATATGAACAGGAGTAGTGTTTTCTTTCAGTTGTTTTCTTGCATGCTTGTTTGCTTACATGCCTTGCTTGCTTGTTTGTGTGATTGCTTGTTTTCTTACTTGTTTTGATTTCAGTTTTACTTCTACTCTTTCTTTTCTTTGTTGTTTGTTTCATTCGTTCGTAGGTTAGTTTGCATGAAACCATGTCTGACTCATGAAACGAGCTAGGTGAAGTACAAGAGGGCTTATACAACTATCACTACTTGGTTATCTATCATCTTGCCTCTATATGATGAACTTGTTACTTTTAGTCCATGATACGTCAAAGGAAAATATGTACTCTTCGAAGTGAACCTTGGTGTAAGCACAATGCTTGCACACTAACTAGTGTCACCTTCTCTAGTCGATTGTTTTTGGGTTAACCCTTGTCAACTTAGTCAAGTAGAGTAAGTTGAGGGGGAAAACCTTAACAGGCATGTCAGAGATATAATAAACTACTTCTCTATTGGAAAAACCTCTTCTGCTCTCAATAAGTCAGGATCCCTCTTCTGCCTCTAAAATGAATAAGTGTTATGCAAAGTGAAAATAAAAAAAATGAAAAAAATGAAAAGTAAAAGAAAACAAATGAAAAATGAAAATGAATAAGGCGAAAGAAGAGAAAGGCTTCCTGCATAGGGAGGTGATGCAAGTAACTCTGTCGGGGTACTGACCAGGCTCGCTGGCAGCAGAGCCATGCTTGTGTTCCTATGTGACTCCACCGGGGTATTGTCCAGGCCTGCTAGCAGTGGAGCAACACCAGAGATGAAACTTAGACTCTGACGACTATACTGCTTGTGCACTTATGTACCCCTCAACCCCAATCGAAACAATTGTGTTGCCTTGGCTTGGAATGTGTGTTAATTGACCAAGAGTTTGGCAGATGCTACATCTTACATCAAGCTAGTATGAAGCCAAGATGAGCTAAGAACTTAACAATACTTTCGGAGGTGTTAGCCTTGTTTTCACGAAAAAAGTCCATTCAGAGAGTTGGAGTTCTACCAGTGTGTCGCCAAGTGTTATAGTAGCTACAACCACCCTCCAAAATTTTTCCTTAGCCTCTTTTGGAGCCTCCCTACAAACCTTCACAGCAACTTGCCTTACTTCATCAATTCATCAAGCTTCAGTGTCTTTCTTGCTCAAAGGTAGCCTGTTGATCACAGTTTGATATTTTCCCTTCACAGGCTACTCATTTGGAATTGGTCCAGCTGCAGGCTGAGCAACTTCCCAGTGAAATTTGCACATTTGTGGAGGGCAACCACACTTTCCCTCTAGGAATTGCACAATTCCCTCTGATAGACTGTTTGGATCCAAGATTGTGCAATCCTACCAGCCAACCCTCCCGATAGAAATTGCGCAATTTTTCCCATCAATAGGCAGTTTAGCCCAGGATTTGCACAAATCTGGGCAATAGTCAACTGTTGGGCCCAGAAATTGTGCAATCCCCTTGGGCAGTCAGCCCAAATTACAATTAGGAATGTACATTTTTTCTCCAGCAGTCAAGCGGTCTCTTGCATGAGTAGTTGAGTTGACTGGTTCCCTCTGGGACTGAGCAAAAAAGACTTGCATGCATGGGTTTCTTCTCCCAAGGCAGCATGTAAAGGCATCCCTTGTTTTAGGGATCTATGTTTAGCAGTTGGAGGTTACATGCAAGGAACAATTCAGAAACGTTCCTCCAAGTGTCACTTCTCCTAGATTTGTGGCATGCGCATCACAACCTCGATGTTATCAAAACTCATCAACCGGACATTGCAGAGCTCATTCTTCACTTCAACCTTGTAGCTTTGGCATCCCACATCACATCTAGGAGCAGTCGGCACATTCAGCTCATCTGTTTTGGGGAAAGCTCGCTTCCCATGCCTTGTGCTGCATTTCTATCGCTTTTTGGGTATTTTCTTGTGTGAGTGTTGTTTGCTTGATTTATTTGAGCACCTGCTGTTGCTTACATATATTCTAGCTTGTCCTAGCTCTGTTTCAATTTTCGTTTATATCTCACTGCTGTCGCATGCATGAAACTGTTTTGCATGGACATTCGCCCTACCGACGAACTGCCTCACCCACATGCATGTCGATATATTTTCTCAATCTTCCCTTCATGTTTTGCATGCATTGTTTATCACTTCTACTATCACTTAGTGTCACCATGCATTTCATCGACTTACTTTCTTTAAGTTGCCTATCGGCGAGTCGGGCAAACCTTGGCCCGGTCTTTGCCTTCACCAAGGATACATTGCGCAATCTGGAGAAAGAAGGCTCACCTTCTTCTCCAGATTTGTGCATTCTGGCCCAGCACTAGCCTCCTGGAATGAATTGTGCATTTCTAGAGGATAGTGGCTACTTGGCCCAAAAATGTGCACAAATCTGCCCTAGGGCTAGCAGTCCTTCCCAGCTCAAATTTCTCATTACGCAATCCCAGTAGTCAACTGCCCGACTAGACTGTGCATTACACAGTTCCAGTAGTCAGTCAGTCTCTCAGCAGTCCGGACTGTGCCTTGTGTACTCTTGGCAGTCGGTCTCCTGATCTCCCCGCCGAAATTGCACAACCTTCATGATCATTCACCCAAGTATGTTGCAAGTCAGCTCTCATTTTCATTTTGGTTTTCGACTAACAGATTGCTTGCTATGAGTGTTTCCATGTCTCCATGTATCACAGGTGTTCATCTAGCTCTCAGCAGTACAGGTACAATGGTTTCCAAGAGAGCAGAGACGAAGACACCGTTCAGAGCACGCTTGGAGATTCAGTCAATCAAGTGTCCATGGGCTTACCTACTCATGAAGACATCAAGTTGTTCATGGATAAGGACATCAAGTAGTAGCATCACAACAAGCGACATCATAAACAGCAGATGAAGGCAGCATACCGAATGCAGCGAACGCAAGAGGAAGATTGCTGACAACATATAGGCGGAGCAAAGTTGTAGGATCAAGCAGATCCACTAATAATGAAAGCAACATTGGAGACTTAGGCTATGAACTAACGGTGTGACATAAAGAATCGCGCGAAGGTAGAAGATGGAACAAATGTGTTGCAAGTGTTGAAGCAGCAACTCAGGAAGAACATGACGCTACATAGATAGTCCAATGAGTTGCAGCAAGAATACAAACAACAATGGGAACCACATGCACTCATGGATGAAACTGCACCACTACAAGTTAAGGATCCATCCCAACAGTTGACACAGAGCAAACATGGAGAGCAATGTTGTTGATCGAATGCAAAGGATCCAGCAGCACACATGCCGTTGAGTGCACGCATGCAATACAATCCATTCAACACACTCACCAAGGTGAAGATAAGAAGCAAGTCCAACTGGGGTTGAACATGCACTTTGGAAAGTTGATGTGCATGACCACCAACACACACTTGAAGATCAGCACGAACACTATGCATCAGTGTGTTTCTAGTTCAACCGTACCCAAGAAGACCATGCGCATGTTAGACGACGCGTTGGATGAAGGGGGCAGACCAATGCAACAGAAGCAAGAGTTCACTTTAGCAAGATGTCACCATGAGGTGTATGCACACCATCACAAACGACCAAGCTTGGCATCATCTCACCAGCTTCACCATCACAAGCATGTCAAAGAGTTGGTCTCACCATAGCGGACAGTGTGTCAGTGATGTCTTACAAGGCTTGCTCAAGCCATGTTGTCTCACATGAGTACATGTGCATTATAATGTTGAGTCATGGCAAGTGTAAATCAAGTGTCAACAGTTGGATGTAATAGTCATAGAGTAGGTGAAGAGTCATGAGGATAGTTGAACTCTCACAAACGGGAATGTCAAGATCCACCCTTTGCTATAAATAGTCCCTCATAACTCAATGTAAGGGCTTTTGGTCAGCCAAGCTTCTACTAAGACTATCTTGAAGAAGGCTTGGACAATATTGTAATGTGCCTTGGCTTCTCCACTGCATAGAGCTAGTAGATCTCTTTGGAGGAGCAGGCAGATGTGGCTGTAACGTTCTACTGATAGGGCTAGCAAGTTTACATGGTGTATTGTATGATTGTGACTTTCACTTCTTTATATAATAAAAGCCAGCACATTTTCATGCATATGTTGTTATTGTAGTTGGATTGCTCCGGTTGCCTTAATGATATGTGTTGTTTAACTTATGTTCTTGTATATGAATCTTGTTTTTAATGTGTTGCATATGTTTTTAATGTTGTCACCGTTCGTGTCGACTGCTCTACCGGACATCAGACAAACCTTTCTCTGGACCTTGTTATATCAACTGTCACACTCGTCTTGGACTGATCCCTGAGTGTTGTTCGTGTTATCTTACCTTGTATGTTGGGACTACCGCATCTGTGTCCACTACTCTACCGGAAGCTATGCATGTCCTTTGTGTTGTGTGTTCCTAGCCAATTTGGGACTGATCCCTTTCAACCTGTAACTCACCTTCATCTTCCCTCCCTTTGAAGTGTTGGAACCTCTCATACTCATTCCTTGACTCACTGCATCAATCACACCCTTGCTACTGACAGAGTTATCTTACTTGCCTCTATGCGACATCACTGTCAAGGCATTACCTTACAACCCATTGCTAGGACTCCTACACCAAACGGTCTGAGGTATAATTTGGACTTCTTATTGAGGAGATCCCCTTGATATGTTGGCGGGTCCAGCACCGTCAACACTCTCCTATCTAGATTGTCCAAAGATATGCCATTTCTCACTATGTCATCTATATCTGACCTGTGACCACCACGAGACCTACTGCCATACGCCCCATTAGTTTTATCCTCTTTGTCATGGTTGTTCTGACGTGGTCCATATCACTGCAAATTTGACAAACTCTGAAATATCATTTTCTTCTTGTTTCTCATGTGCCTGTATGATTCTGTCATTTTCCACCTTACAACTCCTTATTTCTACCTTTAAGCTTCTCAATGTGTCTACTAGATCAGAGGAATTCCCAACTCCATGTTTCTCATCTGATCCATAGGGAAAGTCTCGGGAACTATAGTCTACCATCCTGCTAGTCATCTTTGATATTCTTCCTATAAGGTATATCATGTCAACTAAACCAAATCACAATAAACTAACATACCTTAGCATAGTTATGGGAGGATACCTCATCTGTAAGATCAAGAAATCAATGTGATACATGTATAACATAATCATGATAGCATATAGAAACATAACACATAAGCATATAACCATGTAACCATAATTCTAGTTGAAGTCCAGTCACCGATGCATGACCTTATCAACAACACATACCACGACCTCATTCATGACGAAATCAACCGTACCAATGTACATGGATAGTGCACAATACTAAATGTAAATGATACACCAACACATATGCGAAAAACATACAAGCATAAACATGGACAACACACACACGTAAACATATATAATCAAGCATAAACAAGCAATACTCATAACAACATGTAATCAATCATACAAGAATGATACATGTAAGTGACATATAACAACATGTAACCAGTCATACACTCATGATGATGCACTCCACAACAACACTGTCAACTTCCAGATAGCAACATCACTACAATCATGATCAACACCATGAAAATGCAACAAGCACATGGTCTCACAAAACAAGACACACACACACAACTGACATGCATGCATAACCAATACACACCCATCTAGTTCGAGGGGTGAACCATGCTATGATACCACTTTTTAACACCCTCCTTGCACATCCACCCAAGTAACCGGCCAACCGGGGTAAACATGTGACGAGAGGCCACTACGATATGATTCGACCTCCTAAGTCACATTAAGGAAGTGGAAACAATAGAAGCACACCATACATACCTTCAACATCAGCATTAGGACCCTCAAGAACCATCCCAACACTTCTGCCAATAAGCCCCTAGGTCCCACTGAGATTTTAGACCACTTGACCCCCGAACGCTTCCATGCTATAGGTTTTCCAGAATCCAGGAGGCTCTGGATGTTCTCATGACAAGGCATGAAAACGTCCAGGGACTATTTTGCTCATTATTATGCCAACATCCACGGGATTTGAGCCACTTTTTCAAGCCGAGAGCCCACGACATTGCTCGGAATTAAATGAAACCTTTAGAACAAAAAGATAACAAGTAAATAATGAGGCAAATGAAAATACTTGAATAAGCCCTTGAATGGACCCCTACTAGCCATGTCAGGCATTTCGTCAAACATATCATGAATATGTAATCTACATGTATAAATAACAGATCTAAGCATAGGGGTCTCATACTTAGCTGAGAATCAATAAGAAGCATTGATGCCTCCACACACTGGCGATCATTTCATCCATTAGGTCATAGACACATTGCTCATTCATTTACAAGTAGAAACATGATGAGATCCATACATAGCTACTATCATAAAACATATACATAACCAGCATAATAGCAACAGAAATACCAAGGAAATTACAACCATATAATCCACATATAAATCAGTATAGTACTCACAGAAAGACAAGGAGAATTAACCTCATATTGATGATAAAAAATCAAAACTCGATATGGGACTTCCACATTCCACCCGACCATAGAATGGCTCAGCCAAATCTCTCTTCAGTCATTCACCCCCATGCCATATTCCAAGCATGAATGTGGGATATCATAGAATACATCAATTAAAACCATCCAGGGCTTCTAGAGGCCAAACCACTTCAACCCATCAAACAATGATTCCACCTCATGGTCGGACATCACAAAACCATCATCAGATTGGTCTCTACCCAAGCCTTCCAGGAATCTAGAGCATTTTTTCGAACCAAGGCTTCCAGGACTATTAACTCAACTCACAGCTGTCGTCGGGCTTCCAGAGTGTTTATCCAACCAGGGCTTCTAGGACTAGTAACTCAACCCACCAAGGGATTCTAGAGTGTTTGTCCAACCAAGGCTTCCAGGACTAGTAACTCAACCCAAGCTATTATAGATCTTCCAAAGCATTTTTACAACCAGGGATTCTAGGAACTAATAACTCACCCCAAGCTAAAGGAAACGTGAGAACCAACCAAAACAAAACAAGGAAGTAAACTCACAATTTTCATGGCTATCCAAGAAATGGCAAGGCTAGGCCATCTACTATCAATCTAGCAAATCCTCCATGCCATTGACAGATCATGACCAATAATCAACATGCATGCCAAAACTGGTGAGGAAAACATACATGCAACTCGGTATCTGCAAGCCAAATTTGTTGTAGTTGTTGATCTTGATGTCCTCTTGCACTTTCCTGCCCTGCCTTTGCCTTCTTGCTTCAAAATTCCAAGTATGCCACACTCTCCAAGAGTGCTCCAAGAAAACTCTAAGTGTCCAAGAGTATGAGGGAGAGAGAATAATGAGAGAGCTCCAAAACTAAACTGACCAAAGACTTTGTACTGATCTTGAGAATCCTTTTTATGAATGAGGCCTCTATTTTCTTCATTTCCGATTATTTTCCTTCAATTTCCTCCTCACATGCAATTTGTGACCTTTCACCTCCCTTTTCTCCTAATTTCCATTTTTTTCATAAATAAATGTGCCAAAAATGAAATTTTGTCTTTCCAAAGCCTTAGTCATTACCTTTGCCAATTTCCTTAGCCATATCAACCGAAATGAACACCCACACTAGGATGTCTCATCCAACATTCAACTTGGAATAAGTGTCCCATCAATCGTGGTTATTATTTTTCCTTTATTAATTTTTATTACATGGAAATTTCCCCACGGTTGTTACAGAGGTTCCTTTCAAGGCATACTCTAGCCTCAACCCATTGAAGGTAATCTTCTCAGATCTAAAGGGATCCTACTACAATGAACTGCAAATTTGATCTTCTTGATAAAAAAACTTTGAAATTCTTGTTCTACTATGAATCCTACTCTAGTACCATGTAGAAATTATGGTGTAGATTTGCAACTGCTCATGAAATTTTAATCAAAATCACAAGACACAAACCTACTCTACTTCTCTGTGGAAACTAATTCACAATCTAGAACGATAATTTCAGACATGTAATAATAAATAACATACACGCACACAATATTTTTTCTAGGGGAAAGAAATCTTCCAAACACCCCAATGCGTGCTTCCATTGATTGGATGAATATAGATTAATTACAATTGCTTTGTTCAAATGAGCACAATTTGCAAGTGAATAACATATCTCTCTACTCATTGAGAAGCTCTGACCCAGACTTAGTCAATTTTTGCCTCTGCTTGAGGCCCTATTTCCTTGCGCAATTCCTTGAGAAATTAGGCCCCTATTATTTAGGAATTTCTCCAAAATGGATTGTGCAATTCCCAAGGTTGGTCATTTGACTGCATGCAACACCTATACACTCAATACTAGTCTACAACTAATGTTACACTACCTTGGAATCTCCACCATAGTTAGGGAACTCAAATTCTCTACATGCACTAACTATTTTGGGTTGATTGATCAATTAACTAGATGATCACTTAGTTAGACCGAACTCCTACTGCACAATTGACCTTCCACTAATTCCTCCAATAGTTGGAACTAGTTTAACTGAAAATAACTCGATATAACTGACCTTGATCGCTACATATTAGAATTCACACATGCTTAACTGAACTCTAACTCCCCCAACTTGAATTTACTAAGTAAACTGGGTGACACAAGACATGTCACACAAGTTAACTACATCCAAGTTGTTTGTTGCATGTTTCAATAGTCTCCAGGTCCAACTTCCAATGGTGGCCTTTTTATTATATGCTCAAATTCTGAATTGCATCAACATACAAGTCTCAAATTTTCAAAAATAACACCGCCATTGTGTCTAGAATTCCCAAAAACCCCTGTGTAGGCTCTTCTTGGGCTAAAAAGGTTGAAAAATGGCCAAGATAGGCCTCCTCCTTCAAACTGTATGCAAATAGCTCTACAAACTGACATGCTTTGCAAACTTGGCAAGAAAGTGACTATTTAGTATATTGGTGTGGTACTCAGTTTGGAACCTGGATGTCTGAGGTTCGATCCATGATTCTCAATGGGATTTCTATTTTGTAATAAATATTAAACAAAAAAAAATTAAAGGTCGAAGGCCCCTTCGATTCTCGGGCTGGTGGTTCTATAGGCCACATGTCCCAACTCCCAGTCTCGTGTTATTAGTATAACCTGGGCCTGAGGCATGGGAAGGGTACCACGTGCCCCGTCCCCTTCACTGCCACTAGTGGTTATGTCGCATAATAAGAAACTATACGTCAACACTTAACCTTCATGCTCAGATCAGATGCCTTTACCAGTGGTCATGTTACCTAATAGGAACCTAGGGTTGGGTCATTTGGGCACACTCACAGGCCCAAACCTCTACCCCAACTGCTGACACATTTAAAAATAAATGTAAGTTTCCCACTATGTATAACAACAACCACCTATAGGTCGGTTGTGCGTTGCGCGTTTAGGAAGCCATGAATTCAATTCCTATGAAGGCTTGTTGGTTGGTCAAACCAATTTTTGGCACCATTCCCAAGGCCACATGGTGGCCTCTCATTGGGCCACATGGCAGCCTCTGATTATCCCACATGGTGGCCAAGGATTGGCCCATCTCATGAATCTCCAAACCAATACCATCGCACCACTTGTCAATTCTTGATTAGCTCCCATAATTTCAGTTTAGTAGATGATGTTAGCATGACATCATCGTACGAGCTGCCATGTGGAATTCATACACTATGCTATCACTCCTCCGGATCTCCAAGGCTAAGGAAGAGTCCAACTGAGGTAACGACAAACCAATCTTTTGACTTGGTAGCTAGCCCTACCAAGCTGGAGAGGGCTCTCTCCAAAGGATGACAGCCAAGAGGGTTGGATAGATTATGGTTTTAGGCTAGATGTAAAGTGCAGAGGGTTGTTTGATTTGATTTTTGTTGGGTAGTCACAAGGAAGAGTGAATTAGGTCAAAGAATGAACTAGGTTAGAGAAAAGTGAATCTGAATTGTAGACATCTAATGGGGCAAGGTAGGCAAGGTACTTTAAATTCATTAGTATACTGATGAGATGTTTTAGACTAGTGAGATGCTAAAAGGAGCATGAGGGTCATGAATTCTTTTTAGACTGAAGAATGAAACAATATATGACGATTTTCCCAAAACAGAGCGTACAAAGATGAATTCTGCTTATCACACCTTGAAAATCAACATATCATAGAGTGAAATGGATCATGAGAGGTACAAAATATTCATTTATATGAAACAAAAGAAGAAACAAGATCAAATTACCATGCCACAGTGATCCCACCAAAATAGTTGCAACTTCATCCAATATATTCCATGCCAAAGTCTGAAAGCTATTACAACATCCAAGAGAGTCCAACCTGTAAAATGATTAAGAAAATACATAATATAGGCCTTAAATCGACTCATCCTGGCCTCAAGGGTCAAATCCATGAGAGGAGGGGCAGTTGCAAGAAAGGTTGAATTGATAGCTAGAGTGTAGGGTGGTCAAAGTGACTCATCCCTAACTCTAGCAAACTGATTCATTACATGCCATGTAGGCCATTTGACTGATGTGTTTGCCCTAGATAGCAGTAAGAAAACATAATAATTACATCATCTTGATCAATTACATGAGTAAAACATCAATTTCCCAAAGGTGAAAGTCAATTTGGAGAGAAACAGTGAAAATTGGAGAAGATTGTCAAACGCGCCCTTTTAGTATCAAATGCACCCTTGAAGTTCATGACTGCTTTTGGGTGCCTTCCTGGTGTCCAAATTTGAGCCAAGATAGCTCCTTGGAAATCCCTTCAAGTCTAATTTCCAGATATGTATTCAGTTTTCAATTTGGTGCTCATTTTCCCTATCAAAAACTCAATCTCCCAAGACTGGTAAACGCGCAGCGCCCAAGCCAGAAATGAGGCAGAAAGGTGGTTTTTTTTGTGGTTTTTGACCTTTTTGGTTGACCTGTTTGTATCCAAATACTTAGAAAATGCACAAGGTGCATGTCCTCATCACTTTGAATCCAAAAATGTTGAAATTTTTTCCATCAAATGCCTAAAAAAAGAACGCAACACCCTAGGTGCTGCGTGTTTGACATATTGACTGTGTTGAACATACTTTAAAAAACACAGAAAATTATAACTTGCAAAACTTGGTCAAAAATTGTCAAAATTAGTGAGCTGATGGTTGATCATATGTTTGAGGCATGGATTGATGCCTCGTAAAGGATATCTAGCCTTATTTTCTCCTCTTGCTTGGCCAAGGCTTCAATTTTTGCATGAGCTCTTTTGAGCTTAGCTCTTGCAATTTTATTTCTCATGGCATAGTACTTATCCATCCTTCTTTCAATATAAATATCCCTTTTGGCCTTGTCTAATAGGGCCTCAAAATGAGTGTTCACCCTCTCGAGCCAATGTTCTCGATTCTCATTTACCATTTTGGAAAATTTCTCATTTAGGGTGAGCTCATTGGCTACTTCTGCTTTCCTTTGATTTTCTAGCTCCAAAGCTCTCTTTAGGCCTCTAGTCCTTGGCCTTCTTCTTGGAACCTGTTCATCAAGATGCTCACCATATTTTCCATATGCCTCATCAAATAAGGCCTTAGCCTTTTTAGCCTCTCTCTTTGCTTTGATGAGCTGAATTTCCATGAGCTCATTTTTGACCTCAAATCGCCTGTTCTCCTGCTCATAGTATGAGATGATGTATTTGGCCCTTTGTAAGTTGAGCTCGAGCTCCCCTATGAGTGCATTCTTCTCCTTGATGACAATGGTTGTGTTCTCACTGTCATCATGCTCACTTGGGCCAACTAACTGAAAATCATGCTCTGTCTCATGGAGGTCCTCCTCCTGTTGCTGGATTTGTGCCTCTATAACCTTTTTCTTACCCCTTTGTACCTGTTTTGTTGATGAATAAGGCAAGGCCCCTCCCACAATTTGTGGGGAAAACACTTGCCTATTCCCTCCCTGATAAGTATGTGTCAAGGTACCTAGACCAGCCTCTTTGGGCTTGCTGCTCTCACCATGCTCAATATTTTCTTGCTCACTGCCTTCATCTCTGCCAGGTGAATGAATAGGCTCATGGGATGGTGATGATGAAGGTGATGGTGTGGCTGACTCATCAGATGAAGATGGATGATGTATGGGTTGAGGTGGAGGAATGGAGGTGGATGGATGAGAAGATGAAGGTGCTTCTTGGCCATGTTGAATAGGTGGGACTGTAAAAATCTCATTAGATATGAAAGTGTCCCATGCAATGTTAAGCTGATCAAGGTGGTGTAGGACTATCATTTTGATGAGGGAGTGGTGAAAGATGCTTTTCATTTGATGATCATAATCCTTCCTTTGGGAAATGAATGACATCTTGTCAATGTCCTGGTAAAGATAGTAGGGTAGATTGAGCATTTTGACTCTTGTAAAATGCATGAGTAGCCGAATATGATAGGAATAGAGCCTGGAAAACCTACCCTCACATGTGAAGTACTTCATGATGATTTTCATCATGGGAATATATCTGTCTAGGAGGTAAGAGAAAGGAAGATCCTCTTTCTCTCATTCTTGTATCTTGGTTTAAGATATGGCTCATAATAAAAATGATCCAATTCTCCTTGTTTAAACCATTTTTCCCCCATATTTGGGATCGCAGAGGCATCTGCTATGATGGAAGGAGATATAGTGAAGGTGACACTAGAAAGGGTTACCTGGTTGTCATGGAGGTTGGTGATGAATAATCTGGTCAACACAGGATGATGCTAGATCCTTTCCACTTTCTCACAAAACTCAAAATAGCCCATATGTTTAAAGCTTGTCACAATGATGGGAGATGCCATGAGTTCTCTGGTATTGGTTGGCTCATGTATAATGATTCTCCCTCTTTTCTTAGATAGCCTCCTCTCTTATCTTTCTTCCTCACTGTTACCTCTGTTTTCTTCTTCAGCCATGGGTTATTGGAGTCAAACCCTAGGGAAATGATGAAATGGAATGTAGGTGTTGGGAGTATGGAAGGATGTGAGGAAATTGAGGAGATGGGAATGGGGAGGTGACAAGGGTAGTTATGAAATATAGAAATGGTAGTGGAATGCTAGGAAATGAGTTTTGGATGCTAGGAAATGAGTTTTGGGAGTGGAATTAGGTTACTAGGGTTTTAAACTTAGTATGACTCCAAAACAAATGAAACACCACAAAAATAAATTGCGAAGGAGAGGAACAATGTAATTTCGACCTACTTGCTTGTTGGAGCACCTTGGTGGAAAATTTTGAAGTTTAGAGAGGATGTTGTGCTCTGTCGGCTACCTTTGGAACTTTATAGGCAAACACGCCCTCTCTTTACAGGTGCGCAGCGCCCTTAGGAAATGCACAAAAATTTTAGGAAAACGCGCAACACTCTTGTCAAATGCGCCCTCCAAGTTCAGAACGCACCCTCCAATTTGCAGGTTGATTTTGACTACCTTCCCGGTCTCCACATTGAGCCTAGGATAGCTCATTGGAAATCTTGTCCTATCTAGTTTCCATATATACCTTCATTTTCCACAATGGACTTGATTTGACCCTCCAAAAGTTGATTCTCCCAAGATTGGTCAAAAAGTGCAGAATGAGGATGCAAAAATGAAATGTTCTCTTGCAGGAAACTTTTGGAGGTCGTACTAAACTCCAAATTGAGATCATGATATCTCATGGGAAATATATTTATGCCTAGTTATCATTTGACTCATCAAACAAGTCATTTGGACACTCCATCTAGGAGAAAAATTGATTTTCCCAAGGTCACTCCAGAAGTGCAACAACCCTCTTGTAGCAACTGTATTTTTTCCATTTCTCTAAACCATACACCTATGTAAAAACTGAAGGAGGTTTTTCATCCTTGAACTACTATGGACAAAAAAATCTCTCACTTTTGTAAAATTCATCTCTTTTTGGTTGGAAACATACTTTGAAGAAAACCTGGCCCTATGTGTGGCAAATGATTTGTCCCTTGGAACGAATTCTTGAAAAATGATGGAGGCATGATGTTTATGAGTTGGAATGGCCTCATACTTGCTGAAATGACCTCCCTTAGGACTCCTATGCTCAGATGTCTCTGATTCCATAGCAAACCCTAGCTCAGTGGGAGAGGAAATTAGGGTTTAGTGCTTGTGGAAAATGATAATTTGGACACCCTTGGGAAAAGACAACTCCCTTTACCATTCACTTAACTTTTTGAAACGTTACCCTTTCACTTGACTATTTCCTTTCACAAATTGATCTTTTTATGGTCTTTGAGAACTCTTTGAATTTGACTTCTTTAATGAATTTGGCATATAGAGATTGAGTTGGAAGCTTAGGAACAATACTTATTACATATAGTGAACATAAGATTACATGATGAAATAAGCATTTCTCTTTACAAATCATCTTCACATGGTGAAGAGATGTTATTTTATCACCCTTTACTTGCTGGTCTAATGCAATGGAATGGAGTTTTATTGGAATCTTGGAAACCCTAATGACCTAATGAAACCTTGAAAAACCCTAAAAGACCTAATGAGACCTTGAAGGGCTGAATTTAAAGATGAGATGACTGATGTGATGGCATGATGTCATTAACTTTATGGACAATGGATACTCAACAAGGTTGAAATGAGCCAGCAAGGGGTAAATTTCTAAAAATAGTAAAGGAAACCCTAATTCAACCTTCAGTGATCAAATTTTTACATGACGACCTAGTGGAATGACAAAAATTTTAGAATGGGACCCTAATATGATATGAAAAGAGGATTTTTGAATCCTGCAAGTTGACCTTTTGGTTGTTTGCTAAAAACTTCGGAATGTGAAAACTTCCTCATACTTTGTCAAAATGAGGCAATTAAAGCATCATTGGAATTAGAATGATGAGATTTATGATTTGGCATGAGTTTTGGGATATTTTGAGCACTTCCTTTTTTTAGCATATTTTTGATCCCCTGGATCAAGGAGAGAAACATGGAGAGAAAGGGAAGAGAGAGGGAGACATAGAGATGGAGGGGGGAGAGAGATCAGGAGAGAGGAAGGGATATAGTGACAGAGTTGGAGGGTAAAGATAGAGAGAGAGAGATGGGGGGAGAGACAAAGGGAGGTGGGAGATGTAACACCCCACCGCAGATTTACTCACTTTTACAAGCTCACTAGGGTAAACGTGAGATGAGATTTCCGATGCATGACCCAACATCCATGTTCTAGTTATGGAAGTGGGTTCTACCATCCTAAAACTTAAAGCTACCTCCCAGCAAGACCACATCACCCAGATGTCAGAAAACATCTACTAATGATCTTATCTTGAGTTGGAACTATCTTCTTACCTAACCTTACAAACAAGCACACACATGCCAAGTTGTGCATGCGGCCAGAAGGCTCCAAGAGAATGCACATGCCTTCCTTTGTGCAATACGACTGAGATTTCTTAGTTAAAATACTATGACTATAAGCCCCATTCTAGATCTTCAGGGCTAGCTACAAACTAGCTACCCAAAACTACCCATAACTTGCTAGAATCTAGTCTATGTTGATGATATGTTTGTATAATCTATACTTAGGCTTAGATCATGCCCAAACATGCCAAACACATGATAAACATTTAGACAAACACATGGTAAACATAGTAACTATCATAGTAACTATAGGTCATGAATGCATATTTGTTCACTATTTCCTTAGCTTCATTAGAGAATCATCAATAAGGCTCACTTCCCTCTCAAACTAGGTGCATCAAACACTAGTTAGCTTGTGCATTCATATAACCATTAAATAACTTATCAAGTCATCAGCAATATCCATAACAAGAGAAAATCATACAACATGAATGTACCATGCTTATAACAAACATTTAACCATAATGAATCCGTGACAAACTAGTCACAAAATAAACATAAACCAATACATGTTCTCATTGATCTCAATAAGAAATAACACATAATAACATATACATAAATGATCCGGATTTAAACAGGAACGCAACAAATTACAGAGATAACCATATACACAAAGATGCAGCGGAAATAATACTTCATTTCATTAATGGAAAATACTGAAATATGCTTACAACCAGAAATGGAAATAAATCAGCTAGGGCGATGGTAGCTTATCTCTGAGAAGAGATGTGGTGGCTACATGCCTCTGAAGTATGTTACAATGAGGCTCGAAGGCCTATTTATTGTTGAGAAACAATGGAAAACCCTTAACATTCCAAAACCTAACCCTAGGAGATGAAACGCCAAACTGTGGGCCCCGTTTGGGGTAAGTTGGTACATCAACTTCCCGGGGTCGTAACTTTGGCATACGATCTCCGTTTGATGCGTACAATAGCTCGTTAGAAAGATCTATCCGAGCACTACCATTGTTGGAACGGGCAACATCAGTCCATGGGTCCATTCCATGGACCCATGTTGCCCTCGGATTCCCCAAAAAACGTCGTTTAGGGCCTCAAAACGGCTCTGGAAGTTCAGGACCTGAAAAACTGCTAAAAATAGTAAGTTGTGCTACAATTAAGGAAACTGAAAATGCTGAGAAAGACAATGGTGGGGGTCCAGGTGGACTTGGCAGGTGGCCACCAATATCCACCTGGATCATTCCTCCCCCCTTAGGAAGCAATGGTCCCCATTGCGTTGAGCTCCTCCATGAGATGAGGAAACTTTTGCTGAACTTGTTCCCTGGTGAGCCACTTGCCCTGCTGAAGGAGTTGGCCTGCTTTGAAAACTCGATACAGTTGGATATTCTATTGGCGAGTGTTCTTGATCTGTGTGTCCATGATCCGATCAGTTGCAGCTTGTTCCATGCAATCTGGATTTAATTCTGTGGGTTTGAGCTGTTCTGCAATGTCGGATGTGTCTAGCAATGGTGGAAAGTATGGCCAAAGGCGGTCCACATTGAACACTGGGTGCAGGCCAAGGAATGGAGGAATGCTGAGCTCAAATGCATTGTCTCCCATAGCCTTAGTAATGGTGTAAGGACCATATCGGAGTGGTCTCAATTTCTGATAGGCTCCAGTAAGGCGTTCCTTTTGCAAATGCAACCAGACTTTGTCGCCCACCTGAAACTTGTGTGGCACCCGATGTTGATCATGTCGCTGCTTGTACTTGGCATTTGATTTCTCAAGAATGTCATGGACCTGCTGGCGAATATGTTAGATGCGCTCAATGAAGCTGGTGGCCTTATCTGTTTCGGACTGGACATGAGCTGAATTTATGTGAGTAGCTGCAAGTGGCATGGCCACATCAATGGGGCATAGTGGCTGGAATCCCAAACCCACCTGAAAAGGACTATGGCCAGTGGAGCTGTGAAGAGCTCGGTTGTAGCTGTGCTGAACATAGGGGAGGCTGTCGTCCCATGTGCGTGGATGCTTTGAGTTATACATGCGCAGAATGTGCACAATCATCCTATTGACAACCTATGTCTGGCCATCAGTTTGAGGATGGAAGGCTGTGGACTTCGTGAGTTTGGTGTCCAGCATTGACCAGAGACTGGACCAAAATGTGCTGAGAAACCGACTGTCCCGATCTGAGATGATAGACTGTGGGATCCCAAAGTGCACCCACACTCGTTTAAAGAAGAGTTTAGCAGTGGCTTCTGCTGTGATATTCTTCTTGCAGGCCACCATAATGGCCATCTTCGAGAACCTGTCGACGACCACAAAAACACAGCCATTTCCATGCTTAGTGGAAGGAAGGCCTGACATGTAATCCATGGAGATGGATTCCCAAGGTCGACTAGGGGTAGGCAACGGGGTATAGAGGCTGTGCTTCTTAATGGTCGGTTTGGCAAATGGCACAGGCAGTACATGATCTGATGTACTTCCCAACATCCTGTCGAAGATTCGGCCAATAGAAATAATTTTGCAGTACTGCCACTGTTTTCTCAACCCCGAAATGCCCAGCAGCCCGACTGTAGTGTGCTTCCCAAATCATCTTGGCACGCTCGCTTGAAGGAACACAAAGGTGACCGAGGTGGCATAATAGGGCATCCTGGAGGTGAAAATCTGGAACATGCCGACCCTCCAAGAGTGTCTGGTATGTGTGGCCGAATTCTGGGTCGCTTTTGTAGAGAAGTGGCCAATCAGAAGTCTCGTGCCCACAAGAGTTGAGCACGGTGGTTAACGCCATGATCGGTGGTCGACTGAGGCAATCTGCAACATTATTGGTGCTGCCCTTCTTATACTTGATATTCAAGTGGAACTATTGCAGGTATGTAGACCACTTCTGATGGCGATCATTCTGCAATTTCCCTTGGGTCTGTATGAACTGCAGGGGTCGGTGGTCTGTGTGGATGACCGTTTCCTTCCCCAAAATGTAATGCTTCCATTGTCGGCAGGCCTATACAATGGAATACATCTCTTTATCATAAGTGGGGTACTTCCGGACTGTGTCTGAAAGTGTTTCACTGTGATATGCCACTGGATGTCCATGTTGAGTAAGGACTGCCCCAATAGCATAGTCAGAGGCATCTGTCTCGACCTCAAATGGTTGTTGTAAATCTGGTAACGCGAGCACTGGTGCCGTGCAGAGGCAATCCTTCAACTCCATGAATGCCTTCTGTTGAGATTCAGACCAAAAGAATTTTGCTTTCGCCCCTCCCTTGGTGACTTGACTCAAGGGCCAATAAATATGAGAAAACCCCAACACAAACCTGCGATAGAAGTTGGCAAGACCTAGAAAGCTGCGGAGCTCTGTTAGAGTGGTTGGAGAGGGCCAATCCCGGATGACTTGGATCTTGGCTGGATCGACGTGCACCCCTTGTTCATCAATGATGTATCCCAGATACTGAACCTGGGTCATGCCAAAAGTGCATTTCTCCAAATTGGCACATAGCTTGTGTTGCCGCAGTGTTTGGAGAACCTGTCGGATGTGGTGGAGGTGCTCTTCCCAACTCTGGCTGAAGATCAGAATGTCCTCCAAGTATACTACTACAAAGGAGTTGGTGAATGGCCGCAAGATGTCATCCATTAGCCTCATGAAGGTTGCAGGAGCATTCGTCAATCCAAAAGGCATAACCAACCATTCGAAGAGGCCCTCCTTGGATTTGAAGGCAGTCTTCCACACATCAGAGGGTTCGATTGGTACCTGGTGATATCCTGACTTCAGATCGATCTTGCTGAAATATTTCGCCCCCTTTAGTTGGTCTAGGAGGTCATCAATCCGCGGGATCGGGTACCTATTACGGACAGTGATCTTGTTTAGTGCCCGATAGTCAATACAGAGTCTCCACGTCCCATCCTTCTTTTGTACCAACACGATCGAGCTCCCACAAGGCGATGAACTCGGACGGATGTGACCTTTCTGCAGGAGCTCCTGAATCTGCCTCTTGATTTCATTGTTCTCCAGAACGGAGCGCCGATAAATTGGTCCATTGGGTAGCGGCGCACCTGGGGTCAGATCGATGGAGTGCTTGACTTGACAGTGCAGAGGAACCCCTGCAGGGGAGGTGAAGATGTCCTCATACTCCTCCACAACCTTGTCCATCTGTAGTTGTCGTGCAGAGGGACCTCGTCTAGATGTCGCGGCCACTGTCTTCTTCTTTCCTTGAGGGCGTATCATCAGGAAATCAAATTTCCTGGTTTTGGAGATGATCTTACTGCATTGTTTTGCAGTAATCAAAGAGATGGCGGTAGGTGGTGCTACCTCTGGTATCTTGTACAACTTATTTCCCAATGTAATAATAACAGCACGGGGCCTTGATTCATACACAGCATGTCGCTTCCACAAGTATGGTTGTCCTAGTAATACATCACAAACTTCAAGGGGAGAAATGTCACACAATACCTCATCCGTGAAGGGCTTGATGTTGTATGGAAGGCGACACTGCTGGCTCACGCGAAGATCTCGTCCTTGGTGAAGCCACCCAATGGTGTATGGTTGTGGATGTGCTGTGGTCGGTAAGCCCAACCGCTTCACGACCTCTGCCGAAATGAGGTTCTTTTGACTCCCGCTATCAACAATGAACTGTATCGGGGAGCCCTTTACCCACATCTGGGAGTGGAAGAGACGCTCCTCCTCCTCTGGATCTTCGGGTTCATTTTTCTGGATCTTGGCGGTAGCAACAGTGGCGTTGGGATCCGCATCAATGATCTGCTTCCCTTTTTCATTCCCCTTATCGGGTTCTGACTTAGAGTCGGAACATGCATCTGATTCTGAAACCTTTAGCTCAGCCACCAGTGACTGCTTGGCCCGACACTCACTTGTGTTGTGAGTGGAGCTCTTATGGAACTCACACCATTTTCCAGTGTCCTTTCTCGGCTTCGCGGCGCTGTTCTTTGCTTGCAGCTTCGGCTGGTTGTCTTGGGCTGTCCCACCTTGGCTTTGTCCTTTGTTATGTGGTTTAGGGGCACCTTTCCCCTGCTTTGGATTCACAGATCCAAAGTCTCGCTTCTTTTGTTTAAACTTCTGCTTGACCTTGACGGCATATCGGTATGCTGCGCCGAGCGAGGAGATGTTCAGGAATTGTATTTGTTCCTGGATGTACTTGTGCAGGCAGCCACGGTATTTGAGTATCAAATGTTGCTCCGAATCCTTGATACCCAACTTTGTGCCAAGGGTATGGAAAAGATTGGTGAACTCCGGCACATCTTGGTCCCTTCCCTGCCGCAGCGTGGTCCACTTTATGTATTCATCCTCATAGCTTCCAACAGGGTAGTACTGCTCCTTGATGGCATCCCGGAATGAATCCCAGGTGGGTGCGGCTGAAAATAGTGAGCCAGAACTTTCATCCTTCTGCTCGCAGTAGGTTTCCCACCAGTCCTTGACGTGGGGGGCTGCTTTGAGAAGAGCAAAAAAAATCTTTTCCCGACTCGAAAATTCATGAACAGAAAAATAACCCTCTAGTAGATTTAACCATTTATCTACGGCATCTGCGTCTATCTGACCCTCGAATATGGGGATTTCAAAATTAACTTGTACCTTAAAGGGTGTGTCGTTTCCAGAGTAGCTGCTGGAAGCCGATGCGTCGCTTCTGGGTAGCCGCTGAAGGATCTGGGCAAAGCTGTCCATCATCGCGTTCCGTTGTCGCTCGAGGGCTTCTTCGAGCAAGATTTTGATGGGATTTCCTGCCCCCTCGTCTTTCTTCTCATCCGCCATGGGAGGCCGTTGGGATTTGCGAGGCTGGTCTTGCAAAGGTTCAACCAGTTCAAGCCCTAACTCCTTATATCCCGACCTTGTTGGGGACATGCAAAGAAAAACAGAGAAAAAGCAGACTGCTCTGATACCACTGATCTGGATTTAAACAGGAACGCAACAAATTACAAAGATAACCATATACACAAAGATGCAGTGGAAATAATACTTCATTTCATTAATGGAAAATACTGAAATATGCTTACAACCAGAAATGGAAATAAATCAGCTAGGGCGATGGTAGCTTATCTCTGAGAAGAGATGTGGTGGCTACATGCCTCTGAACTGTGTTACAATGAGGCTTGAAGGCCTATTTATTGTTGAGAAACAATGGAAAACCCTTAACATTCCAAAACCTAACCCTAGGAGATGAAACGCCAAACTGTGGACCCCGTTTGGGGTAAGTTACATCAACTTCTCGAGGTCGTAACTTTGGCATACGATCTCCGTTTGACGCGTACAATAGCTCGTTAGAAAGATCTATCCGAGCACTACCATTGTTGGAACGGGCAACATCGGTCCATTCCATGGACCCATGTTGCCCCCAGATTCCCCAAAAAACGTCGTTTAGGGCCTCAAAACGGCTCCGGAAGTTCAGGACCTGAAAAACTGCTAAAAATAGTAAGTTGTGCTACAATTAAGGAAACTGAAAATGCTGAGAAAGACAATGGTGGGGGTCCAGGTGGACTTGGCAGGTGACCACCAATATCCACCTGGATCAATAAATCCAACCAAGTTAGGGACTTCCATGTACCACCTGACCATAGATTGGGTTGAACCAAATCTCTCTTTCAACCAATCACCCCCATGCCATATTCCAAGCATGAATGTGGGATCAAATGGGATAAACCGGGACAAACCCAACCAAGGCTTCCAGAGGTTAAACCACCTCAAACCTCAACCACACTGATGTCACTTAAACCGGTCCAAAAATCACCAAAACTAACTAAGTTTGGATGCCTCCGACTTTCTTCACCATACCAAGAAGAATTTTCTTGTCTCCACCCACTTGTCAAGAGTTCTAGGAGAAACCCATCTACACCCTCATCCCTTGGGGATTTTGCTCAGACCACCTCAACCAAGATCCAAAATCTACCGAAAATCCACAACTTGACCAAAAAAAGAAACGCACTGCATCATGGTTATCTAGGAAATGGCAAGGCAAAGCTAAAAGAACTGTCAATCTAAGAAAATCCCATGCCAATGACAAAAAAATAACTAATAAACCAAATGCATTTACCATGCATCCAAATCTCAGCAAGGAAATCACACATGCAACTTGTTACTTGCAATGTCCTCCTGTTGTAGTTGCTTTTCCAACCTTCTTTTTTGTTTCCCATGAATTCCTTTGCTTTCTCGCTTGCTTCTTGCATGCTTCTTGCTTGCTTGTGTTTAAGTGCTTTCCCTCTCTCGAAGTCCAAGTGAGAATGCTTCAATGTCCAACTGAACGCTAGAATGTGGCCAAGAGTAATCAAGAGTGGTGAAGAGTAGCTCGGAGTAGTTACAAGTGACTAAGAGAGCCATAGAATGTTCTCCCTCTGCTTTTAATTTTTTTTCCCTTCATTTTCCTTTATTTTCTCTTGCAAGTATATTATTGTCTCTTCATCTTCATTTTCTCCTATCTTCCTTTATTTATTTAATTAATTGTTATTTATTGTCTTTTTCCTTTTCCAATGCCAGTTTCCATAGTCAATAAATAATTAACCACAAGTGACCCCAATGTGATGTTTTCCCCTCATAAGTGACCCCCAATATGATGTTTTCCCCCTTATTCATCTTGGAATACATGTCCCATGACCTTGGTCTGATTTATTTACATTGGAACTTAACTTGGGGTTGTTACAGGAGAGAAAGGGAGAGAGAGGAAGGAAGAGAGAGAAGAATAGAGAGAGAGAAGGAGAGAGGGAGGGAGAGAGAGACAAAGTTGGAGAGGGGGAGACAGAGGGATGAAAAAAGATAGAGAGATAGAGGTGGAGAGAGAGAGGGAATGACAAGGGAGAGTTGGAGAGAGAGAAAGTAAGAGAGGGGATGAGGGAAGAGAGAGAGAGAAGGAGAGGAGAGGGAGAGGGAAAGGGGGAGAGAGAGAGGGAGACATGGAGACGAATTAGGGGGGAGAGAAGGGGAGATAGAGAAGGAGATAGGGAGGGACATAGTGACTCTAAGAGAGAGAGAGAGAGAGAGAGAGTAAAAAAGAGAGGATTTGAGAGAGAGAAGGAGAGAGGAAGGGAGAGAGAGATGGATTTGGAGGGGGAAAGAGAGGGAGGGAAGAAGAAATACATAAAAGAGAGAAAGGTGGAAAGAGAGAAAGGGTGACAAGAGAGAGAGAGAGAGAGAGAGATCTAACCTAGATATGGTATGTGTGTATATAAAAACCAACCTAGATCCATCTTAACCCCGGATGTATTAAGTGACGAGAGGGATCAAATCTCTTCAGGTGCAAACCTCTTTTTTGAGTGCAAAACTTGAGGAAGGTTTGCACCCCAAAATATTTGATCCCTCTCGATGCTTGATAGATACGGGGTTAAGATGGATCTACATTAATTTAAACATAAAACCTTTGCACCGAGAGATGCTCTCTAGCCCAATATAGTAGAGATGTTGTAATTCTTTGTCTCTTTAGAGAAAAAACTTCAGCGAAAATCAGATATGTGATTTTCGCTGAAGATTTTTCTCTAAATTGATATGGATCACAGAAGCCTAAATTCAATAATTCTTTGTCTTGTCGTGTCGTGTTTAACATTTCGACTCAGTGAAATTAAACATAAACACAAAAATAAAAATAAAAAGAAAATAAAGTTAATAATTAATAATTAAAATATGAGAATCCAAGGTATTGATTCATGGTATTCATTTGGAATAGCTTATTTAAAGGGGCAAATTAAAACAACCTAGATCTATTTAACTCCTCATCGTTAATAATTAAAATATGAGAACTTATGGTATTGATTCATGGTATTCATTTGGAATAGCCTATTTAAAGGGGTAAATTAAACTAGCCTAGATCCATTTAACTCTTGATCTACCAAGCACGGATAGAGATCAAATCTATTGAAATGTAAACCTCTTTTATAGTGAAAAGAAATTTGATCCCCTAGATCTTTAATAGATCCATAATTAAAATAGATCTATATTAATTATTAAATTTTAAAAAATAAACAAAATCAACCAAAATATTTATTAATTAAACTCTTCAAAATTTAAAAATACCTCAAAATCAGTTAACTATACATCATTAAATCTAAATCTAAAATTAAAAAGTAGATGCTCCAAGATCTAAAAGATTTCTCATTCATTAATAGAAACAAATTCCTGACGCTAGTGAATACGATTATCATTTATCATTTGAGGGGGAGTTTCAACATTTAGGATTCGAATAGCGTGCACAATGCTCCAGCATCATGGTGCCCACTGCCTGCTCTTCTACTTCCCTCTACGGTTCCGTATTTATTTTCACTGAAGAAGTCGTGTTAGGCACGACAAACACTTAGGCATCTACAGTTGTAAACCCACTTGCTCTCAACACAAATGTCAAGGATCGGTCGCGATTAAAGGTCAGATTATAGGAAAGAGAAAATAAAAAATTAATTGCAATTTCTCACCATAATTAAAGCATGGTTTGTGATCAAAAGAATCGGTTGGCCAGCGTTCGAATTTTAACCACCGAGCGGTGTTTTTGTTTTTGTTTTTTTTTTTTCCAAATGAGTATGGGTTATTAAAAAAATTATTTTAATTTTAAATTATTTTAATAAAGTGTTTAATTATTTTGCGAATTGTGTGAAACAATTTTTGATTAGTTATATAATTTTTAGACAAATAGTAATGTTTTTTGTTATCTAAGATACATTTTTGAATGCATCACTTGATTTACTACTATCAAAAACTATGAAATACATGTGCACAATTTACACTTTAAAGTCGCGATTTTAACAAATTTTTTCTAGTTTCGATTAAATTTAATTGAAAATTTTAAATAAAAAATCAAATTATATAATTTAATAATAATTTTTTTCTATGTGGTTTATGAAATGTTAAGAGAATTAAATCCTTAATTTTAGACTTTTATGATCCATATTGATTTTGATGTCTTTCGGATTAATCACATCATAAGTTGTTGATCTAAGTTGCTAACCATCTAATGTGGTTCATCCTGAAGACAAAAGTGAAAATTAACCACATTAGATTGTTAAAAATATCAACCAACAACTTATTATATGATTAATCCGAAAAACATTATCAAAATCAAAATTAAACTCATTATTTTTTAATAACAAAAATGCTTTCACAACTTAACTTTAACCCATTAAACTAACCATCATAAATAATTATTAAAATAATATTTAACTTTTAAAATAATACTGGTTAAAAAAACAAAATTCACACTCAAATTATATACTTTATTAATAATAACTCTTAAAATGAAAGGGAATTAGCTAAAATAAAATCTTGATAAAAATTGAAGTAATTTTAAATTTATGCTTTTGACTTTTGAAATTTTTTTTGTAACCTGTCAAATACGTGTAAAAATTAAAAAGATTTTCTGTCAAATTCGAGATCCGGCCCGGCACAACAAAAGAACCTCGTTGTACTTCTTTGACACGGCAAATTGTCCAGTGCATCTTTTTTCGAAACATTTTGTGTTCTTTTGGATTTGGTAATACAATTATGTTGGGAAAAACTACATTATAGGAGTAGGGAGGTGCCATTTGGGACAATGGAACTAGTACACCATATGAATAGAAGAGGTATTTATAGCTTTAGCCAGCTGATTAGTGATTGGAATAGTAGCATTCCAATTTGTCTTGATTCTACTCAATTGAATCTTACTAGTCAATACAAATTGGATTGGATTCAGTTTGTTAAAACTTTAAAAGAGGCGGGGATATGTTATGACAGCAAAGGGGATTGCATAGCATGGGCTGGTAAAAAGAAGAAAACATGAGAGATCGAGGTGGCAGACTGCTATCTCAAAATATGCCTGAAGGAACTACAGAATGTGGAATATTGTTGGTTTCACAGTTATTGGCAAATTAATATTCCAATAATGGCTAACTTGGCAGAATAAGAATCTCACATGGAAAAACTTACAAAAGAAGAATCATCATGGTCTTGGGATATGTTATATGTGTAGGCACAATGTTGAGGATAATGAACATTTATTCTTACACTGCCATAGATCTGTTAGCATTTGGAAACACTTCACTACCAAGTTGCAGATTCCATTCATACAGTTTAATACAATTGATGAGTGTTTAAAATGGTGGAGCACTCAAAGCAAAAATAACTGATTGCTCGGTTGTTTTCCGGGAAATCTGGAAAGATAGAAATCAACTAATTTTTGGTTCCAATATAAGGGGAGAAAATGTAATTTATGAACTCATAGAATAGTGGGTTATATCAGATCAGAATGACGGTATTAAGGAAAAAAGGAAGATAGAAAAGGGGAAGTTTCAAATCACCAACTACCTGGCAGGGTTTTTGATGGGGCAGCTCAAGGAGGAAGATGTGGGTGCAGAATCTGGATAAAGCGATAAGAAGAACAAGAGTTCCGGATTTTCTGGAATGTGGGAGAGGGAACAAGTATGAAAGCAGAAGCTATAGCTTTATGGGGTCTACTATGGTTTATTAAATATTTGGATATCCCTCAAATACAAATTTATGGGGATTCCAAATGTATGATAGATCATGTTAAGGGGAAGAATAACATCCTACAAAATTCTCTACAAGGCTGGCTAAGGCGTATAAAAAGCATATGGAATACCCTTCAGCATCCCTCCATTCAGCATATTAGCAAGGCTCACAACAAGATAGTGGATGAATTGTCAAAGAAAGGATTAATAGCCACAGAGGATGGCATGTATATCCTGATAAAAATAGGATACGAGACAGAAGTAGAAAACCTCAAGCTGACGGGATAGACCACTGAAGATCACCACAAAAAAGCAGAACATCAATGCCAATAAGTTCATTGAAAATATTTGTATTTTTGTTAAAGTTTTGTACATTTTTTGTATTTCGTTTTGTATAGAAAAGAAAGAGGAAAGGCTACTTTAATGTAGGTATATACAAAACATGTAAATAATCAGAGATACGTCCTAGTTTTATAGACTCACATAGTGAATATCTGTGATATATTGTGGATGCAGCTGAGAATATATAGATTCCTAAACATTGTTTTATATTTAGCAAAAAGTTTTAGATTTCTATATGATGAGTATTTACTCTTCTATGTAGTCAAATTGTGGATATCACAAAATCTATGAGGATGATCTATCCTTCATATATATATGTACTGTTTCATAATATAAAAAAGATGATTTTTTCTTGCTGAAAAAAATACATAATTAAAAATACATTTTAATAAAAAAATAAGATCATAATCTCCTCCTGTGATAAAAATTATCTAGGCAAATTTTTAAAATATATAATAATGATTTTTTTTTAATATATATATATAATTTAAAATATGTATAATATTTTTAATTAATAATAATAAATTAAAATAATATTTTTAATAATAAAAAAATTAATCTATAGTTACAAATAAAGCTCAATAATTTCTTTTCATTTAAATATTAAAATTTAAATATTATCATATATATTGAAAATATATATATATATATTTGTATATATTGATATTTATTTATTTATTATTATTATTATTTTTTTTTTATTTTTTTTTGTGTATATTTTGGTATTTGGAATAGATTTACAACAATCTCCCTGGTATTCTTGTGTAAAAAAATCCTTAACACCACCAAAAAATTCTTGTCAAAAAAAATTGTGCAACACAACCAAAGAATTAGAGAGATCAAGAAAGTCGTACAACACAACCAACCAACGAATTAGGGAGATCGAGAAAGTCTTACAACAAAACCAAAAAATTAGGGAGATTACTACAAGTAAAATGACTTCAGCCTAAACCTCTGATCTCATAGAATTAATCAGAGGGAAGTTGAAGTTGCTATAAGAGCAGTCGAGAAGGTTTAAGCCTCAAGATTGCACATATCTTTGATGCCAGTCCACGGTCCAGTGCCGAATTCTTAGGTTCAGTCTCAAATCAAGAAACGCTACTATCGGATATGGAAGCTCTTTGTCACATACCCCGGTAACCTCGCAGGTAAAAGTAGGAAGTTAGAATTTTTAATACAAATTACTCGCTAGTAATTTATCAAATTCATAACTCCACAATCATCATTAACCATTAGACATAGTATTCATTAGTACATCAAGTAAATTGCCATCAAAGACAGTAAGTTTCATAACCAATGCATAACCTTTAACCATCACTGTAATAACATAAACTGTCTCATGAATCCATGCATCCATTTCTTGATATCCTTAACCATGTTAGATAATCATGTACTAAGACATTATGGTTGTCACATCAAATAAAGAACCATCATCATCAAGGACCCATCATTATCAACGGACACATAAGGCAATCACATCAATCACACCATTGAACACGGATATACCCTGGAAACCCCGTAGGGTGAAAACCAACAAACGTTTAATCTTATTATTAAACGCTCGTGAGGGTTTTCACCCCTCACTCAATGGTTCATAAGGGATTCCATCCCTTAACCATTGTCTTAAAATATTTACAATGAATTATCATTAAGCTGTCACATAACTAGCTAAAAGCTATTACAATTTACATGTAATCTTTTATTTACATACCGCCACATGCAACATTCCTTGTGGCATAATTGTTCTAGCAATGAACAATACTGCAGCTTGACTTCATCTGCATGGACGAATAATCCTTTTTCCTGCCATAATGTTAAACATCACTTTCCTTGGCACCATCTGCCATCGTTTCCTGTCAATGCAGTCATCAACAATCTTGGCAACAAGATTAGTTACATTATTATTCAAACAATAATCAACATCTAAAGAGATCTTTTAACATCTACTCATATGCATGAGCACGCATAACATACTAGCTAACTAACATATATATACCCAAATAATACTGTTTGACCTCCACAATGTTTACTAATGTATAACTCTTTTTAAGAGTTCTATCTCATTAATTCATGTAAAACCGAGAAAAGAATCAAAACCGGATTCCTATTTTCCAAGATAAATCTGCAAAAGAGTGAATAAACATGGCCGTTCTTGTATAATAAACTGCATTCTAAAACCACGTCTGAAATTAATACTCGTACACGAGTATTCCCATGGTCTTGCAAAACAAAATTATCACAACATAAATACATGCCTCGCTACATGTATGTATTTTCGGGCTAAGTTTCTGTTAAATCGCCGTAGCACCTCCTTACAAGAGTAGCCATAGATCAGATTAAAAGAGCAGGGAATCAACTTCAGATTTAACCGTAGCCGGAGAAGACCATTATTCAAGTAAACAAGCATAAGCAAATAATTTCACACGTAGTCGTAAAGGGACAGTTACCCATTATAACAAGCAGTCTTCATCTATCAACAAACAACTGTATTCCAACCCTGGAAATTGGCACCAGGTATCGAAACCCTGCGCGGTGGCTCAAAAGCAAAAAGGAAAACAAAATCTTTCCGCATCCAACTAAGAATGTCACATTATGCGGACTAAATCGAAACCATATAAAACTAATAGCATAATGATAATCTTTCACCGCATGCAATATCATATGGTTTCTTCACCAAGAAAAGACATCAAATAATCATTTCTAACTGCATGCATTATCAAGTTTTCTACTAAGAAAACATATAATTTAAACATTCGTTTACTGCACATAAACAAAGAATGTTTCACGAGATCAACTTATCTCTCTTTCCTTCGACATCTTCGTCGCCGTCTCCCATTGGAAAACCTTCTGGTGGGTAGATGACTCATGCCGTCCATCGTTAGCCTTTATTTTGGTCCCTTCAGGTGGCAGCGCTCCCTTATTTACATTCTAAGTTCACGAGGAAGCTAGCCAACAGGCGATGCTCCGCGGACCAATATTCTATATCCATTATATATTCAGATAGAAGATGCCCACTCTAAACCTATATACTATTCTATCAGGGTTCGGAGCTCTCCTCTACTGAAAGCAACGAAAGCCAGTTGGACTGTTGCGTTTCTGAGAACGATCATGAAACACACAGTTTACGATGGACAGTTTCCACTCCATCTTTGCTCCAGTCTATCGAGCGTTCAAAGGCAACGTCACTTCTTTCCCCGCCCTCCCTTGTCACAGAATGTAGAGGGCATATCACTCCCATTGCACGCGTAAAAACTATAGTATTATAGATTCGCAGCAGCAAACCGTTACCATGTCTATCGCAGCGTGTAAAAGAACAGGTCCATCCTTTGCTACCTTGCATTAACCGAGTCTCTATAGTGTATAGCCCGTCCTATACTATGAATTTTCACCATATTTAATGCATACAATCCATTTTCTTTCCCTCACTCAGTTACCCGTAGAATTCGGGTGATGGCACTAACAGGTAGCGCAAGAAAAGCGAAAAGGAGATCCATGAAATCCTTACTTGCCTCCGCATAGACCACCTGTCCAGTTTTCTGGTTTCCAAGCCGCCATTAGCGCCATCCTCTGCCGTTCTTTAATTGACAGCGTTATGGGTAACAAGAATTAGTTTTTGAAACTAATTCGTAATCTTTTTTTTAAAGAATTACTATTTCATAAATGAATAATTTACGCATAGGGATGTTACATACTCCCCCCCTTAACAGGAACACCATCCTCGGTGTTCATCTTTCATTGGAACTTTAGATTTTACTCATGGTATTACCATCTAAACCACACAAAATGTGATCCTTTCTCTTTGAAATCAACGATTTCATTCCGAGAAAAGACGACAACAAAATAGTAATGATATAGTCATAAGAAATATCGTTAGTTATAAGCATCAAAGGTCATAAGCGTTCGTAATTGCAAAAATATGCAACTTCTAATCGCCAGCACTTGGCTCTTATTCATTCATAATAAACAATTCTCTATGTCAACTTACCATTACTTACCATCTATTCTTGGAAGTCATGAATACTTTCATGTAAGCCTTTTAATAGTGGTTGGACAATTCTTCAATCCTCCATGGTAAGTAATTCCTGTAATATATGACTAACAAATTCAATTGCATTAGTCACTATATTTTGAGTCAAATGAAATACTTTTGACTATCAATTCAACTGTGCAATGCTAGATGATTTCTACTTCACAGTACTTTTACAAGTACTTAAAGAGCATTAACACCAATCTTCAAATGATAAATCACTGCTCACGTGCACACTGAGCGAATTCTCACTAAAGACATCCGCAAAGTGCTTCTAGATGTACCAAAAGAGCACCTAGCTCTCTAATCATCAAAACAGTCAATCACTGCATCATTTGGAAATGGTCTTAGCCCCTACTAAGACTTTCACAAAATTAATAAAATGATACAGGAATTAAAATTTCCAATAACTTCTTATTGAACATTAAATTCATTCCTGTTGAATGTGCATAACACATTTCACACAGCTATATATAGAATTTATTTTTAACATCACATACAACTGATTAGTTAATTCCTTTAGCCATGAAAATCACAATAGACTAAAGAATTCCCAACCCATGGGAACTGGTTTCCACAACCAAACCGAGTCATTTTCACATCCAGACAGTTTCTTTGATGGAGACCTTACCAGGTCTAACATGGAATTCCATTGGCCAACCAGCTCAAGAATTCCAGGGAGCGTAAATCTGGGCAGACAAGTACCATCAACCCCTCCGGGCAGGTAGCTTCCATCAACCCAAGGCATTCCAGCCTTTCACAATCCAGGCAGACAGGTACCATCAACCCCTCCGGGCAGGTAACTGTCATCAACCCAAGGCATTCAAGCCTTTCACAATCCGGGCAGACAGGTACCATCAACCCCTCCGGGCAGGTAACTGTCATCAACCCAAGGCATTCAAGCCTTTCACAATCCGGGCAGACAGGTACCATCAACCCCTCCGGGCAGGTAACTGTCATCAACCCAAGGCATTCAAGCCTTTCACAATCCGGGCAGACAGGTACCATCAACCCCTCCAGGCAGGTAACTGTCATCAACCCAACTATCCGCAACTGTCTGGCATGTTAAATTTCTCTTTTATTACTCTTTCTCAAAGTAATTTACACAATGAACCATATAATCATTATCATTAGCACAACAAACATGCATGTATACCATGCATTTACACTTAACCCCCAACATGGGTCCACAACATCAAGATTGATGGGAAACATATCCATCATACACATTGTATGCATGCAAATTTTCCAAATAACATAATTCATGCATATCATATAACATCATTCTTTCTCATTTATAATTGCATTTCACATTGCAGCAATTTATGTGATGAGTTTTCTTGTTGCCATTAAGCTACCACTACTTAATCCCATCAGCAACGTTAGTTATAAATATGCATCAGTTAACACATATTCCATTTCCAAGAATGTTCATGCATACAATATTGTCATGTATAAAAGCATATGCAAATACTCATTAATGTATAAATGTCAACAACAGTTGAGTTAATACTCTCAGCATTCCCAATTTTGCCATAGTCTGTTGTTCCAATTCAAATCATCATTAATGGAGTATTATCTCACGTTTACTATGGCTAGCTTGGGTCATGCATTGTTAATGTAATTAAACATAATCTCTCTAACATACAAAGATCATAACTCTGTATCATAATGACTAATCTTTGTGCATACCATTGCTTATCATATAAGCCCTTCTTTAATGTATGCAACACTTATTCCCTTCACTAGAAGACTACCATCATTTTATACAACAACCACATACCTCTTTCTTAAAGGAAGTCATTTTAACCTCATTCTTCTATCTTCCTTTTCAGGGAATTTTTAAAGATATCCATCTTTAGGCATAAAAAACAAGGTTTACTTATCCTTTATGCATCAAAATCAAGCAATCAACACAGCTCATCCAACAAGACAATCTCTCCAAGAGATTATTATTTTCAAGGAAGCTAACATGACCACTTTCTCTAAGTACACACAGACTCATAATTCCAAAGTCACAATAGCTACCAATATGCAACATGTGTTCTCCTAACACAATTACCTTACTTCAATGCACATAGTTCTTTTCATGAAACAAGTAAGGATTTTGGTTCTTGTATGAACACTATTCTAATGTGTCTTTAAGGAAAGAACCTCTATTTTTATTTTCAAGAAAATTCTCATAAAATCCTGCATCTTCATACATGAAGTATGCATACTCTTAGGATGAGACTATATTTATGTATATATGTAATATACTCTTTCCTCAAGAAGTTAGAAATGAATATCTATGTGCCTAGAAGCACATCCTTAGCTTTCTTTTATCATGCCTATAATGCATAATCATTTCGCTAGAACTTAGAAACTAACTAGAATCGTAATGCTATTAGCATATATATATATTTCCAAGAAGCTTTTATCAACTAAAGATACATATTTTAATTCAAGAAAACTTGGCCACCTTCCATGCTATGTCCTCAGGACATTTATATGCCTCATCCTCTTTTCTCAAGAAGATACTTTGGCCATATTTAGCAAGGATTTTATAGACAAGAGACAAGCATTTCACACACAAGACTCACGTGGAGTCTTCCTAATAGGAACTACCTATTTGCTTTATTAAGAAAGTATATAAAATAATCAATCTTTAACTGCATGCCTTAACACATTTCCTTTACCAAGAAAATCTATAAAAGAACTATTCTTTTATTGCATGCATTCAAATACTTTCTCTACTAAGAAATCATATGAAACATTCATATGTGTTCTTCAAGAAAGTGAGCAAGATACTTGTCTTATCCTTGGATCAACATGCATAACTAACAAATTAAACCACCCTTACTGGAAGCAATTACTCTACTTATGCAATTAGAAGCATAATCTCCTAAGTGTCACACATGCACCAGAGCTACCACTTGGTGCTAGATGCAACAACTATCATAACACTACTATGTGACCATTTCAGAATAATGAGTTCAAGGAGACATTACGAAAATCATTAACATCAACACACTATAGTTATCATTTTCCAACTCCTTAAGCATGGTCAACGGAATACTCACATGCACATCGAGTGCTATCTAGCCGTCCCCAGACTTAGAGTCTTCTGCAAGATTCTGATACTCAAAACTTGCTCTATCTGGTCATCACCAGACTTAGCGATTCTTTTTCCCATCTCCGTCTGTTCCTACAGCACGGTCTTCTTCCTTCTCCTTGCTTCCATTTCCTTTGGAAGCATCTATAGTTGGGGAAGGTAGTTAGAGTTTACTGACAATTGTATTAAAACAGGTAGTCTATTTATGTATAATTATCACATGTAATTATACCATGAATGGGTCCTAGAAATGTTACCCACTGAACATGCCTCTCCAATTAAGTTCACACTTGAATGCAACATGCATAAGAAATCCATCATTCCCATAGTAGAGATAAATTCAACCATCATTAAATCGAGGCTCCAATCGTTTTTTTTTTTATCTCTCAACAAGTAATGATAAACACATACCATGCTAATGGATTTCACTTAATTAGAGGGTAATCATTATTAAATCTATTAAAACATAAGCATATACTATTCATCATGCATTCTCATGGTGAATAAAATTAAGAACTCTTCTCATGAACAACTGGACTATAGCACAGAGAGAGTAAAAATCTTCATACACACATTCCATGCATGTGACATCAATCAACCTTCACTTGTTTACGAATTGTAACAATCTTAGTCCAATTGAATTAATGCATATAAGTTCTATGGGTTAGTCATACAACACTAACCAATCTCAACTACCAATCGTCTTCATGCATCCATGACAAGACTGAATCAAAAGTTAGTTATGACAATCAAGTCTCGCTGCTTGACTTATTGCATGTTTTCAATATCTAAAGGGGTTCTTCTAATGTCCTTTTTAAAACAATTTTTCATCCTATTCAAGGATGTTCCCCTAATTTATATTCATGCATTGGCTCATTAAGTTTTGTTCATTGTAACTTCAATTTTGTTCATTAAATGCATCATTGTTATTGCCATATTTGCAAATCAAACTTGGTAGTTGATTGTCACTTCCCTCAATGAGTGTTCAATATTGTTCATGAATGTAATGAGTACTCAATATTGTTCTTAGGTGTGACAAAAGTTTCATTGTCTTTTATCCTCATCAGGAATTTAACGTTATGAACGTAGTTATGCAACAACTTATTACTTACTACTTAAAGCAGTTATAAACATGAATCACACCTATCATGCCAAAAGTAGTGTACTACATAAATGAATATGTGAATGATTAAACTCGTACCTGAGTTAATGCCTACTGATGGCGTACCTCAATATCCTTTCCGCTTACCAATTCCCAAAGGCGCCAGTACTGCAACCTTTAGCTCTGATACCACTTGTCACATACCCCGGTAACCTCGCAGGTAAAAGTAGGAAGTTAGAATTTTTAATACAAATTACCCGCTAGTAATTTATCAAATTCATAACTCCACAATCATCATTAACCATTAGACATAGTATTCATTAGTACATCAAGTAAATTGCCATCAAAGACAGTAAGTTTCATAACCAATGCATAACCTTTAACCATCACTGTAATAACATAAACTGTCTCATGAATCCATGCATCCATTTCTTGATATCCTTAACCATGTTAGATAATCATGTACTAAGACATTATGGTTGTCACATCAAATAAAGAACCATCATCATCAAGGACCCATCATTATCAACGGACACATAAGGCAATCACATCAATCACACCATTGAACACGGATATACCCTGGAAACCCCGTAGGGTGAAAACCAACAAACGTTTAATCTTATTATTAAATGCTCGTGAGGGTTTTCACCCTCACTCAATGGTTCATAAGGGATTCCATCCCTTAACCATTGTCTTAAAATCTTTACAATGAATTATCATTAAGCTGTCACATAACTAGCTAAAAGCTATTACAATTTACATGTAATCTTTTATTTACATACTGCCACATGCAACATTCCTTGTGGCATAATTGTTCTAGCAATGGACAATACTGTAGCTTGACTTCATCTGCATGGACGAATAATCCTTTTTCCTGCCATAATGTTAAACATCACTTTCCTTGGCACCATCTGCCATCGTTTCCTGTCAATGCAGTCATCAACAATCTTGGCAACAAGATTAGTTACATTATTATTCAAACAATAATCAACATCTAAAGAGATCTTTTAACATCTACTCATATGCATGAGCACGCATAACATACTAGCTAACTAGCATATATATACCCAAATAATACTGTTTGACCTCCACAATGTTTACTAATGCATAACTCTTTTTAAGAGTTCTATCTCATTAGCTCATGTAAAACCGAGAAAAGAATCAAAACCAGATTCCTATTTTCCAAGATAAATCTGCAAAAGAGTGAATAAACATGGCCGTTCTTGTATAATAAACTGCATTCTAAAACCACGTCTGAAATTAATACTCGTACACGAGTATTCCCATGGTCTTGCAAAACAAAATTATCACAACATAAATACATGCCTCGCTACATGTATGTATTTTCGGGCTAAGCACCTCCTTACAAGAGTAGCCATAGATCAGATTAAAAGAGCAGGGAATCAACTTCAGATTTAACCGTAGCCGGAGAAGACCATTATTCAAGTAAACAAGCATAAGCAAATAATTTCACACGTAGTCATAAAGGGACAGTTACCCATTATAACAAGCAGTCTTCATATATCAACAAACAACTGTATTCCAACCCTGGAAATTGGCACCAGGTATCGAAACCCTGCGCGGTGGCTCAAAAGCAAAAAGGAAAACACAATCTTTCCGCATCCAGCTAAGAATGTCACATTATGCGGACTAAATCGAAACCATATAAAACTAATAGCATAATGATAATCTTTCACCGCATGCAATATCATATGTTTTCTTCACCAAGAAAAGACATCAAATAATCATTTCTAACTGCATGCATTATCAAGTTTTCTACTAAGAAAACGTATAATTTAAACATTCGTTTACTGCACATAAACAAAGAATGTTTCACGAGGTCAACTTATCTCTCTTTCCTTCGACATCTTCGTCGCCGTCTCCCATTGGAAAACCTTCGGATGGGTAGATGACTAATGCCGTCCATCGTTAGCCTTTATTTTGGTCCCTTCAGGTGGCAGCGCTCCCTTATTTACATTCTAAGTTCACGAGGAAGCTAGCCAACGGGCGGTGCTCCGCGGACCAATATTCTATATCCATTATATATTCAGATAGAAGATGCCCACTCTAAACCTATACACTATTCTATCAGGGTTCGGAGCTCTCCTCTACTGAAAGCAACGAAAACCAGTTGGACTGTTGCGTTTCTGAGAACGATCATGAAACACACAGTTTACGATGGACAGTTTCCACTCCATCTTTGCTCCAGTCCATCGAGCGTTCAAAGGCAACGTCACTTTTTTCCCCGCCCTCCCTTGTCACAGAATGTAGAGGGCATATCTCTCCCATTGCACGCGTAAAAACTATAGTATTATAGATTCGCAGCAGCAAACCGTTACCACGTCTATCGCAGCGTGTAAAAGAACAGGTCCATCCTTTGCTACCTTGCATTAACCGAGTCTCTATAGTGTATAGCCCGTCCTATACTATGAATTTTCACCATATTTAATGCATACAATCCATTTTCTTTCCCTCACTCAGTTACCCGTAGAATTCGGGTGATGGCACTAACAGGTAGCGCAAGAAAAGCGAAAAGGAGATCCATGAAATCCTTACTTGCCTCCGCATAGACCACCTGTCCAGTTTTCTGGTTTCCAAGCCGCCATTAGCGCCATCCTCTGCCGTTCTTTAATTGACAGCGTTATGGTTAACAAGAATTAGTTTTTGAAACTAATTCGTAATCTTTTTTTTAAAGAATTACTATTTCATAAGTGAATAATTTACGCATAGGGATGTTACACTCTTGTTCATGGCGGTAAAATTCATGAGCAACATGGCACAATTGACAATAATACTTCGCTGGCTTAGGTCCGCATCGTCTCTGAAGCAAGCGATCTATGCGATGGAATTAGGGAGGCCGGAAATCGAAGGTGAGGTGCCGCTTAAAGTCGCGAGACCGAGGTCCGTTGCGGCAGTCGAGGATGCGTGCAAGCAGTTTCGAAACTATGTCATAGAGATGGTTGCGGAGGACAAGAATGTGAACGATCTTATGGATGTGGAAGAATTGCTGTATTGTTACAAAAATATCACGTGTCCAGTTTACAGGGATTTGCTGAGCCATTTTTATGCGGAGATTTGTAGTGATATCTTCTTGGATCCTGCTTCTTCCTCTTTCGACGATGAAGAAAGCCTCGGGGGTTCTTTAATTTTTTGATATAAAGAATTACAGTTCTGAGAGCTTTGTGTACGTGTGGGGCTATAAATCTAAATGCCAAAAAAAAGGACTCGAATTTCTTTCCCTAAAAATCTATACAAATATTGCGCATGATGATTTTGTTATATCTTTACTGGATAATATGGTTATTTTACCAAAAAATGTTATGGCTTTTCCATTCTTCTGTACAGTCTTCCTGCAAATACACCCTTGACGAAACTGAAAACAATCTAAAATAAAATTTGTTAAAGCCATAAATTATCAATAAAAGCACAACATCTCAAATCTTGAAGCAATACTTTTGAAATGCTTAGAATTTAAGTAATTATGTGATGACGTTTTTTCATGGTGAATGTAACTTCATCAATTTTCATGTCGAAACCACTCTGCCTGCATAAATCAACTTCTTTTATGGTGATGGGCGTAGCCTCAAGATTTTTCGTCTCCTAATCAGTTTGCATAAACCGTGTAGACCACGTGGCAAGGGTGAACGCAGCGGTTTCTTCGTCTGCTTATTGAGTTTCTTGTACAGATGAGAGCTTGCACAGAGTAACCACCTCCCCTGCTTAGAGCTTGATGCTTCTCCCGTGTTCAGTGTTCGTGAAGGGTTTGTGACTCTCTGCTGGCTAGATTTTGCGTTTACTGAAGGCGATTCCGGCAGCGAGGATTCAAAGCTGGGATCCACGGATTATGTAGCTGTACGGTCTCCGTAAGCTTTTATTACAATGTAAACCCCCATCGATCCGCTGGTTTTCCACCAGAGATTATCCAGTTCAGTCAGGAGGATCGATACGGTATTGCTGTGTTTTCACCGTTGTCTTTCCTCGCAATTCGCGCTATTTTGGAGCTAATTTGACTCCTAAAGAAGGAATGAGGGTTTCATGGTCCAAACTTGAGGAGCGTCACTGCAATCCAGGACCCTCAGCGACCTGAGGTTTGATTTGAGCCATTTAAAGATCCACTTCCATTTAATTTATCAATTTTTAGTGTTCAGTTTTCTGGCTATGATTGGATTGGAGGCATCCTATATCAATGGCTCTGCTTTACCATAATTTTCACTACACTGACACTAGTTTGCAATTGTTCTTCCTAAAGTACATCCCTCTGTTCCTGGTAACAATTATTTTCACTCCACTGACACTAGTTTGTCCTGTTGGCCCCATACATTAGGGAAGTGAAGGTCAGGGGAGCGAATCCCAAGGATTCTATGTTAAACCCTCTCGTAAGTAATTCTTAGCTCTCAAATTCAATTAGCTTCGTGCACAACGATCTATTTCGCCATTTCTTAAAAAGGAAAAGGATCTATTTCACCCCCCTGAAATATTCTTCCCATTTTCTTGCCACTTGGTACGCTAGGCACTTTAAAATCCTGATGTGCAGAGGCAGTCATCTCGGGGTCAATACGTCTCTGGAAAATCAGAGTTCAAAAAGGTACAAACCCCTTTTATATTAAATTTGATGTTTGTTGAAGCACTTTAAGGTTACCTAAAAACAATGGAAAACATTGAAACAATAGGAAACATGAACTTGTGGGATGCAAAGTAGACAAATATGTTCTTCATTGGATTGGATTGGCTTCATTACCTTCCTCTGCGTGAAAATGGATCAACTGAGAATTCATAACCTTCTATCCATAATTTCGAGTTATGTAGATGGTTGAATCCTTGCAGCTTGTCTGGAGAAACTGTGAACGTGGAAAAGAGATCATGTAGAGGAAAGATCTCTGCAATTGCAAGTTCTTATGCAGGAAGACCGATAATATATTGGCATTTTAGAATTTCATTCAATGGTTTAACTTTCCAATGATGATTAAAGTTCCGTGGGTTGAAGTAAAAGAAAATATTTTTACTGGCAGTTAGTCTTCTACAAAATAGTAAATGTTTATTTTCTGGGTTTGCATTAAGTTTTAAAACTGTTTTTTCTGGTTACTTTTCAGACTTAAGGAAACAAGTAATGGTGCAGAGAGGCATTTGACAGGAATAGAAGCTTTTTATGGACTACCAACAGGCTAATTTTAGTGATTTCTTTTTGTTGAATAATAATAGTGAGTCAGACTGCATTTGGTAATTCCAAATAACTATTTTTTTAAATAATAAAAATATTTATTTATTATTATTATTTTATTTAAATTTCCAAATTTACACCAGAACTCTGTTTCAGGACTCTCGGATCGGATCAATAAACTAAAGTGGTAAAAGATTACGTTAACGCTCGACAAATGTTCGGTATTTATTTTCATGGAAGAAGTCCTGTTAAGCCGGACAGGCACAGGCATCTACAGTGGTAAAGCCACTTTGAGTAGAAATTTCGAGGATGGGCGGCCATTAAAGGTCAGATTATAGGAAAGAGAAAAGAAAGTCAATTTAGTTGCAATTGATTGCCATAATTAAAGCATGGCTTGTGAACAAAAGAATAGGTTGGCTAGGGTTGGAGTTTGAGATCTCCTCTCGGCGTGTTGAATGAAATTTTAATTACGGTGTAATAATTTATTTATTTTTTTTTTTTTTTTTAAGGTTGGTAGGATTATTTTATTTTTTATTAAGTAAAGGCAAATTTACACCATATAGATTGGTTAGGTGGTCTCAACTTGCCTTGTAGGGAAGTCAAGTCCGTTGGTCACCTATCCGCATTGTGAGTCATTTAAAAGCAATAGAGTTTTAATCTCTTTAATCAAGCTATATATGTCTATGTTTCATGGCCATACTCTAGATTTTTATCAATACTTATACTTGCATGACAGAAATTAAAAGCTATCTGCATATAAAACAAAAGTAAACATGGGGAAGTGACTAGTCCTTCTGCTCCTCCGAGGCCGATTCCATAGGTGTTGGGTCCTTGACTATTGATCTAGGCATCCCAGTCAATTCTAGGATGCATGGAATGTGTCGTTCAATTCTGTCCAACCTGATGTCTTGCTTGTGTAGCTGGAATTGAATTTTCTGCAGGTCTTGCTTGTAGCTCGGCATACCTTGGAGTGAAACTGTCATTCCTACCGAGATTTGTTCCATAGCTTTGCCCAACAGGCTCTTCATCAACCAATAGAGGTATAGGGTCTGTTTGAACTACGTAATTCTTCCTCTGGTGTTACCCGGGTCTGGGACTAAGGTCCTCCAATTTTCCATATCCTCCTATGTCTCACTGCCCTGTTTTATTTCCTCTTCCCACTCTTCTAGCAGCTTCCGAGTTCCTTCATCAGTGCCCTCATGGTAAGCCTCAGTAGCTTCAATGATAAGGTGTTCTACTGACTTTCTTCCCCTACAGGGCTCCAATGTACTTGGCTCTTTATCCTTCCTAGGGGCCTGTCCTCGCCTTCCTCGTCCACGACCTCTCGCAGGCTGAGCCATATCAGAATTTCCTGAGACCTGTTGACAATGACAATTTGTTAATCTAAAACAGATTAATATAATTTGGTTCCTTCCTTGTATTGTATTGTCGGTGAGGTGAGCCACACCATGTTCCTCCTCTATCCTTTCATTATCAGAACCAGAGCTAGGATAGTCAGAAGACCAATCCCCAGAGTGGGTTTGCCTCCAGCATCCCTCTGTCACTCCCCTCCTCCATACCCAATACCTTCCGATCACAATCGGGTAAGCCGCCCCTTTCCAAAGCCAAATGCGCGATCCCATCCTCACCCCAACAGAATACCAAGCAATAATTGGTAACCCTTCCCCCTCTCCCCAGGAAATTTTAGCATTGCCACTCTCTTTCTCATACTCAGCTTTCCATTCTAAGTCCCTGGCATTTCCATAGTCCTAGTGGGAATTCCCGTTAGCCCAGCAATTGCTTTGGCTGCGGCTGTAGGGCCTGCCTCCTATGCACCCTGTTGACTACTCCCCCCTTCCCCTAGTTTCCATCTCATTGCCTCCACCCACTTGCCTTCTACGGTCAGCCCCGCACCAACCTCGATTTACAGAACCCAGGTTCTCCAAACCAGACAACACAAGGTCATCACAACATTAGCCATAGGCAATACCCAGAAGGCACAAGAGATAGATGCAGAACCAGGCAATTGCCACCAGTGGCCTACCCCATTACCACCAGCAATTCTCAACCCTCTAGGTAATCTTCCTACTTTCCCCTCTCTCCCACCAGCAAAACCCCAAACAGGACGTCAATGCAATGGAGGAGAAAGGTCGAAAAACATACCCGTATACAGTTGCAAGTCGTCTCCAAGCTTGGGGCCAAAAAAGCCATCGCCTTCCCATTCCTGTGTTGCACCTCCTTCTTCCACAAGCAAAAACTCCAACTTTTCTCTCTTGCCTGTCGTGCTTTCCTTTACACCTTACCTCGCCTCCTTCCTTGCCACCTTTCCCACCACCTTTGCATGCACTCATGCCAAGGGTCGCCGCACCCATTGCCTTGAGCATGTGGGGGGCGACAGTACATGTCTCAGAGGTACGTATCATTACTATACCTAGGTTGTCCCAATAGCTGGCCTGCACCCGATTGGAGTTCGATTTTTTTACTTTTATTTAAATCTTTAAATGATGATTTTTTAATTTAAAAATGGGTATTGGTTATTGAAAAATTATTCTCATGGTAAATTATTTTATCATTAATTTGATACGATTATCATTTTTATTATAATTGTTATTTTTATCATAATTGTTATTTACATGTTAATCAAATTTTGTTTAGTTATTTTATGTTTTTACGGGAGGGGAGAGATATTACTAAATTCTAAGGAATTATTATGATTAAATTTTAATGGGGATTTGGGTAGAAATCTAATAACCAAACATAAATGTATGGCCTCTTTTTGGGGTATCTCTAGCCAAAGATTGAAGCATGAGAGACATTATCATTTTGGGAAATTCTTTACATTATCATTTTCATTTTCTCTTTCATAACTATTCATTACTTGAGAACCGACAAAAGACAACACATTAAATCTTTCATATCATTGAATAAAAAGAATCCTCCTCTCTTTATCTAAACACTTCCTTTTTTCATATCCTTAAAAATCTCAACTCTAAAGTCGACCATCAGGCCAATAGAGTTTGCCTTCTGGTTGAAGGGCAAGCAAAGATTAATGATATAAGTGGGAATTTCTCCATCCCTTAAATGAATTCATGTCTATATCCCTAAAGCCTATCTTTCCTATTTCCCTTCCCCTTGTGCCCTCGTACTACCTCCCATGCTCATTGTCAGGCTTCTATTTTGTCTAGCTTTATACAACTTTTTTCTTTGAAATCCCTCATGCATTTACTTAGTTTTTATGGTTATTGTTGTTATTTTGTGCGTTATTGGGTTAAATATCTTAAATTCGAGCATTGATGAGGTAAATATTTATTACTTACCATATTTCCTTTGCTTCAATAAGAATTAAATCAAATTGTCATTCATGAAGGCTTAATTGTGCCTAGGTACCAAAGATCCTCTACCAGATCCTGCAATCAAAAGAGGAGCTCATACACGTGATTGATGGGTATATGGATCACCACGCAGACTTGTTTAATGGGTGACTTGTACATGATTGTGAGTTTAAGTGCACCCAACAAAATTGTAGCTAGTTCAGTTCTTGCACCCCTTTGGAGATTGATTTATTGGCACACTTCCCGAGAAAACTAAACATTGTTTTTGTTCATAGTGATATTTTCATGGTTCCACATGAGTCAAAAAGCACCTAGTTTGCATGTGTAAGTTTTTAAAATAAAATTAATAAGTCAACTCCAAATTCACAACAAATTTTAAACTACCAACTTCCTCCTCAATTTGCGTGCATATGAGGGTGAATCTCAAAATTTTGGGACAAGGGGTTTTCTCCCAATATAGAAAATTGAGTAAGAAACAATTCATTTTCCAAAATTCACTATGGTCTCGGATATATGAGATGTTCTTTGAAGTAAATTTTTTAAAAATTATAATTTTCCAGATTTCTAAATTATGCCCAATTTTGAAGAAAATGAGAAAAAACTGCAATTTCTTTATGTATCAGATCTATAATCTCTTTAATTAGTTGGTGCTTATGCCAAACTTTCTCTTGATGGAAAATTGTCATGATCTTTTCTTATTTATTTTGTACTTGATTTGGCATGTTCAAAGTCCATATAATTCTAAAATTATAAAAGGGCAAGCCATGGCCCCATGTAAAAAAGTCAGTGATATTATTGGAGCAAGGGTTGTTGGTTTAGACTTTGAGACAAATCTCTATTGAGCACTGGACCCTGAGTCTGTGTTTCATGATGTCAAGATAGAGCCAAATTTAATACCAAAGTTTCTATTCCAGGTTGATGCCCCACTGCATATATGTTTTAGTACTCTCTGATTTAAACTTTTAATAGGAGTCACGGGTTGGTTAGGGCCCCCAACCTAGCTTGTTTCCCTCCTTTCTATTCTTTTGGCATCATAAATTTATATCTACTAAAATTGTTTGAAAATATGGTGTGTTAACTTGTGATTTTATTTTGAGATGTGGAAAGTTATTGTGCATTCACAAAAATAGGGATTGTGCATTTTATTTCTCTAACTTGATCTTTATTTCATGTTTGTCATTCCTTTATGAATGAATATGGAAATATGACACCATGAAATTGTTATGAGTTGTTGTTATGATGCATTTAAAGATCATAACACGAACATGGTATGTAATTTCTTGCTAGAGGTTATGGATCTGGTTGAATAATTGTTGCAAAGTGGTAAATTACTGATATAAATGTTGTATATTCATCCTTTCATTGTGAATGATATCTTTATTTTGGAGTGAATCTCATGTTTGCAAATTATGAATAGTCAATTTTCTAATTTCAATTCAGGGACAGTCCAATAATTATTGAGTGTGTTGATCCAAAGTCATTGATATGTAATGTGAATCCATAGCAATATGAGATCCTTTGTTGACTCATGATGTGAATGGAATTTGAACTATTAAAGATATAATGCCTCTCTGACATATATGTCTTTTCTTGTGCATAGATCTTGAATTATTGTAATTGAAAGTGCAACGGGTCTTTTGGTAATATTGCATATACAACTCACTATTATAATTGATTATTATTTGAATCTTAATTATCAACTTAAGATTTAATTTTTTATATGCGTGTTATGGTTTATTTCATAGCATTTCATTCTTTGGCTAAGTTCTAAAACACTCTGTTGAGATACAATACAAATGCAATAGGTCCTTCGAAGATTGGGATCCTCAATATACTTATAGCTTTAGTTATTTCTAATCCATTGGAACTTGAAGTCTATTGATTGATAGTATGAGTTGTATTCAGTCTATTGGGAAATGGAGTTACTGGTCGAATTGAAACCCAAGTTGCAAGACTTGCAATGTTTCTTTTTAATCTATTTGTGTATGCACACTGAAACGAAGTAATCTTTATAGAGTTATAGAACACTCATTTCAATGCCTTTTTTTAGTGTGCTTACATGCGAATGGTGACACCACTGTATTTCCAGGATTTATATATGAAGGATTGAAGTATATTAGATATAAGTGAAGAATTTATGCACATAATGTTTTGATTGCAAAGTTGGCATATTTAGAATCCTCCTTGCATTTCTTTAATTGCACACAGAGATAGTCTTTAACAGAAGTAAGTGAAGGCTTGGTTGGAGTTTTATGAAAGAATTTATTTTATGGTAAATGGATTGCTAGTCTTTACTGTAACACCCTCCTCCCACATCTACACAAGCAACCAGCCAGTTGGGGTAAACATGCGATAAGAGGCCACTATGGTATGATTCGACCTCCTAAGTCACATTAAGGAAGTGGAACTGACGGAAAAACACCATACATACATCCAACATCATCAACAGAACCCTCAAAGGACAAGTCAGCCACTCAGACAGCCTGTCCCTTGGTCCCACTGTTGTTTTAGGTCTCTTGGGCCATAGTCGCTCTCATGCTATGGGCAAGGGAGTGACCAACAACCTAATGTCACTCTCACAGGCTTATATGCCAACGACTGTGGACCAAAATTTCCATTGTTGTGTTAGTGACCTCGATATTTAAGCCACTTTTCAGGCTCAGAGCCCAGGTCACTGCCCATAATTGACCCATCTCTTCAAATCAATAAAGTAACATGGAAATTATAGTACTAAAGAAAATACTTGTTCAAGATCTTGACTGGACCCCTACTAGCCATGATAGGCATTTCTTCAAACATATTGCAAATGTGTAATCTACAAGTGTAATTCATAGTTATGAGCATAAGGGTCTCATACTTAGCTAAGAATCGCTAAGAACCATTGATGCCTCAATGCATCAACTGCCATTCCATCCATTAGGTCATAGATACATTGATCATTCAATGATAAGTAAAAACATGATGAGAGCCACACATGGATGTTCTCATAAAACACATACATAACCAGCATAATAGTAGCAAAAAATACTCATGAAAGTACAGTCATATAGACTACATATAATCCATCAAAATGCTCATAGAAATACAAGGAGAAATAACCTTTCATTAATGATGAAAAATCCAAACCTAAGATGGGACTTCCATGTTCCACCCAATTGTAGAATGGTTGAGCCAAATCTCTCTTCAGTCATTCACCCCCATGCCATATTCCAAGCATGAATGTGGGATCTCATAGAACACATCAATCAAAACTCATCCAGGTCTTCCAGAGGCCATCCACCTCAACCCATCAAATAGTGATTCCACCTCACATTTAGACATCACCAAAACCATCACTAGATCGGTCTCCATCCTAACCATCCAGGACTCAAGAATGTTTGCTCCAACCAAGGCTCCAGGACTAGTAACTCAACCCACAGCTGTTGTCGGGCTCTACAGCGTTTGTCCAACCAATGCTCCAAGACTAGTAACTCAACCAACCAAGGGCTCTAGAGTGTTTTTCCAACCAAGGCTACATGACTAGTAAATCAACTCAAGCTTTTACAGGGCTCCAGAGCATTTGTCCAACCAAGGCTACGGGAACTAGTAACTCAACCCAAGCTAAGGAAATAAACCCACAAACTCCATGGCTATCCAAGAAATGGAAAGGCTAGGCAATCCACTGTTAATCCAAGAAATCCTCAATGCCAATGATAGATCATGGCCAAAAATCCACATGCATATGCCATGCATGCCAAAATTAGTGAAGAAATCATACATGCAACTTGGTACCTGCAAGCAAATATGATGTAGCTACTGAACCCGATGCCACCTTGTGCTTTCCTACTTTTCCTTTTCTTTCTTGCTCCAAGAACCTATTGATGGTGCTGGACCCACCAACATTCAGGGGATATCCCTAGTATGAAGTCCCAACTAGACCTCACACTGTTTGGTGTAGGAGTCCCATCCAATATGATGGCCTGGTTTCCATTGTCTTAAATGTTTACCTTAGATCTAGCTTGTCAGCACGAGAGAGTGGTATTCTTTTTCTTCGAGGTTTGTGTGCTTGGTGAATGATAGTGTTATTTGTGTCAAGGTTCTTTCACAGCAGAGGGAGAGGATGGAAGTGAGTCTCTAGTCTGTGGGGAAAGAGTTTGAACTCTGTCAGAGACACATAACACAACAAGACATGCACATCTTCTAAAGGAGCAGTCCACATGGATGCGGCAGTCACAACACACACGGGAAGATAGCACATACAACACTGAGCAGAGTAGCTTGCGCAAGTGCAACGGTCGTTATAACAAGTTTATGTGAAAGGTTTTCTCTGATGTCTGGGGAGGTAACCAACATGGGAAGGATAGTGTTAACAAAGTAAACAAAACATTTTCATAATTATATGTATTAGGGAAAATGAATGAGTTCAATTGTTTAGCATAGGTTAAAGCAACATGTATTACAAGTGTTCAAGATCAATCTTGCAAACAGTTACAACATGTGTGAAAATGTGTTGGCTTATGATCAGGCTTTTGAATTAAGCGAAAGTTCCAAGACACATCGATACACCATAGATCACTAACCTCGTGAAAGGGGCATTGGAGCCACTGCTTGCTCCTCAAAGAAAAGACTATAGACTCTCAAGGCTATGTGGGAGGAGCCAAGGTGAAAAGTCATTTTCATGTACAAATGAGGGGGTATTTATAGCCAAGGGTAAAACTGGCCCTCGTGACTATTTGACTTACCTCATGACTATTTGACTTATTTGACTCTTCAACGTTACATGACTCTTCAAATTACAAGTGGGTCTCTTCGACTTCCACGTTACATTACATTGATTTACAATAGTATGGCCCACAGTAGTGATGTGGCCAACGTGACTCAAGACACAACTCGACATGACAGTGCTCGTATGTTCATGCTGCTACTGGTGCGAATGTCGAGCTGTAGTGTTGCCGAGTGATGGAGGTCCTCTTGGTGTACCACAGCTTCAACTCTGCATGGCAAGGTGTGAAAGGTCTTTGATGGTGATTGGTGTTCACTTGATGTTGCATGTTCACGTTGCTCATTTGCTTGTACTTTGGTATGCTTGACATATTCGTCTGTTCGTGAATATTTCTCCTCGCATGTTCGTCCGTTCGCGAACACATCTCCTTGCATGCATCATTTGTTCGTCTGTTCGTGAACATATCCTCTTGCATGTACTTTCCTTGTTCGTCCCATTCGTCGTCGCATCATGTATATTTATGTACTTGTATCTGCAATCACTCATGACGAGACGACATCAAATCCATAAACCTCCTAGTCTACCATGATGCATGGTCATTTGCTTTTCGATGTAGGTGACCGGGAGAGAGGAAAAGGCTGTGAAACTGCGCGAGGCAAGTTTCAAGTTGGGATGTGAGCTCCGGGAACTACTGGTGAAAATTGTGCAGAGTTCACTGGGGTACTGAGAAAGATAATTTGGATCAGCAGTGACTATCAGCGGGATCTGGTTCGGTTGGAGTGTAGATCTATGCAATTTCTGGAGGGAAGCAATGCGGGTAGCAGAAGGCATTGGAAGAAGAAACTACGCAATTCCAGGAGGGAGTTGGCTGCGGGTTGAAGGAAGCTTGGTAGCAAAAAGTGCACAATTCCTGGAGGGAGATGGCAGCGGGCTACGGGATGGCTTGGCAGCAAAAATTGTGCAATTCCTAGAGGGAGCTAACAGTGGGTTGCGAGGTTACCGGAGACAAAAACTATGCAATTGCTAGGAGGCTGACCTGTTGAACACCTCTGTGTGGTTTCTGAGCTGAGCAGGATGATAGGCTGCTAAGGCACTTTCTCAGAAATTTGTACAATTTTCTGGCTGAGCAGATGGCCACCTGTCTAGGTGGTTGGTTGGAAAAACTGAACAATTCCTGGGGGGAGAGGGGGACGAGCAATTGGTGTTTGTCTGACATGTCTGCACAGTTTCCTCAGTCAATGGAGCAGGCAAGATCTACAACTTCTACGCAATTTTTTAGGGAAGTGAGTCCTGGGGTCACTTCCCGGTCAAACTCTCTGGTTGATGAGCTTGCGGGCAGCACATATTGAAATGGCTAGCTAAACACTTCTGTGCTGTTCTAGGTGACAGTCGATCGAGTCGATTGCAGGGTGGAGGTTCAACTGTTAGAGGGTGATCTGGTCGTCAGAACTTCAACAAAATGACTAAGTGTGTGAGCGAGTGAATTTGTGCATGCTTAACGTTGCATTAGGGGATTTTTGAGGTCAAAAATGGGCCTCCTAAGAAAAATGTACACCCAAAATAAACTTTATAAGAACCAATAGGATTCAAGATGATGATGTCAACCATGGGGGATGATTCACCATTTTTGGAGTAAAAAAGTAAAAATATTAAGAAATAATAAAATAATAAAACTACTTTTTCAACTCATATTTTAAGCTTATCTCCCTAAGGTTTTACTCATGTTTCGAGGGGGAGTACTCTTTGGATGCAAAATTTAATTCCTCATCCAAGGAGTACCCATGTTGCATACTTTCGATGGACCCTGCTACACGAAAAATGAGAAATACATGAAAAAACGTGATTGCAATCACGTTTTTCATGTATTTCTCATTTTTTGTTTAGCAGGGTCCATTGAAAGTATGAAACATGGGTACCCCTTGGATGAGGAATCAAATTATGCATCCAACAAGTGTTTTCGCTCGGAATTTTAGTAAACCCATAGGGAGATAAGTTGAAAATAGGAATTGAAAAAATAGTTTTTTTCTTTTTTCTCTCTAAAATTTGATGATGTAATCAAATATTATTTTATTATTTCCACTATTTTTATAATTTCCTTAGGAGGCCCATTTTAGACCTCAAAACTCCCCTAATGCAAACACACACTCAACATGACTTGACGACAAGACGCCTCAAACCATCGAGACAACATATGCTCAACATGACTAACTGACAGTGCGAGCGACAACCGGCAATGCTTGTGATGAATTGTTGAACAACCGTGACGACGCTTGCATGACAATACATATAACTTCGTGTGTGAGTGTGATGGATTTTCGCATAGCGAATACAACCTATACACACGAAGAGAGGACCTTGTGCATGACCAGAACATGGCTGCAAGCATGGCATTGAGAACAACATGCAAAAAGTTGTCCATTGAACAGTTAAGCAAGGGAGGGTGCAAAGAATCACATGAGCCCATGGGGTGAGCCCGAGCTCTTGCAAAAATCAAGTAAAAACCCAAGGGAGGATCCGAAATTGGATGCAGGCCAAAATTTTGGAGGGTGTTGCAACTGCTACAACACTTGGCGGCACACTAGTAGAATTCTAGCTTCTCTGTTTTGGTTCATTTACATCACAGGGCCTTGGTCTTTCAGGGAGTATTGAATCGATGTGCGGGTTACTTCGCATTTCCCACTTACCCCATGGAAAAACATGATACACCATTTTCCAACTCAATCAAACACGACAAAAGTTTCAACTTGATCACAGTGTTTCGAAATTGGGAAGGGTAGTTTGGCTCGTGAGTTAAAAAAATTTAGAGTATAAGTTTTCATCTCTGGTGTTGCTCCACTACCAGCAGACCTAGATAGTACCCCAATGGAGTCACACAAGAACACAAACATTTCTCCACTTCAAGCGAGCCTGGTCAGTACCCTTGTGGAGTTGCATGCTTCACCTCTTTGCGCAGGAAGCCTTTCTCTTCTTTCACCTTTGTATTTTTTTTAAAGAGGACTGTGCATAGGAAATTATTTATTTTTGAGGCAGAAGAGGGATCCTGACTTATTGAGAGCAGAAGACATTGTTCCTTTAGAGAGGCATGTAAGACCTCTGACATAGGTTTGCTCATTTAGATTTTCCCCTTCTCCGTTTCTACTAGCTGGATAAGCTTGATCACACAAAGCAGAAGATTGAGTATAAGAATGGGGTTTCCCAGTGTGGACACAAGCTCATGGTTGGACCCAAGCTTCCCTTGCAGATGGCTCTTATTTTCCGTCAAGACTTCATTGGCTGAAAGCTATAACCAAGCAAAGAGAAGATGGATGCAGGATAGGCCAAGTGCTGCAGTCTTCAAATCTCAGCCACATACTCATTTAAAAGCTAGAATCTAGTAAAGGGTAGCACTTATTTACAAAAGACCAGAAATAGCAGGATACCAAGAAAACCAAACAAACGAAACAGAAATAGTAAGCAAAGCAAACAAAACAAAGAAAACAATCAGTAAGAAGACTATGTACATGGCACGGGGCATGGCCCGACCTACTGAAAATAGTGCTTGAGATCTTGGCCATTGATAGGAAGGTTGTCAATCCTCCTGTCAAGTGATTGCAGATGGTATGTGTGTGGGCCAAGCTTCTCATGGACTATGTACAGACCAATCCATAAGGACTGGAACTTCGTATGCTTGCCTTTGTCTTCATGGGATTTATCCCATTTCAAGACTAAGTCACCAACATCGAATTTAGTTTTCCCTGCAGACTTCTTGTTGAACCATCTCTTGATACAGTTCTGGTGGAGTGTGAAATTTTCTTTTGCTTTCATCCTTTCTTCCTATAGTTTGTGAAGTGTGTCCATCCTACATTGAACTAGCATGCAAGTCTTGCCTTGTGATTCTTGAGACAACTAAAGCATAGGCAAGTAAATGTTGGGCGGTAGGATGGCTTCTTTGCCATAGATGAGGAAGTATGGTGAGGTATTCAGAGAGGGTTTGGGTGTTACGTAGTCATCCCATAAAGAATTCTTCAAGGCAGAGTGCCAGTTATGTTACTTAGAGTAAAAAATCTTTTTGATTATATGGATAAGGTTTTTGTTTGTGGATTCGGCAAGACCGTTTCCCTACAGGTAGTAGTTAGATGAATGTTTCAACACAATACCATTTTGCAATGCAAAATCATAAAGCTTCAAATATGAAAAGTAAGTTGCATTATCAAATATAAGTGATACTGGAATGCCAAAGGGTGAGATGATGTTCTGCTGGAGGAAGCTAATGACTTCCTGGTTGTTCACTTGCTTGAGCGGAACTGCTTCTGTCCACCGTGTAAAGTAATAAGTCACTATCAAAATGTAGCGGTGTTGTTTCGACGAATGTGGGAAAATATCCCCGATGATATTGAGGCCCCATTGTTGGAACAGTTCAGTCACTGCAACAGGGTGTAGTGGGGCTGTTGACCTTCACGTTCTGTTGGTGCATTGCTGACAGACTAGGCACTTGCGGGCGTAAGCATGTGCATCATTGAATAATTTGAACTCGCAGAAAATGGCTCACATAACTTTGTCCGCAGTGGTATTTCCCACGAAGTGACCCCCAACTGGTCCATCATGAAGATATTGCAAAAACTTCTCTAATTCATGTGCCTCCAATCACCTAAGAAAGATTTTGTTGTTGTGCTTTTTGTAAAGCACTTTATGCACCAACTGATAGGCTAAAGCTTTGAGACGCAATGCCCTCTTTTGTATGATGGAAAAGTGAGAGGGTATGGTGCCCTGATCAAGGTACTGGTGCACACATGCATACCAAGAGTTTCCATTTACAGTGGGTGGTGCTCACACTACATCATACATTTCAATTTCCTGCTCCTAACTAGTGAGCTCTTCTTCTTCCTCCTGTGCATGTACTGCCTCAATTGCGAGTCTGTAGAGACCATGACCCTTGACAGTGTGAACTGGCTTGATGTCAAGATCATATTCTTGAAATCTTTTCATCTAGTTCACACATCGTTCACCCAGCTCTTGTTGTACAAGCAACGAGTGAATTGCTACATGAGGCACATAGACTATGCAATCGTTTTTCAGCAAGTAGGGTTTGAAGTGTTTCACTGCCTTGTATACTTCATATTCTTGTTTGTCAATGGTAGGATAGTTGAGTTTGAGTCCCTGCATGCTTGCACCCATGAAGGATATGGGACGTTCGTCATTCATTTCATCCTTCTGAGTGAGTATTGCAGTGAGCGAGTCATCGCAGGCGAAGGTGTATAGCAGGAAGTCTTTGTTGAAATCTGGGCTGTAGAGTGCAGGAACTTCTGCAATAGCCTACTTGTACAGGTGAATGCGTAATTTTCCCTCTTGCCCCAGCTATAAACTGCATCCTTCTTGATCATGGCTTGCACTAGTTTGACTATCTGCGTAATCCGAGATGAACTTTCAGAGGAAGTTTATCTTTCCCAAGAAGGATTGCATTGATTTCTTATTGGTTGGGTGATGGATTTGTGTGATAGTTTGGACCCGGTCCGGATCAACCTTGATTCCGCTTTTGGAAATGATGTGTCTAAGGAGGTTCCCCTCAAACACTGCAAATGTGCTCTTTTTGGGATTCAAGGAAATCCCGTATTTCTGACATCGCTCGAAAATTTTATTTAGATGGCATACGTGGTCTTCCCATCTTCTTGAGAACACAGTAACATCATCGAGGTACACCACTACGCTCTATCTGATGAGTCCGTGGAAAGCGATGTCCATGGCACGCTGAAACATTCGTGCCTGCATTCGCAAGCCCAAATGACATTCTTTTGTATGCGAACTTACCCCACTTAGTATGGAATGTTGTTTTGAGTCTATCAGGTTCCACTACCAAAACCTGAGTATATCTTGAAAACCTGTCAAGTAGAGAAAATATCTATGCCCGAGGTACTATTTCCAAAATGTGCTCCATAGACGGCATGAGGTAGTTCTCTTTTTCCAAGGCATCGTTCAAGTTCCAGAAATCAACACACGAGCGGGTTTCCCCGAACTTCTTTTGTACAGGAACAAGGTTTGAAACCCAAGTAGAATTATAAACTCTGTATATGATCTGTGCATCCAATATCTTGGTGAGCTCTTTTTGTATGAGGGGTTCAAGTGACGAATGTACCTTCCTCAGTTTCTATTGATGTGGCTTGACCCCTTCTTTGATCAGAATGATGTGTTTTATTATTTGTGTGTCGTAAGTTTTCAGATCATCATATGTTCACGCGAACACATCCCGGTACTATTTCAAGAAGTGGACAAGGGATTGCCACTCCTGCTGCATGCAACACATACCGAGATTGACAAACTTCGGATCTTGTTGTGTTCCTAAGTTAAACAGTTCATGCATCATGGTAGAGTTGTGGGTTTTGTTGTTCCTTAGCCCTTGGAGGTGTTCTTGTAAGTCATAGAGTTTTTCTAATGACACCACACCTTTGGGGATGAGTTGGCCCTTCTTGATATTTGCCCCTTCTTGCAAAGCTCACTCATGCTCATCTTCTTATATCGCTTCATCCTTGAAGGTATCAACGTTGGCCAAGAAATGTAGTATCTATTGATCATCATCAAATATGTGTAAATTAGTTATGTTATCTAGGATAGACGGTCTATACAAAATTTCAACAGCACTATCCCTAAGCAGTGACATTCTAGAAGTTGCGTTTTCCAAAGCATTGGCAGCTGCATTACCCATTCTTGGTATAACAATGATATTAAATGCTTGGAAGTTAGAGATCAGTCACCATACCTCTTGCTGGTAACTTTTGAGATGAGGTAATAAACATTGAATGGTGTTACGTACTTATTGTACCACTTTTTCCTAATCACCTACCACTTTGAGTGCGACCACGTTGAGGCTGATGGCTTTTTGCAAGCCCAACATGAGTGCTTCATATTCAACAATATTGTTTGTGCATTTGAACTCCAAGCGGCTTGAAATCAAATGTTTCATATTTTCTGGGTCGATCAAGGCACACCCAGCTCCTGAGCCATCCTATGTCTTTGATCCGTCAAAGTACATGGTACACAACTCATCTGTACATAGACCGTTCGACGTGCTTGCACTATTTCTACTGCTACTGCTACTACTACTACAATGTACTATAAGTGTTTCATTTCCATTAGTTGGGCAAGGAAGGAGGCCCAACTGCGTGTTTGGTGGGGTTGGAGCTAGTCGTGTGGGATAACACCCCAACATTATTTCCAAGAGGCAGTTGCCGAACATGAGCTCTGCAAAGGCTAATGATTCGTTTTGCCCATTGATGGGAGTGACATTGTGTTATAGACATATTTGGGCACTGCAACCCCAATCACATATGTCCATAAGCCAAGGGCTTCTAAGTCCCTAAAAGTGTTGTTTCATACCCTAAAGGAGCAAGGTCAACTGATTACATCATCTTCCAGAATTTTTCCACGAAAAACCACTCAAAACTAGTCAAAGCAGGACCATACAGACTGCCCAGAGCAAAGGGTGCGATGCATCTCACCTGCCACATGCAAAAAGTTCGATGCATACTGGAAAGCCCTTTTGTAGGGTGTGATGAGCGAGAGCAGACAAATGGCACAAGTAGTTTGCTAGGTGGAGACCCTGAGAATCTTCTAGAAGCTGCTCATTTGACACTTGCCTCCCTGAATTCGCCTAAGGATGAGTAAGAGATCATGAAATCTCCAAGTGGAACCAAGAACTATCAGAGAAATGACACTAATCAAAATCCCAAAAGTTGACTCACCCCCCTGTAAATATCTATATATGGATCCCTCATCCCAGAGATCCAGAGGTTGGAATTTGGTAATTTGCAAAGAGGTGCTGCTGGTTTCTCTTTGAAGACATTGTTGGGTGATCTTGCTTTGTATGAGGTGAAGAGGGCTTTCAAGCTGGGAGGATGGTGTTGGGTCAGACCAAGTGGTTGTAATCCTCTCTTCTACTACTTTTATCAATAAAGCTATTTGAGTTTTCCTCCATATTCTTGTGTATCTCTGAATATTGTGTTGATATATGCATGTGTATGGTCAATATATATCTGATCCTATATTGTTTACAGTGATAGATCTCTATGCTTTGATGGTATTATGCTGCTGTGATTCTACAGGTACTCTTTGAAGTGGGACAAGTAAGGAGGCAGTGGCAAGATTCCGTTGAAGGGGAAAGGAAACAAGCAAGGAGCCAAGCGAAATACTGAGGTTGGTACTCTTTGCTTCTTTCTCATCTCTCTCTCATAAAGGAAAACACAAGTAATTTTAGTTTGTTTGTTTCTAAGATAGCTACCTGTCTTAGTGGGACTAGCAGTTCTGAATAGACACTAGATTTCTTGGTAACAAAATGGCAACTCCGCTAGGGAAGAATTAGTTTGATTTCTTGTCTCTATTTGTTTGATTCATAAACCACAGACGGAGCCTGAAGTTAAGCCAGCTAGCCTTCGAACTGCATTTGCTATGCAAGTGCAAAGTAGATCAACGCTGCTTCAGTCAATCTTCGAGTTTGTTTATGAACTGAACAGTTGACTTGTAAACATCCTAAGTGCCCTAGAGGTAGCTCAAGTAACTTCATTAGATCAGCCCCTATACTTTGTATTTACTGACTATCATTAGCTCGGCCTAAATCCCTGAACTAATTTGCAAACTGTGACCAAAAACCAAGTTAAAGTCTTGTCCTTGGACGATCGCACCTTCTCTTCTTGGCAATCTAGATGCATCGCACCTCCCATGTGCAGTAGGTGAGATGCATCCCTGTTTCCCTGTGTTACAGGTGCGATGATCAGATAAGACTGTTTCTGCCTCCAGATTTTGGTTTTTTATTCGCTTTCTTCAGCTTTATTCAAGAGTTTTTCTGTCTGTGATCAGTAGACCACTATTGAAACCCCCTTCCTTTGCATCATCCAGCCTCCATTGTACTAAGAGTTGTGAATGCTTTTATGTATTTTTTGCCATTCACAGTTCTCATTTACAAAATAGTAACTAAATCGGACGATCGTCTTTTGATTTGAAAGTGTCGCAAGTGTTGTTTTCAGTCAAAGAAAAGAATCCTTCTCTTTTTGATAGTCAATTACACGGTTACTCTTGTATTTGATCTGAATTAATAGTATTTCAAGTGTCAAAAGCAGTTTTCAATTCAAAATCGCAAAGTGTCATCTTGTTTCCCTTTCGTTTTTTGAAAAGAAAATCGTTAGTACTGTCATTTTGAAAGAAAATATAATTCAGATTTGTACTTAGCGTTGTTTTTGTCATTCACACATTAAGAAAGTGGAAAACAAATACATGCATGTGCATTGTCATTTAGACTGCTTGTTGATTTTGATTTAGGACAGTGCATCTAGTGTGTGCTCTCTGCTCTATGTTGAAAGGATTTCGTTTCTCTTTCCTTAGTAGCTAGGATTTTTATTGCAAAAAGAAGAGTAAACGACTGTTTATCATCTTAGATTGCATATTTAGGAGTTGTATATCTACATCACGCGATGAACCTTAAAGGCAAGCTTCTTAAGAAAGATTAACTGTAAAATAAATTCAATGAACATAAAAATGCTTTGGAACCTAACGCACAACATCTAGAAGTCTAGGCTAGAGACGTATTCTGGCGTCGTAAAGCTTGGTAACTGTCGCTTTCATCGTAGGTTGGGTGATTCCTCCTCTTTGAGACAACAAGTGCTAGTACAAACTTGTGCTCCCACATACCGTCGAGTATATATTGGGAGACCACAATAGGCTATATCCTTTATCCTTAGGAAGCTGTGTCTGCCACCCTATCGATTGTAATGCACTGAACACAGCATTCGGGAAGATTGACTATCATATCGTAAAAAGTATTCTGCAGTTTTGCGATTGGTTTGGTAATCCCTCTGTCTAGATTTCCAGAGTAGTCTCTTTTGTTCCTTTTCAGACTCCTTAAAGGAAAAGGTCCATCTGAGCACTTGTCACTTCAGGCTCATTAAAAATCAAAGGCGACTAGAGTCATCTTTAGCTTTTTCTTGACTCTTAAAAATTGAAAAAGAAAGTTGTGTCAAAGCATCTAAAATTTATTTTAATCGGAATAACGTCACTGTTCCCTCGTTGATCTTAGGTTGAGAAAATGGAGTCCACCAACCAAGGATTTCCCCTTGGGGGAAATCCTAGTCCTTTCTCCTCTTGGGGAGATGTTGGTGCACCTCATATGGCCACATTGTCCCTTCCAGGACTGACAATTGGCCTGCCGGTATGGCTTTTCTTGACCTCTGTCATTCAAAGCACCATGATTCCTGAGCAATCAAATCAGCAACTAGATGATACTAAAGTTACCCCCCAACCTTCTACTTCGTTTGTTTCTCCCTCTCCTTCTTCCTCTTCGCTTGGTGAAGATAGTAAAACTAAAAACCAAGTAACTGAGAAGAAGAAGAAAGGGAAGGAGAAGAAGAAGAAGAAGGAGCCAATGGCAAAAAGGGGCAACCGTACATTGTCTAGTGAAAATCCACACACTACACCATCCAAACCTAAATCTCCATGTGTCATCTACAAAGGGGACCACTATCATCGAGATTGTCCTTGCATCCCACGGATCTTAAGGGACTGGTCTCCCCGCTTGCACAATCTGGTGTCATCAACCTCTGACGATCATGTTGAGAGTACACCGTCAACTAGTGAAAATGAAGTCACCGGACAAAAAGGAAAATCTAAATTTCCTTGCAGACTGTGTGAAGGCGATCATGCCCTCCACCGTTGTCCCTTCTTGGACGAAGCTAAAAGAGTCTTGGATAACTGTCTTGCATCACTGTAGTGACTCCCTCCTGGATACAAGAAACTCTTGCCGAGTCCATTGCTAGTTGAAAATCTAACTGATGCACCTTTGTTGTCAGTCGAAGCACCTATCATTGAAGATAAACCCTCTGAGTCCACATCAGACCAAAGTCAACAGGTCGAGATGGTAGTCGACCCCATCTTGTCTTCAGAGGATTCACCTTCAGATGATACAGTCACCAAAGAGAATGAGAACGACACCGTTCAAATTCTTTTCGTAAACACAGACTCCGATGAACATGGGGGAAATCTACCCGTTCCTTTACTGCAGGAAGGAAGTTCATCAGAGATGTATCCGGTCGTTTATTCGGTCCCACCTCCAAGCAACCTAGTTGTCTCCTTCGATTGGAATCTACTAGGCAGACCCCGTTTACCATCTAATGTACCATTCCAAATCATAGTGCAAACTTACAAAATGGTCATGGTTGGTACCATCATAGATGAAGGGGCTTCTGTGAGTATCCTTTCCTCAACTACTTGGAAAGTGCTTGGTTCGCCATCACTTTTGCCTGAGATGTAATATCTGACAGGCTTCGACAAAGGAACCAGTCGACCGTTAGGGATCCTTCCAAATTTTCTTATAACTTTAAGAAAGAAAATCATTTATCTGAACGTGATGGTAGTCCAAGGACCTTTAGATTACAATCTTCTCCTTGGGCGTGACTACATTTATAGCATGTGAGCTATTGTTTCCTCACTCTTTCGAGTGATGTGTTTTCCGCATGAAGGAAGAGTGGTCCAGCTCGTAGACCAGCTTTCATTCGCCGATTCACACATAGCTAATAGTCAAATGCCATCCCTAATAGGTCTTTTTGCGCAAGGAATGTCTCATCAATCCCCAGTCCATCCACCTGATGAACGCGAGTGATTTGGTGGTTGTGACTGAAACCTAGGGGGCATGGACCCTGGCCTGCTTCGGCGGGAAAATTTCAGGTATAGGGTAGGTTTCCGCGGAGGATATATGACTAGTCTGACACACCCGTCCGTTTAGTAAAATGCGATTAGACTGGAATAAGATACCTCTGCCAGAAGGTATGCCTTTCCCGATAGAGCAAGTGTTTTGTCTACAAATTGAAGGGTAACCTGGGTATGCCTTTCCCGACAGAGCAAGTGTTTTGTCTGCAAATTGAAGGATAACCTGGAAACTCTACTTCACTATACTTGGGGGCATGCAAACCTTTTTGCGTGAAAGTGAACAACGACCATTTATTTTCCTAGTTTGTAGATTCTTAACCCTTTAAACTCATAGGATTGGTCGTTCCTAGCTTACATAATAAAAGGAGTCGGAGCATAATTTCGAATGGTTCAAGCTCCCTAAAAAATGAACCTATCGATGAGACACCCTTATTATACAACTGGCACGAGTAGTTTTACACAAAGTTCAAGCTCGTTAAAAATTAAACCTAGCAATGAGCATATGTTCCACCAGAGTTTAAGCTCATTAAAAAATGAACCCGCTTCCAATAAATAACCATTGTGAACGCATTATCATTAGCTTTTGAGCCTTGGTCGTGTTCATACTATCACCTCCACTCTGTTTTAGCCGATCATTCACCTCCATTTGATTGTTTACACCTTTTGAGGAACATCTGCGATGAGTGATTCCATTAGCCATCTTCTTAACACTGCCATGATTGGAAAGTTCCAATCCTCACCTGGAACCAACTGTTACCCGAAATATCACTCGTTCCTCAAAAACAAGTCTCCTTTAAGTTCTTTTCATCTAACTCGTAAAATATGAAAATATTGCCGAGAAATTGGCCTCTCCAACTCGTTAAAGTGATTGGGAGTGCCATCCCTCCTCTAGATTTTAATCTTTTTGGACCTGAGGGATTATTACACAAAAAGATCGAGTGTTTGTCTTGTTCAGCTCGTTAAAACTATCGAAAATTCATCCCTTTTGCATTGTTTTATACCTTTTCGGACTTAAGGGATTATACTACGAAAAAGGAATATTGGAGTTTCCTTTTCGTCTCTTTTTAGACTCTCTAAAATTGAAAAGGACCAAGTTATCCTTGTCGTTAAACTCGTTAAAACAATAGCCACAAACTTGTCCATTCAGACAAAAGCGAGTTTCACTGTCGCTAGGCTCGTTAAAACATAGCGACGGGTTTGCCCGAAGGGAAAATTATAGAACAAGCATATGTTATCCTCCTCAAGCTTGACAAAAATAAAGAGGTACTGGTTAGAAATAACTGGGGAAAATTGGGAAGAAAACTTGAAGAAGCTTTATTGGTAGCAGGTCGCTCTTGAACATGACACTTTCATTCCATCACCATGGTTGAGTCGTGTTGGGTTATTTTATTGACCGGTCATATCACCATTGGTCCACCGTACCATGCACTTTTGGGGTTAACACTACCAATCCATTTCAGTGTCGTCGATATGTTCAAGAGAAGTTGCTCAAAGAATTCACCTACCCATCTTGTGTCTCATCTGCTGCAATACCTTCACACTTCATTCTTTCATGACTGCCACCCTGAACCTTGTATCATCAGATCGTTTTCACCTCTACAAAATCATTTGCTCCATTCCGTGTCATAGATGTGGGATCCATTAATGCCCTCCTATGACGAGTCACTTCTTGTCAACATCAGCTCATTATCCAAGAGGCCGACTTAGGAACAACCCTTTCAGTACTTTGAAGCTTACATACCTCAATGGCAAGTTTCTCACTTCCGGTGATAGGTTTACATTAATGGCCTTCAATCGAGAGATTTTGCGTGGTGTTCAACATCAACTCATGTATTCACACCATGTGAATTGTACTGCAGTACCTTGAGGGTCATCATCATCATCGGTGATTCCTCTCGCGCTTGTTAACAGCTTACATCATTGGCTGGTAATCAGGCGATGTCCTTCCATGTTCGACATCAGAACATCTTTTCACATGGATCGACTTGTACTTTCGGGTGAAGATTGAACGAGTTTTGAAGACCCCGGATCTAGTTTCATCCATCCGGGCTGCGATATATTCAGGAAAATAAAGACATCAAATGTACATCATTGCTACATAGATAATCATCCAAACTAAGGGATGATGGCTCTACCAGAATCATCAGTCTGCACATAGACGATTGTCTGTCCTATGTACATGAAAATGAATTTATCAAGCTGAGCATGGGAATGCCCGCCTCAGCTAGATCATGAAAATATTATGAAGATAATGTATTGTATTGTATCTTATTACAGGTCACCTTCCAGTTCGAAAAACCTCAGATCCTCATTATAAAGCATTTCACCCAACATCAAAAGATTTACGACCTCATGCTTTAGGGGGCAACTGTTATAGACATATTTGGGCACTACAACCCCAATCACATATGTCCATAAACCAAGGGCTTCTAAGTCCCTAAAAGTGTTGTTTCATACCCTAAAGGAGCAAGGTCAACTGATTACATCATCTCCCAGAAGTTTTCCATGAAAAACCACTCAAAACTGGTCAAAGAAGGACCATACAGACTACCCAGAGCAAAGGGTGCGATGCATCTCACCTGCCACATGAAAAAAGTGCGATGCATATTGGAAAACCCTTCTGTAGGCTACGATGAGTGAGAGCAGACAAATGGCACAAGCAGTTTGCTAGGTGGAGACCCTGAGAATCTTCTAGAAGCTGCTCATTTGACACTTGCCTCCCTGAATTCGCCCAAGGATGAGTAAGAGATCATGAAATCTCCAAGTGGAACCAAGAACTATCAGAGAGATGACACTAATCAAAATCCCAGAAGCTGACTCACCCCCTTGCAAATATCTATATATGGATCCCTCATCCCAGAGATCCAGAGGTTGGAATTTGGTAATTTGCAAAGAGGTGTTGTTGGTTTCTCTTTGAAGACATTGTTGGGTGATCTTGCTTTGTATGAGGTGAAGAAGGCTTTCAAGCTGGGAGGATGGCGCTAGGTCAGACCAAATGGTTGTAATCCTCTCTTCTACTACTTTTATCAATAAAGCTATTTGAGTTTTCCTCCATATTCTTGTGTATCTCTGAATATTGTGTTGATATATGCATGTGTATGGTCAATATATATCTGATCCTATATTGTTTATAGTGATAGATCTCTATTCTTTGATGGTATTATTCTGTTGTGATTCTACAGGTACTCTTTGAAGCGGGACAAGTAAGGAGGCAGTGGCAAGATTCTGTTGAAGGGGAAAGGAAACAAGCAAGGAGCCAAGCGAAAGACTGAGGTTGGTACTCTTTGCTTCTTTCTCATCTCTCTCTCGTAAAGGAAAACACAAGTAACTTTAGTTTGTTTGTTTCTAAGATAGCTACCCATCTTAGTGGGACTAGCAGTTCTGAATAGACAATATATTTTCCGGTAACACATTGTGCCTCATATATCTCTCTGATAACACCTAGATTTGGTTGTTTTTTCCCTTGTACGGAAGCCACAATTTTGACTAGTCTATAACAAAGAATCCATTGAGCTTGCTAGACCAGTCTCTGCTAAGTAGTAAGACATATGATTTTGGTATGTCCACAACAATGATGTTTATGGACTAGTGAACTCAGCGGTCATGAAATAGTCAGATGATCACGCCGTGAAGTTCACCAACGGTTGGCATGCATGTGCGATCAAGTTGGATGACCTACGCAGATGTCTTACTCCATTGTGCATTGATATTCTTGGCGATGAAGAGTGGCATGACATTTGATGCACCAGAATCAGCCAAACAGTTGTGAACATTACAGTTGAATACTTCAAATGATAACAAGAATGGAGGGTAAACAAAGTTCACTTCTACCATCTGGAGTGTGTTTAGCACAATTGTGAGTGATCCAGGAAATGTGCCTACTCCCTTGCTAGTATAGGTTGTGCTATCTGTATATGACTACCCCAGTGTGTGCAACAGGATGTCCCATTGACTCTATATCTTAGCCAACTCGAACAAATTGATATTTGCACGATTTTTCGTCATGTCTTCCACAATTTTGTAATCCAGAGGGGGTAGATTCATGAACTGTCTGGGCTAATACCGATGTTCGTGTTGTCCGATGGAGTGCTCTGCAACTTGCTGCTCATGGATGTACCCTTGTTCATCACTGTCTTCCCGAGCTTGCTTTGTGTTTTCTGCTTTTCGACAGTTGGTATATCAACCTTCCTCAGTGGCTCAATCTTTTGTTTTATTTCCCCAATTGTAGGGGGAGCCCCTATACTTCTGAGATTGTAGCGCTCGTTCTTCTTGAGGGGCTGCTTCTTGATGCTTGTCTTTTGTGATTCTTGCGTGAACTGATACATATTAAGCACTCACCTAGTGCTTGACATCTCATCAGGTGCAGCATCTTCATCATCATCTATGTCTCCTAGTTGTCCCTACAAACTACTCGACATGTTTGTCATTTGTTCGCGTACAAAGCCTACAACTCATTTCCAGTCTGAACAAGTCCCTTACGAGTGCTTATCTTCATGAAATGAACAAAATTCATTGTTTGCGCATTCTTTGACCTGGAACACTGAGTTGGAGCTCTGCGAAGTTTTAGTCGAGAAGTGGTTGTTACCTGATCATACGCTTCCTTGACTTTGTCTGGGTAGTTGACCACTCACAGATGTGTCTATTGTTTGTTTCTTGAGCTTAGACACTTCTATTGTCAAGTTTTTGACAAGATGAGTAAGGGTTTCGATATCAATTGTTTCCCTGTCTTGCTCTTGCTCATCGCAGCCTGTGGCTTCCTGGTCGCCTCTTTAGAGTCCTTTGTTGGTTCATCATCCTTGATGACTTCAATCATGTGCATATCCTTTTCTACAATGATTTCCTCTTCATAGTTTTCTTACAGTGTTGGTTTCACAGCTCGTTTGACAAACTACGCAATGCTGGTGGGCAGTGCAGATGTGTGGTAGTCAACAGTGATGGAGTCATGAGGCTTCATGTCCAATGTAAACTTGTTCAATATGTGCAAAAACCTCTGATTGAAATCTTTTACCTTTTCTTTCCCCTCCACCTTCAGGCTTCCCAATTCTTTGAGTAACATGGCTGGGGTCTTGTCATGAGCAAATTTTTCCAGAAACATACTTTTGAACATACCCCAGTTTTGTATGGAGTTGATAGGAAAGCTGTGATACCATGCGACTGCGCGACCATCCAAGGTACATGGGAACAATCTACATGCAACATCATCATAGCGTACCTCAAGTGTCTGCAATTGTAGGTAGAAGTTGTTTAAGTGATCTTCTGCCTTCACTGTGCTGTCAGGGTCGAACTTTGTGCTCATTCTCTCCGACCGCTTCGACATCATGTGAAAAGCACCCGAGAGAGCCAGTGGTCCATGAGTCAACCATTCCATATTTTGGTTAGCCATGTATTCTTGCTCTTCATCCTCTTCTTCTTCAGAATTTGGTGGTTCCAACTTTGAGTCTGTTGGCTCATCTTTGCCCCTTCCTCTTGTACCGGAGTCTGAGCCCAAGATCACAAGGGTGTCTCGTTCTCCCTGTTGGAAGACTAGAGGTTCCTCTCCATTCTCAATAGCTTCTACTAGACCTTCAAGTGTGGCAAGAACTACTTCTTCCACTGATGATACAACAACCCCTGTGGGAGTGGTTTTTGGCTCTCTTGATGCGTATGGAAGATGTTGTATTCCCGGGATCAGTCTGACTGCTTTCGCAAACTGGCAGGTGATAGGACGGATGGAGCGAAGGTGTTGATATGAAATTTCTTATACAGTCCTAGGAGGTGAGGAGTAACCAATTGCAGAGTCGCACGTAAGTGAGAGGGAGTAAGAGTTACTTCCTTGACTAGATGATTGATGAGTGGGGGTGAGAGGACATTCAGCCATAAGAAATTGGTGGCCCTCCTTTTAGTGCTAGAAATGTTGACAGTACTGGACCCGCCAACATTCAGGGGATTTCCCCTGTATGAAGTCCGAACTAGACCTCACACTATTTGATGTAGGAGCCCCATTCGATATGATGGCCCGGTTTGCATTATCTTAAATGTTTTCCTTAGCTCTAGCTTGTCAGCATGAGAGAGTGGTCTACTTTGTCTTTGAGGTTCATCTACCTAATGAATGATAGTGTTACTTGTGTCAAGGTTCTTTCACAGCAGAGGGAGAGGATGGAAGTGAGTCTCTAGTCGATGGGGAAAGAGTCCCAACTCTGTCAGAGACACACAACACAACAGGACATGCACAACTTCCAGAGGAGCAGTCCACATGGATGCGACAGTCACAACACACACGGGAAGATAAGATGTACAACACTCAGCGGAGTAGCCCACATGAGTGCGACGGTCATTATAACAAGTTTATGTGAAAGGTTCTATCTGATGTCCAGGAGGTAACCAACACAGGCAGGACAATGTTAACAACTTATACAACACATTTTCATAATTATATGTATTAGAGAAAATGAATGAGTTCAATTATTTAACACAAGTTAAAGAAACATGTATTACAAGTGTTCAAGATCAATCTTGCCAACAGTTACAACACATGTGAAAACTTGTTGGCCTGTGATCAGGCTTCTGAATTACGCAAAATTTCTAAGACACATCGATACACCATACATCACTAATCCCGCGAAAGGGGCGTTGGAGCCACTACTCGCTCCTCAAAGAAAAGGCTACAAACTCTCAAGGCTATGTGGGAGGAGCCAAGGTGAAAAGTCATTTGCATGTACAAATGAGGGGGTATTTATAGCCAAGGGTGAAATTGGTCCTTGTGACTATTCGACTCCCCTCACGATTGTTTGAGTTATTTGCCTCTTCAGCTTTACATTACTCTTAAGATTACAAGTGTGTCTCTTGGACTTACATGTTACATTACATTGATTTACAATAGTATGGCCCAGAGTAGTGATGTGGCCGACGTGACTCAAGACACAACTTGATATGACAGTGCTAGTATGTTCATGTTGGTGGTGGTGTGCATGTCGAGTTGCAGTGCTGCTAAGTGATGGATGTACTCTTGGTGTATCACAGCTTCACCTCCGCATTGCAAGGTGTGCAAAGTCTTCGATGGTCATTGGTTTTTGCTTGATGTTGCATGTACATGTTGCTCCTTTTCTTGTACTTTGGCATGCTTGAAATTTTTGTCCGTTCGCAAAAATTTCTCCTCGCATGTTCATCAATTCGTGAACACATCTCCTCGCATGCACCATTCGTTCGTTCGTTCACGAACATATCCTCTTGCATGTACTCTCCTTTTTCATCCCATCTGTCATTGCATCATTTCTATTCATGTACCTGTATCTGCAATAACTCATGATGAAACATCATCGAATCCATCAAGCTCCTAGTCCACCATGTTGCATGGTCATTCGCTTTAGGATGTAGGTGACTGGGAGAGAGGACAAGGCTGTGAAACTTTGTGAGGCAAGTTTCAAGCTGGGATGCGAGCTCTGAGCACTGTTGGTGAAAATTGTGCAGAGGTCATTAGGAGACTGAGATAGACAATCCAGATTAGCAATGACTATCTGGGGGATTTGGCTCGGGTAGAGGTAAGATCTATGCAATTTCTGGGGGAAAGTAGTGCGGGAAGTAGAAGGCCTTGGCAGAAAAAACTGCGAAATTCCTAGAGGCAGCTGGCTGCGGGCTGTAGGAGGCTTAGCAAAAAAAAATGTGCAATTCCTGGAGGGAGCTGGAAGCGAGCTGTGGGATGGATTGGCAACAAAAACTGTGCAATTCCTGGAGGGAGGTGGCAGCGGGCTGCGAGGTTGCTGGAGACAAAAATTGCGCAATTGCTGCGAGGCTGACCGGCTAAACAACTCAGTGCATTTTCTAAGTTGAGCGGGATGTTGGGTTGCTGAGGGGCTTGCTCAGAAATCTATGCAGTTTTCTGGGTGAGCAGTCGGCTAGTTGTCTGGGTGTCTATCTGGAAAAACTGGGCAATTCTTGGGGGGAGACAAGGACAGGCACTTGGTGTCTGTCTGGCCTATCTGTGTAGTTTCCTTAGTCAGTGGAGTGGGCAAGGTCTACAGATTCTGCGCAATTTTTGAGGGGAGTGAGTCCTGGGGTCACTGCCCGGTCAAACTCTCTGGTTGACCAAAAGGAGGGTTGGTTGATGAACTTGTAGACCATAGCACAAATTGAAATGGCTAGTTTGACACTTATGCACTGTTCTGGGTGAAAATCAGTTGATTCGATTGTAGGGTGGAGGTCCGACTGTTAGAGGGTGATATGGTCGTCAGAAATTCAGCAAAATGACTAAGTGTGTGAGAGAGTGAATTTTTGCATGCGCGACCTTGCAGACACACACTCAACATGACTTGATGACAAGACACCTCAAATCACTGAGACAACATATGCTCAACATGACTGATGGATAGTGTGAGCAACAAGAGCGACGCTTGTGATAGATCATTGAATGACCATGATGACGCTTGTGTGACAGTGCATATAACTTTGTGTGTGAGTGTGATGGATGTTCACATAGCGAATACAACCTGTACACAAGAAGTGAGGACCTTGTGCATGACCAGAACATGGTTGCAAGCGTGGCATTGAGGCCATGGGGTGAGCCTTAGTGCTTGCAAAAGGCATGTAAAAATCCAAGGGAGGGTCCAAAATTGGATGCAGGACAAAATTTTGGAGAGTGTTGCAACCGCTACAACACTTGGCGACACACTGGTAGAATTCTAGCTTCTCTGTTTTAGTTCATTGACATCACAGGGCCTTGGTATTTTAAGGAGTATTGAATCGTTGTGTGGGTTACTTCGGCTTTCCCAGTTACCTTATGGATAGACATGGTTCACCATTTTCCAACTCAATTAAACACAACAAAAGTTTCAGCTTGATCACAGTGTTTTGAAATTGGGAAGGGTAGTTTGGCTCGCGAGTTAAAATTTTTTGGAGTATAAGTTTTCATCTTTGGTGTTGCTTCGCTGCTAGCAGGCTTGGAAAATACCCCAATGGAGTCACACAGGAACACACACATTGCTCCACTTCCAGTGAGCCTGGTCAGTACCCTGGTGGAGTTGTATGCTTCACCTCTCTACGTAGGAACCTTTCTTTTCTTTCGCCTTTGTATTTTTTTTAAATAGGACTCTCCATAGGCACTTATTTATTTTTGAGGTGGAAGAGGGATCCCGACTTATTGAGAGTAGAAGAGTTTTATTCCTTCAGAGAAGCATGTAAGACATCTGACATAGGTTTGATTGTTTAGATTTTCCCCTTCTCCATTTCGACTAGTTGGATGAGCTTGATCACATAGAGCAAAAGACTAAGTATAGGCATGGGGTTTCCCAGTGTGGACATATAAGTTCATTGTTGGACCCAAGATTCCCTTGCAAACGACTCTCATTTTATGTCAAGACTTCATTGGCCGAAATTTATAACCAAGTACGGAGAAGAACGACGTAGGACAAGCCAAGTGCTACAATGTCACAAGTTTCTTCAGATCTCAACTACATACTCATTCAAAAGCCAGAATCTAGTAAAGGGAAACACTTATTTACAAAAGACTAGAAATAACATGATACCAAGAAAACCAAAAAAACAAAATAGATATAGTAAGCAAAGCAAAAAAAAACAAAAAAAACAAGTAGTAAGCAGACTATGTACATGGCACGGGGGCGCGGCCCAACCTATTGAAAATAGTGCTTGAGATCTTGGCCACTGACAGGAAGGTTGTCAATCCTCCCGTCAAGTGATTGCAGACGGTATGTGTGTGGGCCAAGCTTCTCATGGGCTTTGTAAAAACCAATCCACAGGGATTGGAACTTCGTATGTTTTCCTTTGTCTTCATGGGGTCTATCCCATTTCAAGACTAGGTCACCAACATTGAAGTTAGCTTTCCCTGCAGAGTTCTTGTTGAACCATCCCTAGATACAGTTTTGGTGGAGTGTGATCTTTTCTTTTACTTTCATCCTTTCTTCCTATAGTTTGTGAAGTGTATCCATCCTATGCTGAAATAGCATGCAAGGATTGCCTTGGGATTCTTGAGACAACTGAAGCACAGGCAAGTAAATGTTGGGCGATAGGATGGCTTCTTTGCCATAGACCAGGAATTAGGGTGAGGTATTCAAAGAGGGTTTGGGTGTTATGTAGTTAGCCCATAAAGAATTTGTTAAGGCAGAGTGCCAGTTATGTTGCTCATAGTAAATGATCCTTTTGATTAAACGAATAATGTTTTTGTTCATGGATTTGGCAAGACTATTTCCCTATGGGTAGTAGTTAGATGAATGTTTAAGAATAATACCATTTTGTAATGAAAAATCACAAAGCTTAAAAGATGAAAAGTAAGTTGCATTGTCAAATACAAGTGATATCAGAACGCCAAAGCAGGAGATGATGTTCTGCTAGAGGAAGCTAATGACTTCCTAGTCGTTCACTGGCTTGAGTGGAACTGCTTCTTTCCACCGTGTAAAGTAATAAGTCGCTGTCAAAATGTAGCGGTGTTCTTTCGATGAATGTGGGAAAATCTCCTTCGTGATATCTAGACCCCATTGTTGGAATGATTCAGCCAGTGCAGCAGGGTGCAGTGGGGCTGCTGACCTTCGCATTCTGTCTATGCATCACTGATAGACCAGGCACTTGCAGGCATAAGCATGTGCATCCTTGAATAAATTGAGCTAGTAGAAACCGTTTCTCATAACTTTGTGCATAGTGGTATTTCCCACGAAGTGACCCCAAATTGGTCTGTCATGCAAATCTTTCAAAACCTTCTCTGATTCATGTGCCTCCAAGCACCTGAGCAAGATTCAGTTGTTGTGCTTTCTGTAAAGGACTCTGTGCACCAACTGATAAGCTAAAGCTTTGAGATGCAATGCCCTCTTCTGTCTGATGGAAAAGTGAGAGGGTATGGTGCCCTGCTCAAGGTACTGGTGCACATCTACGTACCAAGAGTTTCCATTTACAGTGGGTGGTGCTCGCACTACATCATACATTTCAATTTCCTACTCCCAATCGGTGAGCTCTTCTTCTTCCTCCTATGAGTGTTTTGCCTCAGCTATGAGTCTGCAGAGACCATGACCCTTGGCAGTGTGAACTGGCTTGATTTCAAGATCATATTCTTGCAAGCCTGTCATCTAGTTCGCACGCCGTTCACCCAGCTCTTGCTGTACGAGCAATGGGCAGACTGCTGGGTGAGGCACACACACTATGTAATGATTTTTCAACAAGTAGGGTTTGAAGTGTTTCACTGCCTTGCATACTGCATATGCTTGTTTTTCAATGACGTGATAGTTGAGATCAGGTCCCTGCATGCTTGCACTCATGAAGGAGATGGGATGTTCGTCGTTCAGTTCATAGTTCTGAGTGGGTACTGTAGTGAGCAAGTCGTCAGAGGCGAAGGTGTATAGCAGGAAGTCTTTGTTGAAATCTGGGTTGTAGAGTGCAGGCACTTCTACAATAGCCTACTTGATACGGGTGAATTCATACTTTTCCCTCTTGCCCCACCTGTAAACTACATCCTTATTGATCATGGTTTGACTATCTGCGCATAATCCGAGATGAACTTCCGGAGGAAGTTTATCTTTCCTAAGAAGGATTGCATTTCTTTCTTGTTGGATGGGTGAGGGATCTCTGTGATAGTCCAGACTTGGTCCAGATCAACCTTGATCCTACTTTGGCAATGATGTGTCCAAGGAGGTTCCCCTCAGACCCTACAAATATACTCTTTCTAGGATTCAAGGTAATGTCATATTTCGGCACCTCTCGAAAAGTTTCTACAAATGACGTACTTGGTCTTCTTGTCTTCTTGAGAACACAGTAACATCATTGAGGTACAACGGTACACTTTTTCCAATGAGTCCACGAAAGGTGATGTCCATGGGTCGTTGAAAAGACGTGCCTGCATTCACAAGCCCGAATGGTATTCGTCTGTATGTGAACGTACTCCACTTGGTATGGAAGGTAGTTTTTAGTCTATCAAGTTCCACTACCAGAACCTGATTATATCTTGAAAACTCATCAAGTAGAGAAACAATTTGTGCCCAAGATACTGTTTGCAAAGTGTGCTCCATAGACGACATGGGGTAGTTGTCTTTGTCCAAGGCACGGTTCAAGTTCTGGAAATCAACACACAAGCAGATTTCCCTGGACTTCTTTCGTACAGGAACAAGGTTTTAAACCCAATAGAATTACGAACTCTGTATATGATACATGCATACAACAGCTTGGTGAGATCTTTCTGTATGAGGCATTCAAGTGACAGATGTACTCTCCTCAGTTTCTGCAGATATGGCTTGACCCCTTCTTTTATCAAAATGATGTGTTGGATTATTCGCGTGTCATAAATTTTCAGATCATCATATGTCTACAGGAACACATCCCGTTACTGTTTGAACAAGCGGACAAAGGCTTGTCGCTCCTGCTGCGTGAAACACACACCGAGATTGACAAACTTCAAATCTTGTTCAATTCCCAAGTTAATTAGTTCGTGCATCATGGTAGAGCTGTGGGTTTTGTTGTTCCTTAGCCCTTGGAGGTGTTCTTGTAAGTCATAGATTTTTTCTAATGACACCACACCTTTGGGGATGAGGTGGCCCTTCTTGATATCTACCCGAGCCTACAAGGATCGCTCGTGCTCGTCTTCGTCTATTGCTGCATCCTTGAAGGTATCAGTGTTGGCCATGAAATGTAGTATCTATTGATCAACATCAAATACGCATAAATTCATTATGTTATCCGGGATATACGGTCTATACAAAATATCAGCAGTAAATCTATCCCTAAGTGATGACATTCTAGAAGCTACGTTTTCCAAAGCATTGGCAGTTGCATTACGTGTTCTTGGTACAATAGTAGTATTAAATGCTTGGAAGTTAGAGATCAGTCGCCATACCTCTTGCTGGTAACTTTTGAGATGAGGTAATACCTCTTGATTCCGACTTTGAGTCTATTGGTTCATCTCCACCTTCGCCTCCTCTGCTGCCTTTCCCTCCACCTCCTGTACCAGAGTCTGAGCCCAAGATCACAAGGGTGTCTTGTTCTCCCCGTTGGAAGACCAGAGGTTCCTCTCCGTTCTCAACAACTTTTTCCAAACCTTCAAGTGTGGCAAGAACTACTTCTTCAACCAATGATACAACAACCCCTGTGGGATTTTTTTTTGGCTTTCTTGATGCATATGGAAGATGTTGTATTCCCAGGATCAGTCCGACTGCTTTTGCGAACTGACAGTTGATAGGACGGACGAAACGAAGGTGCTGATAAGAAATTTCTCGTACAATCCTAGGAGGTGAGGAGTAACCAACTGCAGAGTCACGCGTAGGTGAGAGGAAGTGCGAGTTACTACCTTGACCATATGATTAATGAGTGGTGGTGAGAGGACATTCAACCATAAACAACTGGTGGCCCACCTTCTAGCACCATAAATGTTGATGATGTTGGACCCACCAAAATTTAGGGGATCTCCCTGTAGGTTTTAACCCCATACAGAAATTACCTGCATACGAATTCTAAAACACAGAAAATAAACAATGCGAGAGCATAACACATAAAACACATATACAGAGAGATTTCCCCTGGATCCCAAAACCGAGACTACCAGCTTGATTTTTCATTATTTTCCTTTCAATGTTACAATACATATTTATACATGTTGAAGCATCCAATACCATGGGCTAAAAACCATTGTGTCCAAAATCATGTGTGAAAGATCATGCACAAAACCATAGGTAGGTCCGCCCAATCTAATATAGGGTCCAAAAAAAAATTTTCCAGGGCGCTACCCCAAACCCCATAGAGTGGGGTTACCTGCACCCGTCAAACCCCCTGTGACTCCCCCCACTACGCAATCAGCGCAACGAAGGGGTGGCTCCGCCCCCCTTCTAACCCCCTGGTTAACTGCGTGGGCTAGTCATGGAAAGAATATAACACAACCCAACATTCTCCCACTTGTTGTTTTCTTTCTACAGGGGGCCACAAGAGAGCTTAGTCATTTATCTAGCCCTGCAATGCCCATTGTTTCTCTACACCAAGAGAACTTCTCAGGGCTCATAGATTTTGTCAATGCATCTACAGTATTCTTCAAAGTGTCCACCTTTACCAGCAACACCTTTTTGTCTTCTATTATATCCCTCACAAAGTGATACTGAACATCAATGTGCTTTGTCTTTGAATGATATGCAGGGCTCTTTGCCAAGAAAATTGCACTTTGGTTGTCATAGTTTATCCTTATAGCTCAATGTACTAACCCCATACTTGAACACAATCTCTACAACAAAAATGCTTCCTTGCTTGCATGAGTGGCTGCCATGTACTCTGCCTCTGTAGTTGATAGTGCCACTACAGATTATTTCTTACTCATCCAATTGACTGCACCTCCAAATAGGTTAAACAAATACCCACTGTAGATCTTCTCTGATCCAAATCTCCAGCCCATTCTGCATCAACAAAGCCACGAATATCCAACACTCTGTGCAATCTTGGTCTTCCTTGGTAGCACAAACCATAATCACTAGTGCCACGCAAATACCTGAAAACCCGCTTCACTGTTGTCCAGTGCTCCTTCCATGGTTTTGACATAAACCTGCTCAGTACTCGCACTGCATGTGCAATGTCTGGTCTAGTACATACCATCGCATACTTCAGGCTACCAACTGCACTTGCATATGGAACATGGGACATGTCCTCTTCCCCTTCTTGTGTCTTGGGACATTGTTCAAGAGATAACTTTACACCTACAGGAATAGGAACCTTCATCGGTTTACTATCCTGCATATTAAACCTCTACAATATTGTCTCGACATACTTCCTCTGGTTTAACTAGAGCTTCCTCTTTGTTTGATCTCTTATAATTTCGATGCCCAAAATATAGTTTGCAGCACCAAGATCTTTCATGTCGAATTCAGAGGACAAATGGGTCTTCAAATCCTAGATAATTTCGTTGTCATTTCCAACTAGCAACATATCATCCACATACAAGACCAGATAAATAACACGGTCACCAATTAATTTAAAATACACACAATGATCTGCTTTGCTTCTGATGAAGCCAAGTCCCTATATAAATGTATCAAATTTTTGATACCACATCCTTGGTGACTATTTTAACCCATACAGAGACTTCTTTAGCTTGCATACCATTTCTTTCTTACCCTTCACTGCAAAGCCTTCAGGTTTCTTCATGTAGATCTCCTCTTCCAAATCCTCGTGAAAAAATGTTGTCTTCACATCCATCTGTTCTACCTCAAAATCAAAAGCAACAGCAACAGATAAAAGTAATCTAATAGAAGTTACCTTGGCAACAGGAGAAAAAATATCACCAAAATCAATTCCCAGCACCTGAGAATAACCTTTTTCTACCAACCAAGCTTTGTATTTCTCAACCTTTCCTTTTGCATTTGTCTTCTCCTTGAACACCCATTTGCTACCACTGGGTTTCCTTCCAGCTGGCAACTCCACCAGATCCCAAGCCTCATTTTTGTGCAAAGATGTCATTTCATCAACCATGGCCTCTTTCCAGAGTTTTCCATCCTCTGAATCTACTGCTTCCTTCACAGTTCTAGGATCATCATCAGTAATAGATAAAACAAAATTTGAACAGAAGGCAGATGGACTATACCTTTCTGGCTACCTTCTTTCTCGAACTGATCTTCTCACACCCAGAGTTTGTGGCTCTTCATCTTCTGATTCTTCCTCTGCTGTAGAGTCTGATTCTTCCTCCTTTAGCTCAAACTTTATCTTCTCAGGTTCCTTTGGTTGGACTTCATGTTTAATAACATCTTTCACCTCTCTGAACAACACATCTCGGCTATACACAACCTTCCATGTTACTGGGTTCCAAAGCTTATAACCCTTTAAACCATCCTTACACCCAATAAAGATGCACTTTTCAGATTTACTATCCAACTTGGTTCGTTTCTCCTTTGGAACATGTACATATGCATCACATCTAAATACCCTTAGATGTGAAAGAGAGGGTTTCTTACCAGTCCATACCTCTTGTGGAGTCTTACCCTACTGTTAGCCTCCTATTGCAATAGGTTTCATATTTCATGATTGACTGTTTTACATGCCAAATATGACATCTTTTCATGCTGCAAGATTCCATATTTCCAAGAAGTTCCATTTTGAAGAATCATACCATTTTTTAAGAGTATTACAAATAAGGGAAAGCCAAACAGCTTAATCTTGGCTTCCCTAGGTTTAAATTACTTGTTTTAGAAAATAGAGAATGAATATCTGTCCAAATAGCTTAAACTTGGCAGATCAGTAGCTAGGTAGAGAAATGAAGGAGCCCAACTACTTAATCTGGGCCCTTGGAAGATATAAGGGTACATTTAGATAGGAGGGCAATCAAAAGAAAAGAAGATAATCAGGGTCTGCAAGTCTAAGTGCACCCAAACCAAAAAGAAGAAAAAAAGTTAGGTAAGTAGGCTAGGTAAGTAGTTTTTGAGGTTGCAGAATGAATAAGTGTGATCAATTTTGTATTTCAAAGTGTTATTTTACTTCAGATCACAAGTGCAAGGCAATTTTCCCTTGGAGCAACTCAAGCGAGGCATGTCTAACTCCCCCTTCTTCTTATTCCCCAAATCACTCACTAACATCCCCTTGAGGACCTTGGGATCTGCCCAACCAGTCCTGTTACCACTTCATTTTTTGTAAAATACTAAGTCAAGCTTTGACTTTCTTCAGTGAAAAGAAGCCACATTTCTTGTGTAAAAATCATTTCTCCATAGTTCATTCACTTCCTATGTTTTAAAGTTTCAGTTCACAAACTTAGCCTCTCCCCTACACTTCACCTCACAAATTCATATTAACTTCTAACATTATTATGTAAATCCCTATCTATTTTCCCTTCTCCTTACTAAAAAGCACTAAATAGCTCCTCTATGTACATATCCCCTCCCTCTGGTTGGAAGATAACCTTGACTATGCTTGGGAATCGCTAAGTTTGCCTGAAACTTAGCCAGAACCCTCAGCTTGCCTCTCAAACCATCTTCTAAAAATGCATTAGGACTCATTCCTATGCATAAAATTCCCCTCCAAATGTTTAAAATCCATTTTTGGCTATGTTTTACCTTTTCCAAGGCATAAACCCCTTTTTTTGGCCATAAACCCTTTTCAAAACACATAAAACCCTTCTCAAGTGCCTTTGAGCTCCTCCGAAGCGTGCAATTCCTTTTTAGGTTATCGGACCCCTTCCAAGGCCTCAAAAACCCGTATTTCCCAAAGTTTTGACCCCCCCGCACATAAATATTAATTTAATATTCGGGCGGGCCCCCGCATATAAACCTGCCGCCAGCTCCGCACTCCGTCAGCCCTCCGATCCACCCGCCCAGATCCAACGGCTCTCGGCGATTTCGGATCTGCCCTGATGATCGACAGTTATCCTCCGATAGCTTGGTAGTTTTTCCGTCGTACAGAAGACAGGTGTCCACCTTTTATTGCATCGGAGCCCCTCTGACAATTACCGCTCTCGTACAGAAGGCGGTCTGATGAAACCACAAACCGCCTTTTGTCTCTCCACCCTGCCGTACTGCCACGTCACCCTGCTGACGTCACCCTGCCACGTCACCCTGCTGACGTCACCCTACCACGTCACCCTACCATGTCACCACCGTACCAGGACCCACTGCTGACGTCATGCTGACGTCATCACCGAAAAAGGCGCGAAGGGCGAAATCGCAGCGAAGGATGCCTAGAATGAAAAACTGAGGCAGTTTTTGATGCAATCACGCATCACTAAGAAAAAATGGTCAAAATGGAAGGCTGCCTATTGCTCGGCTACCAGCAGGCCCGAAAATTCGCAATTTGACAGGATTTCTTCATGAAGGTTCAGAAAAGGGGCGATTTGACAATTTCAAGAGTATCAGAGGAAAGACGAAGCCCAGATTAAATTAAAAGAGTATCAGTGAAGCGACAAAGAGTATCAGATCGGAAATACCTAAGCAGGTGAACATTAAAGGCCCCCAAAGCAAAGTCAAAGAAAATGGTGAAGCCATCTAAGGCTCTCAGATCATAGTTAATGCACATTAAAACCACTCGAGAGCAGGGGATCAAAGCCCAATGCACATTTATGGCTAAATGAACAGCACAGAGCCAAAAGGACACCATATTAACTCATTTTGATACCGCTACCTCCAGCACAGCTCAAAGATATTTTCCTGCATTAATTTCAGGACAAAATTAGGTTAAAGAAGTTATTTCCCTCAGACCTGTTTAAGGTCTGCTGTAATAGATATTTTAGATATTTTCCCTATATAAACCACCCTAATTCATTGTTTAAAGGGTTGGCTGGTTAATATTCCTCATGCCGGACTTGCGCTGTATTTTTGAGAAGCTCTGTAATCAAAGACTGCTGGAATGTTTTGGATGAAGAACTGACTGTTGTGTTATTAATGGTTAAAGAGTGACTGTGGAATTCCTGTGCTACTACATGGCTCAATAAGTTTTTCTACCTCTGTTTACAGTTTTATTATGTTTATGCACAATTGTGTTACCATCTAAATAGCAAGAAAAAAGAATAGCTTAAATTTTTGCTTGACTGCACCTTATGCTCAGTTCTTGTTATTTTTATATGTTTTCCTCAGAAATGGTTATGAATATGCATACTTAAATGATCATGTTTACCCTGTTTCTTTCATATATGACTGTTTTTTAGGAATTCTTTACTGCTCCTAGACAAAATTTCATCCACCTTCCCTCTATGTTAGCTAATGAAAGATTCTTAGTTGCCTTTCATTTCTAACCTTCATTCCATCTTTATTCCAGCCTGATATTGTTCTATGTGTAGCTATCCTGCTCTATATTCCTCTTGTGACCAAGAAAACGCAACAGCAAGCCCTAATCCATGACTCCATGCCCAATGGTTTGAACTTCTCACACTATGCATCCCAACTCTACTTGAAAACATCTCCTTCCCACCAAAATCAAAACAAAACCCTTGTACACCATAACTAGCCTAAAATCAACCCAAAACAAAGTTAAATCATAAAGAGAGAGCCCTCTCTGACTGCAGGTAGGCTAGGACCTGCAGCCCAAAGATTGGTTTGTGGTTACCTCGGTCGTATCCCTTAAGGAGCCAAGGGACAACCTGAGTGATAACATCATTGGCGACTCCACTGGGGAACCTTATTCAGAAAATTCCAAAAAACAAGTTAGAAGCTGGCTCCCAAGAATAAAACACATAATACTAGGTCAAACCCAGACCCAAATCCACCAGCTGTTTTTGAAAATCCCAATTTAATCTCTAGAAACCTTAGCAAACAAAAACAAGGAGAGCTTGCTGATTCTAGTCTTGAAACAGCTCAGCCAAGCTGTTTTCCAACCCTTGTTAAAGTGTTGTTTCGTTCAACCCCTACTTTTCCTTGTTCATCATCCACCTCTCCAAGCACCTTTTCCACACCTCCATTCACTGCGCATACTGCCATTACCACCATTGTTATTACAGCTCTTCCAGTTGTTCCAGTCGTTCCACTTATACCTGTAAATATGGCTAACAGATATGCACCTTTACAATTACCTGCAAATCCAGGGGCTATGCCTCAGGACTGTCAAACTAAAATCACATACTTTGATGCTACTAGTTCTGGCACAGCCCTGCAGCATACCAAGAAAATGCAGGACTCTTTGAGAGTTACGAAATAGATGATGATAGTGTAAGAATGAATATTTTTGTCCAAAGTTTAACAGGAGATGTAAGGCCTTGGTTTAGAGCACTTACTGCAAATTCCATAGCTGACCCAGAGGCCCTTTGCCAAGCATTTCTCAACAGATGGGAAAAAAAGAAGGACCCTCTGCACATATTATCCGAGTATGACACTATCAAAAGAGGCCCTCAAGAAGCTGTCTTAGACTATTGTGCCAGGTTTAACAATGTTTATAATGCTATTCCACAAAACCTTAGACCTCCACCTGATCTTGCTTTATACAAATTCCCTGATGGACTTGATTCAGACATGGCTTATCAGTTAAGAGAAAGAGCCCCTCAAACCTTAGCAGACATGCAGAATGTAGCTGTCAGTGTGGAGGCAATTCTGATTGCCAAGCGAAATAGAGCAAGAGCTGAGAGAAGAACCACTTTCAAAGATGAACCTTCAACCTTTGAGCAAAAATTGGACACAATCATCAAAGATATGGACACCTTTGAAAATAGAATGGGAACTATTGAAAGAAAATCCACATGGGAAGGACAGCAAAACAATCCTATCAGAAATCCAAACTTTAGAAAAAATCAGAACCCAAACGTTGGAAGGGCAAGTCCTGACCATGATATAAGACCTCCTTTTCATGAAAACTATGCCGAAGCATCCACATCTAATGAGCAGATAGAGGACACTCACATAAACTTGATGGGTTTGAAAAGTGAACAACAAGTATTTCTAACCTAAGAAGACCAAGATGACCATGATATAAATCAATTTCAGACCAAGTCTGGAGAGTCATTTGACTTCAAACAAGGCTATGATTCGGCTGTCTACGAAGTCCATAAACAATACAAATTGAGAACAAGAACCATTGATGTGTCTGATCCCATCAAACCAAAGGATGCCAAGCTAGCTAAGAAAGTAAAGGACAAGACCGCTATCACAGAACCTGCTGACAAAACAGACCCAAAATTAAAAGAAGTGACCATAGAGGATGTATCTGACATGCAGCCCTCTAATAACCAGCCTTTTGTATCCTTTCCCTCAAAAGACAATGTAAATAGCACCCCTCAAAGCCTTCCCAAAATAGAACAATCTCAAGAAATCACTGATAACCAAGAGAAGATCACTGAAGATACAATGGAAAAGGGAAAATTCGCCAGTCACAATACTAAAACACAGTCAGAAAAACCTTTTGATTTAGAAGCAGAAATTGGTAAATTAAAGATATCTATTCCTCTCTCTGAGCTTGCCAAACATGATGTGTACAGACAGCAAATCAAAAGATCACTACAAATACCAGAGAACAGGGATGATGTTAATGTCTTAGATAATCAACCTGAATTACTTTTTGGTCCTGAGGTCAATGGTAAATCAGGACATGGAGCTGTTCCACCCTTTTATGTCAGTTTGCACATTCATGATAAAGTGTTGCACAATGCTATGTTTGATTCAGGTGCTTCACACAATTTAATGCCCAAAGCTGTAATGGAGAAGCTAAACCTTGATGTCACTAGACCCTACAAAGACTTATTCTCATTCGATTCTAGTCAGGTCGAGTGTTTAGGCTTAATCAAAGACCTTTGTGTGTCTTTAGTCCAATTTCCCAATAAAACGATCCTAATGGACGTGGTGGTTGCTGACATTCCACCAAAGTATGGCATGCTCTTATCAAGATCTTGGGGAGCAAAACTCCAAGGATCTCTCCAACTAGACCTCTCCTATGCCACTATTTCAGTCTTTGGGCAACCAAAGAGACTGTATAGAGAAACACTGATGAAGTATGTGGTAAGTAGTGAGGAAAAACCCCAAAACTTTCCCATTTACTCAATCCATTCTGATATGGATTCCTTTATATTGTTCAATGATGATAGCTGCCCTCCCACTGATGAGAAGCCTTTGCCTTTAGAACAAGAAACATGCATCAATCAAGAATCGGTTGCCCATACCCATGAAACTGTTAAAACAATTAGTGCAACCAGCATACAAGAAGAACCACATGAAGCACAAAACCAAGGTCCACCCAATCCTAAAATGACTGAAACTCTTAATACTAACCACAAGCAAGAAATCACATGGTATTTAGAGTTTGATGGTTCTGTTAATAAGCTAGGAGCAGGGGTAGGAATATGGATTCACAATACACATAATAGCCATGCAGAGGGTCATGCTTACAGACTAAACTTCAAATGCACCAACAACATGGCAAAGTATGAAGCTCTCTTTTTAGGCCTTAAACTGCTCAAAGCTCTAGGAGCTGCAAAAGTGTCCATTCTAGGTGACTCCGATTTGATTATTCAACAGATGAAAGGTAACTTTGTTACTAATGACAATAGGCTGAGAGCTTATAGGTCTGCTGCCACAGAAATACTCAATTCCTTCACTGAATCCAAGCTTGCTAAAATTTCTAGAAACCATAACATGCATGCTCATAGTCTAGCTACTTTTGCTAGCACTTGCAACCTGCCCTTTGAGCCCAATTACCACTTTACTGCTGAGATAAAGCACAGGCCTGCTATCCCTAACAATATCAAAGATTGGCAAGTGTTTGAGGATGATGCTCAAATCAACAATTTTCTTACCTTACAGCAAGAATTCTCAAGCTTAAACATTGATGAAGATGCCATGAATGACCCACAACAGCAAATGAGCCAAAATGAGCAAACTATAACAGCTGAAGTAGCAAATCAAATGCTGCACCCAACCATTTTTTAGGAGAAAAACATGCAAGAGCTGAAGCAAATGCATTCAGAAGAAATAGCTGAAGCAGAGGCCGAAGTGATTGATTTAAAAGACAATTTTATACCTGCTGGCCTCACTCCATTAGAAGACATATTTGATTCAAACGATGTCCCCAAAAAGCCAAAAATGCAGCCCTTAAACGCTGTTGTGGAAGACTGTAATATTAGGACAGCAGAGCAGCCCAAAATGATTAAACTGTCCAAGTCTTTGCCTCCCGATCAAAAACCAAAATATGTTGATTTATTTAAAGAGTTTCAAGATGTATTTGCCTGGAGTTATGAGGACCTTAAGTCCTATGACACCTTTGTTATTCAACATACCATTCCCTTAAAGCCAAAGCAAAAGCCCTTCAAACAGAAACTAAGGAGAATCAATCCTGTGCTCCTCCCTTTGATTGAGAAAGAAGTGAAAAGAATGTTTGAGGCTGGTATCATAGCACCCATTAGATTTTCAGAATGGGTATCCAATCTTATTCCCACAAGGAAGAAAACAGGGGAGATTAGACTATGTGTGGACTTAAGAAATCTGAACCAAGTCTCCCTTAAAGATCACTACCCTCTGCCAAAAATGGACCACATTCTACAAAGAATAGTGGGGTCATCAAGAATTTCTTTGCTAGACGGATTTTCAGGTTTTAATCAAATACTTGTTCACCCGGATGACCAAGACAAGACAACCTTTACAACACCGTGGGGAACATTTAAGTATGTGAAGATGCCTTTCGGACTAAAGAATGCAGGTGCTACCTTTCAAAGGGCCATGGACATTGCATTTGCCAAAGAAATCCATGATTTCCTAGTGGTTTACCTTGATGACCTTACTCCTTTCTCAAAATCTGATCAAGAGCACCTAAAACATTTGAGACAAGTGTTCCTAACCTATAGGAAATATGGCATTTCCTTGAACCCCAAGAAATCTCTCTTCGGCCTAGAAGAAGGCAAATTTCTAGGCCATATCATTTCAAAAGATGGGATTAGAATTGACCCTGAAAGAATTCAAGCCATCTTGCAAATCCCTTATCTGAGAAACATCAAAGAATTGCAAGCATTCCTAGGAAAGATCAATTTCCTAAGGAGATTTATCCCAAACTTGGCCGAGCTGATACGAATGCTAAATAAAATGTTAAAGAAGGATTCCAAGGTAAAATGGACTTTAGAGGCCAAGCAAGCCTTTGAGGGCATAAAATCTGCCTTAACCCAAGCCCCAGTCCTCACAAGTCCTCAATTTGATAAAGATTTCATCATTTTTTCATTTGCATCTGAACACACTATTGCTGTTGTCCTTTTGCAGAAAGATGATCAGGGAAATGAAAAGCCAATTGCATTTTTTAGCCGAGCCCTTAGAGATGCACCCTTGAAGTACCAAATCATGGAGAAGCAAGCATATGCCCTTGTAAAAGCAATCAAAGATTTCAGAATTTACATTTTATATTCACATGTGATTGCTTATGTACCCAATGCTATTGTAAAAGACATATTAACCCAAGAGGGCAGAGAAGGCAAAAGAGGCAAATGGATTGCCAATATCCTTGAGTATGACATTGAGATAAAACCCACCAAGCTGATAAAGGGAAAAGGTTTTGCCAAACTGATGTCCGAAACCAATTTTAAAGCCTTAGACATTAATCAACTGGACAATGAACAGGAGCTGGCGACTCCACAGATCAATCAAGCTTTTTTGCAATCCCCATGGTATGCTGATATATGTTTTATATTGTTAAACCTGTGTGCTCCTCCAGGGTTGTCCAGAACCAAAAAGAGATTTTTAAAGATGGAAGCATCAAAGTTTTGTGTCTTAGATAGTGCCCTGTTTTGGACAAATCATGAAGGAATATTGCTGAATTGTCTAACTATGAATGAAACTGACAGTGTCATGAAAGAATTCCATGCAGGGGACTGTGGAGGGCACTTATATTGGAAGTCCACTACTGATAAAATACTAAGGGCTAGTTTCTATTGGCCCTCTTTGTTTGCTGATGTAAGAAAGTTTGCTGTTTCATGCCACAAATGTCAAATCTTTGAAGGCAAAAGAAAGCTTCTCCCCTTGCCCCTTAAGCCTATTTCAACCGAGAAGCCTTTCCAACAATGGGGTCTTGACTTCATTGGAGAAATCCATCCATCCTCTTCTGGCCAGCATAAGTGGATTCTAACAGCCACAGATTACTTTACCAAGTGGATTGAAGCCATCCCATGTAGGCAAGCCAATGACTCCACCATTATCCAATTCCTTGAAACCAACATTTTGTCCAGATTTGGCTGTCCTGAGAAGATCATTACAGATAACGCTGCTGCCTTCAAATCCAAGAAAATAATCAGTTTTTGCCACAAATTCCACATTACCTTAGGCCACTCCACAGCCTATTACCCTCAAGGGAATGGCTTGGCCGAATCATCCAACAAAAGTCTAATTAACATCATTAAGAAAGTCTTGGAGGAGAACAAGAAGAACTGGCACAAAAAGCTTGTAAATGCCCTATGGGCAGACAGATTGTCAACCAAGAGGTCCATAGGAATGAGCCCATATGAGTTAGTCTATGGCATGGAGGCCAAGTTCCCCTCTTCTTTGGGAATCCCTGTTATCAAATTGCTGCAAGAAATGCAGGCAGAGCCAAATGATATCCAAAGAAGAATAAACCAAACCATCCATTTGCAGCAAACAAGAGAGCAAGTGTACGACAGAGCTCAGATTTTACAAGAGAAGCTCAAGAAAATGTTTGACAAAAGAACCAAGGCTGAAGACTTCTACATAGGCAACAAAGTCTTAAGATGGGATTCAAGAAGAGAGGACAAAGGAAAGCATGGCAAGTTTGATTTCCTGTGGAAAGGCCCCTTTATTATTTCTGCTGTTCAAGGTAACAACACATATTTTCTGAAGAATTTGGATGGCATCACAGCTGAAGAAGGCCCTGTCAATGGTTGAATGCTAAAGCACTATCATGATCCCATTTGGTGAAGGTAGCACAGCTCTGTATATTATCTGTACATTAATAGTAGTATTTTCAGCACTTTTTCTTATAACAGGCCAATAAGAGGGAACAATGCAACAAATTTTGAAGGAAAGATCAAAGAAGGTTCTATTTCAAATCTCTGTTTTTGAAATAATTACAAAGAAGTGCTCAAGCGGATTTCAATATGATTACAAGCACCCAAAGGGCAAGAAGCGGAGCTAGCATTTTTCTGCAATTCAGCTCAAAAGAACACTGCATATTAGCTTATGAGAATTCAGTCAAAGGCATTGACAAGAAGGAAATTTTCAGTTCACAGCAACAAGTGAAAATCAAGGCATTCTGACCTACTGTTCTTGGCTTTTCATCCTGAAAAACCATCCCCAAGTGGAGCCACTGTTAGCCTCCTATTGCAATAGGTTTCATATTTCATGATTGATTGTTTTACATGCCAAATATGACATCTTTTCATGCTGCAAGATTCCATATTTCCAAGAAGTTCCATTTTGAAGAATCATACCATTTTTGAAGAGTATTATAGATAAGGGAAAGCCAAACAGCTTAATCTTGGCTTCCCTAGGTTTAAATTACTTGTTTTAGAAAATAGAGAATGAATATCTGTCCAAACAGCGTAAACTTGGCAGATCAATAGCTAGGTAGAGAAATGAAAGAGCCCAACTACTTAATCTGGGCCCTTGGAAGATATAAGGGTACATTTAGATAGGAGGGCAGTCAAAAGAAAAGAAGATAATCAGGGTCTGCAAGTCTAAGTGCACCCAAACCAAAAAGAAGAAAAAATGTTAGGTAAGTAGGCTGGGTAAGTAGTTTTTGAGGTTGCAGAATGAATAAGTGTGATCAATTTTGTATTTCAAAGTGTTATTTTACTTCAGATCACAAGTGCAAGGCAATTTTCCCTTGGAGCAACTCAAGCGAGGCATGTCTAACTCCCCCTTCTTCTTATTCCCCAAATCACTCACTAACATCCCCTTGAGGACCTTGGGATCTGCCCAACCAGTCCTGTTACCACTTCATTTTTTGTAAAATACTAAGTCAAGCTTTGACTTTCTTCAGTGAAAAGAAGCCACATTTCTTGTGTAAAAATCATTTCTCCACAGTTCATTCACTTCCTATGTTTTAAAGTTTCAGTTCACAAACTTAGCCTCTCCCCTACACTTCACCTCACAAATTCATATTAACTTCTAACATTATTATGTAAATCCCTATCTATTTTCCCTTCTCCTTACTAAAAAGCACTAAATAGCTCCCCTATGTACATATCCCCTCCCTTTGGTTGGAAGATAACCTTGACTATGCTTGGGAATCGCTAAGTTTGCCTGAAACTTAGCCAGAACCCTCAGCTTGCCTCTCAAACCATCTTCTAAAAATGCATTAGGACTCATTCCTATGCATAAAATTCCCCTCCAAATGTATAAAATCCATCTTTGGCCGTGTTTTACCTTTCCCAAGGCATAAACCCCTTTTTTGGCCATAAACCCTTTTCAAAACACATAAAACCCTTCTCAAGTGCCTTTGAGCTCCTCCGAAGCGTGCAATTCCTTTTTAGGTTATCGGACCCCTTCCGAGGCCTCAAAAACCCGTATTTCCCAAAGTTTTGACCCCCCCGCACATAAATATTAATTTAATATTCGGGCGGGCCCCCGCATATAAACCTGCCGCCAGCTCCGCACTCCGTCAGCCCTCCGATCCACCCGCCCAGATCCAACGGCTCTCGGTGATTTCGGATCCGCCCTGATGATCGATGGTTATCCTCCAATAGCCTGGCGGTTTCGTCGTCGTACAGAAGACAGGTGTCCGCCCTTTATTGTGTCGGAGGCCCTCTGACAATTACCGCTCTCGTACAGAAGGCGGTCCGATGAAACCACAAACCGCCTTCTGTCTCTCCACCCTGCCGTACTGCCACGTCACCCTGCCGACGTCACCCTGCCACGTCACCGCCGTACCGGGACCCACTGCTGACGTCATCACCAAAAAAAGGCGCGAAGGGCGAAATCGCAGCGAAGGATGCCCAGAATGAAAAACTGAGGCAGTTTTTGATGCGCGATTAGCGCTTATGCGCTAACGCTAAGAAAAAATGGTCAAAATGGAAGGCTGCCTATTGCTCAGCTACCAGCAGGCCCGAAAATTCGCAATTTGACAGGATTTCTTCATGAAGGTTCAGAAAAGGGGCGATTTGACAATTTCAAGAGTATCAGAGGAAAGACGAAGCCCAGATTAAATTAAAAGAGTATCAGTGAAGCGGCAAAGAGTATCAGATCGGCAATACCAAAGCAGGTGAACATTAAAGGCCCCCAAAGCAAAGTCAAAGAAAACGGTGAAGCCATCTAAGGCTCTCAGATCATAGTTAATGCACATCAAAACCACTCGAGAGCAGGGGATCAAAGCCCAATGCACAGTTATGGCTAAATGAACAGCACAGAGCCAAAAGGACACCATATTAACTCATTTTGATACCGCTGCCTCCAGCGCAGCTCAAAGATATTTTCCTGCATTAATTTCAGGACAAAATTAGGTTAAAGAAGTTATTTCCCTCAGACCTGTTTAAGGTCTGCTGTAATAGATATTTTAGATATTTTCCCTATATAAACCACCCTAATTCATTGTTTAAAGGGTTGGTTGGTTGATATTCCTCATGCTGGACTTGCGCTGTATTTTTGAGAAGCTCTGTAATCAAAGACTGCTGGAATGTTTTGGATGAAGAACTGACTGTTGTGTTATTAATGGTTAAAGAGTGACTGTGGAATTCCTGTGCTACTACATGGCTCAATAAGTTTTTCTACCTCTGTTTACAGTTTTATTATGTTTATGCACAATTGTGTTACCATCTAAATAGCAAGAAAAAAGAATAGCTTAAAGTTTTGCTTGACTGCACCTTATGCTCAGTTCTTGTTATTTCTATATGTTTTCCTCAGAAATGGTTATGAATATGCATACTTAAATGATCATGTTTACCCTGTTTCTTTCATATATGACTGTTTTTTAGGAATTCTTTACTGCTCCTAGACAAAATTTCATCCACCTTCCCTCTATGTTAGCTAATGAAAGATTCTTAGTTGTCTTTCATTTCTGACCTTCATTCCATCTTTATTCCAGCCTGATATTGTTCTATGTGTAGCTATCTTGCTCTATATTCCTCTTGTGACCAAGAAAACGCAACAGCAAGCCCTAATCCATGACTCCATGCCCAATGGTTTGAACTTCTCACACTATGCATCCCAACTCTGCTTGAAAACATCTCCTTCCCACCAAAATCAAAACAAAACCCTTGTACACCATAACTAGCCTAAAATCAACCCAAAACAAAGTTAAATCATAAAGAGAGAGCCCTCTCTAACTGCAGGTAGGCTAGGACCTACAACCCAAAGATTGGTTTGTAGTTACCTCGGCCGTATCCCTTAAGGAGCCAAGGGACAACCTGAGTGATAACATCATTGGCGACTCCACTGGGGAACCTTATTCAGAAAATTCCAAAAAACAAGTTAGAAGCTGGCTCTCAAGAAGAAAACACATAATACTAGGTAAAACCCAGACCCAAATCCACCAGCTGTTTTTGAAAATCCCAATTTAATCTCTAGAAACCTTAGCAAACAAAAACAAGGAGAGCTTGCTGATTCTAATCCTGAAACAGTTCAGCCAAGTTGTTTTCCAACCCCTGTTTCTCCTTTTCTTTTACTTTAGCATGCTTGACATGTTTGTCCATTCGTAAACACATCTCCTCGCATGCATTGTTTGCCTGTTCGCAAACATATCCTCTTGCATGTACTCTACTTGTTCATCCCATCTGTCGTACCATCATGTCTATCATGTACCTGTATCTGCAATCACTCATGACGAGACAACATAAAATCCTTAAATATGCCAGTCTACCATGATGCATGGTCATTCACTTTTTGATGCAGGTGACTGGGAGAGAGGACAAGGCTACAAAAATGGACGAGGCAAGTTTCAAGCTGGGATGTGAGCTCTGGGCACTGTTGGTGAAAATTGTACAGGGGTCACTAGGAGACTGAGAAAGACAATCCAGATCAGCAGTGACGATCTATGGGATCTGGCTCGGCTGGAGGGCATATTTGCGTAATTTGTGGAGGGAAGCAGTGTAGGTAGCAGAAGGCATTGGCATAAAAAACTACGCAAATACTTGAGGGAACTGGTTTCGGGCTATAGGGGGCTTGGCAGCAAAAACTGCGCAATTCTTGGAGGGAGCTGGCAGCGGCCTGGAGCATGACTTGGTAGCAAAAACTGTGCAATTATTGGAGGGAGATGGCAGTGGGCTGCAGGGTTGCTCGAGAAAAAATAGTGAAATTATGGGAGGTTTACCTGCTAAACACCTCTATGCAGTTCCTGAGCTGAGCAGGATGCTGGGTTGCTGAGGGGTTTGCTCAGAAATCTGTGCATTTTTTTGGGTGATTAGTGGGCCGACTGTCTCGGTGTTTGGCTGGAAAAAATATGCAATTCCTAGGGGGAGACAGGGATAGGCACGTGGTGTCTATCCAACTTGTATGCACAGTTTCCTCAGTCAGCAGAGTAGGAAAGGTATGCAGCTTCTGCGTAATTTTTTAGGGGAGTGAGTCCCAGGGTCACTACCTAGTCAAATTTTTTGGTTGACCAACAAGAGGGTTGGTTGGCTAGTTGGACACTTCTTCATGGTTATGGGTGACATTCAGTCGAGTTGATTGTAGGGTGGAGGTCTCCCTCTTTGAGGGTGATATGATCGTCAGAACTTCAACAAAATGACTAAGTGTGTGAGCGAGTGAATTTGTGCATGCGCAACCTTTGAAACACACACTCAACATGACTTGATGACAGGACACCTCAAACCATCAAGACAACTAATGCTCAACATGACTAACCGATGGTGCGTGAGACAAGTGCAACGCTTGTGATAGATCATTGAATGACCGCGACAATGGTTACGTGATAGTTCATATAACTTCGTGTGTGAGTGCGATGGATGTTCACATAGAGAACATATACACACGAAGCGAGGACCTTGTGCATGACTAGAACATGGCTGCAAGCATGGCATTGAGATGAACATGAAAAAAGTTTTTCGTTGAACGGTCAAGAAAGGTTGGGTGCAAAGACTCACACAAGCCCACGGGGTGAGCCCAAGTGCTTGCAAACATCAAGTAAAAGTCCAAGGGAGGCTCCGAAATTGGATGCAGGGCAAAATTATGGAGGGTGTTGCAAACGCTACAATAGAATCCAAGTATGCCACACCCTCCAAGAGTGCTCCAAGAAAACTCTAAGTGTCCTCTAAGTGTCCAAGAGTATGAGAGAGGAAATAATGAGAGACAGATCCAACACTGAACTGACAAAAGGTTACTAGCAAATCCTTAGAAGCCTTTTTATGAATGAGGCCTCTATTTTCTTTATTTTCCATTATTTTCCTTCATTTTCCTCATCACATGCAACTTGTGACCTTTCACCTCATTTTTCTCCTAATTTTGATTATTTCCATAAATAATTATGCCAAAAATGCCATTTTACCTTTCCAAAGCCTTAGCCACTGTGTTTGCTAATTTCCTTAGCCATAAGAAACTAAATGGACACCTCCTAGGATGTCTTGCCCAACATTCATCTTGGAATAAGTGTCCCATCGACTGTGGTTATTGTTTTTAACTTTTATTACATGGAATTTTCACCTGGGATGTTACAGAACCCTCCCCCTTGGGGGACACTGTCCTCGGTATTCAATCACACATATACCTCAACATCCTGCTGAAAGAAGACATACTGCTCATGGAAATTTATAACACAGCTCGATGCAGTATTTACAATGAAAGATCTGCTCAAGGGAGACATCATAATACTAGGACAACATACCGCATAATGGAGCTTTATAACACAACTCGTCACGGTATTTACATCCATACTCATGGGTACATATAGCAACATCACTATAAATATAGATACCAAAACATATGCCAAATCATATACCAAAATATATATCAAACGTATACTAGTCATCATATCTAAGCACATATCAAAACATCATATAGCATAAATCAAACCATCATAAAGCATATATCGAACCAACATAAAGCATATATCAAATGACCATAAGCAAATACCAAACCACCATAGGAAAATACCAAACCACCATAAGAAAATAACAAACCACCATGTCAAGCTGCTTTGCCTCAATCGGAAAACAAGGAAGGATGCATGGCCCGCATTTAATCCACCATTTCCCATGTAGCTTCATTGGGCCAAAAGTGCTTCCATTGTAGTTTAACTTGCTCGATTTCTCGGTTCTAGAGCATGAGAACCTTTTTCTGCAATATACATTGAGGCTCCGACTATAATTCTCCATCTAGTTCCACCTGCAATAAAAACCAGTCAATTACATGATCAACATATTTAACATATTGCTTAAGCAATGAGACATGAAAAACATCATGTATTTTCACTGTCGGAGGTAGTGCAAGTCGATAGGCTACTGGCCCAGTCCTCTCAACGGTACTGAAGGGTCCACAAAATTGGGGTGCCAACTTGGCACATGATCCAATCCGCAAGGAGCTTTTGTTTGGTTTGATGCGCAAGTACACCTGTTCCCCAACCTGAAACTCCTTGAACAACATGTTCATATCAGCATAGCTCTTTTTCTTATCCCGTGCTGCCTTAAGATTTTTCTTGATCACCTGCATTTCTTGTTCCATGACTGCTAACATATATGGTTCAATCAATATCCTACTAACTGGATCATTCCAATTGATTGGAGTGTTACAACTCTGCCCATACAATGCCTCAAAATGATTCATCCTCAGTGACTCTTGATGATCGTTGTTGTATGTGAACTCTACTAATGGGAGATGTTCTTCTGACTTCCTATGCTGATGTATCACATACATCTTCAACATATCCTCCAATATCCTGTTGACCCTCTCTATCTGTACATATGTCTGCAAATGATAAGTTGCGTTGAAGGCCAACTCTGTGCCCAAACCTACAAATAACTCCTTCCAAAACTTGGAAGTGAACTTTGCATCCCTGTCTGAAACAATATTCTTTGGAACACCATGTAGCCTAACCACATCTCTAATGAATACCTATGCCACACCACTAGCTGAGAATGTAGACTTCACTGGAATGAAGTGTGCAACCTGTTATCCTTCACAATATCCTAGGCTGATGAGGAAATTGACAGAGGTAACCACAGACCAAGATTTTAGTTTGGTAGCTAGCCCTACCAAACTAGAGAGGGATCTATCTATGAAATCACAACCAAAGAATTGGTTGGAATGCAAAAGGATTTTAGGCTAGGTATGTTTATCTCATGTAGGTTTTGAAAATTTAGGTTTTTGATGCTGGATAAGGGAGAAAAACCAGGTAGTTAGGTCAGAGGATCAAAGGGTTACAACAACAAAGATATGGAGGTGAAAGGTAGCAATAATTTTATGATGGATCTTAGGGTTTGTCAGTGTAGTGTAGTGTTTAGAAGAAGAAAAAGGTCTTAATGAGCATGAAACATGAATTCATTAAGCAAGAAAGAAAGTAACACATAATGATATTTGCATCAAAACAGAGCTTTATGCAAAGAATTCTGTTTATACACTGTAAGGAAAAACATTGAAGAATTGATGAATGGAAAGAGAAGATGAATATATTTCATATAAAACTATAACAGAGAAAATACAACATCACAAACTTATTGCACATGAATTCCTAGATAATAGCTGCAAACTGCATCCTTTGATTTCTAGAAATGTCCAAGTACAAGCTATAATAGTTCTCTTCTCTGATGTCCAACCTGTTCTATGACTGAGAAAATGATACATAAATACAAAAACAACATCTCCCCACTCTCAGGGGTCGAATTCATGATTTTTGGAGCTGTTCCCCAAACATCTCAACCAAAACCCTAATGACTAGGGAGGTTAACAAACTCTCCCTCAATTTGAGAAACTATTTTATTTGACCCAAAACAAGTGAAATATGCATGTATATACCTAATTTGACATTCATATAGCATAATTACACCTCAATTACATCATTTACATAGGTAAAAAGTCAAACTAGGTGAAATTGATGAAGAAAATCAACCTCCTGGAAAAAGTGCAGTGTGGCTGAGGAAAATCGTAGCGTGATATTGCAGGCCACTTTTAGAGGCTTTCTCGAACTCAAATTCAGCTCATGATAGCTCATTGGAAATATCTCTCTGTCTAGTTATCCATAGAGCCCTCAAAATCTCAAAATGATGAAGTATAGCTCCTCAACAGTGACCTCTCCCAAGACTGGTCAAAAAGCGTAGCGTGGCCTCCAAAAACAGGGTAGAAAAGTGTTTCTAGGTGGTTTTTGGCCATTTTCACCTTGTAAAAGTTGGTGACATGGGCTGCCAAGTGTCCAAAGTTGATTTAGGGGTAAAAATATATCCAACCATGTAGATTTTTTTCCATTTGGAGCTCTCCAGAAAAAGCGCAGCGTGGCCCATGCTATGCTTTTGGCAGGGTGACTGTGCCAAAAATTGCCAAATTTGACCAAAAATTTGTAAATGACCAAAATGTTCACCAAAACTTCTCAAAATTTGTCTATAAGGTCCTAATATGCTGTTCTACACTATCATAGATGCATCAGCCAGTAAATCAAGCTTACCTTTCTCCTTTTGACTGATTAGGGTTTCATTTAGCTTCTCCTTCAATTGCTTAACCTTAACCTTAGCAATCAAGTTTATTATATAATAATGGGAAGCCATGTGTTTTTGAAATATTTTGTCTCTTTTAACCCTCTTGAGAAGCTTTTCCAAGTGACAATTTACCTTTTCAAGCCAATTTTCTCTGTCCCCACTGATTTCTTTGTCAATGAGCTTTGATGTAGGGTTGGTAGAATTGGGCATCCAACTCTTAAGTTTTGAACCATTTCTCACCAATATTCGGTATCCATGTGGCTGCTGCTATGATCTCAGTTGATACAGTGGATGTCACCCCTGCAATTGTGACTTGATCCTTCTTAAGATGTGTGGCAAACAAACTAGTCAATCTAGCATGACATTTGACTTTTTTCAACTTGCTCACAAAAGTCAAGACACCCTACATGTTGAAAACATTACCTGGAGAGTGATGAGGGCAAAAATCTTGTGTATTGAGGGGTTCATACCTTTCCATTTTCCCACACTTGTTGTAAGGCCTCCTTTCTGTTAGAAAATTATATATTACAGAGCAATGGAACACATAAAATATATTGCAAAAATATAAACATAGAAAACACATAAAACAAGAGAGACATAGATATACTTGGTTCACCCAATTTGGGCTCCGTCCACGGAGAAACAACCAGTCCTTCCTTTTATATTATCCAGCAAACTGAAGAGATACAACCTACAATAGATTCGCTGTAATTTTTTCTTCTCTCTTGCTCAATCTCCTCCCTCTTTCTCGCTCAGAATATAGATCTACATAGACTACATACAATTCCCTCATAGCGAGGGGTTGCCTTCTAGGGTGAAAAACCCTAAATTAAACATAACTTCTACTATCAAATCTCTGCCTAATGAACGACCTAGATTGACTACAAAATTACAACATTTTACAAGGCAATTTTACATCTATTTTTAGCTTCAGGGGCGTTGCCCCTGATCCCCCGCTAGGGGGGGATCCCAAAGATCACATCTGCCCCCCCTAGACCCCCCTTGTAGCACAAATATTACGGGAAACATTTCCACCACATTACAAACTAGGGTCCAATGTGGTGATACCTCTGAATAAAGAAGATAATCAGGCTCCACACCCAACAATCTCCCACTTGGAGACTGATTATAGAAACTCCACCGTTGCTTCATTTGCTGGACAATGACTCCACTTTGGACTTGGTTATTTCTCATCTTCAACATCATACTTGAATACTAATTGAAACCAAGAAAAATCTCAATTTCTCCCTAGTTACAACTTTTGTTAACATATCTGTAGGATTCTGTCTAGTGTGTATCTTTTCTAGTTTTAACTATCCATCTTCCAACACTGACCCATATGAAATGATACTTGAGTTGTATATGGTTTGTGTTGGAATGAAATACAAAGTTCTTTGCAAGATGTATGGCACTCTGGCTATCTCTGTATAAGCTGCCCAACTCCTGCTTCTTACCCAATTCATCCAGAAACCTTTGTAACCAAATCATTTCTTTACTAGCCTCTGTAGCAGCAACATACTCTCCTTCCGTTGTTGAAAGTGCAACAACACTTTTCAGTTTTGAAACCCAACTGATAGTTGTTCCACCTACAGTAAACACATGCCCTGTGGTGCTCCTCCTGTTACCTCTATCACCCGCCATATCTGCATCAACATATCCCTGTAGAGCAATGTTTGAACCACCAAAGCATAATGATTGATTTGTGGTACCTCTCAAATACCTGAGAATCCACTTCACTGCCATCCAATGTTCTTTTCTTGGATTGTTCATGTACCTACTTACAACTCCCACTGCATGTGCAATATCAGACCTTGTGAAAACCATTGCATACATTAAGCTTCCAACTGCTGATGCATATGGAAATTTAGACATATAAGCCATTTCTTCCTAAGTCTTGGGACACACCTCCTTACTTAATTTGAAATGGATAGCCAAAGGTATACTAACTGGTTTTGCATTTTGCATATTAAATCTTTTCAACACCTTTTCTATGTACTCACTCTGAGACAATGTTAATTTCCGATTCTTCCTGTCTCTAGTTATTCTCATACCAAGGATTTGTTTTGCAGCAGCCAAATACTTCATTGCAAATGAGTTTGCCAATTTTCTTTTGAGCACATTTATTTCCTACGTGTTAGAACCTACAACAAGCATGTCATCTACATACAATAACAATATAATATAGCTGCCATCATTTTGACTTTTGAGATAAACACAATGATCAGAGTGACATCTAGTATAACCTTGTTCAGACATAGACCTGTCAAATTTTAGATACCACTTCCTTGGAGCCTGTTTTAAGCCATACAAGCTCTTCTTCAACCTGCACACTAGTTTCTCTTTCCCTTTTACCTCATATCCTTGTGGCTGCTGCATATATATCTCTTCCTCCAAATCCCCATGGAGAAAGTTTGTCTTTACATCTAACTGCTCAAGATGCAAATCTTCATCTGCTACTAGACTTAAAATAGTTCTGATTGAAGTCATTTTAACAATAGGAGAAAATATCTCATCAAAGTCTATACCCTTTTTCTGTGCAAACCCCTTCGCCACAAGTCTAGATTTATACCTTTTTCTACCTACATCTTCTTCCTTCAACCTGTAAACCCATTTATTCGGACATGTTGTTTTACCTGTAGGCAACCTGAATAAGTCCCAAGTCTGGTTATGTGCTAAGGAGTCCATCTCTTCTTTCATGGCTTGCTCCCACTTCTTTCTATTTTCTACCTGCACTGCTTCTTCATAACATTCTGGTTCACCAGAATCAGTCAACAATACATAATATAATGAAGGAGAGTATCGTTCAGGGGGTCTACTTATCCTGGTAGATCTTCTAACACCACTTTCATGTGTTTGAGGTGCTTGTTGTTGTTGTTCTAGTTGTTGATCATTATGATTTTCAGGCACCATCACTTTTTCTGTGATCTCATCAAGCACTGTGTATTCTTTGTTTTCTTTCTCATGTTTCTTTTCTTGCAGCTGGTCCTTATACAAAACCTTTTCATTGAATATGACATCTCTACTTCTAATGATTTTTTGTTTTTCATAATCATAAAAGTGATAACCAAAATCATTAACACCATATCCAATAAAGGTACATTTCTTTGATTTTGCCTCAAGCTTTGTTCTATTTTCTTTATTAATGTCGATAAAGGCTTCACAACCAAAAGTCTTTAAAAATGAGTAGTTTACCTTTTTACCTGTCCATGCCTTCTCTGGAATACCACCATCCAAGGAACTTGAAGGCCCTCTGTTTATTAGATAAACAAAAATATTTATAGCATCTGCCCAAAATTGTAAAGGCAATCCTGCATGCAATCTGATGCACCTTGCACGCTCCATGATTGTCATGTTCATCCTTTCTGACACACCATTTTCTGGTGGTGTTCCTGGAACTATATTCTTTCTATGAATTCCATTCTCTGAATAGTACCTATCAAAATCTTTGCTACAATATTCACCTCTATTGTCTGATCTGAGACACTTCAACCTTTTTCTTGTCTCATTTTCAACCAAAGCTTTCCATTTCTTGAAAGTATCAAATACATCAGATTTATTTCGAATACAATAAATCCAGGTTTTTCTAGTTGCATCATCAATAAAAGTGACATAATAACGAGAGCCATCGAGAGATGATACCTAAGCAGGTCCCCATACATCTATATGCACAAGCTCTAATTTTTCACTCTTATTTTCTTTCCCAACTCTGAGGAATATGACTCTCTTCTGTTTCCCATAAACACAATTCTCACAGAATTTTAAATCAACATGCTTCAAACTTGGCAACAATTTTCTTGAGTGAAGAATCTGCATCCCCTTCTCACTCATGTGTTCAAGCCTATGATGCCACAATTCCGTATCTTCTCCTGTAGAGGTTAAAGCATTAACAAAATTAGAAATACCATTACTTAAATACAATGTACCAACCTTTTCTCCTTTTGCTATCACCGGGGATCCTTTAGTGACCTTCCAGGTTTTATCTGTAAAAGTTGTTACATAGCCTTCACCTCCCAATTGCCCTATTGAAATCATATTTTTATTTAGATCTGGAACATGACTTACCTCCTTCAATAGCCATTGATTTCCATTATGTTGTTTTATGAAAACTATACCCATTCCAATGATTTTACAGGGTTTATCATCACCCAATCGAACTTGTCCAAAATATCCTTGAACATAATCATGAAAATGTTTCCTATAAGGTGTGGCATGGAATGAGGCCCCTGAATCTACCACCCAGGCATCAATAATATTTTCTAATGAAAGAATCAAAGCATCTTGCAACACATCACCTGTCACATTCGCTTCATGATTGTTTTCTTGCTGTGCGTCTCCTTCTTTTCCCTTCCGAGACTTGCAGTCTTTCTTTAGGTGTCATTTCTTCCCACATTTCCAACACACTATCCTCGATCTAGACTTGGATCTGCCTTTACTTGACTTACTGCAATATCTTGGGCTCTTTCCTCTTTCCATTTTTCTTCGCCTAGTCTCTGCAGTCCAAGAATTTCCTGATGTCTCACCGGAGCGTTTCTATTGAATTTCCTCACTAAGGATTGCACTGACAACATCATCAAATTTTAAAGTACTAGATCTAGAGACAGAGTTACTAATGGCCATAACTAAACCATTCCAACTTTTTGGCAATGAGCATAGAAATAGCAGAGCCCTAACTTCATCATAAAAAGTTACCCCTACAGAACTTAACTGACTGGTAACTGTATTAAGTTCATTTAAATGATCAACAACAGATCCACCTTCTTACATTTTCATATTAAATAAACGCTTCATAATAAAGACCTTATTTGAGGCTGAGGGTTTTTCATATAGTTTGGCCAATGCCTTCATTAAACCCTATGTTGTCGTTTCCTTTGAAATATCAAAGGCTACCAACGCTGCTAAGCACAGCCATATTGTTCCAAGTGCCTTTCTGTCGAGAATATCCCATTTTGTGTCTATCATACTCGTCGGCTTCTTTGTCTTTTCGCTCAATGGTAGGTACAGATCTCTTTGATACAGATAATCTTCCATCTACATATTCCATAGCTGGTAGTTTTGGCCGTTAAATTTTTCGACCCTAAACCTACCATCTTCCGCCATTTCTCCCACTCGAACCAGGAACCCTTCTCTCCTGTGAGTTTATCAGCCAAATAGACCTTCGGCTCTTGATACCAGTTGTTAGAAAATTATATATTACAGAGAAATGGAACACATAAAATATATTGCAGAAATATAAGCACAGAAAACGCACAAAACAAGAGAGACATAGATATATGTGGTTCACCCAATTTGGGCTACATCCATGGAGAAACAGCCAGTCCTATGTTTTATATTATCCAACAAACTGAAGAGATACGACCTACAACAGATCTGCTATAATTCCCTCTTCTCTCTCGCTCAATCTCCTCTCTCTTTCTTGCTCAGAATACAGATCTACATAAACGCAATACAATTCTCTCATATATAGCGAGGGGTTGCCTTCTAGGGCAAAAAACCCTAAATTAAACATAACTTCTACCATCAGATCTCCGCTTAATGAACGACCCAGATTGAATACAAAATTACAACATCTTATAAGGCAAATTTACATCTATTTTTAGCTTTGGGTGCACTGCCCCTGATCCCCTGCTAAGGGGGGCTCCCAAAGATCGCAGTTGCCCCCTTTGGACCCCACTTGTAAGGCAAATATTACGGGTGGTGTTTCCACCACTTTACGAACTGGGGTCCAATGCAGTGATACCTCTGAATAAAGAAGATAACCAGGCTCCACACCCAACACTTTCCTTCTCCATAGTAAACTTATGAGTGCAAACCCTAGAGGGAAAAACAGGGGAAGGGAACGAGGGAATAGGATGAAGGGGTTAGGGAGTAAGAATGTGTGTAGGAAAAATTTATGAGATGGGGAGGGATGTTAGGGAACTTAGGGAAGTGAAGGGAAGTGAAAAGAGTGAGGGAATAGAGCTAGGGATTTTATACACAGTCCCAGCTATGAAGGCTGCCAAAAACACATCGTAGAGCTAGGTTTTAGGTATAGGAGGTTTTAAGAATGGGAGTGAGGGTTTTAGGGAGTGTGTTTGAGTGTGAGCGAGGATAAAATGTATAGGAATAGGGTTTTTAGGATTGCAAACATGAAAAGGAGGGCTTCCCACAGAAAACACAACAAGGTAGCTTGGGGACCAATTATTTAGAATGTCTTTGGCCATAAAAATGCTGAGGAAGTGGTTGGTGATGAATGAGATCTTTGTAGAAATGAAATGAGTGAGGAAATGAGTTATGATGGCCTTTTACAGCTTGTAGAAGTCAATTTATTTTCATAGTAGTAAGGTGGCCCACACTATGTCTTTTTCACTTTTTCTTTGGAAACTATGTAGCTTAGGAACATTCAATGTAGTTTTTAGAACATAAATTACTACATTAGTTTGAAATGAATTACACTTAGAAACATAACTTTTTGAGAAAACCCTACCACTACTCCACCATTTCCTGGTTTATTGAATGAAATGACAGTTTTGGTGACTCTAACCCTAATGACCTAATGGAGACACTAAGTGGAATGAAGACCATGGTGACATGAGTAATATGATGATAATGATTTTTTCGATGATGGCACATCCAACTGAGTGATGGTAGTGACTGAAACATGAAAATATTGAAGGAGTAGAAGTAGACCTAGACACACTTTCCAGTGACTAAATTTTATTCTGAAAACCTAGTGACATGATAAAATTTGACTTGAGACCCCTAACAAAACTTTCTAAAAGCATATTTGATCACTGGTGACAGGCAGAACTGACTGACACTAACATTGGTTCCAATTTGGGATGGAAACTCCTTGGAGGTGTCAAGAACACCATATACCTAGTAGCCTTATTCATTGGGCATGGATTCAAAATGCAAAGACCAAACTCAAACTGAAAATGGATTGAAAAATTCACTGGATTGACTATAAAAGACATACTGACTGAAAATTTGACTTTACAACTTTTAAAAAAGAAAAATAAAACAACAACTGATCATAGAAGCCATATGGCCTTCTCCTTGGGCTTCAAACTTCAGATGATAACTGCCAACCTACTGAAGATATATATACAATCATGTGTAATGATCCCTCCAGTGTAACCAATCCAACAAATGGCTACTTATTTCAATTCTGCTTGTACTTTCCTTGAGCAGACAGAAAAAACAAAATCTAGGCCACTCCAAGTGTCAACTGAACATGTGTACATGATCCATAAATATAATAAACCTTATCTCCCTTGACCAATGCAGCAACTTGACAAAAGTATCTTGAAACTAGTGAATTACTACCTTTTCTTGATGATCAACAACGAGACAACAATCTTCTTCCTTCTTAGACATTGGTTGTTTTATAAAATGAAGTTTGTCATTCTCAAGCGAAACAAATGTAGACTACAAATTTTTGGATGAACTTGGTAACGAAACTCCTGTTGAACAAAACAATGAAGCCCACTGCCTAATCAAATTCGTGTCATCTTTGTTTTGAAGTTCATAGTTAACTAATGGTGAAGGACTTTGACTATAGATATCATCCACAACATCAGCTATTGGATCAAGGAGAACTTGAGAGGACTGCTGCAACTTGTCATACATTGGTTCTGATGAGGCTACATGATTTTCTATAAAATCTTCATGTTCCACACTTTCGGCTGCATTTTCAAACTGAATGTTTCTTGGTAACGGTGATTGTGGACTAAAAAAAGGTTCTATATTACAAACAACATTCTCAACAACTTCAGGAGAAGGTTGCCAACTACTGTTAACTCACTTATTTGATTCCTTGGTAACCTTATAGTTTTCTTTTATTATTTTGAATGAAGAGAAACACAAAGGTAAGGATTCCTGGTCAAGAATTTCAAGATCTTCTCCGTAATCCATTTCAAAACTGAAAGATTGCTTAATTAAAACTTCCTCACCCTTGTTTTCAGTTTCACAAAAAACTAAAGGAGGATCACTAGGACTGCATAACCCATCCAAATACTCAGATATCAAATCATTCAAAATGAAAGAAGGTTGTTTCCATTTTAAACTAGCTTTAGACTGCTTCTTTTCTTTGGTGAATTTATGATTTTCCTTTATTAATTCAAATGCAGAATAACATAAAGGTAAAGAGTTACCATCATCCATTTCATCAATCTCTTTGTGTTCATTGTCCAAGCTGTAAAACTGCTTACCTAATTCAGAACTTTCATCAAACTCATCCTCTCTATCATAAACCACATGTGCAAGTTGACTGTCTTCCTTAAAGTGATGAAACATGTTGTTGGTTGTTCATCAAAATCATCACCATATTCATCGTACTTAGGAAAATCAGGTTCAGGGGAAACCTCATCAAACATGAACATTGATAAACAAGACTATTTTTCTTCATGCTGATCTATAAATCAATTTTCAAGACTGTCCTCAAGAAAATACATAAAACAATCATTTTCTAATCTATGATAACTAAGATTTGCAGCAAAATGGTTAGGGTTAGCAACCTCTTCTTCTTCTGCAATAAGCGAGACATGGTGTCTTTGAACATAAAGTTCATATATCATGGTGATATTTTGTATCATTTCTTTCATTGTACTTACCAAAATATCGAGCTTCACTTTTGAAGATGTCAGGTACTCCTTCTCTATGTTCTCCCTTTCTTCTGTCTTCAACTTTGACCTTTTGACCAACAAATTAGATTCCACAGCAATTGCATCGTCCTGCATTTCTTTAAGGGTTGTAGTGTTCCTTTCTCTCAATTAAAATGCCATTTTTGGATTAAAGGCATCTAGGTAGTGTAAGAGAGCTAAACCGGGTGGCGGTTTGACATCAGCAGGGATTGAATGGTATACTTGACTGAAAAGAGTTGCACTGTTTCTCCTGTTTGTCTTTCCAACTTATTATATTCTTCTAAAATCAGAAAAAGATTTCTCTTGATCACCCATCTATCAAGGAATGCTTTCACAAACTCATGGAAATAAAAAATGTTTGCAGCTGGTAAGTTCTTGAACAATTTCTTGGCTTTGCCTTGCAAGGATAAAGAAAAATCTTGATTCTAACATCATCTTCTTCAACCTGAAAAAGGTCGAGAAAATTTTCAAAATTCTGAATGTGTTTTTCAGTAGTGATGTTACCATATTCTCCATCAAACCTTGGCAAATATTTGTAATAATTTTCATGGAAATCATGGAGTATAGGAGGTAAGATGAGTGGCTTGTATCTATCTGGAATTTTACAAGGTATATAAGTATGTACAGAAGCTATAGGATTAGTCTTGATGTCTTGAGGCTCATCAAGTTGAAGATGGTCAACATAAGATTCAGAAGAAGGGTGTTGATAAAAATCAAAATTTGTATTCACAATATTCAAAGGAAAGGAATCAAACGCGGACCTGGGATCTTTTCTCAAATATTGTATACTTTGTAAAACCTTCTTGACATTCTTGGGAAAAGAGAAGAAATAATTTACAATAAAGAACATGAAGTCTTGGATGAAATTCCAACTTGAATACCTGATCTTCCCATATTGTCCTTGCATGTTTTTGTTGGTAAGGTTCATCCTCCAGTGGAGTCTTTGAATTAAATTTGAAACTAATTTGGAGTCTCTAGGTGAATGATTTTAGCCTTCCTGTGTCTGACTGCTACCCACCATCAGAAATCAGATCTGATCCTTGTTGTTCTTTCCCAGGGAAGATATGATATTTCTTTCCCTAACAACGATGCCAAAATGTTGTCCTCCACAATGTCCTAGGCTAATGAAGAGATCGACGGAGGTAACCACAGACCAAGCTTTCAGTTTGGTAGCTAGCCCTACCAAACCAGAGAGGGCTCTCTCTATGAAATCACAACTAAAGAATTGACTTTAAAGCAAAAGGATTTTAGGTTAGGTATGTTTAGCTCAGGTAGGTTTTGAAAATTTAGGGTTTTGATGCTGGATAAGGGAGAAAAACCAGGTAGCTAGGTTAGAGGATCAAAGGGTTACAACAGCAAAGATATGGAGGAGAAAGGTAGCAATAATTTTGTGATGGATCTTAGGATTTGTCGGTGTAGTGTAGTGTCTAGAAGAAGCAAAAGGTCTTAATGAGCATGAAACATTAATTCATTAAGCAAGAAAAAAAGTAAGACATAATGATATTTTAATCAAAACAAAGCTTTATGCAAAGAATTATGTTTATACACTGTAAGGGAAACCATTGAATAATTGATAAATGTAAAGAGAAGATGAATATCTTTCATATAAAATTATAATAGAGAAAATACAAGATCACAACTTACTGCACATGAATTACTAGATAATCGCTGCAACCTACATCCTTTGATTTCTAGAAAATGTCCAAGTACAAGCTACAATAGTTCTCTCCTCTGATGTCTGACATATTCTATGACTGATAAAATGATACATAAATACAAAAACAACATCTCCTCACTCTTAGGGGTCGAACCCATGAGTTGTGGAGTTGTTCCCCAAAGATCTCAACCAAAACCCTAATGACTAGGGAGGTTAACAAACTCTCCCTCAATTTGAGAAACTGTTTCATTTGACCCAAAACAAGTGAAATTTGCATGTATCTACCTAATTTGACATTCATCTAGCATAATTACACCTCAATTACATCATTACATGCTCAATTACATCATTTACATAGGTAAAAAGTCAAACTAGGTCAAACTAATGAAGAAAATCAACCTCCTGGAAAAAGCGCAGTGTGGTTGAGGAAAAGCGCAGCGTGAGATTGCATACCACTTTTGGAGGCCTTCCTGAACTCCAAATTGATCTCTTGATATCTCATTGGAAATATCTATCTGTCTAGTTATCCATAGATACCTCAAGCATTTAAAATGATGAAGTATAACTCATCAAACATGACTTCTCCCAAGACTGGTCAAAAAGCGTAGCATGGCCTCCAAAAACAAGGTAGAAAGGTGTTTTTTTGGGTGGTTTCTGGCCATTTTCACGCTCTAAAAGTTGATGACTTGGGATTCCAGGTGTCCAAAGTTGATGTAGGGATCAAAATATATCCAACCAAGTAGATTTTTTGTTGTTTGGAGCTCTCTAGAAAAAGCGCAGCGTGGCCCATGCTACGCTTTTGGCAGGGTGACTGTGCCAAAAATTTCCAAATTTGACCAAAAATTCACAAATGACCAAAATTTTCACCAAAACTTCTCAAAATTTGTGTATAAGGTCCTAATATGTTGTAATACACTATCATAGATGCATCAACCAACAAATCAAGCTTACCCTTCTCCTTTTGACTAATTAGGGTTTCATTTAACTTCTCCTTCAATTGCTTAACCTTAACCTTAGCAATCAGGTTTCTTGTGTAATAATGGGAAGCCATGTGTTTCTGAAATATTTTGTCTTTGTTAGCCCTCCTGAGAAGCTTCTTCAAGTGACAATTTACCTTGTCAAGCCAATATTCTATGTCTCCACTGATTTCTTTGTCAATGAGATTTGATGTAGGGTTGGTAGAATTGGGCATCCATGTAATGACCCTTCCAAACCTTATATTAAAAACTGATTTGATAAATTCATATTAAACATAAATATGAATTAAACTTTGTTATAAAAATAAAATTTAAAACTTATAAATATACATATAATATTAAAACTTCATAAAATTAAAGTTTATATTGAAAAGATATAAAATATCAAACTTATATAAAAGGGTAATGCAAGGGCCAAACATGATATACAAGTAAAGTATAGAAGATCAGAGAGAAAAGGATCTGAGAGGGGAATGCATGCGGAGGCGTGTCGGGAGGAGGAAGAGCGGTGGTCGTAGGCAGGAGGGCGGCCACCGCCAAGCCTGCAATTATAAAACCACGGATCTGAGCCGATCAGAGAGGGGAAGGTAGAGGAGAAAATCAGCAAGAGAAGGGAGGACAAACGAGAGAAAGACAATTGACTAAGGGAAGAGCTTTAGGTATCTGAGGTTCTGGGCACGGGGGTACAGTGAGCTTCTGTGAGAAGCTTACTGGATTGAGCAGCCAGGCTCTGCTCAGTCTAGGCTGGGTGGAATTGGTTTCCCGGTAATTGGTATCAGAAGCAACCACAATGCCATCAACTACACTGGAGCAGGCAGCAGTTCAGGTAGGTGTCCAAATTCTCTTACTGTATTTCAGTTCAGTTTTGGTTCTTGCTGTATGTTAGTCCTGGTTATTACCGAATTTTCAATTTATGGTTTTTACAATCCAACTCTTGAGTTTTGAACCATTTCTCACCAATATTCAGTATGCTTGTGGCTTTTGCTATGATGTCAGCTGATATAGTGAATGTCATCCCTGTAATTGTGACATGATCCTTCTTTAGATGTCTGGTAAACAAACTAATCAACCTAGCATGTCATTTGAATTTTTTCAACTTGCTCACAAAACACAAGACACTCTACATGCTGAAAAAATTTCTTGGAGAGTGGTGAGGACATAAACTCCTTTATATTGAGGGGTTCATACCTTTCCATTTTCCCACCCTTATTGTAAGGCCTCCTTTCCTTCTCCATAGTAAACGTGTGAGTGCAAACCCTAAAGGGAAAAACAGGGGAAGGGAATGAGGGAATAGGATGAAGGGGTTAGGGAATAAGAATGTGTGTAGGACAAATTTATGAGATGGAGAGGGATGTTGGGGAACTTAGGGAAGTGAAGAGAAAAGAGTGAGGGAATAGAGCTAGGGAATTTATACATAGTCCCAGCTATGAAGGCTGCCAAAAACGCAGCGTAGGGCTAGGTTTAAGGTATAAGAGGTTTTAGGAATGAGAGTGAGGGGGTTTGATGATTTTAGGGAGTGTGTTTGAGTGTGATGGAGGATAAAATGTATAGGAATAGGGTTTGTAGGTTTGCAAACAAGAAAAGGAGTGATTACCACAGAAAATGCAGCGAGGTAGCTTGAGACCAATTATTTAGAATGTCTTTGGCCATAAAAATGTTGGGGAAGTGGTTGGTGATGAATGAGATATCTTTAGCAATGAAATGAGTGAGGATAAGAGTTATGATGGTCTTTTATAGCTTGTAGAAGTCAATTTATTTTCATAGTAGTGGGGTGGACCCCACTATGTCTTTTTCACTTTTTCTTTGGAAACTATGTAGATTAGGAACATTCAGTGCATTTTTTAGAACATAACTTATTACATCAGTTTGAAATGAATTACACTTAGAAGCATAAATTTTTGAGAAAACCCTACCACTAATCCTTCATTTCCTGGTTTATTGAATGAAATGACAATTTTGATGACTCTAACCCTAATGACCTACTGGAGACACTTAGCAGAATGAAGACCATGGTTACATGACTAAGATGATGATAATGATTTGTTCAATGATGGCACATCCAACTGAGTGATGGCAGTGACCGGAACATCAAAATATTGAAGGAGCAACAGTAGACCTAGACACACGTGCCAGTGACCAAATTTTATTCTAAAAACCTAGTGACATGATAAAATTTGACTTGGGACCCCTAACTAAACTCAGTAAAAGCATATTTGATCACTGGTGATAGGCAAAAATGGTTGACACTAACACAACCTTTGCTAACCTTTCCACAATGACCATTATCAAATCATGCTGCTTCACTGTCTTCGGCAACCCTGTGATGAAATCCATGGAAATGAACTCCCATTTCCATTCTGGAATCCTAATCATATGTATCATTCCACCTAGATTTTTACATTTTGGTTTCACTCGTTAACAATGAAAGCATCTAGCCACAAACTCTGCCACATCCCTCTTCAAATTCGACCAATAATAATATCTCTTCACCGTTGACAATGTCTTCTAATAAACTGGGTGACTTGAATATGGTTTCACATGAAACTCCTTCAATATAACCTTCTTGAGCTCATTGTTATCCGATACATATATCCTATCTCAGAACCTGACCAATCCATTTGTTGTAAGACGATAGTCCATGCCCTGTGCACCTGCACCTGTAACTGTACCTGTACCTATACCACTAAATGTACCTGTACCTATACTTGTACCATGACCTGTACTATCACCCTGCTACAACCTATGCACAATCTCCATATACCTGACATCCTGTTGTCCTACCTACAAGACCCTATATTATAAATCTGTCCCATAGGAGCTCATAATAGTCAAGTGATGTACATGTATCCATCTACTGAGAATAGCTACCACACTATTCTCTTTACCTTTTATGTACCTGATCTCAAAATCAAACTTGTTGATCATGGCCAACCATCTAGCCTACCTGGCATTCAGATTCAGCTAGTCAAACAAATATCTGAACCCAATGTGATCACTCATAAGCACAAACCGCCTGCCCAGAAGATAATGCCTCTACATCTTTAGTGCATGTATAATCGTTGATAACTGAAGATCATGTGTCAGATAGTTATTCTTGTGCTCGTTTAGTTTCTGGGACTCATAACATACCACCTATTCATCCTGCATAAGGGCTCCACCAAGCCCTCTCTTGCAAGCATCTGTGCATACCATAAATTCTTTGAATGAATCTGCAATCTGTAACATTGGTGTGTGTGTCAACAACTACTTGAGTTACTCAAAGCTAGCCTCACGCTCCTCAGTCCATTCAAACTTCTTACTTTTTTTTTTATAAAGATGTGATAGGATAAGAAATCTATGAGAAGTTCCTGATGAAACTTCTGTAGTAACCTTCCAAACCCATGAAGGATCTCAACCCATCCACATTTTTAGGAGCCACCCAATCCATGATGGCTCTTATATTTTTTGGATCTACTTCAATTCCTTCCTTGGAGACGACATGCCCCAAGGAATGTACCTTCGTCTGAAAGAAACTGCATTTTCTAAGCTTAGCATACAACTAATGCTCTCTCAACAATTTCAACATTGTTGCTAGATGCCCGACATGCTCTTTTTTTTTTAGAATATACTAGTATATCATCAATGAGCACAATAACAAACTTATCCAAATATGGATGCAATACATTATTCATCAAGCACGTGAATGTATCTCGAGCATTAGTTAAGCCAAATGGAACTATAACAAACTCATAATGCCCATACCTGGTCCTTAATGAAGTCTTGTAAATGTCCTCTTCCTTGATGTGTACCTGATGGTATCTGTATCTGAGATCAATATTTGAGAACAATTCTTTCCCCTTCATTTGATCAAACAAGTCATCAATCCCCGGCAAAGGGTACCTATTCTTGATAGTCACTTTGTTCAACTGCCTATTATCAATGCATAATTTGAGAGTACTTTCTTCCTCACAAACAAGACTAGTGCACCCCATGGTGATACACTTGGCCTAATGTGTCCCTTGTCCAACATTTCTTTCAACTGCAACTTTAACTCAACCAAATTAGGTGTGCTCATCCTATAAGGTGCTTTTGATGTTGGAGATGCCCTTGGAACTAAATAAAAAAGTCTACCTCCCTGTGAGGTGGCAACTTTGTAATGTCCTCAGGAAATACATCCCGAAACTGCTGCAACACTGGGTATCTACTCAAAACCTATGCATCCTCAACCTCCTTACCCTTATCACTAGAAATGTGTATCGAAAATAGATTGCACCCTTTTCTGCGGCTACACTTTGCTTGCATAGCTTTCACCATCCTAACTGATGTGACTTTCTTCTTACCTTAAAAGACTCTTGGTTCTCCATTGTCATCAACACACTCAATATATTTTTCATAGAAGTCAACCTTGGTTCTATGTAGATATGACCAATCCATGCCCAACAACATACTGTATGATCCCAACAGTAACACATTCAAATGTGATGTTGTAGGCATACAATTTAATCAAATGCACAAACTCTTACCCAATGATGAACTTGCTTCTTCATACCTGTAGCCAACTGCACTAAGCAAGATTATGCATGCAATTCCTTACGAAAACCAAACTTATCCACCAAGTTAGGACTAACATAGCAATAATTAGATCCAGGGCCAATCAAAATAGAAATAACTTGATCACAAAGCTTACCTTCCATCTCGATGATAGATGTCTGATGTTTTTCCTGTCGGTTGTCCACTGTTGCATAGATACATGGAATACTTTGACTGACATCCCCAAAAGTCTGTGCCTTCTATGCATTGTATATCTTAGGTCTACCACTCTGATACTGTGGACAATCTCTCCTATGATGATCCCCTCCACAAGTCCAACATCACACAGGTTCTCTGATGCATTGAACTGCTTCGGTGGTGCAACATTGTCCTTCTTACCTATGTCCTATGGTCTTGCTCGCTTCTTGTCCCATTTTCCTTTGTTCTTTGCATTACCTCTCCATTATGACTTAATCTTAGTCTTACACTTCAATTGTTCATAGCAATTCTTTAGCTTTCAAATGACCTCCTCCAAAGATCTAGGCTCATCGAACTCAATCATGTCTTTAAATGCAACTGGTAACCCACTAATGAACCTCTAAATCTTGGCCTTCTCCTATGTAAGGTAAGGCACATATCTCACTAACTCTAAGAACTTACTAGTGTACTCTTCATCTGTCATGGAATCCATCTTTAGTTCATAAAATTCTTTTGCCCTGTCATCAAAGTACCTTTCTGACAAGTACTTCTTTTTAAATAGCCACTCAAACTCACTCCAAGGCATATCTTCCTCACGAATACACCTCACATTCTTCACATCTTCCAACCAAATGTCTGCTTTACCTTTGAGACTAAAGGTAGATACTCTAGCTTTCATGACCTCTGAATAATCATGCAACCTGAAGAACTTCCTCTTGCCAACCAACCATGCCTCTGCATCCTGTGGTTTCTTCATTTCGCCATCAAAAGTAGGTGGCTTCGCTTTCTTAAATTCATCCGGCATGTATCCCCTATTACTCCTCCTGTAAGGATGATACCGATGACGATCATAATGCCTATCTGAATCAGAACTAGAATCATATGTGTGTTTGTCCCTTCTCTTATTCAGAGTACCCAACAATCTGCCATCTTTGAGTATATCAGCTCTATCTGATCGACAACCACCATGTGATCTACTACCATATGCCCCATTAGTTTTATCTTCCTGCTAATGACAGATTTGTAATGGTCCCTATTGCCGCAAATCCAACAAGCTCTGAAGTATCACTGCATTTACCTCTACTAGCTTTTCCCGACCCTGTATGATTCTATCATTATCTACCTTGCACCTCCTTATTTCTTCCTTTAAGATTCTCAATGTAACTGCCAAATCAGAAGAGTTCCCAACACCATACTGCTCTTTAGATTCATAGGGATAGTCCTTGTAGTTAACCATCTTGTTAGCCATTTGATATTTCTTCCTGCAAGGCGTATCATGTCAGCTAAACAAAATCACAATAAACCAACGTACCTTAATATAGCTCGGGGAGGATACCTTGTCTGTAAGATCAACAAATTAGCATGATATATTTATAACATAATCATATAACCATGCAACTGTCATTCTAGCTAGGGTCCAGTCATCAATGCATGACATTAACACAACACACTCTACAATCTCATACATGACGATATCCACTACATCACGGTACACTTGACCACATGCAAACATGAAAATGCATAATCATTGCATAACCCTACATACCATGACCTTATGCATGACGACATAAGCCATACCATTGTATGTGGACCATGCACAACTACAATGTAGTCAATACACCAACCTACGTGCAGATAACACTCACGCACGAGTACATGCCATTCCCACACATAACGCATATAATCAAACATAAATGAACAACACTCGTATGTAGCATCATGTAACCCAATACACAATAATGATACAGACGACCAAACATACAATAATGTAACCAAGCAACCACATGATACATGTAAGCAATATATAGCAACACATAACCAATCATATACTCAAAGTGATGGATCCCACAAAAGGACACTAATTTCCACATGACGACATCACCACAACAATGATCAACATCATGCAATTGTAAAAACATATGGAATGCAAGTGTGAGAGACACACATGCAACTGACATGCATGCATGACCAACACATAGCCCATCCAATCTGAGGGGTGAACCATGCTCTGATACCACTCTGTAACACCCTCCTCCCACATCTACCCAAGAAACCATCCAGCCTGGATAAACATGCAATGAGAGGCCACTATGATATGATTCAACCTCCTAAGTCACATTAAGGAAGTGGAACTGACGAAAACACAGCATACAAACATCCAACATCATTAACAGAACCCTCAGAGGACAAGTCAGCCACTCATTCAACTTGTCCTTGGGTCCCACTACTGTTTTAGGTCTCTTGGGCCATAGTCGCTCTCATGCTATGGGCAAGGGAGCGACCAACAACCTAAAGTCACTCTCACAGGCCTACTTGCCAGCGACTGTGGACCAAAATTACTAGTGTTGTGCCAATGACCTCGAGAATTAAGCCACTTTTCAGGCTCAAAGCCCAGGTCACTGCCCATAATTGACCCCATCTCTTCAACTCAATAAAGTAACATGGAAATGACAATACTAAAGCAAATACTTGTTCAAGACCTTGACTGGACCCCTACTAGCCATGACAGACATTTCGTCAAACATATTGCAAATGTGTAATCTATTGGTGTAATTCACAGTTCTGAGCATAGGGGTCTCATACTTAGCTGAGAATCGCTAAGAACCATTGATGACTCAACGCATCAACTTTCATTCCATCCATTAGGTCATAGATACATTGATCATTTAATTATAAGTAAAAACATGATGAGAGCCACACATGGCTACTATCATAAAACACATACATAACCAGCATAATAGCAGTAGAAAATACTCATGAAAGTATAGTCATATAGACCACATATAATCCATCAAAATGATCATAGAAATACAAGGATAAATAGCCTTTCATTAATGATGCAAAATCCAAACCCAGGATGGGACTTCCACGTTCCACCTGACAGTAGAATGGCTGAGCCAAATCTCTCTTTAGCCATTCACCCCTGTGCCATATTCCAAACATGAATGTGGGATCTCATAGAACACATCAATCAAAACTCATCAAGATCCACCTCAGCCCATCAAATAGTGATTCCACCTCACGGTCGAACATCACCAAAACCATCACAAAATCGTCTCCATCATAGCCATCCATGGCTCCAAAGTGTTTAATCCAACCAAGACTAGTAACTCAACCCACAACTGCCGTCAAGCTCCAGAGAATTTTTCCAACCAAGGCTCCAGGATTAGTAACTCAACCCACCAAGGGCTCCAGAGCATTTTTCCAACCAAGGCTATGAGAACTAGTAACTCAACCCATGCTAAGGAAACATGAGAACCAACCAAAAACACAAGGAAATAAACCTACAAACTCCATGGCTATCTAGGAAATGGAAAGGCTAAGCAATCCATGGTCAATCTAGGAAATCCTCCATTCCAATGACAGATCATGACAAAAAAACCACATGCATATGCCATGCATGCCAAAACTAGTGAAGAAATCATACATGCAACTCGGTACCTGCAAGAAAATATGATGTAGCTAGTGATCCCGATGCCTCCTTGAGATTTCCTTCTTTTCCTTTGCTTTCTTGCTCAAAGAATCCAAGTATGTTACACCCTCCAAAAGTGCTCCAATAAAACCCAAAGTGTCTAAGAGTATGAGAGAGACCTCCAACACTGAACTGACAAAAGTTTACCAAGTGATCCTCAGAAGCCTTTTTATGAATGAGGCCTTTATTTTCTTCATTTTCCATTATTTTTTTCATTTTCCTCCTCACATGCAACCTGTGACCTTTCACCTCATTTTTCTCCTAATTTCCATTATTTCCATAAATAATTGTGCCAAAAATGCCATTTTTCCTTTCCAAAGCCTTAGCCATTGCCTTTGCGAATTTCCTTAGCCATAAAAAACCAAATAAACACCCCCTCGGATGTCATTCCCAACATTCAACTTGGAATAAGTGTCCCATTAACAGTTGAAAATGGCAACAAGAAATGCTAAAAATAGCACTGCTATAAATAGCAGTTTGGGTACCAGTGTTGGACATAGCAACAAGAAATGAAAAATGGAAGTGCTAAAAATAGCTTTTCTATAAATAGCATTTCGGGATAGATTCCAATTTTAGTTAGTCCTCGAACTAAAATAGAGAAGTAAAAATTCGAATTTGATCTTAGCAGCTGTTTGTAAAATAATTAATTAATTCATCTTGAGTTAATTAGTTGTAGAAAATCAAACATGAAGTCTATGTGGAGACATGCAATAGTTTCTCCATTGATTAAGGAATTTATCCATAAGTTAAAGAGATAAGGATGAGTTGTAATTTGAGTTGTAATTAGTTAGCTCAGTTAACTGAGTTAAGTCCAATTAGATCAGTTCTAATAGTTTATAGAATTAATTGTGAGTTCAATTAGTTAATGCTTGCATGCATGTAACTGCCGCTCTCCAGATAACTGAATATTCTCTCATAAATAACTCATGCATGTCAATTCAGTCAGAGACCCAGTTGAGATCATAGGACGGGACATTGTACTATCAGTTGGAGGATTTTTCATATATAGGAAACTCATCCATGCAGAAGGAATTATCTCCTTCAGGTTTGTGCAGTTATTTCTAAGCCAAGTGAGCAGTGTGAGGTGGGAATTCACACAAGTGGAAGCACTGGACCCCAGGAAAAATTTTGCAAGGAAATAGGAGGTTTGGAGGGCAGAGGAGAAGGTTGTGAGAGCCTTTGACTGTCTATGAGCAGTATTGTTTGATTGCAGAGAAAGCAGGATAGCTTGAGAGATGATTCTTTTTGTAACTTGAACATATTTCCACTTGTATGATAATATAGAGATTGGGGTTTTAGGCTGAGGCTTTCCCCGGGTTATTTCTTCTGTGTTATGTGTGATTGATTTCTCATTCTCAGTTATATGTGTTCTCATTGATCTTGCTCAATTCAATTAAGCTTCTGCAAAGTTTGTTGTAGAAGTAGATCTTGTATTTTGCTTTAGTATATTGCATAATCTGTTGATCTACATGGGAAATTCTACATGGTATCAGAGCTAGCTGATCCATAAAGAAATTTCTACTTGGTATCAGAGCAATGGTGATCAAAGCGAAGAACAGTATACAAGAAGGGAGAAGTTCGAAGTTGAGGTTCTCGAATATAGAATTCGAATTCTTATCACATCTCAAATTTCACCAATGACGTTCAACGGTTGAGGCTCGAGTATGCTCTTGATGGCAACTCGAACTATATAGCCTAGAAGGATCGCATGGAAGCAGTATTAGAGGACAACGGTCTAAAGGACTTCATTGATCAAGAAGTCCCCAAGCCGATAGCAGCTAATGCTACAGAATTAGCGGAATGGAAGAAATGTGTGGCTAGAGCGAGGAGAATCCTTCTGGAGGGAGTTCAAGACCACATAGTCTCGAGTCTCCATGGGAAGGAGACACCGTTTTTGATGTGGAAAACATTGAAAGATCTATATCAGAACAACAACGATCAGAGGAAGTTGGCGCTGAAAGACAAGCTTCGGAAAATCAAGTGTGAAAAGGGCGACACGATCTCTACGTATCTGAACAAGCTCACCACCTGCAAGGATGAGCTTGGAAGTGTAGGGATCATGACAGCCGATGATGACATGGTGAGTCTAGCTCTCCTCGGTCTTCCTAAGAGCTGGCATAGCTACCAAGACTCGATAAATGGAAGAGAAAAACTGCTAGATTGGGAATGACTTTGGTCAGATTTGATGCAGGAGGAGATAAGAAGAAGCACCAGAGATGGTTCTTCATCCAAGGAGGATGAAGAAAATTGTGCCTTAGCGGGTAAGGTGAAGAAAGGGAAGGAAAAGGATTCTCATCCCAAATTGAGTTCTTCCCATGGTGGGAAGAAGTTTGACAAATCGAAAGTGTGATGCTTCCATTGTCATGAGGTGGGCCATTTTGCTACAAATTTTCCACTGAAGAAATCCAAGACGGGATCCAAGGAAGGATCTGAAGGTAAGGCATTGGCCTCACATTTCGAGTTGGATTTCACCCTCTTCACATGCATGGTTTCATCCATGGTGGGATGTGGTTGGTTTCTTGACAGTGGAGCTTCATTCCACATGACTGACGATAAGAGTTTGTTCAGTACCTTGGAGGAGAAAGATCTCAAGATACTCATAGCGATGGGTAATGATGAAAAGTATAGTGTCTTAGGTGTAGGCATGGTTGTTTTTCAGAGGGAGCATGGAGCTTGCATTACCTTGACCGATGTTAAGTATGTACCAGGACTAAGGAAAAATTTGGTGTCGATCGTAATGTTGGAAGACAAAGGTTATGATGTAGTCTTCAATAAGGGAAAGGTTTTCCTTCCACACATCACCACTAGATAGGTGAAGCAGATCGGTTCACGAGTCAAGAACCTGTATTCTCTTTAGGTTTAAGATGTATGCAAAGCCTTGAGGAGCAAGGAAACTGATGGAGACTTGGTGGTTGAGAGGGAGAGTACATTACCTCTCAACATCCAACGCTAGAAGAAGTCTCAGACAATTATGGAGGAGCCACAATTGGTGAAGCAGCTTCAGGAGGTTATGGAGCAGCCACAACTAGAGAAGCCGAGAGGAGATCGAGTGGAGGCATCTACTCATGCGGAGACCTCCAGTAGGGGGAAATTTCAAGCCAAGTGGGCAAGGGGATCACATGCATCCATACCTCCAGGTAGGAGGTGGGGCAATATGGAGTGACAGTCCCAAGAAGGCTGGAATAGGGGTAGGATCATTGAGGTACCCAACCTCTTTGATTAGACCTTGCTACGGGAGCCCCAACGAGGAGTAGTAGGACTTGCTAAGTGGGTAGAGATGGATGCGGATGGAGTGGCAAAGAGAGCTACAGTGCAGGAATCCCAAGACAGTGCAGAGCTAATAGGCTACAACAATGCAAGAGGCACAAGAGTGTTGCACTAGTGCAGGATGGCACAAAGAGGTGTGCAATGGTGCGAGATGCATGGAGTGTTGCAGCAGCTCAGAGGTTAGAGAGGGAGCACTTGTTAGCAGCAGATGGAGCTTCAGCATCAGAGGATGTTTCTAGCCCAACAGAGAGGTCAATTGTGAATTTTTTGTTTCTAGAGTTGCTGGAGCAACAACACTTGGAAGAAGTGTTGCATGTAGAATATTCCAAAGGTTCAGGATTGGGTTCGAGTTGAATGCCTTTCTTGTTGAGAGGGAGTGTTGAAAATGGAAACAAGAAATGCTAAAATTAGAAGTGCTAAAAATAGCACTACTATAAATAGTAATTCGGGTACCATTGTTGGACATAGCAACAAGGAATGAAAAATGGAAGTGCTAAAAATAGCTTTGCTATAAATAGCATTTCAGGATAGATTCCAATTTTAGTTAGTCCTTGAACTAAAATAGAGAAGTAACAATTCGAATTTGATCTTAGCAGCTGTTTGTAAAATAATTAATTAATTCATCTTGAGTTAATTAGTTGTAGAAAATCAAACATGAAGTCTATGTGGGGACATGCAACAGTTTCTCCATTGATTGAGGAATTTATCCATCAGTTAAAGAGATAAGGATGAGTTGTAATTTGAGTTGTAATTAGTTAGCTCACTTAACTGAGTTAAGTCCTGTTAGATTAGTTCTAACAGTTTGTCGAATTAATTGTGAGTTCAGTTAGTTAATGCTTGCATGCATGTAACTGCTGCTCTCCAGATAATTGAATATTCTCTCATAAATAACTCATGCATGTCAGTTCTGTCAGAGACCCAGTTGAGATCAGAGGAAGGGACAATGTACTATCAGTTGGAGGATTTTTCCTATATAGGAAACTCATCCATGCAGAAGGAATTATCTCCTTCAGGTTTCTGCAGTTATTTTTGAGTGAAGTGAGTAGTGTGAGGTGGGAATTCACACAAGTGGAAGCACTGGACCCAAGGAAAAACCGCGCAAGGAAATAGGAGGCTTGGAGGGTAGATGAGAAGGTTGTGAGAACCTTTGACTATCTATGAGCAGTATTGTTTGATTACAGAGAGAGCAAGATAGCTTGAGAGCTGATTCTTTTTGTAACTTGAACATATTTCCACTTGTATGATAATACAAAGATTGTGGTTTTAGGTTGAGGCTTTCCCTGAGTTATTTCTTCTATGTTATGTGTGATTGATTTCTCATTCTCAGTTATATGTGTTCTCATTGATCTTGCTTAATTCGATTAAGCTTCTGCAAAGTTTGTGGTAGAAGTAGATCTTGTATTTTGCTTTAGTATATTGCATAATCTATTGATCTACAGTGGGAAATTCTACATGGTATCAGAGCTAGCTAATCCATAGAGAAATTTCTACATTGACTGTGGTTATTGTTTTAACTTTTATTACATGGAATATTCACCAAGGTTGTTACATTTACATTTTCTCAATTTAGTTAAAAAACAATGCTCAATTTCTAGTTAATTAATAATTATGGTTTGCCTCTTAGTTTTTGGTAAGTAGGGTTTGTTCTATAATTTCCAATACTTAGGGTTTTTTCTTTACCTGTCAATTGTTAGTGTTTTTCATGTGTTAGGGTTTGTTCATTGATTGTCACTAGTTAGGATTTACTTTTTAATTGCCAACATTTAGGGTTTTCTCTTTAAAGAGGGATTTCTTTCCAATTATTAGTGATTTGCCGAATTGGTGTTTACAATAATTAGGGTTTCATCTCTAATGAATTTTTTTGACTGCAACATTAGAACAAGGATCGACTAGTGCATGAACTCAAGGTGTGAGTAGGTATTCTAAGGTATTGTTTTGTAGGTTTCCAAAGTCCTTCTCTCTCATTTTTAATGCTACATTTCGAAGTCCACAGACCCTAGATTGACATTTAAATGGTGGTCCATCAATATGCCCTATACTGTAACCAACACTCATCCCTCCCCTCCCATCCCAACTATATGTATTTGATTATTTATGTTAATCCCCCAACCTTGCCATGATGGTTATTTGTCAAATAAATGTGGCTAAATTTGGGAGCTTTCTCCATGCAAGCATGTCTAGCTTAATTTCCCTAGCGTGGAATAGAAATGCTCACAATATTGATCTTCTAGATAGTTATGGTTGCATCACCTTCGATTGTTTCATGATGGTTTCTCTGCATCTGAGTAGTAGAAGAAATTATGTTGAAATGATAGCTTGTTTGCAACTACCAGGGTGCGACGAGAATAAATCATGCTATGGGAGCCTAGGTTCATTCACATTCTGCTAGTGGAATTAGTTCAGAATTTTGTATTCTTGGTGGATTTTGAAGTGGGCCTCCCTTATTCCAAGGGTGGTGTCTGGACGTTGGCATATTTGGAAGCTCTGCAATAAAATTCTTGCTTCACTGAGGACCTCCCTCTGCTATGAAAATCTTGTGTGGGTGCAACACCCATTAGGGGAATTTTGAGGTCTAAAATGGGCCTCCTAAGAAAAATGTACAACCAAAATAAACTTTATAATAACCAATAGGATTCAATATGTGATGTCAAACTTGGAGGATGATTTAACATTTTCAGAGTAAAAAAGTAAAAAGATTAAAAAATAATAAAATAATAAAACCACATTTTCAACTCATATTTTGAACTTATCTCCCTAATGTTTTACTCAAATTTTGAGCAGGAGTACTTGTTGGATGCAAAATTTAATTCCTCATCCAATGAGTACCCATTTTTCATACTTTCGATGGACCCAGTTACACGAAAAATGAGAAATACACGACAAAATGTGATTGCAATCATAATTTTCCATGTATTTCTCATTTTTCGTGTAGCAGGGTCGATCGAAACTATGCAACATGGGTACTCCTTGGATGACGAATCAAATTCTTCATCCAACGAGTGTTTCCACTCAAAATTTGAGTAAACCCATAGGGAGATAAGTTGAAAATATGAGTTGAAAAAATAGTTTTTTATTTTATTCCTCTAAAATTTGATGATGTAATTTAATCTTATTTTATTATTTCCACTATTATTTTATAATTTCCTTAGGAGGCCCATTTTAGACCTAAAAACGCCCCTCATGAATATGGATGGGTGTTGTGGCGTTTTGGTCTTTTGGGGTCAAAGGTAAGCTTTCCAATTCTCTTCTATGTGAGATTTCCTTCCAGCAACGATAACTTCTCTTTCTTCAAGTCTCATTTTTGCCTTGCTCAATTGGAGGTATCTCACTCTTGGTGTTCTAGATTTATAAGTTTCTCTTCCACTTCGAATTGTGTTTGTTGGAACCTTTCAGACTCAGTGTCCTCCTTTGGCTATCCATGGTTCTTTTTGCCTTGCTGGCACTTGTAGTTCTATTCGCTTAGTTCATGCATAATTTCAGACCTTCTATAGACTCTAACTCCTCAGACTCAGATTCACTGGCTTATTTAGTGTGTGACCATTGCGAAAAAGAACATCAAGCTATTAATTTGGAAATCTATGATTTTCATGTCATGATGTACCAATAGCAGGCCTCTGAGTGAAATTCACTCGATATGATTTCGACTCTGCAACAAAGAGTTTCTTGTTTAGAAGATGAGGTGGATGCTTTATGACGTATTTTGATGGGACTACAACTACATGAGGACCATCAATCCAACCTACCTGTTGAGCCCTCTCGTGGTATTGACCTCAATAGGGCATTGGACCATGCAGATTAATCATAATTGCCATGTTTGGTTTCAGATGCTTATATTTTTTGTTCCAATTTTGTTCCCTATACTCTTCTCAACAAATAAGATTACACTTAGGATTGAGAATTTTTGTTGTAATCTAGGTAAGGAAAATTAGATACACTCTAGCATCCCATATGTCTTTGAGCAGAATGGCCATCTAATTCTCCCAGGTATTTGCCACAACCAAGTGTGGATATAATACAAAGAAGTACTAATTTTTGTTAAAAAAAGTTTTTATTTTTTGAGGCTTTTGGTGAATTCTATGAAACAAATTGTGATTGTGATTTTTTGTTATCTAAAATATATTTTTGAATGCATAACTATATTCAACATCGTGAAAATACCCCAAAACACCTGTGCACAACTTACAATAACTTGTGATTCATCCTTATCAATTTTAGTCAAATTTAATAGAAAAACTTAAGAAATACAAAAATCTCAACCAAACTATATAATGTAATAATATTTATTTTAAAATAATATTTAATTTTAAAAATAATACTCCAATTGATACCAATTTAAAAAATTCAAAAAATCACCATCAAATCATATAATTTATTAATAATAACTCTTAAAAAATAAAACGAATTTGCTAAAAGGAAATCTTAATAAAAATTTAAGTTATAAATTTATACTTAATGTTGACTTGCGAATTTTCTGTAACCTGTCAAATAGGTCTGAAAATTAAAAAGATGTTTTGTCAAATTAGAGACCCGGCCCGACACAACAATAGTACTTTGACCCGACATATTCACGAGAGTTTAGTACATTGCATTATTAAAAATACATTGAAAGTAACAAAAAAAACATTATTATTAACGAAAATTTGTTTGGTCTAATTTAATTATTGTTTTACAAATTCCAAAAACATAATAATTAAAAGAAAATTAATAAAAATTTTACTAGAATTTATATTTGAATGCATAAATGAATTTTGAAAAAATTATAATATTTTATTTTTACAAAATAAGCAATTCAAACATAAATTCTTTCATGTAACTTTCAGAAAATTGACCAAATATTTATTAATTAAACTCTGCTAAATTTAAAAATATAAAATTTAGTTAAATATACATCATTAAATCTCAGATAATTTTAGATTAAAAGGTAGACACTCCAAGATCTAAAGTAGTGCTTATTTTTAATAGAAACACGATTTATCATTTAGGTATCATTTGACGGGCGTTTCAACATTTAGGATTCGAGTAGCGTGCACAATGCTCCATGGTGCCCACTACCTGGGGTCTACGCACGACAGATGTTCAGTATTTATTTTCATGGAAGAAGTCCCGTTAGGCACGACAAGCACAGGCATCTACAGTTGTAAAGCCACTTGCTCTCAACAAATAAAGTCAAATTAGTAGCAATTTATGGGGATAATTAAAGCATGGCTTGTGATCAAAATAATCGGTTGGCTAGGGTTGGAGTTTCAGATCTCTTCCTGGCCAGTTGAATGGAATTTTAATCACGGTGTGTGGTGTTTGGTGTGTTTTTGGTTTGTCTTTTTCTTAAATGATAATTTTTAAGTAAAGATTTTTAGGAGAAATCATTTAGAAATTTTTGCTTAAAATGATGAACCACGTAAGCTTTCAATATGAGATGATATATTTTTTTTAAATATAAAAATGTGAATTAGTTATTAGGAAAAATATTTTAATTTTAAATTATTTAATTATTAATTTGATTTGACTATTATTTTTATTTAATTAATAATATGTTTAATTATTTTAAAGTTTTTGATGGGAATTGTGTGAAATAAAATTTAACTAATTATACAATTTTTGATAAATTGTAATAATTTTTTGAGTCGTCTACAAATCAAAAGTGGCTGGAACTTGGGCAAATTTTTTTCAAAAAATCTTGTAAAGGCAGTGTTTGAATCATGTTTTGGATGGTGGAAATAAATTCAACACCATCAAAAACGTCTAGGACACCTAAAATTTTGAAGTTTAACAATTATAACTTGGATTTACAAAAATCCTTGCTAGATTTTCTCTAAATATGACCTGAATGCTAATTACACTACAACATATTTTTTATTATCTAAAATATATTTTTGAATACATAACTGAAATGTTTTTTATTATTTTTAAAATAATACTTAAAAATGATTATATATATAATTTATTAATAATAACTTTTAAAAATTAAAACTAAAATAAAACCTTAATAAAAATTGAAATATTCTAAATTTATGCTTTTGACTTGTGATTTTTTTTAACCTGTCAAATACATTTAAAAATTAAAAAAGATTTTCCGTCAAATTCGAGGGCCGACCAGAAAACAAGATAACGTCGTTGTACTTCTTTGACACGGCACATTGTTGGGTTAAATTCATTAAATAGAGTTTAATAAAAATGTATAATTAAAAATACATTTTAAGTAAAAAAATAATATTATAAGATCAGGATCATGAAAAATTATTTAGTCAAATTTTCAATTTTTTTAATAAATTAATATAAGTTTTTAATTAATAATAATAAATTAAAAAAATATTTTTAATAATAAAAAAGTTAGCCCACATTTTCAAATAATGCTAAGTAATCAATTGTTTTCTTTTAAATAATAAAAATTAGATGTTATCATATATTTTTAAAATATCGTTCTTGTGTCAAGAAAGTCCTACAACAAACCCAAAGAATCAGGGAGATTACTACACGTAAAACGGCTTCAGCCTAAACCTCTGATCTCATGGAATTAACCAGAGGGAAGTTGACGTTGCTATAAGAGCAGTCGAGAAGGCTTAAGCCTCAAGATTGCACATATCCTTGATGCCAGTCCACTGGTCTAGTGCCGAATTCTCAGGTTCAGTTTCAAGTCAAGAAACCCTACTGCTCGGATATGGAAGCTCTTGTTCACGGCGCTAAAATTCGTGAGCAACATTGCGCAATTGACAATAATACTTCTTTTAGGTCCGCATCATCTCTGAAGCAAGCGATCTCTGCCATGAAATTCGACAGGCCGGAAATCGAAGGCGAGGCGCCGCTTAAGGTCGCAAGATCGAGGTCCATTGCGGAGGTCGAGGATGCGTGCAAGCAGTTTCGAAACTATGTCATAGAGATGGTTGCGGAGGACAAGAATGTGAACGACCTTATGGATGTGGAAGAATTGCTGTATTGTTACCAAAATATCACCTGTCCCGTTTACAGGGATTTGCTGAGCCAATTTTATGCAGAGATCTGTAGTGATATCTTCTTGGATTTTGCTTCTTCCTCTTCCCACGATGAAGAAAGCCTCAGCGGTTCTTCAAATTTTTGATCTAGAGAATTAGAGTTCTGAGAGCTTTGTGTACGTGTGGGGCTAGAAATCTAAATGCCGAAAAAAGGAACTCGAATTTCTTTCTCATAAAATTCTTTAAAGTACGAATTTTCTGTGAGAGTAAACTAGATGGCCTATCCTTTACCTGTGAAAGCAAACTGACATGTGCGCGTCTCAGACCCCAGTCCTAAAAATCTATACAAATCATGCGCATGATGATTTTGTTATATCTTTACTGGATAATATGGTTGTTTTACCAAATAATGTTATGGCTTTTCCATTCTTCTGTACAGTCTTCCTGCGAAAAAAGACTTGACGAAACATAAAACAATCTAAAATAAAACTTGTTAAATACATAAATTATCAATAAAAGCACAGCATCTCAAATCTTGAAGCAATACTTTTGAATTTCTTAGAATTTCGGTAACTTCATGAATTTTTAAGTCGAAACCAGTCTGCAGAAATCGACTTCTTTTATGGTGATAGGCGTAGCCTCAAGAATTTTCGTCTCCGAATCGGTTTGCATAAATCGTGTAGATCAGGTGGCAAGGGTGAACGCAGCGGTTTCTTCGTCTGCTTATTGGGTTTCTTGTACAGATGAGAGCTTGTGCAGAGTAGCCACCTCCACTGCTTAGAGCTTGAGGCTTCTCCCAGGTTCACTGTTGGTGAAGGGTTTGTCCGTGCTCTCGGCTGGCTAGATTTTGCGTTTGCTGAAGGCGATTCCGGCAGCAAGGATTCAAAGCTGGGATCCACGGATTATGTAGTTGTACGGTCCTTCTTAAGCTTTTATTACAATGTAAATCTGCCCATCGATCTGCTGGTTTTCCACCAGAGATCATCCAGATCAGTGTCAGGAGGATCCATACGGTATTCCTGTGCTTTTACCGTGGTCTTTCCTCGCAATTCGCGCTAAAGAAGGAACGAGGGTTTCATGATCCAAACTTGAGGAGTGTCACTGCAATCCAGGACCCTCAGCTACCTGAGGTTTTTTAATGAATTTGGTGATCCATTGCAGTTTTTAACTATAAATTATCAATTTTTAGTGTTCAGTTTTCTGGCTATGATTGTATTGGAAGCATCCTATATCAATGGCTCTGCTTTACCATAATTTTCATTTTCATTTTCACTCCACTGACACTAGTTTGCAATTGATCTTCCTAAAGTACATCCCTTTGTTCTTGGTAATTTTTATCTTTTATGATTCGTCGCCAACACCCACATCCTCAGTTATATGCTCATCGGATTGAAGGTTCTCCTGTTGGCCCTCTGTACATTATTGAAGTCAAGGCCTAGGGAAACGATCCGGAGGCGAGATGTCAAACCTTCTCTGAAGTGAGATCCGCTCACCGGATTTAAGGTTGTCCGGTTAGCCCTATACATTACGGAAGTGAGGGTCAGGGTGACCAATCCCAAGGACTCTATGTTAAAATCCTCTCAGGAAGAGAGAGCATTTAGAGGAAACATCTCTGCAATTGCAAGTTCTTATGCAGGAATACCAATGATACATTGGCATGGGTATTCATAGATAGTCCTGGCACTTTAGATTGTGTTCTTGGAATTTCTTTCAAGGGTTTAGTTTTCCATTGAGAATTAAAGTTTAACGGTTTAGTTTTCCATTGATGATTAAAGATTGGGTGAGTTGAAGTAAAAGAAAATATTTTTTATTTTTTTCAAGTCGTTTTTTTCAAGTCGTTTATAAAATAGTAAATGTTTATTTTTTGTTTGGAGTATGCCTTAAAATTGTTTTTTTTTGCTAAGAGCTAGTCTCTTCCTAAGTAAGGAAACACTTTACTTTAATGGTGCAAGAGTTAAAGCTTTTTATGGACCACCCACCACCAGGGTATTCCAGGTGGTTTGGTTGTTTGGTTTTCCTATGATGAGTCAAGCTGATAGCAGCTAGTGATGAGTGTGTGATGAGTGTCCTTACTTCTAGTTTGACAACTAAGTTATAATAAGTTTTCTCACTGTGTAAAAGTAAATATTTATTTTTATTATTTTGTTTAAATTTACCCACTTACACATGAGCTGTGTTTCAAGACTTAGGGATCTAGAAAGTAAAGTGGTACAAGGTCTAGGTCGATTGAAGAAAAAGATAGGCTTGAAGTTCACAGTAGAAGAGAAACCTATTCTAAAGAATTGATCTAAGCTAATGCATTGATCTCAGCTAATGCAGTAAAGATGAAAACTTTAGCCGAAGTAGCTAACTCATCATATCAGAATTCAAAACTAGCCTCTGATTTGCAAGCATCACAAGGAACAACTTTTGGAACAACTACTTCTCCAAGGATAGTCAAAATGATCTGAGACTTCTACCTAGGTGGCAGGTAAGGACACATAAAAACGTTTGATTAAAGGATATATTTGGTTGATTTCACAAGGGATCTTATCTTAATTCGTGAGAGGACTTCAAAAGAGATTTCAAGAAGCCAAACAAAGATAGGAAGATCTCAGAATTAAGCCTGCAAACATGTAGGTTTTTATTGAAATTACTGAAAAAAAAAGAAAAAAAAAAAAGAAAAAAGAAAAAAAGATAACGTCACCCAAAGAGGAGCACTGAATGCATGCAAAGAATAGAATTATTTCAAACTTCTTTATCAAATCGGTTTTTTTTCTATGACCATGGCTCCTTTGTATGGAGAGTAAGCTGCTCAAGTTCACGAACATGCTCACTAAAGCTTTCATGCTGCATTGGTTTAGTGTCCATTTCTGTATGGTCTTAAATTTCCCTACATTGTCACTATAAAAGTAACATTTTGACTTCAGAACAAAGAATGCTCCTTAACTGAAACCATACCGTTTTCAAGCGCAACCTCTTAAGTCATCAGAACATGTGCTTCTTGCTCTCACTTTGGCAGAACTGCTCTATAACTTTTCATTCTATTTGCAACCGACTACTCTCTTCCAAACAGGCCGTTCTACTTTTTGATTTCCAGCAAATGATCTTACAATGCTTTGTTCTCATTCTGCAAGCCAAAGATTGATTTTTTTCATGGTTTGAATGTGAACTTTCTGGTCATCAGTTGAGGCATCGAACATTCTAGGCAGTATTTGGTTTTGTTCTTTCAACTTATTCATATTTGTTTTGGATGGATTTTCCCATTGAACTTGTGGTAGGCGAATCTAAACATTTAAGAATATTTCTGTGTAACATTATCAAAACAATTTTTTTTGTGGGATTATGGAATGGCATTGGTACAATGAGATATTACCTCTTTCATTAGGTTTCAAATCTCACTTGGAAATTTTTGGCCCTTTGTAATAAGGCTGAAAAAATAGGTTTCCCACTCTCATGGAATTTTGGCTCACGCTACTCTTAGCAACCACTGGTTTGATCTTGGGCCATGACAAAATTACCCCAACAAATTACCAAATCAACATAATAAGAAAAAACAAAAATCGCTCATTCTCCTTGTACAATTAGTTTTAACCATTATACAATTAGTTTTTACTATTAACTTTTACCAATTAACTATGAAAATTTTATGGCTCTAGATGCATTGTCTCTAACAATTTTCCTTCTAGTCTCCGGAAAGAAAATACCATTCAAACTTCATGAGTTTCACGGAAAAAGAAATACTTATTCACTCTATTGATGTGCCCATAAATAGAAGTTCATCTATTGAAAGCATTCACAATCCAGAATCTTCTCGTCAAATTACTCTTCACTTTAAATCTAGGAATTGAACAGTTGAATAGGATGGCCAACAACCACATGCAGGTGCCTCCAGTTTTCCAATTGTTTGACTTTCGTTCAAGTTTGGAGGAATGTGAAAATGACCATTTGTGAACAATGGGAAAGGGGATTAATGGGGTTGGAATTACAGGGGATACATATTTTCCAGTTTATACGCTTATTCATATATATTTATTAATACAGTGGAGTTGTATATGTTTATAGTTAAATTTAAATTTAACTATGAACATATATCATGTAACTGTATTAATAGACCAATTAAATATTGATTGCCTACAATTATTAACAAAAATAAAACATAAACAAACCAACCATTAGTGCAGGTCTTGTACATCAAGACAGGAAAAACTTATCATCCGAGGTACAGTTAAAGTCGCTACAATTTTAAATACTTTAATGGACCTTCAATAAATTCTCGTTACCCATCATTAAAGTCAGTATATCAAAAAAAAAAAAAAATATCAGCGATTCAAGCATCTGTCAATCAATAGATAACACCTTCGTGACGTAATGACAATAAAGTCACCTGGAGAGACCATAAAGCCAGCTACCCAGCCAATCATACGTAGACACAATAAAGCCAACTATTCGTACAATATTATATCTCCTGTTTTAACTTCTCCATATTTTAGTTATTTTTTTGGTATGTTTTTTTTATAATTTTTATTTATTTTTTAGTAAAAAATTTAATTACTATTTTGATAAAATTTAGTAAATTTTTTTTGGCAATATATATAAAAATTTTAAATGTCCACGTTTTTGATAGTGTTGAATTATTTTCTACCATAAAAAAGATTTAAACACTCTTACCCACATTTTTTAAAAATAAATAACCAAATTGTAACTAACAAAAAAATAACTTCCAAACAAAATTATCTTAAAAATAATCTTTTAATTATTTTTTAAATTATATTTATTAAAAATGTGAAATTTATATAATATCTATTCCCAAAATATTTGAAAACTAATTTTAAATAACATAATTACAATTCATATTATATAAATCAACCTATTAAAAATTTAAACTACATCAACATATAAAATAATCCCAAAAATAATTATACCGTTTGCACAAATAAAGGGATACGAGAATTCCCAAGATCTTCATTTGTAAATGACCAGTACCCCAATATTGTATATAAACAAAAGGCACAATTTTTTTGGGATGAATTATTATAAAATAAAAATAAAATATTGGGTTAAAAAAGGAGTTATTATGTATTAATTTTTATATTAGTAGTTGGTGAATAAAGTATTATATTTAAAACAGGTATAGTTTAATTTATAGATGAAATAAACTTTTTGTATTGTATGACAAAACAATTTTAAGAAAGAATGTGATTTTTTTTATTATTTAAAATGTAATATTTGAATGTATAAATTGTCACATCTCCATATATATTATAATAATTAAAAATTACCTTCTATCATAACTCTTTTACCTACTTGCCATAGTCACATAAATTATTACTATTTATTAAAATTTACTGTAATTTACATAAGTCAAATAACAACTTTCAAGCATGGTTATGATGGTACTTACTATAAGCTTTAGGTTGATACCATGTACAATCTTATTTTAAATGATATTTTAGCACTGATATGCATATGATACGGGCAATGTTTACAATTCAAATCACACTTGGGCTTTAGTGTTGTACATAGTTCTCAGTATGTAATTTAAAGCTTATTAATGTTCTTCTCTGCCACGGAGTTGTGGCAGGAGCAGGCTTCATCCATTATGTCGTCTGCCCTCCAGTTGTCCTCCTTGCCTCGTTCTCTTCGCTTCATCAACAGTGCACAAGCTTGGGTGTCGATCCTACGGTTGTTATACTTTCTGGAAAACTTCAATGTGCAATATGTTGGCGGTGTGGTTCATTATTCACTTCTACTCTCGGCTCTCGGGCTATGCTACCAGGGTTTCGCTCCAGGAGGGTTTGTGCAGTGTCGAGGATGTCATGGCATCCGTAATGGCTCTTGAGGCAAATGATTTCTCTACCCAGGTGCGACATATGTCAGGTAAGTCCATAAATTTCATTATCTTTTTCTTGGCTTTCGTCTAAGTTCATCTCGGCTGGTATCTTCTGACACCTTGCCGACACTGGGATGTAGGTTTTGCGGATACAGTCTTGGCGTTCCTAAGGACCCCCGTAGCAGTTTACGCTGATCCTGCCACCATTCTCCTGCTCCAGTCATTAAAGGGTTTACAGGTATGCTTTAGTCTAGCCGCAGTCTGTGTAATGGCTAAGTAGAGAGGTTGGTTGTTCTTATAGATGTTGCTTTCAGTTGTTTAGAGTAACTATCTAGGTTTTCTAGATTTACACTTGAAAAAAAATGTAATTATTCTAATTTGAACAAAAAGGGGCTTGGCCCGAGGAAAACTTCATTGCTGCGAATGTATATTTAACTAGGTATTCGTTTCTGTTTTCGAATGATTATACATATCTCCTGTTTGTTGAAATGGAATCAGGGTTTAGCCTTTATCATCTTTGTTTGTATTTAAGAGGAGGCTTGAAACCTTCGTTCTGATATTCAAATGGTATCTGGGTTTACACTGGCAACCTGGAAAACTCACGGGAAGGCCTGAATACTTCTCCGCGGCACTTCTAGGTGTATTGATGCCTTCTGGGCTTGTAGTCTTTACAACATAGGTATAACATGATTTTTTATCACTGGGCATATAATGTTTTTAGCTACGACTAAACTCTGTCTTTAGTTTTATTGATGTCTTCACTGGATAACTCTTTGTTTGGGCATCTCTCCGGTTCCATAGCGTGATGCATGTGAACCACTGGGCAATGACTCGAACCGTATTATTTCAACATATGTGAAATTTGGGGTTTTTAAAATGTTTTCTTGACTTATAAGCACAATTCTTCTTCTGAGATGCATATCTATTTTCGATGATTATTAACAGCTTTCTATGGTTAAGCTATTCATATATTTATATGGCTATTTGCGTCATGCTTATTCTGTCTATTCGCCCTAAATGAATTTGGGATTCTACTGTTCAGTGCCATATAAGTTTTCAAATTCTATTGCCAGTATTAGAAAATGTAGAGAAAAGAAAAAGGTTATAGTGATTTTTCAAATTTAATAATTTACACAGGTTTCAACCGTTATTTTTATCTATAAATATTTTGTTTCTCGTTTTTAGCAAGTTATTTGTTCATACATTCTTCTCTTAGCTAATTGAACTTAGTTCTTTTCTGTTAATACTATGCATGCACAATTTTTTTTTGTTTGCCAAAAGCTATTTTCCTGAGTCTGTACTTAATTGTTCAAATCTCTATTTAAGTAGGAATATCTTATCTCTAATTTTTAGATATCACTATACAGTAATTTAGGTGTTATTTACAACATTTACCAGAATTTAACATTTTATCCTAATAACTCATAAAAAAATAAGTTGCTCTAGGTTATTTACTTACTTGTACAACTATAATAAAGAAAGAAAATTCAATTGTTGAACTCACCTCTGTAATTTACAGATTTCAATCCTCTCAACCTTGAGACTGACCATCAAGTCCATGTCTTCCCCCGAGCTTGGTCACAAGACCAATGTCTTCTTGCAAGACTTCGCACATAGTGCTTTTGCTATCTGGTCACCACCAGACTTAGCTTCTCTTACTGTCTGACCCCTCAGCACGGTTCCTCTCCCTTTCTCCCTTGTAACTCACAGGTTTTTCTCCTATTTTTTGAGTTCTTTCTTTGGAGAATTCATAATCATGGAGGTAGTTAGGGTTTTTGGCAAGTGTCTACCTTAACTTTCTTGATATGAAAAGTTACAAGATTTGTTAACACTCAAAAAATAGCTTTCTCTCTTTAATAATTAACAAAATTAAATAATTAATACAAACAATAATCATAATATCCAGTTTTGTTTTTACTACGACAAAATAAAATATTTACAGTTTTTGGGGACATTACATAAATAGATTTAGTAGAGAAACCTCCAAGTATGCCACACTCTCCAAGAGTGCTCCATGAAAACTCTTAAGTGTTCAAGAGTATGAGAGAGAGAGTAATGAGAGAGCTCCAAAACTAAACTACCCAAAGTTTGTATACTCAGAATCCTTTTTATAAATGAGGCCTCTATTTTCTTCATTTTCCATTATTTTCCTTCAATCTCCTCTTCACATGCAATATGTGACTTTTCACCTCCCTTTTCTCCCAATTTCCATTATTTCATAAATAAATGTGCCAAAAATGCCATTTTTCCTTTCCAAAGCATTAGCTATTGCCTTTTCCAATTTCCTTAGCTAGATTAACCGAAATGAACACCCACAATAGGATGTCTCACCCGACATTCATCTTGGAATAAGTGTCCATCAACCGTCGATATTATTTTTCCTTTATTACCTTTTATTACATGGAATTTTCACTAGGTTTGTTATAGAGGTGCCTTCCAAGGCATACTCTAGCCTCAACCCATTAAAGATAATATTCTCAGCTCTAAAGAGATCCTGCTACAAGGAACTACATATTCAATCCCCCTGATAAACATCTTTGAAATTCTTGCTGTACTATGAATATTGCTCTAATACCATGTAAAAATTATGGTGTAGATTTGCCATTGCTCATGAAATTTTAATCAAAATCACAAGATAGAAACCTACTCTACTGCTATGCGGAAATTAATTCACAATCTAGAACAATAATTTAAAACATTTAATAAGAAATAACATACATGCACATAGTGTTTTTTCGAGGGGAAAGAAATCTGATAAAAACCCCAATGCATGCTTGCATTAATTGGATGAATATATATTTATTACAATTTCTTTTTTCAACTGAGCACAAAATGCAAGTGAATAACATATCTCTCTACTCACTAAGAAGCCCTAACCTAGACTTAGTCAATTTCTTCCTTTGCTTGAGCCCCTATTTCCTTGTGCAATTCCTTGAGAAATTAGGCCCCTATTATTTAGGAATTTCTCCAAAATGGATTGTGCAATTCCCAAGGTTGACCATCTTACTACATGCGACACTTGTAGACTCAAGACTAGTTTATAACTGATGTTACGCAGCCTTGGAATCTCCACCACAGTTGGGCAACTCAAATTCTCTGCATGCACTAACTATTTTGGGATGATTGATTAGTTAACTAGATGATCACTTAGTTAGAATGAAGTCCTACTACACAAATGACCTTCCACTAATTCATCCAACATTTGGAACTAGTTTAACTGAAAACAACTTGATATAATTGATCTTGGTCGCTACAAATTAGAAATCACACATGCTTAACTAAACTTTAACTCCCCCAACTTGAACTTACTGAGTAATCTGGGTGACGCAATCCATGTCACACAAGTTAACTGCATCCAAGTTGTCTCTTGATGTGGAAATTTGAATTTTCTTAATTTAATCAAGGCAAAATCAAATTGAGAATTTCTTGTTGCATTTTTCAATAGTCATCAGGTCCAGCTTCCAATGGCGGACTTTTTATTACTCAAATACTTAATTGAATCAACATAAAATTCTCAATTTTGCAAAAATAACATTACCATTGCGTCTAGAATGCCCAAAAACCCCTGTGTAGGCTCTTCTTGGGTTAAAAAAGGTGGAAAATTTTCCAAGATAGGCCTCCTTCTTCAAATTGTCTACAAATAGCTCTACAAACTATTCAGCTTTGCAAACTTAGAAATAAAGTGACTCTGTGGTGTATTGGTGTGGCACTCAGTTTGGAACTCAGAGGTCTTAGGTTCGATCCATGATTCTTGGTGGGATTTCCATTTTGTAATAAATATTAAACAAAAAAAATGTAAAGGTCAAAGCCCCCTTCGATTCTTGCACTGGTGGTTCTATGGGCCGCATGTCACCGAGGGGCACAGGCCATAGACCACGTGCCCTCCCTGGCCCTACTACCGATCTCATGGTATTAATATAACCTGGGTCTGAGGTGTGGGCAGGGAAACATGTGGCCCGCCCCCTTCGTTTCCACTTGTGGTTACATCGCATAACAAGAAACTGTGGGTCAACGCTCAACCTCCACTCTCATATCTTATGCCTTCACCAGTGGTCATGTTACCTAATAGGAACCTGGGGTTGGTCCGTTTTGGCACACCCACAGGCACGACCCTCTACCCCAACCGTTGACACATTCAAAAATAAATGTGTGTTGCCCACTATGTATAACAAGAACCACCTATAACGTGGTTGGTCAATCGTCCATTATGCATTTGGGAAGCCATGCGTTTGATTCCTATGAAGGCTTGTCAGTTGGTCAAACCAATTTATGGCACCAATCCCAAGGCCATATGGCGACCCCTCATTGGGCCACATGGCACCCTCTCATTAGCCCATGTGGTGGCCCAGGATTGGTCTTCTCATGAATCTGCAAACCAATACAAACAAGCCACTTATCGATTCCTAATTTTCTCCCATACTACCAGGTCAACAGATGATGTTAGCATGACATCATCGTAAAGACTGCCACATGGCATCCGTACACTACATAGTCAACCTTGCAAGTTGACTTTTTAGTTGTTTGCCGAAAACTTTTGAACGTGATAACTTCCTCATACTGTGTCAGATTGAGGCGATTCAAGTGTCATTAGAATTAAAATGATGAGATGTATGATTTGGAACCAAGATTGGGATATTTTTAGCACTTCCATTTTTAGCATATTTGTTTCCCTTGGATGAAGAAGAGAAACATGGAGAGAAAGGGAAGAGAGAGAGGGAGACATAGAGATCGAGGGGGAGAGAGAGGAGGAGAAAGGAAGGGATATGGTGACAGAGTTGTAGGGTAGAGAGAGAGGGTGAGAGAGAGTGAGAGAAAGAGAGAGAGAGATGGGGGGAGAGACAAAGGGAGGTGGGAGATGTAACACCCCACCCCACATTTACACACCTTTACAAGCTCACTAGGGTAAACATGAGATGAGATTTCCTATGCATGACCCAACATCCATGTTCCAGTTATGGAAGTGGGTTCTACCATCCTAAAACTTACTGCTACCTCCCAGGGACACCACATCACCTAGATGTTAGAAAATATCTACTAATGATCTTATCCTGAGTTGGAACGATCTTCTTACCTAACTTCACAACCCAGCTGCACGCATGCCAAGCTGTGCATGTAGCCAGAACGGTCCAACCACACTCACAAGCCTTCCTTTGTGTGGTACAACTGAGATTTCTTAGTTAAAATACTGTGACTATAAGCCCTGTTCCAGATCTTCAAGGCTAGCTACCCATAACTACCCATAACTTCCTAGAATCCAGTCTATGATGATGATATGTTTGTATAATCTATACTTAGGTTTAGATCTTGCCCAAACATGTCAAACAAATGATAAACATTTAGACAAACACATGGTAAACATAGTAACTACAGGTCATGAATGCATATTTGTTCACTATTTCCTTAGCTTCAAAGAATCATCAAGAAGGCTTACTCCCCTCTCAAACTAGTTGCATCAAACACTAGTTAGCTCATGCATTCATATAAAAATTAAATAACTTATCAAGTCATGAGAAAGATCCATAAAAAGAGAAAATCATACGACATCAATGTACCATGCTTATAACCAACATTTAACCATAATGAATCCATGACAAACTAGTCATTAAATCAACATAAACCAGTACATGTTCTCATTGATCTCGATAAGAAATAACACATAATAAAATATACATAAATACAACCAAGTCAGGGACTTCCATGTACCACCCGACCATAGATTGGGCTGAACCAAATCTCTCTTTCAGCCAATTAAAAATCACCAAAACTAACCAAGATTGGATGCCTCCGACTTTCTTCACCATACCCAGAATAATTTTCTTGTCTCCACCCGCCTATCAAGAGTTCCAGGAGAAACCCATATACATCCTCAATCCTTGGGAATTTTCTTGAGACGACCTCAACCAGCATCCAAAATCTACTGGAAAATCCACAACTTAACCAAAACAAGAAACCCATTGCATCATGGTTATCTAAATGGCAAGGCAAAGCTAAAACCACTGTCAATCCAAGAAAATCCCATGCCAATGACAAAAAAGTAACCAATAAACCAAATCCATTTACCATGCATTCAAATCTCAGCATGGAAATCCCACATTCAACCTGTTACTTGCAATGCCCTCCTGTTGTAGCTTCATTTCCAACCTTCTTTTTTGTTTCCCATGAATTCCTTTTCTTGCTCGCTTGCTTCTTGCAAAGGAGGCTTCACTCAATGAACCTCTGACATATCACATGTGTTCATGGCATACTAAAAGGTACCCTTAATTTGACTACATATTGGAAAAATACCTCTAAAAATCACATTATTTAACCCTCTACCAATACGAACCCAATATACCTACCAAATTTTAAAAACCCATACTTTCACTAGATATTGTAGGTATCCATTTTTTCATTAACATTTTTTTTACCCTTGTATATTTTTTCATTGACTTTGAGCTCCAGTTTTATACCTACCAATATAAAAACCCTTTACCCCCTATTATATGCTCAATATTTTTTGTCATTTTCTCCTCAATATATATCCCCCAATATGAATGCACGTGGTATAGTATTTCTCTCCCCGTGAAGCCCTCGTGCTTCTTGCTTGCTTGTGTCTAAGTGCTCTCCCTCTCTCGAAGTCCAAATGAGAATGCTTCAATGTCCAAGTGAATGGTAGAATGTGGCCAAGAGTAACCAAGAGTGATCAAGAGTAGCTCAGAAGTGCTAAGAGTGACTAAGAGAGCCATAGAATGTTCCCCCTTTTCTTTTATTTTTCTTTTCCTTCAATTTCCTTTATTTTCTCTTACATGTATATTCTTGTCTCTTCATCTTCCTTTTCTCCTATTTTCCTTTATTTCTTTAATTAATTTCTATTTATTATCTTTTTCCTTTGTCAATGCCAATTTCCATAGTCAATAAATAATTAACCACGAGTGACCGTCAATGTGATGTTTTTCCCCTCACTCATCTTGGAATACGTGTCCATGACCATGGTTTGATTTATTTGACATGGGAAATTATCTCGAGGTTGTTATAGGAGAGAAAGGGAGAGAGGAGAAGGAAAAGAGAGAGGAATGAAGAGAGAGAAGGAGAGAGGGAGGGGGAGAGAGAGGGAAGAACAAAGACATAGAGGGATAGAGGTGGAGAGAGAAAGGGAATGACAAGGGAGACTTGGAGAGAGAGCAAGTAAGAGAGGAGACGAGCGAAGAGAGAAAGAGAAGGAGCGGAGAGAGAGAGGGAGACATGGAGACGAATTAGGGGGGAAATAAGGGGAGATAGAGAAGGAGATAGGAAGAGAGAGAGAGAGAGGAAAAAAGAGAGGATTTGAGAGATAGAAGGAGAGAGGAAGGGAGAGAGAGATGGAGTTGGAGGGGGAAAGAGAGGGAGGGAAGAAGTACATAAAAGAGAGAAAGGTGGAGAGAGAGAAATGGTGACAAGAGAGAGAGAGATAGAGAGAGATCCAACCTAGATATGGTGTGTGTGTGTATAAAAATAAACCTAGATCCATCTTAACCTCGGATCTATTAAGTGCCTAGAGGCATCAAATCTCTTGACGTGAAAACCTCTTTTTTGAGTGCAAAACTTGAGGAAAGTTTTGCACCCCAAAATATTTGATCCCTCTCGATGCTTGATAGATCTGGAGTTAAGATGGATCTAGGCTACTTTAAACATAAAACCTTTACACCGAGAGATGCTCTTGAGCCCAATATGGTAGAGATGTTGTAATTCTTTGTCTTGTCCTGTCCTATTTAACATTTTGGCTCAGTCAAATTAAACATAAAAATAAAAATAAAATAAAATTAATAATTAAAATATGAGAATCCATGGTATTGACTCATGGTATTCATTTGGAATAATCTATTTAAATGAGAAAATTAAACCAACCTAGATCCCTTTAACTCTTAATCATTAACACTTAAAATATGAGAACCTATGTTATTGATTCATGGTACTAATTTGGAATAGCCTATATAAAGGGGCAAATTAAACTCGCCTGGATCCATTTAATTTCCGTCTACCAAGCCCTGAGAGAGATCAAATCTATTGAGATGCAAACCTATGTTAGAGTGAAAAGAAATTTGATCCCTCTAGATCTTTAATAGATCCATAGTTAAAATAGATCTAGATTAATTATTAGATTTTAAAAAAATAGAAAAAATCAACCAAAATATTTATTAATTAAATTTTCTAAATTTAAAAATATGAAAATGAGTTAACTATACATCATTAAATCTAAAATTAAAAATTAGATGCTCCAAGATCTAAAGCATTCCTTATTAATGCTTTAGTTGTAATAGAAACAAATTCCAAACCATAGTGAATACGATTATCACTTAAGGGGGAGTTTCAACACTTAGGATTCGAATAGCATGCGCAATGCTCTAGCTTCATGGTGTCCACTGTCGGCCATTTTGCTAGGGTTTATGCAGAATAGATTTTCCGTATTTATTTTCATGGAAGAAGTCCCGTTAGGCATGACAAGGATAGGCATTTACAGTTGTAAACCCTCTTGCTCTGAACAGAAATGTCAAGGATGGGTAGCCATTAAAGGTCAGATTATAGGAAAGAGAAAATAAAGTCAAATTAGTTGCAATTTTTCGTCGTAATTAAAGCATGGATTGTGATCAAAAGAATTGGTTGGAAAGAAAAATTCATCTATCAAGAAGGAAGGAGAGAAATTAACATGCAGGCATTGTTCCAAAGAGGGTCACGATGAAGCTCATTGTTGGAAGCTTCATCCAAAAATGAAACCAAAGAAATTCAACAACAAGCTAAAACAAAAGACAACTACAACCACTCAACGAGATTTTGGATCAAATTCAGGCGATGAAACTAAAATTACAACCATGGGTATGAAAGAAAAAGAATCCATTGATAGCACTAGTACTTCAAATTCACACAATGAAACTCCAATTGAAAAGAAGAGGATAGAAATTTTTCACATAATGGTGATCTCATAACATAGAAAAATTAATACTTTTTTCGATAGTGGCTCTCAAGCCAATCTTATCTCTGAAAACATTGTCAAAAGTTTAAACTTGGAAACCATTCCACATCATAAACCATATCCACTTGGATGGGTGTGTGACAATTCAAATTGTAGATAACTAGAAAGTGTAAACTGAAATTCACCATTACTGCAAATTTCATAGATGAAGTGGAGCTTGATGTTGTGTCATTAGACATATGTGGTATAGTTTTGGGCAACCCGTATCACTATGACAGAAAAGCTATATTCCATAGACATGAAAACAAATACCATTTGTTCAAATATGGAGTAAAATATATAATTTGTGAGAGCTCATAGCAAGAAACTAAATATTTCACTTGTTAATGCGGGGCAGATGAAAAGACTAGTGAATCCAAGCAAGAATTTTGTGCTTCTAATGATCAAACCCAAGAATGATGTTGATAATGAAGCTTTTAAAGGTTGTGATTCAAGATTGAAATCTGAATTGTTTTATGTTGTTAACCAATATGATGAGATGTTTCAGGAACCAAAAGGATTACCTCCCAAGAGAGGAATCCAACATGAGATACAGTGGCAACAAGATGGTCCTCTTCCTAACAATGGCATGTACATGATGTCAGTGATGGAAAGTGCAGAAATTAAAAACAAAATTCAAGAGTTGTTGGATAAAGGGCTCATCATGCCATTTTATTCGCCATGTAGTTCACCTATTATTTTGGTGCCAAAGAAGGAAAAAACATGGCGCATGTGTGTGGACTTTCGTGCATTGAAAAAGATTACAGTAAATAACCGTTACCCACTACCCAGAATAGATGATTAACTTGATCAATTGAAAGATGAAAATTATTTTAATAAGTTGGACTTAAGGAGTGGCTACCATCAAATTAGAATTGTTGAAGGAGACATTTGGAAGACAACATTCAAAACAAAACAAGGTTTGTTTGAATGGATAGTTATGCCTTTTGGTTTATGTAATGATCCCGCTACCTTCATGTGTGTGATGAATGATGTGTTGAGGTCATTTCTTGATGAGTTTGTTATAGTCTACTTATATGACATCTTAATTTTCAGTAAATATCGTGATGAACATGTCAAGCATGTGAGAAAAGTACTTGATGTCTTAAAGAAAGAACAATTGTATTTAAAGATGTGAAAGTGTGAGTTTGAAAAACTTCTTTAGTTTACTTGGTTGGAGGAGGTGAGTTGAAAATAGATCCCTCCAAGGTTGATGTCATTTTGAATTGGCCAAGGCCCAAGATAGTTACTGAGGTAACAAGTTTTTTGGGAGCAACCCAATATTGGAGGAAATTCATTGCTAACTTTTCTTCTATAGCAGCTCCTTTGCATGCATTGAAAAGTGTGAAAAAGGTTTTTCAATGGGGAGGAAAACATCAAAGGCCTTTGATGCATTGAAGGAACATATCAGTTCAACTCCAGTACTTGCACTTCTAGACTTGAGATAATCATTTGAGATCCAAACTGATGCTAGTGACTACGCCATAGGTGCAGTCCTCATGCAACATGGTAAGCCTATCTATTTTCATTCAGAAACTTTCAGTGGTGCAGTGATTAATTATCCTACATGTGATAAGGAATTGTATGCATTGGTACAAACTATGAAAAGGTGGAAACACTACTTGATGGGTAAGAAAACAATCGTTAACACTGATCATCAACCATTGCAATACTTGTAATCTCAATCTAAGTTGCAGCAATCAAGGCACTTCTTATGGATGGGCTTTCTTCAACAATTCCACTTGGTAATAAGGTATAAGAAAGGTATCTACAATAAAGTTGTTGATATGATTTCTAGGCCTATGTTTTGCATGAAAGTTATATTGAGCAATATCCATTAGACAATGACTTTCAGGATGTTTATGCAAGCTTGAGTCAAGGTAACCAAGTAGAGGTATTGGATTATCATTTACACGATAATTTGTTGTACCATCTTGGCAAGTTTTGTATTCCACAAGGAGAAAGATTCAAAATCATAAGAGAGGCACATACTTCTCTTATTGTTGGTCATTTCAGTGTAAGTAAGACGGTGGCACATCTACAGAGGTATTGTTATTGACCTCATATGCTTGAAAGTGTGTCACGTTTTATTAAAGGATGTTCATTACGTGTAGTCACTAAGCCTAGCAATAGGAAGTTAGGATTGTACACGCCACTTTTGGTTCCTACACAACCGTGGGAGAGTGTTTCTATGGATTTTGTAAGTGGTCTTCCATTGTCAAAAAGAGGTCATGATTATTTGTATGTAGTTGTGGATAGGTTCAACAAAGTGTGTATTTTGATTCCGTGTAAAGAGAAAGTTATAGCTGAACAAACTCCTCAGTCATTCTTTCAGAATGTATGGGTGCATTTTGGATTGCCCACATCCATTGTTAGTGATCTAGATTCTCGCTTTGTTGGGAATTTTTGGTCAAGCTTTTGGGGATTCATGGACACCAAATTGAAAAAGAGCACAAAATTTAATCCACAAACAGATTCTCAAACAAAGGTGGTGAACAGGACAATGATACATCTTCTTCATGGGTATTGTAGCAAGCATCCTAATTTGTGGGATGAACATTTGCACTATATTCAACATGCTTACAACCAGACCAAGCACTCTTCAACTCAAACATGCCTCAAATGGCGATGTTTGTGATACTTGCCTAAGTCTCCTTTGGATTTTATTTTTGGGAAAGGTGTTGTTATTGTTGGTCATAGTGACATAGACAAAGAAAGAAGGTTCATTGAACAAATCCAATTGGTACACCAAAGAGTTAAAGAACAAATTCAAAAGAGTCAAGGAAAGTTCCAAGTCGGTGATGAATTTTGGCTTCATATTAGCAAAGAGAGGCTCCAAGGAGAAGATAAAAAACTAAAACCAATTAGATATGGTCCATTTAGAATTTTGGAAAAAATTGGTAACAATGCCTTCAGGTTGGATTTTCCTTCGTATATCCAAATTTATGTTGTTGTTAATGTTGAGAACCTAAGGTTGTATGAGCCTACTTTGATTTAAGATCAAGGAGAAAATGTCCAAATTCCTTCCATAGAGGATTTTTCTCCTGAGTACCTTGATTAACTACAACAAGACACCATTCTTGACAAAAGAACAAGGTCTTCAAAACGAGGGAATGTGGATTACCCTCGAGTGGGGCTCAAGGGAACAAATCCTTTAAAGGAAAAATGGATCAAGATTGGAAAGGTGAGAGAACTGTACCCTCACCTGTTGGACAATTGAAAGTGATATTTTGGGGTCCAAAAGGCTTACAGTGGGGAGGAATGACTAGGTGCTCAAAAAATAACTCAAACTTCAAAGTTGTTGGATTGGTGTGGAACTTGGACGACCGCATAGTGCTTGTCATCCTGGATCTGGCCCAACTGGTTTCACGTGAAACAGACTCTGTATGCTCCCAAAAACAAGTTTTTTTCACTTTCCCAAACAAGCGAAGTTTTCAAAAAAATTAATAGCGCAGTCAGTAGTTCATACTGCTGATGTGGTGCGGATTGGGAAGGGTATGTGGCAGTTTGACCTTGGCAGCGAGCTCTCGAGTGAATGGTATTGTGATAAGTGGCATGTTGTCATTGGTTTGTTTTCAACGATTTTGATTGGTTGGAGTGGTGGACAACCACGGGTTGACATGTGGCCCAGCCATAGGCTGCCAGTTGGTAGCTCAGGAGGCCACCAAAATTTTGTTTGAAGTTCGGACGGAGGCAACAAGGGTCGAACCTATGACCTCCCAACTAATACAAAGCCTTTACCATTACACCATGCATCGTGTTTCTTAACCTTATTGTTTGCACGTTATATTTAAATATATCGGTGTGCTGTTTGGGGGTAGGGCTACCCCATGGGGGCCGGCCCATGGTTACACCACTGCACACGACCACTGGCGGAGGAGGAGCGGGGGCCCGATCGGTGGGGGCTGCTCGTTGGACTTAGCCCCAGGCACGTGGCCCCCCCCCCATGTGGCCACAATTTTCGGAACATAGGCATTAGTGGACATTTAAAGTGTTCGATAATTTCGCCCAATTTTCGACGAAATTGTTGCTCTGTTAGCATGTTTTGGGGGGAAATCGTAGGATGGTTCTGGATTTTGGGGAATTTGTAGTGCGATTCGCAGAAGATTGGGAAAGGCCATACCTTCTTTAGTTTTTTACCAAATCAGGAGCAGAAAGAGGGTACACAAACATTTTTGGGCATTCTAGAGCCATTGGAATAAGTTTCAGAGCTTTCTGAGCATTGTAAACTAATCTATTCACAATTTTGAGCATAATAGAGAGGGCCAAGCCATTGGATGCTGGACCAAGGAGCCGTAGACCAAGAGGAGTGAACTCCTTCATCATGTTCTACTGTGATACTATTTATGGTGATGTTAATGTTTGTTATATATTTTTATTCAGTCATTTGTTTATGTAAATTTTCACATAAAAATTACATATAAACACTCAAAAACCCATGTTTAAACTTGCAAACAATCTCATAAATCCTCAAGCATATTTAATATAATCTGAAAAAGAATTTTAGCACAACAAAACTAATTTTCTTAATCTGATCATGTTCTCATTGATCTCAATAAGAAATAACACATAATAACATATGCATAAAGCCAACCAAGTCAGGGACTTTGATGTACCACCCGCCCATAGATTGGGTTGAACCAAATTTCTCTTTCAGCCAATCATCCCCGTGCCATATTACAAGCATGAATGTGGGATTACATGGTATAAACCAATACAAAGCCAACTAGGGATTTTAGAGGCTAAACCACATCAACCCTCAACCACAATGATTTATCTTAAACTGCTCCAAAAACTACCAAAACTAACCAATCTTGGATACCTCTGACTTTCTTCACCATACCCAGAGGAATTTTCCTGTTTCCACCCACCTGCCAAGAGTTTCAGGAGAAACCCATCTCTGCCCTTAACCCTTGGGAATTTTCTTGAGACCACCTCAACCAGGATCCAAAATCTACCATAAATCCACAACTTAACCAAAACAAGAAACCCACTGCATTATGGTTATCTAGGAAATGGTAAGGCAAAGCTAAAACTATTGTCAATCCAAGAAAATCCCATGCCAATGACAAAAAAGCAACCAATAAACCAAATGCATTTACTTTGCATTCAAATCTCAACAAGGAAATCAGGCATGCAACCTGTTACTTGGAATGCCCTCCTACTGTAGTTGCTTTTCCAACCTTATTTTTTGTTTCCAATGAATTTCTTTACTTGCTCACTTGCTTCTTGTCAAGGGGGCTTCACTCAATGAACCTCTGACATATCATGTGCATTTGTGGCATACTAAACAATACCCTTAATTTGACTACATATTGTAAAATAACTCTAAAAATCACATTATTTAACCCTCTACCAATACGAAACCAATATACCTTCCTAATTTTCAAAACTCATAGTTTCACTAGATATCATAGGTATCCATTTTTTCATTAACATTTTTTTTACCCTTTTATATTTTTTCATTGACTTTGAGCTCCATTTTTATACCTACCAATATAAAAACCCTTTCCCCCTATTATATGCTCAATATATTTTTTCATTTCCCCTCAATATATATCCCCTGATATGAATGCATGTGGTATAATATTTCTCTCACAGTGAAGCCCTCGTGCTTGTTGCTTGCTTGTGTCTAATTGCTCTCCCTCTCTTGAAGTCCAAGTGAGAATGCTTCAATGTCCAAGTGAATGCTACAATGTGGCCAAGTGTAACGAAGAGTGATCAAGAGTAGCTCAGAGTAGCAAAGAGTGACTAAGAGAGCCATAAAATGTTCTCCCTCTCTGCTTTTATTTTTATTTTCCTTCAGTTTCCTTTATTTTCTCTTGCATGTATATTCTTGTCTCTTCATCTTCCTTTTATGCTATTTTCAAGAGGTCGAGAGAAAGAGGGAATGACAAAGGAGAGTTGAAGAGAAAGTAAGTAAAAGAGGAGACGAGGGAAGAGAGAGGGAGAAGGAGAGGAGAGAGAGAGGGAGACATGGAGATGAATTAGGGGGGAGAGAAGGGGAGATAGGGAGTGACATAGTGACTCTGAGAGAGAGAGAGAGAGAGAGAGAGAAAGAGAGAGAGAGAGGATTTGAGAGAGAGAAGGAGAGAGGAAGGGAGAGAAAGATGGATTTGGAGGGGGGGGAGATGGAGGGAAGAAGAAATACATAGAAGAGAGAAACGTGAAGGGAGAGAAATGGTGAAAAGAGAGAGAGAGAGAGAGATCCAACCTAGATATGATATGTGTGTATATAAAAACCAATCCAGGTCCATCTTAACCGCGGATCTATTAAGAGCCGAGAGAGATCAAATCTCTTGAGGTGCAAACCTCTTTTTTGAGTGCAAAACTTGAGGAAAGGTTTGCACCCCAAAACATTTGATCCCTCTCGATGCTTGATAGATCTGGGGTTACGATGGATCTAGGCTACTTTAAACATAAAACCTTTACACTAAGAGACCTCTCCAGCCCAATATGGTAGAGATGTTGTAATTCTTTGTCTTGTCTTGTCCTCTTTAACATTTTGGCTCAATGAAATTAAACTAAAAAATACAAATAAAAATAAAAATAAAATAAAATTAATAATTAAAATATGAGAACCCATGGTATTGATTCATGGTATTCATTTGGAATATCCTATTTAAATTGGCAAATTAAACCAACCTAGATCCATTAATAATCAAAATATGAGAACCTATGGTATTGATTCATGGTATTCATTTGGAATAGCCTATTTAAAGGGGAAAATTAAACTAGCCTAAATCCATTTACCTCCTTTTTACCAAGCACAGAGAGAGATCAAATCTATTGAGATGCAAATGTGTGTTAGAGTGAAAAGAAATTTGATATCTCTAGATCTTTAATGAATCCATCTATATTAGTTATTAGATTTAAAAAAATAGATGTAATCAACCAAAATATTTATTAATTAAACTTTTCTAAATTTAGAAATATGAAAATGAGTTAACCATACATCATTAAATCTAAAATTGAAAAGTAGATGCTCCAACATCCAAAGCATTGCTTATTAATGTTTATTAAAAGCAAATTCCAAAACCTAGTGAATACGATTATCATTTATCATTTGAGGGGGAGTTTCGACATTTAGGATTCAAATAGCGTGCACAATGCTCTAGCTTCATGGTGCCCACTGGTTTCCCTTTTGCTGGGGTCTATGCACGACATATGTTCTGTATTTATTTTCGTGGAAGAAGTCCCGTTAGGCACAACAAGGACAGGCATTTACAGTTGTAAAGCCACTTGCTCTGAACAGAAATGTGAAGGATGGGTAGCCATTAAAGGTCAGATTATAGGAAAGAGAAAATAAGGAGAAAATCCTGATGTGCAAAGCCAGTCATCTCTGGGTCAATACGTCTCTGGGAAATCAGAGTTCAAAAAGGTACAAACCCCATTTTTATTAAATTTGATGTCTGTTGAAGCACCAAAGGTTACCTCATTGACCTAAAAAAAATGGAAAACCTCAAAACAATAGGAAACATGAATTTTTGGGATGCAAAGTAGACAAATATATTCTTCATTGGATCGGCTTCATTACCTTCTGCATGAAAATGGATAAACTGAGAATTCATAACCTTCTATCCATAATTTGGACTTATGTAGATGGTTGAATCCTTGCAGCTTGTCTAGAGAAACTTTGAATGTGGAAGAGAGAGCATGGAGAGGAAACATATCTACAGTTGCAATTTCTTATGCAGGAAGACAGATAATATATTGCCATTTCTCGATAGTCCTGGCACTTTAGATTTTGTTCTTGGAATTTCTTTCAATGGTTTTCCATTGATGATTAAAGTTCGGGTGAGTTGAGGCAAAAGAAAATATTTTTACTGGCTTTTAGCCTTTTATAAAATAGTGAATATTTTGTAAATATTTATTCTAAGGCTTGGGTATGTCCTAAGACTGTTTTCTTTTGGCTAAGGGTTATGTTAATTTAATGGTGTAAGATTCAGAGGAATTTGGCAAGAGTAAAATTTTTTTATGGACTACCAGGATTAATTCTAGGTGGCGTGGTTTTCCTTGAATAATAGAGATGAGTCATCGACGTATTTACTGCACCTAGTAATGACTGTCCTCACTATTGGTTTTCTTTTGTTTATGTTTACTGAGTTACACATGAGTTGTGTTTCAAGACTCATTGATTGAAAAACTAAAGTGGTACAAGCTAGATTGAAGAAAAAGATAAGTTTGAAGTTCACAGCAGAAAAGAAAGCCTATTCTAAAGAACTGATCTCAGCTAATACACTAATGATGAAAGCTTTAGCTGAACTACCTAACCCGTCATATCAGAATTCAAAACTAGCCCCATCATATCAGAATTCAAACTATCCTCGAATTCGCAAGCATCACAAGGAACAACTTTGGGAACAACTACTTCTCCAAGGATAGTCAAAATTATCTGAGACTTCTACCTAGGTAGCAGGTGAGGACACATAAAAATGTTTGATTAAAGGATACATTTGGTTGATTGCACAAGGGATCTTATCTTAGTTCGTGAGAGGACTTCAAAGGAGATTTCAAGATGCAAAACAAAGATAGGAAGATCTAGGAATTGAGCTTGCAAACATATAGGTTTTTACTGAAAAGGGGACAGAAGAATCCATATGAAGTCACACAAGGAACACTGAACGCATGCAGAGAATAGAATTATTTTAAACTTCTTTATCAAATCCGGGTTTTTTTTATGACCATGGCTCCTCCTTCGTATGGAGAGTAATCTACTTAAGTTCACAAACATTCTCACTAAAAGTCTTATGATGCATTGGTTTAGCGTCCGGTTTTTTGGATGACCATGGCTTCTCCTTCATATGGAGAGTAATCTACTTAAGTTCACGAACATTCACACTAAAAGTCTTATGCAGCGTCCGGTACTGTACGGAGGCAAGTTTCTCTACATTGTCACTATTATTAAAGTGACATTTTGACTTCAGAACACGCAATGCTCCTTAGCTGAAACCGTATCGTTTTCAAGCGCAACCTCTTAATTCATCAGAATGCGTGCTTCAGCTTGTTCCCGCTTTGGCAAAACTGCTCTATAAATTTTCATTCTATTTTGCAACCGACTATTCTCTTCTTCAAGTTCGTTGAACCTATTTCAAACAAGTCGTTTTACTTTTTGAATACTAGCAAATGATCTTACTGTGCTTTGTTCTCATTCTGCAAGCCAAAGATTGTTTTCTCATGGTTTGAATCTCAACTTTCTGCTCCTGAGTTGAGGTGTCTAACATTTTAGGCAGTATTTGGTTTTGCTCTTTCAAATTTTTCGTATTTGGTTTGCATGGATTTTCCCATTCAATTCAACTCATTCATTTGGTTTGGATGGATTTTCCCATTGAAGTTGTGATGGGCGAGGCTTATTCGCTCAATTGATGTGTCCATAGAAATCACGAGGCTTATTCGCTCAATTGATGTGTCCATAGAAATGGAAGTTCAGTCCATTGTAGGCATTCACAACCCAGAATCCTCCTGTCAAATTTCTCTGCACTTTAAATCAAGAAATTGATCGGTTGAATAGGATGGGCAACATGTCTTTTCCTACACCAGATGCAGGTGCTTCAGGTTTTTTCCAACTGTTCCACTTCAGTTCAAGTTTGGAACAATGTGAAAATGACCATGTGTGAACAATGGGAAAAGGGATCAGTGAGTCTTGGAATTCCTAACAAATTTTAGTGAAAGGAAAAGCAAGAATAAAACATAAACAAACAAACCATTAGTGCATGGTTTGTACATCAACCCAAGAAAAACCTATCATCCAAGGTAGAGTGCAGGGTTTGTACATGAACCCAAGAACCTATCATCTGAGGTAGACTTAAGGTTGGTACAATTTTAAATACTGTAATGGACCTTGAGGAATTATCGACATTCATCGTTAAAGTGATTCAAGCATGTGTCAAAAATATAACACCAGCGTGATTTTATGGCAATAAAGTCTTATGGAGAGACCATAAAGCCTGCTACCAGACAATAACTTTTTTATATTTTAGTCTTTTTTGATGTATTTTTTTGAATACCATCTACACTCTTCTATATTTTTAATAATTTTTTTAATTATATTCACAGAATTAAGAAATTTATATAATTTTAATATTTTCAAAATTTTCAATTAAATTTATAATATAACATTAACAAATTAAAAAAAATCAACTAAAATTTAATAATACTATATTTTCCATATGATTTCTCAAGAAAATATATTAACATTATTTTCAAAATATTTAATACACCTTTTAAATAATATAAATTACAATTTCAAAAATAAATAATATAAAATTATTAAAAAATCAAAATATTAAACTACACCATTTCTATGAACATATAACACAATCCCCAAATTAATACACCGTACGCACAAATAAAGAGATACCGGAGTTACCAAGTTTGTCAATGACGAGTTACCAAATATGGTATACAAACAACAGGTACAATTCCGGCTCACTTTTTTAATATATTATTATATAATAAAAAATAAAGGTGAACCATTTGTTAAATTTTTTATTATTCTTTATATTATATTTTTTATCAATAAAAATGAATTTTTAGAGTTAAAATGATAAAAAACATAATAAATAATTTTTAGAAGATTTTCAGTTTTGGAAGTGTTTTTTAGAAATATTTTTTATGGTGTAGTTTAATAGCACACAATTCTCCATATCCCCAGCACATTGTTCAACCCTTCAATGGATTTACCATTGTAGAAAGACAAAATGTAAAATGTTTATATGATTTGGGAAAATTTGATTATGATGTGAATACGGAAGATTTAATTATGGTGGGGTAGAATAAGGGGATCGATTTTCCAATTTGGCTTATAGAAAATTGTAATATTTGACTCTTGGTCCAAGATCTGTATTTTGGCAATGGAGCCACTCAAGATGTAACATTTGAATGAGAGACCACAAAACAAATTAAGAAGTTAAACCAATTTGTTGTAATGATGTGCTATGTGAAATAACTTATTAACTTGCTCCATGATTAATGATCAATTAAGATATATAAAAACAATGACTTGCTAGAGGGAGATTTGAGAAAAGAAAGCCATGTAATTTCATGCCACAAATCTCTCCTCAAAGAAAGGAAGCAAAAACAACAAAAAAGATAACCACCTAGGCTTAACTTCCATGTGCATGTAGGCACTAAAGCTAAAAGCAACCAACAAGGGTGCTTAAGTAAAGCAACACATGCAAGTGGGGAGACATAATAAAAGTGCATCCATAACCAATACCCTCTTCATAATCACATCATAGGTGAGTATCTAGTGATAGAAATGGGTCTTGACAAATGTATGGCCATATTAGGTACTCGTAAAAACATTCCCCTCAAAACAAAGAAAGGGAAAACCTAGTTGGAAACCCCTTAAATTTCACAATGTGGTTGGTTAATAGTCTCTAATATCCAATACTAATGATACTTAGGCCATTTTGCTTAAATTTATTTACCACCTTAGAGTCTGATTGAAAGACATCTTAATGACACCATGTTGAAACATTGTTGTTTATCCCTAGAAATATGACATTGAGTAGGTCATCATTCCCTATCCACTCACTAGGAGTGAATCATTGCTTGTTCCAATCTTGTAAGAAGCAATGATTGCTTACTACAGCTTGGCAAAGAGTGATGACCATCCCAAGCTTCTAGATTTGGTATTTCTAAGGATATCGATTTGAGAGAATTGGATTACCTCATCTAATGAACTTGGGAATTAATATTGGACTACGAATTCACTGGAACCTAGGGGTTTGGATTCATCCTCTCACATCCTCACCAAGTCTATTAAGGAAACCATTCCTATGGGAGAGTACGAAAGAGAGAAAATACATGTAACTACATGTTGCCAAAATCTTAGAGAGAAAGACCTTCTTGAGTTTAGAACTACATTAAGAGGTTGTCTTGCTTGTGGATACAGAGGCAGAGTGTGGAGCTAAGGAGCTATGATGGATTGCAGTTGTATTCAATGTATAAACCATTGTAACCTATCATTTCTTATTATAGGTTTCACTATTTCCCCTCCAGTTTATGTTGTTTTGCAAATGTTATGTTTGGATCTAGTTTTACTTGAATAATTTCATATAGATTTTTGATATATTTAACATAATCATTGTTAGCATCTAGGTAGATTTGGGTTGTGATGTGTCTATTGTGTGTAGGATACATGTCTTAGAAGTGTAAACAATATCTTTAGGAGCTGAAGTAGGGTCTTCCACAATCATACCAATAAATCTCACACACAACCTTAAGGGAAAAAGATATGCACTCATTCCTGCATCACATCATTTCTTACATGTCAAGTAGTTTGATATATTAGATATAGGGGAGCATAGTGGATGATATATCCATTGTTTTGTCAAATGTCATGAACAGATCTATGGGGGAGCTCACTTTTTTGCAAGAGGGGATTTCCTCACAACAAAATCAAGTGTAATCTATTGATAGTATATCAATAAAGTGCTCTAGTGAGTATGTTGAAGATGAAGAATATAGCTTATGTTCACAACAATCATTTACAAGCAACTAAGGTGCCAACCTACACCAAAATGGTTGGGATAGTCAGAGTTTCAAAAACATATAAGCAAACACCATAATCATCATGAAACAATAGTTTATGAGACCACTATTGATGTCAAATCAATCAAGGTGAGCAACGAGAATGGTTTGTATGTATCATGAAAGAAACACATTGACAAGAATTTCTCAAACAATTATTCAACTGAAACCATTCATCAATCCAACCACAAACAAACTTCAAAATAAGTGCCTTGCCAAGATGCTTTCATATAGGCCTCTTCATGATGAATAAAGAGGAACTAGAAAATGTTTATGGATATCAGAAAAGAAGGTAATGTTGCCTCCAATAATGATGTTGAGGAAATCATTATGTAGATAGTGAAGACTCTAAAGTTCATGTCAAAAAATCGCTTACTAACAAATATCACTTTGAAGCTAGCAATGTATCAGATAATAAAAGCTCCAAAACCAATTCAATAAGCGATGTAGAAGGTGGATCTTGTAACTCAATCATAGGAGAGTCATATAATGTGATGGAACCTATTGTTAAATCAAACTGAGTATGATAAATAGAAAGACCCCTATAACTTACTAATTTTAATTTTAATGAATTCCCAACAAAAAATAAGTATTTCTTTTTGTTGTCACATTATATGCCAAATAGAATGGGCAAAAGAGAGAAAAGACTCTCCAAAATTTAAGAAATAAAAAAGATTTCATTACTGGTTTGTAGAAAACCATGCAAAACTATCACTTATATTATTGCCACAATTAGAGCATGGGCTAGTTCCAATGTTTCATTGGAGTTTATTGCAATAGCATGTGCGAAATGTCTAATTTTTTTTCAATAAATATAGGTGTGAAATGTCCAATTTTTCCAGCAAACATATGTGTGAAATGTTTAGTTTTTGAAGTAGACACTTAGATAGATAGTAGCCGCTTCCTGATAATAAGTTTCTCAAAAAAAGAAAACAACCACAGATAATAATATGGCCTCATGCTTATTTACAAATACTTATTTTTAATCTGATTCCATACCCTCGTAAATACGATTCTTATTATCTGAGGCGGAGTTTCAACATTTAGGGTTCGTATAGCGTGCACAGTGCTCCAGGTTCAATGGCGCCCACTTCCTGCCATTTTACTGGGGTCAGCGCAGGACAGGTATTCTGTATTTATTTTCATGGAAGAAGTCCCGTTAGACAGGACCACCACGCCTAGGCATCTACAGTTGTAAAGCCACTTACTCTCAACAGAAAGTCAAGGATCGGCCGCCATTAAAGCTTAGTTTATTGAAAAGAAAATATAAAATTAAATTAGTTGCAATTTATCGCCATAATTAAAAGCAGGACTTGTAATCAAAAGTATCGGTTGGCTAGGGTTGGATTTTTGAAGTCTCCTCCCTGTGTTTGAACGCAATTTTAACCATTATGATGTTTTTTTTTTTCATTATTATAAAATTGAGATGTAAATTATTTTTTGGTTCTCATTTTTTACTTATCTTCAAGGTTAAGTAATTTTTACACGAATCATTTATCTAAAATACCAGAAGTGACTTCAGCATTTTGGAAAAAAATTCAAAGTAAACAATTTATAATTCTAACAAATCTTTACTAAAATTTTAGTTAAATTTAATTAATTTTTTTTTAAAATTACATAAATTTTAATAAAAATATATATAATAATAATTTTTAAAATAATACATAAAACCATAAAAGATACAAAATCCTCAACCAAATTATATAATTTATTAATAATAAATCTAAAAAATAAAAACAAAATTACTAATCTTAATAAAATTTAATCTTTTTAAATTTATACTTATTATTGAATAGCCATTTTTTTGCAACCTGTCAAATACGCCTAAAAATTAAAAAGTTCGAACGTCGTAAAATTCTTGGACACGACACATTGTTATTTTAAATTTATTAATAAAAAATTTATAGTTTCAACAAAAATTTTAAATATATAATAATTAAAAAAAATCAATAAAATTTTAATTAATAATATAATTTAAAATCAATTTTATTAAAATTTACTTTTAAATATATAATTTAAAATTTATAAAATATTTTATTTATTTAATTACTAATAGTGATATTTTCTTGGCTGCTGCTTCTTCCTCTTCGGACGAAGAAAACCTCAGCGGTTCTTCAATTTTTTGATGTAAAGATTTACAATTCCGAGAGCTTTGCCTACGGGTGGGGTAGAAATCGAAACGCGTGGAAAGAAACTCGAATTCTTTCTTACAGAAATCGTTGGAATCCGAATTTCCTGTAAGAGTAAACCCTTTGCATGTGAAAGTAAACTGACATGTGCGCGTTTAAGTCCCCAGCCCTAAATTTTCTTACCGCATCATGTGCATGATGATTTTGTTATATCTTTACTGTATTACATGTTTATTTTACCAAAAAATGTCAATACTTTTCGATCGTTCTGTCCGGTTTTCCTGCAAAAAGCACTGGACGAAACAGAAAGCAATTTAAAATGATATAAATTAGCACAATTATATTTATTAATATGGTTGATATATCTCTATAAGTTAATATCAAGCATATATACAACCACATTTTTTAATGTGTTTGATATACACGGATAAGCTTATATCAATCACATTAATAATTATTATGGGTATTTAAGATTATTAATAACTATATAAATAACTATATAAATATTAACAACGAGATCATTTATATATATTATTATATAAATATTATAATAATTATATAAACCCCTAATATATATTAAATAATAATAAAAATAGCTCATAATAATATTAGCTTATCATTATATTATTTAAATAATCTAATAATATAAAATTATAAAAAAATAATAACAATTATATTGTATTATTATTATTATAATAAAATATAATTCCCTAGATGCGGGTGTATAATCCAGCCTTAAATGTGAAGGGACAGGGGTGTGGCGAGGTGGATCGACACTTGCCTACCTAGTACAGAAAGGTTAATAGACGCATGGAAGATGGATCTCGGCATTTGCGAAGAGCAGGGCTCATCTGCTTCCACTCCAGAGGCTCTGGTTCTCCCATCATGTCCACCGCGCTGGTTAATTCCTACGCATGCTCCAGCCTACCTCAGAACACGACGTTCTTCAATGCAACAGTTATGGAGGGTGCTTCTCGATGCGCGCAAGAGGATGATAAATTAAGGTTCAGCCATGGGCTTGCTGTGGAATCGCCTTCGTTGATTCACTCGCATCATTTTCTAGCCTCTAGCCTCAACTCTGATTTTTCTTTGCTTGATGTTGGTTCGGCCATCCCTGAGGCCTCTCGTGACTTGAAAGGGGAGGATAATTTGGAGCTTTGCTATGTTCTTTTGGCAGAGCAGCCTCAGTCAATCCACTGGCTCTTCTCTTTGGCCTCTGACCTTTGTTTCAAAGTCTATCTGATTTGCTCTGACCCTGTCAACGCTGCTGCTCAGCCTTGCTTCTATCTCGCTGCTGCTATCTCCCTAATGCCTCGCTTGTGACATAGAATGCGGTGCCGAAGAGGCCAGCCCCGATGCGCGCCTTCCAGCCCTTCCTCCGAGTCGCCTTCCCTTTCCAGTGAGTTGTTTGCAGGCCATTACCTCAACACCCGTAGTGGGAGAGGGTAGCTTCATTCTTCCAACCACCACCCAGGGCCACCTCCCACGTCTGGCTCTGCAATTTTCACGTTCAACAGCTCTCTGAATCGCCTAAGGATAACAATCATATCTCGGTGGTTTCCATGAAGCAGTTCAGACGGAGGATTCTAGTTCTCATTCGGAGGGATTTGGGTCTATCTCTGTTCCATCTTTGACCCTCTAGCTGGGGATTGGCAATGCGTCTTTGCAGGCTCCAGATGCTCAAGTTTGCAGTGCTGAGGATATGGTGATGGCGCCGGTTGATCTTGGTCCTTCTGAGCTTGATGCTGCTCATGCAAGGGATCTGCCTGATTTCGGATGGTGCCGCATTGTGGAAGAGCCTCCAGATGACTAGTATGCTCACTTTTGCTTTGCCTACATGCCATGCGGCCCATACAGCTGGGCAAGTTTTTTGTGCAAACAGCTATGTGGAATTCTAGTGTATTTTTTATTTTTTGTTTATCCTTCAACATCAAGAGGATCTTAACCTGTTCCCCTGCGTGGGTCCTGATTACTGGTTCAAGAATGAGTTCACTGCCTATGGGCAGTCTTCTTATATGCTTATCTTGATAGTTCTGCCTCTCTTCAGAGCAGAGTTTTTGACTATGGTCACGTTGTAATTTTACCCCCTTTCTTTGTTAATAAATTAATCTTATTTAGAAAAAAAATAATAAAATATAATAATAAAAATAATATTTTATTATAATTTTGTAATAATATTATATTATTATAATAATAATATAATCAATACTATTATAATATATTATTATAATAAGAACATTAAAGACCAATTATTTATTATTTATGATAATTAATAACTATACAAATAATAACAACTATACTTTTATATAATTATATATTTATGATTATTATATTAATATTATTATAATAATATAAACTCATATTATTATTATTATTAGGTTTTAGTATTTTTAATATTTATCTTTCGGTTTTTATACATAGGGTTAATTATTATCAGTATTTGGGATTATTAATAACTATATAAATATTAACAACCAAATTATTTCTATATGATGATGATGGTTAACGTCCACTGAGACCAAACTTTGGTCTATTGGACCTAGAAAAATGAATTATTTAGTTTGATTTAAGATTTTATTCCTATACTCAAGAAGCTTGGAGAGAATCCTCCCGAGCTCACTGTAATTTTGACAACATAAAAGGCTAGGAAGGTCAGTATTGCAACAAAGATTTTGAAACTAAGATCTAATGTGGTTGTACGCGAGGCACTCTCAGAGGAAGTGATTTTCATCCTCGATGTTTGTATTCTCACAGAGATGGCAGAACCTTTCCATCCATGGTGTTTTAGGAACTGCCCAACGACACGTTTCACTATGGATCTCACGAGAGTTCGTTCTAATCTTGGCTATATTAATTTTCTTCTTCGAGCTAGTTAAAATAGAGAGATACTTTTGATCTTCTATGGTGGGGTTGATGACCTCTTTATAATATCTTAATTTTCTTTTAGTTGCTAAATCTTTTTCACACCACATTTTTTCTTTGAACTTAGAAGTAACAATATTTTTAATGTTATTAATGTTTTGCAATGCAACATTCTCGTCAATCGCCCAATGGTTTAACCAGGCCCTGGTTTTTTTATACCAACCTCGTTTGAGCCTTAGGTGGTTTTGGCAGGAATTTAAAAATAGCTTAGGAAGTCTATGGTCTCCTATGTTATTGAGTTTGTGCCTCTACAACAGAAGCCTAGTCATAGCTAGGCTCTCGATAGGGGAAATACCCACTTCTATAAGGAGAATATGATAGGGTGTGTTGCTTTTAATTTTTAGGTTATACGTTATAAAACACTTATGGTTTTGTTCAATCTTTCTCTAAGATTCTCTAGAGATGCTACAACCACAAACCTCACATCCATATAAGATAACCAGAGTGACTAAAGTTTCAAAGAGGAACTTCTTTCTATCCCACATTACGAGGTTTGCCATTTTACAATTATTTTCAAGACCAAAATATGATTTCCATCCCCCATTAATCCTTTTCTCAATGCTATAGTTCTAGTTGAGCTTGTGATGAATACCAATTCCTAGATACTCGTAGGAAGACACTTCCTCCAAGTTACTATTGTCATACATAAAATTAACGTAAGTGTCCTTCTTGGATTTGATAATCATAACTTTTGTTTTGTCAGTGTTAACAATCATACCCATGGTAGAGCAGAAATCCTTAAGAAGTATAAGTTGCTTATCAAGATTAGATGGGCACCTTGCGAGAAGAACAATATCGTCAGCGTAGAGAAGAAGGATGATGACTATCCCAACTAAGATTGTCCAGCACATCCTGCTTCCTCTAAGCAACCTTCTAGCTTGTCGATGTAAATGCCAAATAGGGTAGGGGAGAGGGGGCAACCTTATTTAACTCTAATATTACACTTAATATCTTTCAACCACCCCTCATTGCTCTTTAACTTGGCAATTACATTCTGGTATAACCTTATAGCGGCAACTCCCAACTCAAAAGGAACCTTTAAGTCTTCTAATATGTTCCGTAGGTTGTTTCTAGGAACTGTATTGAAAGCCTTTCTAAAGTCCACAAAGCAACAAAAGAAATTGGATTTATCATTGCGACATTCCTCCACAATGATCCTAAGGGTAACGAGGTGGACTTGTAATAATATAAAATTTATATTATTATATTAATATTATAATAGTAATATAAACTCCTAATATATATTAATTAATAATAAGAATAGCTCATAATAATATTAGATTATCATTATATTATTAAAATAATATAATAATATAAAATTATAAAAAAAAGTAACAATTATATTGTATAATAATAATATTATTATTATTTTATTATAATATTATATATTATAATAATATAAAAATATAATAATAATAATAATAAATATAATCATTATTATTATAATAAGAACAATATAGACCAATTATTTATTATTTATGAAAATTAATAACTATACAAATAATAGCAACTATATTTTTATATAATTATATATTTATGATTATTCTATTAATATTATTATAATAATATAAACTCATAATAATATTAGTATTATTCATTATTCTTTTTAGACTTTAGTATTTTTAATATTTATCTACATGAGGTTAATTATTATCAATATTTAGAATTATTAATAATTATATAAATATTAACAACCAGATTATTTATAGATATTATATTAATATTATAATAATTATATAAACTCCTAATATATATTAATTAATAATAAAAAGAGCTCATAATAATATTAGATTATCATTATAGTATTAAAATAATATAATAATATAAAATTATAAAAAAATAATAACAATTATATTGTATAATAATAATATTTGATTATAATATTATAATAATATTATATTATTATTATATTATTGTAATAATATACAAATATAATTATTATTATAATAATAATATAATCAATATTATTATAATAATAACAATAAAGACCAATTATTTATAATCGTTATAACTATACAAATAATAGCAACTATTTTCTTATATATTTATGATTATTATATTATTATTATTATTATTATAATATAAACTCATAATATTATTATTATTATTATTATTATTATTATTCTTAGTCTTTAGTATTTTTAATATTTATCTTAGGGTTTATATACATTGAGTTAATTATTATTGGTATTTAGGATTATTAATAACTATACAAATATTAAGAACCACATTATTTATATATATTATTTTTTCCCCTGGGAAAAAGTCGTAATTTTCATTAAAGTTAAGAAAATTACATTTTGCAGATGCCGAAGCATATTCAAAAGCAGGCTTATGCCTGTCGAGTTCATGTGTAGCTGCTGTAAAAATCTCCACGCAGGGAGCATGAAAATAAGTCAGTTCTATGTTCAAAATTTGTGCTTGGCTCTTCGCAGAGAGCAATATATACTGTAATATAAACAAAAAGATGTACTGTTCTGCTGTATCTACATACTGAAAAAGCAAAAATATCAGCATATGTATATGGGCTTATAGCCCATCATTCCAATTGTTCCTCAAATGGCCGATGATAGTACTGATAATAGGTGCCATCGTTTTCCTCCTGTATCCACCAATCCTCCCCTATGCGATGCGCTGCCTCTTTGGAGAGCTGGTCTGCAGTGGTGTTCTGTTCCCTGTAGATGTGATGACAGACAAAAGATTCAAATGACGTAATCAATCTCTTAGCTTCGTCAAGAATATGTCTTAAAGCAAATGCATGACAATGAGATGCATTATTGAGCCAATTGCAAACAACTTTGGAGTCACCAAAAATCTGTAAGTGTCTGCAATGTTTTAGGATAGCAAAATGTATGATATGCTTGGCTGTGACAAGTTCTGCGAAGTTGTTTGTGCCTCTGCCAAGGTTAATTTGAATCTTGTAGCTGTGTCGGTCAGATAGGTGAAGTATGGCGCCACCCCCGCACCCATCATCTTGGGCTGAGCCATCAAAAAAAGCCCAGGGCTTTGAGAAATCAATGGGGATAGGAGTGAGGGTTCTAGGTGCAGTGGCAGGGTCCTCATCAGGTAATAAATTGTAATCTGCCACAGTGTGAAGAATGATCGAAGGCCAATGTGGCATCTTCAAATGGAAGATAGATTGGTTACGAGCTATCCATATAGCCCAACAAATCAATAGAGGGAGGTTCCTGGCCTTTCCTGAATGCTCTAAGCACCAGTTAGACCAAGCATCCTGTAGGGTGATCCCATGCCATAGCTTCAGCTGCGGGATATGAGATGATATAGACTGCCAGAAGGTTATGGTCGAGCTGCAGGTTAAAAACAGATGCTCAGTGCTCTCCTCAGCATTAAGACAAAGATGACAGCGAAAAGGTCCAAAGAAGGATCGTTTCATGAGATTAGAACCTGTGGGGATCTTATCAAAGATAATATTCCACATCAGAAGTCTTGTCCTGGGCGCAGCCTTGAGTTTCCAAATCGACTTCCAAGTGGGAAGGATTTCAGGAGGTTTATGTGGCTCCATTAGCTTGAGGTATCCCAGCTTGGGTGAGTACACACCATGTTTAGCATATGCCCAGATGATCTCATCAGGTCCCTCCATAAGTCTGATATTAGCTTGAGTGAGGGCAGAAATATAATCCCTCCAGTCATCGATCCATTGGTGAGGCAAATTAAGAGTTCTGGCGAATAACCATGCTTGCTGGAGGAAAGTTGAATTAGCTTGGTCACCAATGTGTTTGACAAATGAGATTCCTCTGTCATGGAGATAGCGAATAAGATCAGCCGGCAGTCTGTGGGCATTCCCGCATCCAACCCAAGGGTCCACTCCAATGCGGACTGCATTCCCTTCTTTGATCCGCCAAGTGATGCCTTCTCGCAATAGGGGAACTGAATCAATGACAACTTTCCAGATGTTGGAGAAGTGATAACTGTGTCCCTGTCTGGTACAGAACCAATCTAATATGGGCAATGGCTTAATGTATTTGGAATAAGCCACCTTGGTCCAGAGACTGTCTGCAGTGAGTAAACTCCATCCAAGTTTGGCTGCCAGAGCCTTAGAGAAAATAGCCAGTCTCTTAATGCCCCATCCTCCCCAGCTCTTAGGCTTGGTAATGGTCTCCCATTTCACCCATGCAAAAATGCGCCCTGGCTGATGCCCTTTCCAAAGGAATCTGCAGCATATGCTCTGGAGCCGGTTCAGTATGCCCCTTGGTATCCAAGCCAGGGCCATCCAGTACACAGGTGTAGCTTCTATGACCGCTTTAATGAGAACAAGTCTTCCGGCTCTCGAAAGATATTTATGGTACCAGACTTGAAGCCTCTTCTCTACTTTGGAGATGAGCCATAACCAGTCTGCAATTTTATAGCCCGATGGCTTCAATCTAAATCCCAAATACTTGATACCTTCCGATAATTCCATGGTGACAAATGGGAATCGCTGTGAGGCATAGTTGATTTCGTGTGCCGAGCAACCAACTGATGTGATAGTAGATTTGTTATTGTTAATCTGCATCCCCGTGGCCTGCTGGAAAAGTAGGAAGGAGTTATGAAGAGAGGAGGAGTCACCAATACTGCCATTAAGGAAGATGAGAATGTCATCAACGAATAAGAGATGAGTAAGGAATAAATTATCCACGATCTTGATTCCTGTGATAAGGTGTCGATCCCTGGTGGATGAGATTATCTTACTCAGCCCTTCCATGATCAGGAGAAAGAGCAGCGGTGAGAGAGGGCATCCCTGCCTGAGCCCTCTCTCAGCAGAGAAGAAGGGAGTAGCTTCACCATTGAGTAGGACACTATAAGATACATCGGTGATGCAGCTCATCATCCATTTGATAAAATCATATGGGAAGCCAAGATGAGTGAGCAGCAATCTAAGGTACAGCCAGTTTGTTCTGTCAAATGCCTTAGAGAGGTCCACTTTGAGGATCATGCCTTTCTGCTTCTTGATTTGTAGTGTATGCATGAGCTCCTGTGCTGTAGCTATGGCTTCATGGATCTGCCTGTGATGAAGGAATGCAAACTGTTCAGATGATATGTGTTGAGAGAGGATGGGCTTGAGGCGGTTTGCTATTATCTTGGCAATAATCTTGTAAAGGCAGTTACAGAGAGAGATGGGTCGGAAATCATCAAAGGAGGTCGGATCATCGGTCTTAGGAATGAGGGCAATGAAAGTGGATTTGATGGCTGATGATATCCGACCTCTTTTCCTGCTATCCTCCACTATACTCAATAAATCATGGCCCAGAATGTCAAAGAAAGAGATGTAAAATTCAATGGTCCATCCGTCTGGACCAGGGCTTTTGTCCTTTTTAAACCATTTCAGTGTAGCTTCCAGCTCATCCATGGTCACCTCCTTCAGTATAAACTCCTAATATATATTAATTAATAATAAGAATAGCTCATAATAATATTAGATTATTATTATATTATTAAAATAATATAATAATATAAAATTATAAAAAAAAATCATAACAATTATAGTGTATTATTATTATTATAATAAAATATTTGATTATAATATTATAATAATATTATATTATTATTATATTATTATAATAATAATATAATCAATATTATTATAATATATTATTATAACAATAACAAAAAACCAATTATTTATGATAATTAATAACTATACAAATAATAGTAACTATATTCTTATATATTTATTTATTTATGATTATTATATTAATATTATTATAATAATATAAACTCATAATATTATTATTATTATTAGGATTTAGTATTTTTAATAGTTATCTTAGGGTTTGTATAGATTGGGTTTATAATATTAGTCTCTTTTGTTTATTATTACCTAAGGGTTTAATACTAAAATTCCAAGGGATTATGAACCAACGAGAATAATATTAAACAAAAAGGACTAACATTATAAACCCAAGGAACTAATAAACCCAACTCTTTAATATTATAAACCTAAGGAATTAGTGAACCCAACAGATAAATATTAGAAATCTAAGGGATCAAGAAGCACAAAGAATTAATATTACAAACACAAGAGAAACATAAAGATGACCATGATTGATATTATAAACCCAAGTTAATAATAAACCCAAATGATTAATACTAAAACCCCAAGGAATTATGAACCGAAGAAAATAATGTTAAACCCAAGGGACTAATATTATAAACCCAACACTAGTAAACTCTAATATTATTATAAAGACAAAAATAAACATGGTTTATTTTCATGGTGAGAGAATCCTTGTCAGAATGTGACATTCAACCATGGTTAGTCATAGTTGCCTATGATTAACAATGGTTGACCATGATCAATATTATAAACCTAAGGGAATAATAAACCCAAGGCATTGATATTATAAACTCCAAGGAATAATAAAACTAAGGTATTAATACGAAAACCCCAAGGGATTATGAACCCAAGGGAATAATATTAAACCCATGGGACTAATATTATCAACCCAACATTGTTAAACCCAAATATAAATGCTACAAACACTAAAATAAACATTGTTTATTTTCATGGTGAGTCAATCTTTGTCAAAATGAGACATTCAACCAAGGGACTAATATTATAAAATCAACATTGGTAAACCCAAATATAAATACTACAAATACTAAAATAAACATGGTTTATTTTGACGGTGAGACAATTCTTGTCACAATGCGACATTCAATCATGGTTGAAGATATTTGGCTATGATTGACAATGGTTTACCATGATTTATATTATCAACCAAAGGGAATAATAAAACCAAGGGGTTGATATTATAAACCCAAATGAATAATAAACCCAAGGGATAAATACTAAAACCAAAGGGATTATGAAGCCAAGAGAATAATATTAAACCCATGGGACTATTATTATAAACTTCACATCGAGTAAAGACAAATATCAATACTACAAACACTAAAATAAACATAGTTTATTTTTATGGTGAGACAGTGTCACAATGCAACATTCAAACATGGTTCACCATGTTTGGCTATGTTTTATATTATAAACCTAAGGGAATAAAAAACCCCAAAATATTGATATTATAAACCCAAATGAATAATAAACCGAAGGGAGTAATACTAAAACCCCAAGGGACTAATATTATAAACCCAATATTCATAAACCCAAATATAAATATTACAAACACTAAAATAAGCATGTTTTATTTTCATGGTGAGACAATCTTTGTCAAAATGTGACATTCAAGCATGAGACTAATATTATAAACCCAACATTGGTAAACCCAAATATAAATACTACAGACCCTAAGACAAATATTATAAACATTGAGATAAATATGATGTACCATCATTGATTTTCATATTGAGACAATCCTTATCACAATTCCATGTCGGACCATGGTCGACATCATAATAACGGTGTTTGACTCAGAAATAATAAACCCAGGCGATTGATATTATAAACCCAAGTGATTAATACTAAACCCCAAGGGATTATGAACCACGGGAAATACTATTAAACAAAAGGGACTAATAATATAAAACCAAGGGAATAAAAAACCCAAGGGATTGATATAATAAACCCAAAGGAATAATAAACCCAAGGGATTATTATTTATTTTCATGGTGGGACAATCCTTGTCACAATGTGACATTGAAGTATGGTTGACCATGGTTGGCTACGATTCACAATGGTTTACCGTGTTGGATATTATAAACCTAAGGGAATAATAAACCCAAGGGATTAATATGAGAAACCCAAAGGAATAATAAAACGAAGGGATTAATACTAAGACCCTAAGGGATTATGAACCCACGGGAATAATATTAAATCCAAGGGACTAATATTATAAACCCAACGTATATAAACCCCAAGGAAAATATTATAAACATTAAAATAAACATGATCGAACATCATTGATTTTCATATTATAAACCTAAGGGAATAGTAAGCCCAACTTATTTACATTAATACTAAAACCCCAGGGGATTAATACTAAAACCCCTAGGGACTATGAACCCAACGGAATAATATTAAGCCCAAGGGATTAATACTAAAACCCCAAGGGCTGATGAACCCAAGGGAATAATATTAAGTCCAAGTAACTAATATTATAAACCCAATATTGATAAACCCAAATATAAATACTACAAACACAAAAATAAACATGGTTTATTTTGATTGTGAGACAATCCTTGTCACAATGCAACATTCAAACATGGTTGACCATGGTTGGCTATGATTGACAATGGTTGACCATGATTGATATTATAAACCTAAGGGAATAGTAAACCCAAGGGATTAATACTAAAACCCCAAGGGATTATGAACCCAAGGGAATAATATTAAACCCAAGGGACTAATATTATAAACCCAACATATATAAACCCTAAGACAAATATTATAAACATTGAAATAAACATGATCGACCATCATTGATGTTCATATTGAGACAATCCTTATCACAATTCCATGTTGGACCATGGTCGACATCATAATAAACCATGTTTGACTCAGGATAAATAAACCCAGGCGATTGATATTATAAACCCAAGGGATTAAAACTGAAACCCTAAGGGAATATTATTAAACAAAAGGTACTAATAATATAAACCCAAGGGAATAATAAACCCAAGGGATTGATATAATAAACCCAAAGGAATAATAAACTCAAGGGATTATTATTTATTTTCATGGTGAGACAATCCTTGTCAAAATGTGACATTCAACCATGATTGGCTATGATTGACAATGGTTTACCATGATCGATATTATAAACCTAAGGGAATAATAAACCAAAGGGATTAATATGAGAAAACCAAAGGAATAATAGCACGGAGGGATTAATACTAAGACTTGAAGGGATTATGAGCCGAAGGGAATAATATTATAAACCCAACATATATAAACCCTAAGAAAAATATTATAAACATTAAAATAAACATAATCGACCATCATTGATTTACATATTGAGACAATTCCTATCACAATTCCATGTTGGACCATGGTCTATATTATAATAAACCATGTTTGGCTCATGAATAATAAACCCAAGCGATTGGTATTATAAACCCAAGGGATTAATACTAAAACCCCAAGGGATTACGAACCTAGGGCAATATTATTAAACAAAAGGGACTAATAATATAAACCCAAGGGAATAATGAACCCAAGGGATTGATATAATAAACCCAAAGGAATAATAAACCCAAGGGATTAACACTAAAACCTCAAGGGATTATGAACCCAATGAATTATTAATATTAAAAAGTTGAAGAACGAAGAAAACCAATAACTTGATATTATAAACCATTGGGAATTAATAAACCCAAAGGAAAAATACTTTATTAAAGCCTTGCTTTCAAATCCTTCCCACCGGGACTAAAACCCTCTCATTAACCTTTATAAAACCTTCGCTAACCCTTTAACTGCACATATACAACATTTTCCTCTTTAAACCTTGGTTACATATATATTTAGCGCATAAACCTTCTATCGACACTATTTTCTTAATAAACCATTTACAAAGGAAATATATGCTTACCACACCTTTTCTGCCTTGGTACAACCTTGGCATGCTTTTCGAGATTTACCTTTTTGCTTATCACAATCGCGATTCTCCGCGGGTTTTGTTAACAAAGACCTCTATCGCATCCGATATGCGATAATGTGATTTCGGATCTCAAAACTTATTAACTACGCCACATAACACCATCGAGCCCACTCCTTTGTATATTGCATTACTTCTCTGCCATTGATATTCTCCCGAAAGATCCAACAATTCACATTGGTTTCGGGTTGACCACACGCACGGGGGTTAACTGGCTGATAAATTGGTTTCCCCACTCCAACTCTCTGCCACGCATTGTGATATGTATGAAATCGGTTTATCAACACTCAAACCACTTACCATCTAGTCCTCGCCTGAAATATTGCCTAAGGTTATAAACTCGCCTTTTCTCTACGTTAACCCCTGCACTCCTTCATCGTGCGATGACCGTCGATCTATGAGATCGACGGTTCTCACTCTTTGTCATCACGTCGTTGATCTATAAGATCCAATGGTTCCTGTATACTGAAACCACACTTCTTCGTTTGTCCCTTTAAATTGACTTTAATTCATTCTTCAGTGTTTTCTTTGTGTTTTCAGTTTTTCTTCAGGGTTTCTTTCTTCAACTATTCTACTGCTCAATTCTCTCTGAGCCTCAATCCTCTGCGAATTCTCACTTCGCTTCCTCTCTAGAGCTTCCTCTGATTCTTTAGCTGGATTCCAAGATCCCTAATGACTCCTCTGAATCATTCTCTCCTCTCTGCGTGTGTATATATATTTTTGAAATAAATTTTTACTGTAAGGGATTGATATCATAAATGAAAGGGGCTAATAAACCCATGGGATTACAAACATGTAGGAATAATATTAAACATAAGGAATTAATATTATAAACCCAAGGAATTTAAATATTATAAAACTTAGGATTAACATTATAAACCTATCTCATTAATAAACCCAAGAGATTAATATTAAAAACCCAAGGGATTTTAAAACCAAGGGAATAACATTAAACCTTAGGATTAATAGGGATTAATCAACCATGGATTAATATTAAACCTAACGATTAATATTAAATCCTTTCTAACAATGCAACGTTGGACCATGGTTAAACATGATTGATTTTCATATTGAGACAATATTTGTCGTAATGTGATGTTGGACCATGGTAGACCATCAATAAAACCACATATACAACCATTGTTAAATGTGGTTTAAAATGGTTGACCATGGTTGATTTTTGTCAAATCTTGTGATGTTGGACCATGGACAATGGTTAACGATGGTGATTTTGATATTGAGACAATATTTGTGCCAATGTGACATTGGACCATCATTGAACATGATTGACCATGGTTGAACATGATTGAGCATGATTTTGAGGGAATCTTTGTCACAATTCAACACTTGACCATGGTTGACCATGATTGAAGATGGTTGACCATGATTTATTTTCATATTGAGATAATCTTTGTTATCATGTGACATTGGACCATGTTTCACCATGAATGACCATGGTTGACGATGATTGACAATGGTTTAAAACGGTTGATTTCAAATTGAGACAATCTTTGTCACAATGTAACATTGGACCATGTAATATTAGACCCAAGGGTTTAATATTATAAACCCAAGGTATATAGACCCTAAGATAGATATTAAAAACCCTAAAATAAACATGGTTGACTATCGTTGAGAATGGTTAACTTTCATATTGACATAATCTTTGTCAATGCGATGTTAGACCATGATTGAACATGATTGATTTTCATATTGAGAAAATATTTGTCGCAATGTGATGTTGGACCATGGATGACCATGGTTGATTTTCATATTGAGACAATCTTTGTCCCAATGTGACATTGTACCATGTTTGACCATGGATGACCATGGTTTTCATAATGTGACATTGAACCAAGAGACCATCTTCATCACAATGTGACCATGATTATTGACCATGGTTAACCATGATTAAGAATGGTTGATTTTCATATTGACCATGGTTGACCACGATTGACCATGATTGATTTTCATTTGAGACAATATTTGTCACAATGCGGCATTTGACCATGGTAGACCATGAATGAATATGGTTGACATGGCTGATTTTCATATATTCTTATAATGTGATGTTGGACCATGTTTTACCATGAATTGCCATGCTTGACAATGATTTACCATGGTTGATTATCATATTGAGAAAATCTTTATCACAATGTGACGTTGGACAAAGAGACAATCTTCGTCACAATGTGAACATGTTTATTGACCATGGTTGATTTTCACAATGAGACAATCTTCATCAAAATGCGACGTTGAAACATGGTTGACTATGCTCGACAATGGTTGACCATGGTTGATTTTCATGTTGAGACAGTTCTTTCACAATGTGATGTTGGACCATGGCTGACCATGATTGATGATGGTTGATTTTCATATTGACCATGGTTGACCATGATTGACCATGGTTGAGCATAATTGACCATGATTGATTTTTATATACAATCTACGTGACAATGTGACGTTTGAATAAATATTATAAACCCTAAAATAAACCTGGGTTTCCATCGTTGACCATGGTTGATTTTCATATTCCCATAATATTTGTGACAATGCAACGTTGGACCATGATTGGCCATGATTGATTTTCATATTGAGACAATATTTGTTACAATGCGACGTAGGACCATGGTTGATTTTCATATAGAGACAATCTTTGTCACAATGCAACATTGGACCATGGTTGACCATGGTTGACCATGGTTTTCATAATGTGACATTGGAACAAAAGACAATGTTCATGACAATGTCACTAAGATTATTCACCATGGTTGCCCATGATAATATTATTTAATGTTATTAATACTAATAATTAACGTTAAAATTAATATTTATAAATATTAATAATATTAAAAGTAATATTAATATTCATATTCATATCAATTAATATTAATATTAATAATTAATATTAAAATTAATATTTATAAATAAATGAGAGTACCTTTCGGATTAATCACATTATTAGGATTTGGTCGACATTTTGAACCAACTAATGTGGTTCATCCATATTAGATGTGGTTCATCCACATTAGTTGGTTCAAAATGTCGACCAAATCCTAATAATGTGATTAATCCGAAAGGCACTCTCATTTACAATATGGATCACAAAAGCCTAATATCTAACATTTATAAATAATATTAAAACTTAATATTAAAATTTTATTAATATTTAATGTTATTAATGTTGATGGTATATTATATTAATTAATTAATTAATATAATATCAATAATATTAATAAATTAAAATAATAATAATAAGTAAGATTCTAAATTAAAAAAATTTAATATTATTTTTAATATTAAATGTTGATGATATTATTTATAATAATAATGTTAATGTCATTAATAATTTTAATATTGTTAATTAAATGTTATGAATATTAATATTGGAGATCTATAATTGAATGCATAATTTATTCTTCTAATTATATTCATCATCTATTTCAATTTATTCTTTTAATCTATTTCATATTTTGAGTTTTTTTAGAATTGCATTTCAAAAATTATTATTTAACAAATATATTTCAAAGCTTACTCATTCACTAGCATTGATATCTATAATTTCTCAAATTAAATTTAATCTATTTTACATTTTAAGAATTTAATGTTTAACAAAGATAAATTTTAGAATTATATTTCAATATTTAATATTTTTCAAAAATAGATACTTATCATTTATTAATTGATGTTTTGTTGTTATTTTCCACTTGACATTTTAAAATTTCTATGTTTAATAAAAATAAGTTTTACAATTACATTTCAAAATTTGTTGTTTCACAATGAACATGGATAATTTGATACATATCCTTTTTTTTCTGATTAATTTTAATATACACTTCATATTTTAACATTTCTATCTTTAATAAAGACAAAATTAATATAATATTTCAAAATTTTATGTGTTATAATTACAACTTGGAATCTATATATTTATGATGTGTTGTTATTTTCCAATTTACATCAAATTTTTTAATGTTTTTCTACTCTTTCAAAACCATGTATATTTATAATGTTGTATTGTTCTTCCCCACTTTACATTCTAAAATTTATGTTTAGTGAAACTATAAATTTTTAAAAGTAAGCTTCAAAATTACTATTTCACAAATATGGACATGTATAATTTAATAGATACACAAGATCTTTAATTAATTTTATATTCTATGGCCTGATATGATAATTTTATTATAAAGATACATTTTCAACATTTATAATTTCATAAATATGGGGATAAACAATTTTGTATTTATATATTAATATTCTTTTTTTTCCTATTAAATTTATATGTATATATATATATATATATATATATATGTGTGTTATGTGTGTGTGTGTGTTTAATAAATATGATTTCTTTTTTAATTACATTTCAAGGTTTATTGGACATCTATAATTGAATGAATAATTTATTCTTCTAATTATATTCATCATCTATTTCAATTTATTTTTTTAATCTATTTCATATTTTGATTTTTTTTTAGAATTGCATTTCAAATATTATTATTTAAAAAATATATCTCAAAATTCACTGGTTCACCAGTATTGATGTCTATAATTTTTCAAATTAAATTTAATCTACTTTACATTTTAATAATTTAATGTTCAACAAAGATAAATTCTAGAATTATGTTTCAATCTTTATTATTTTTCAAAAATAAATACTTATCATTTATTAATTGATGCCTTGTTGTTACTTTCCACTTGACATTTTAAAATATATATATTTAATGAAATAAAATTTACAATTACATTTCAAAATTTATTACTTCACAATGAATATGGATAATTTGATGCGCATCCATTTTTTTATAATTAATTTTAAGATGCACTTCATATTTTAAAACTAAATTAATGTTTTATTTTTATTTTTCACTTGACATTTTGAAATTTCTATGTTGAATAAAAATAAGTTTTACAATTACATTTCAAAATTTGTTGTTTCACAATGAACATGGATAATTTGATACATATCCATTTTTTTGTGATTAATTTTAAGATACACTTCATATTTTAAAATTTGTATCTTTAATAAAGACAAAATTAATATAATATTTCAAAAGTTAATGTGTTATAATTACAACTTGGAATCTATATATTTATGATGTGTTGTTATTTTCCAATTTACATTAATTTTTTTAATGTTTTTCTACTCTTTCAAAACCATGTATATTTATAATGCTCCATTGTTCTTTCCCACTTTACATTCTAAAATTTATGATTAGTGAAAATAAAATTTTTTAAAATTAAGCTTCAAAATTTACTATTTCACAAATATGGACATGTATAATTTAATAGATACACAAGATTTTTTAATTAATTTTATATTCTATGGCCTGAAATGATAATTTTATTATAAAGATACATTTTCAACATTTATAATTTCATAAATATGGGATAAACAATTTTGAATTTATATATTAATATTCTTTAAATTTGCTATCTAGAAGACCTAAGGGCTTCAGTTTGAACTACATTAATGTAGAAATATATAAGAAAGGGAACCTTGCAAAAATCTATGTATAAAAGAAGAGAAACCGTAGATATTTAAACACAGAAAAATTCAAGTATTGTGAAATCACAAAATACACAATATTGTGAAATTATAGAATATATAGTGTTGTGAAATTAACATAAGGAGAAATCTTTCACTGTATATTCATAGCTATAGTTTTACAAAAGAAATATAAACAAATTTGCCAGATAGCTAGTACTATAAAAATACCATTTCCAAGAATAAACATCTTTATAAAAGGAAAACTTTATATCTAGATTATAGATAGATATCACAATAAAGATGAATTATCTAGAAAATGAAAACATTGACAAAGAGGAACAATATAACCAAATATCGAAAGCCATTTACAGTAAAAGTATTATTCTGGAAAACAACTTTTCATTAACAAAGGAAGAACCAATAAAGGCTAAGCATTATGGCCACAACAGTGCTAATGCACTCAGCAAAGAAAACCAAAACTACCAATCTGAAAATGATAAATTACCCTTATTATCATACCGCGATGGGTCACCTGCGACTACATAGGTTTCAGGGCAATGTTTGCCATGTATTAACCGTAACCTCGGAGGAGCAGAACCGTCGGACCGAGATTACCTCGATTAAGGGGATATCACCTGAATCTCGACCGAGACTCGCATACAATAACACAGAATTAGAAACATAGAGAAAACTGGAAATCGAAGCTTAGCCTCGACAATATTTCGGCATAGACTAAGCAAGTTGGGAAAGTACAGACTTCGAAATCCATTAGCTAAACTAAATAAGTGTATTAAGTGTTATTCTGGTTTCATGATTATATGCAACAACACTAGCCAGAATGGAATTTAACCATATAAACAATCTGGAATGATAGCAGGGGACAAACCCTCGTTTAAAACAACTGTGCAAGCAAATCACTCTTCAAAGAAAAAACTGAGCATTAAATTAATAAATATATATGCAGAGAGGAATTCAACATTTAAAACTGCCGAGTCAAGCCAAAGCATAAGTTAACCAGAACTCAGAAAGAGTCGACACCGCTGTAGGACAACTTCTATATTGACTTGTGAGTAAAACTTACAAAACCCAAGGGAAAACATTATCACATAAAATTAACAGTTAGCTTAACAATAAAATCTTGACAGAAACAGTCCTCGGGAGGTCTCGACACATTCCATAATACCCAAAAGGGTTCATTAACATTATAATCGCTTCAAGTAAACAAATAAACTTTCTAAAGCATTAACCCCATGAAGTGGCATTCAAAAGGAAACCAGGACTTGTAAGAACCCCTAAATATGGACAAGAACTTGCACATACCCAGAGCAATTGGTTGAATCAGGGCATAGAACCATGACAGAACACTAGAGGTGGTGCCTCATAATGATAGGCACCAAAAGACCTCTGGAAGTACCTGTAGTAAACCCGCAAACAACATTATTCATTATGACAGTAATCAAGAAACAAAATTTGTTGTGTATAGTTAAACCTTAAGAGAGAATAGTTTACTTGCCAAGGCTGCACAACAAGCCAAATCCACCATAGAAACAGAGCATCAGGGTCATTCTCTAGATGCAAAGGAACCGCATGGGATGGCCTACCAGGGTTTCATGACATAAGCCAGAAATTCGTAAACCAAATACTAAACACAACAACACAACTGAACAAGGACCTAACCCGAGGCTTAACCAAAGCTGCTAGACAAGGGCTCTGCCATTAGATGAGATTGAGCTCGCATAGCCCTCGATGGAATGAGGATACTGAAAAAGGATATTCAGCTGGTGAGCAGACATCAGAGGTTCTGAGGTTTACTCCCGCCAATTCTCGGGAGTACAAAAGAGATAAGTTAGAGTTAAATGAATTCTGTAAATGATAAATGACAACCCTACGGTGTACCAAAGAAATTAAATGTTGAGTAGTGTGACGAGTCATGAAATTGTTAAATTAATGGAAAAAACACTTGGCAAACAGTTGAATAGGCATACGTTTTAGAATACAAAGAGGTATAAGAGGCACGTTTCAACTTTTAATTGTTTCACAAACCTGAGGAAAATTGTCAGTCGGTTGTTCATTCCTCTCTGATCCACGTGTCATTAGGTTAATGTAACGAAATGAAATGATCATAGATGTTTCATTATTTATTTTCTTGAATTTTATTTGTCCTAATCCTTATACGTGTTCATAAATAATAAGCACAGTAAATTTTTAATCTTGATTTGGTAAAAAATTATTTTAAACAATGTTTAAACACTTGATTTAGATATGCAAGGAAGTTATCGCTTTCAATTCTATTCATTGATCAGATGGAAACGATGAGAATATACTAGCATCATTCAATTTAAACCATCAGATGAAAGCAATTAATTAAGAAAATGATTAAAGTGCCGAATTTCAATAGGAGGAACGCCTATCGGCATAATTATCAATAAAAACATAGCAACTCCAATCTTAAAGAAATAATTTTAATTCTTAGAAAAGTAATTATGTCGAACACGTTTCTTCATGGTAAATGTAGCTTCATGAATCAATTTGCATAAATCATATTTCTTTATCTTGAGAGGCGTAGCATCAAGAATTTTCGTCTCGTGAAAATATTTGTATTTCATTCCATGTCACTAGTGTACATCTAGACAACATGACGAGGGTTAACGTGGCGGTTTCTTGTATAGATGAGAGCTTGCACTGACTAGCCAACTCCACTGCTTACAGCTGATGCTATGGAATATGTATATGTAGGGTCTTTCACAAGCTTTATTCCAATGTAAACCCGCCCATGGATCTGCTAGTTTTCCACCATGGATCGTCACTGCAGTCTAATTGCTTTCCATTTTAGAGGTTTTCTTGGCAATTTTTTTTTTCCAAATTTGCTCAATGTTTGGCTTAAATTTATCAAAATTAAAGTTTGATTACTGAAAATTTACAAGTTTGATTTAAAAAAAAAAAACTATTTAACTCAAAAAATATAAATAAACAAATAAATCTCATAAATTCCCACCAAATAGACATTGAGATAATCTGGTTCACTGTCAAGAGAATCGATACGGTATTCCTGTACTTTCGCCATTGTGTTTCCTCACAATTTGTGCTATATTTGGTGCTAATTTGACTACTAAAGAAGGAATGAGGGTTTCATGGTTCAAACTTGAGGAGTCTCACTACAATATAGCATCTTTAGCTACCTGAGGTTTGATTTGAGGAATTTAAAGATCCACTACAGTTTTTAACTACAGTTTATAAATTTTTAGTGTTCAGTTTTCCGGCTCTGATTGGATTGGAAGCATCCTATATCAATGGCTCTGCTTTACCATAATTTTCACTCCACTAACACTAGTTTGCAATTGGTCTTCCTAAAGTACATCCCTCTATTCCTGGTAATTTTTATCTTTTATTATTCGTCACCAACACCCACATCCTCAATGATCTGCTCAGTGGATTGAAGGTTCTCCTGTTGGCCCTATGTACATTAGTGAGGTCATTGTCTAGGTCTAGGGAAACAATCCAGAGGCCTCTATGTAAACCCTCTCTAAAGTGAAAGATATGCTCAAGGTTGTCATGTTAACTCTATACATCAGGGAAATCAAAGTAATGGGAAACAAACCCAAAGAATCTACGTTAAACCCTCTCTTGAGTAATTGTTAGCTCTCAAATTCAATTAGCTACATGCACAAGGATCTATTTCACTCCCTAAGGAATATTCTTCTCCTTTTATTGGTATGCTAGCCACTTCAAAACTTTGATGTGCAGAGGTAGTCATCTCGGGCTCAATATGTCTTTGGAAAATCAAAGTTCAAAAGGTATAAACCCCATTTTTACTCAATTTGATGTCCGTTGAAGCACTATAGGATACCCTCAATGACCTCAATGCAATGGGAGCATTGAATTTTTTGGGATACAAAGTAGAAAAATATATTCTTCATTGGATGGAATTCATTACCTTCTACGTGAAAATTGATCAACTGAGGATTCATAAACTTCTATCCATTGTGACTTATATCGATGGTTAAATCCTTACAGTTTGTCTGGAGAAAGTGTGAATGTGGATGACAGAGCATGTAGAGGAAACATCTCTGCAATTGCAAGTTTTTATACAGGAAGACTGATAATATATAGGCATTCCTAGCTAGCCCTAGCACTTTAAATAGTGTTTTTGGAATTTCTTTCAATAGTTTAGTTTTCCAATGATCATTAAAGTTAGAGTGGGTTGAAATAAAAGAAAATATTTCTATTGGTTGTTAGTCTTCTACAAAATAGTAAATGTTTATTTTTTGGGCCTGTAGTATGTTTTAAAACTGCTTCCCCTTGGCTAAGAGCTAGTAAGGAAACAAGTTAATGATATATGACCCAAAAGCATATAGCAAGAGTGAAATCCTCCTGAAGTAATTTAACGTGGCGTGTTTTTCCTTGAATAAGGGTGATGAGTTAGCCTCCATTTGGTGATAGCAGCCAATGATAACAATCCAAACTACTAATTTGAAAACTAAGTTATGATAGGTTTTCTCAATGTATAAAACTAAATGTTTACTTTCATTGTTTTTCTTAGATTTACCAGTTTCAGGACTCTGGAATGGAGAAACTAAAGTGGTAGAAGCTTAGGTCTATTGAAGAAAAATATGGGCTTGAAGTCCATAGTAGAAGAGGGAGCTCATTCTAAGGAACTAATTTCAGTTAATGCAATAGAGATGAAAGCTTTAACTGAAGTACCTAACCCATCATACCAGAATTCAGAACTAGCCTCTGATTTGCAAGCATGACAAGAAACAACTTTTGGAACAACAACAAATTCTCCAAGTATAGTCAGAATGATCAGTTCTGAGACTTCTACCTAGGTGGCAAGTGAGGACACATAAAATCATTTGTTTAAAGGATATATTTGGTTGATATAACAAGGGATCTTATCTTAACTCATGGGAGGACTTCAAAAGATATTTCAAGAAGCAAAACAAAGATAGGCAGATCTAGGAATTGAGCTTGCAAACATATAGGTTTTTACTGCAAAATTGGAAAAGGGACAAAAGAATCCAGATGAAGTCGTCCAAGGAGCAATGAATGCATGCAACAAATAGACTTATTCTAAAATTCTTGATCAAATTTGGTTTTTTGATGACCATGGCTCCTTTGTATGGAGAGTAAGCTGCTCAAGTTCAAGAACATGCCCACTAAAACTTTCATGTTGCATTGGTTTATTTTCCATTTCTGTATAGTGTCAAGTTTCCCTACATTGTCACTATAAAAGTGACATTTTGACTTCAGAACATGCAATGCTCCTTAGCTTGAACCATATTGTTTTCAAGGGAAACCTCTTAAGTCATCAGAACATGTGCTTCTTGTTCCCACTTTCGCAGAACTTCTTTATAACTTCTCATTTTATTTTGCAACATACTATTCTCTTCTTCAAGTTTGTTGAACCTCATTTCAGGCAAGCAGCTTTACTTTTTGAATTCCAGCGAATTATCTTACAATGCTTTGTTCTCATTCTGCAATCTAAAGACTGATTTTTTCATGGTTTGAATTTGAACTTTCTGCTCCTAACTTGGGGCATCTAACTTTTTAGGCAGTATTTAGTTTTTCTCTTTCAACTTTTTCATATTTGGTGGATGGATTTGTCCATTGAAGTTGTGATAGCTTAATGTGAACATTTAACAATAGTAAGTGTAATATTACCAAAACAATTTCCTAGTAGGATGATTTGTTAGTTGGTACAATGGGATGCTATCCTCTTCACTTGGTTTCAAATTGTAAGGGTCTTTGATAAGACTGAAAGAGTAGGAGTACGCTCCCCACTCCAGTGGATTCTCAGCTCTTACTAACAAATTGAAAAAGTAGGCTCCCAACCCTAGTGGAATCTCAACTGTTACTAACAAGTTATGATTCCCTATGATTTAAAAAAACCACATTTTCAATAATCACATCATTATTCTTCTTAATGATGAACGGTTTAAAAAAATAACTTTTGCCAGCTAACTATGAAAGGTTTATAAGCTGCTTGATTTGCACTCTAGATACATTATCTTGACAGTTTTCCTTCCAATCGCAAGAAAGCAAATATCATTCAAACTTGATAGGTTTCACGAAGAAGGAAATGCTTATTCACTCAATTGATGTGCTCATATAAATGGAACTTTAATCTGTTGAAGGTATTCACAATCCATAATCTTTTAGTCAAATTATTTTTCACATTAAACCAGCATATATCCATCTTAAACATGAGCCGAGAGTAATCTAATTTCTTCAAGAGCGATTTTTTTTTATCAGTAGATTATTTAATTATTTTGTTGAGCAAAATTTCAATTTTGATGACCTACAAACATCCTTGCACATCATACTGGGCTATATAATGAGCCTTTCGGCTCAATAAAAAAATTGATCAATTGATTAGAATAGCCACCAAATCTTTTCCTACACTAAATACAAGTGCCTCAAGTTTTTCCAAATATTCCACTTCAATTCAGATGTGAAACAATATGAAAATGACCATGTATAAGCAATGGGAAATGGGATCAGTGGATCTTGGAATTACTAACAAAATATAGCAAATGAAAAGTAAGGATAAAACATAAACAAACAAACCATTAGTGTAGGTCTTACATCATTCCAAGAAAAACTTATCATCCGACGTACAATTAGTTGGTACAATTTTAAATATTTTAAATTTTCATCACACATAATTAAATATCAGCAATTCAAGCATCTATCAATCAAAATATAACACCACAGTGCAGGCGTGGAATTTCAAATATTGTTTTGCTTGTCAAATGAAAATTGGATGATGGACCTGATTTTTTTATGCCAGTCAATTCTTAGATTTATGAATGTTAAATTATTTTTGTATTGAACATACAAATGAAAAAATATATTAATAATAATAATAGCCGATTTATAATAATAAATATTATTGTTTTTTGTATTATCAATTATGAAACAAAATAAGAATATTAATAATAATATCAAATTTATAATAATAAATATTATTTTTTTTATTATCAAAATAAAGTATTATAAAATAATAGTAAATATGTATTAATAACTTTAAATAATATGGAATAACAATAATTTTTGCCCGATAACAAGTTGAAATGCATAATTGTATCAATATAAACATTAAACAATTATTAAATTTCTTTGTCTAAATAATCAAAGGGAAAATTAAAAAAGTTATAGACAATAAATTAAGACCTAAGTAATAAATCGTGACCTCACATTTGTTTGTTGTTTTGAAATAGGTCAAACAAATAAATAATGGAATAAAAAATTGATATAAAAAAGATAATAAATAGGAAAAAAAATTAACATGGCCAATCTTTTTTTAAATGAATGGTAGAATTAACCAACAATGAAGGTTAATTATCCATTAAAGAATGTAATGTTATATATATATATATATTGAATGCAATAAAATATTAAAAAATAGAAGTTAATAAATTAAAACAAGATTTTAAAAATGAAAATCAAAATTTTAAAATCCATGTTTTTAAGGATTTTTTTTTGCATAATAGAGAGACTAAATTGGAATTATGGAATTCAAGTAAGATAATGCCAAAAAAATATTAAAAATAGGAACTCTAATGGGCAGTGTGCTTTTGGCAAAAAGTCAAACTTTTGCACCAATTGGCTCTTATTGAACATTCTTACTTTGAGAGTGTTACACAATGGCTAAGGAAAGGGTTTTTATACTCTTCTGTTGAAGAGAAGGAACCAAAATGGTTTGATTTATAATCAATTTGTTGAGATCATAATAAATTTGGAAATCACCTAAACACATGGATATGAAATCTCCAAAAGGCAGAGATCACAATTTTGAATTGGTTTTAATAGACTTTGTTTAAATTGCAATTGATTTTTTCCTAGTTTCTCACCACAGTCCAATATTATATATCATATACTTGTTATACCATTGGAACATTTATTCCATTATTGTCTGTGGTATTTTGACATGGGATGTTTAGTTGATAGATGAACTTCCATAAGTTTTTCTTCAATGCAGTGAATGAATTGGTTGTTGCAATTTTAAAAAAGAAAGCGAAGGATACAAGAGCCATATTAAATGATTGTGTATCTAAGGGTTGGATCCTTGAAGTTTTATGATATTGAATGAGAAAATTAAATGGTTTTGCTAAGTCTGTGTATTGTTGGTGTATTGGGCTTGCCGACAATGCAAGAAGAAAGCTTGGATTGATTAAGATTTAGAATATCAAAACTTAAATGGTGGGATTTTTTTGCATGAAATCATCTGATTGTACTCAATTGGAAGGCTAAAAGTACCACAATAGAGCTTGAAAAGCAATGGGTGTTATGAATATTGTTGAAATTTTTCATAGATGGAAGGTATTGCAGACACTGCAAGGAAAAGACCTTCTAGTGGAGGTTATAATAGAGGCTTTTAGTGTTAGAAAATTGACAAAACATGTAAAAAAAGATTCCACTAAAACATATGTTTGTGAGAACGAATGTTTCAGCAGAGCTTATAATGGAACTTCATCACATCTGAAAAAATCTAGGCGGTCAAAGGTTTTAGTGGATTTTTTCTCTCTCTCTTTTTTTTTTTTTTATCCGGTGCACTTTATGGAACAAACAACCCCGGTGTGCTACTTATAGAAATGCACCAGGCTTCATACATAATTAAAATCAGGAAGGCATTTAATAGAAAGAGCACTGGAACCTGAAATCTATACCACTAGGAAGCTTACAACAAAAAAATTCTTGGTGCGTTCAACTCAAAGAACACCTGACCTTGAAACATATACTGCACCGGTGCTTATAAAAAAATATCCCTAGTCTTTCTTTGATGAAGGAATGACTCCAGGGCATGCAAAAAATAATTGCAGTTCCGGTGCTTTTTCTTAAACACACAACACTAACACATCTTGTTTACATAAACGCACAGGTGCATTTGTTATATAGAGGGTCCAGTCCTACTAATTTTAGTAGTGCACTAGGAATGGAAATAATATTTTTTAGAACCGAGGGGTATTAGTTCTATGAAATCACTGGCGCATTAAGAGTTTTAATGCACAAGGGCATTAATTAAAAACAATACACATGCTTGAAGATATGAAAGCCGTGATGTTGTCATTTTCTAAAAAGGCACCGAATATGCTAAAAGAGGATGTCACAATGTTTTTTATTTAAAGTAAAGCACCAATGCATTTTTATGCTATGGACACACCACTATTTTTGTATATGATTTTCTCTTTTTTGGAGACATCGACCTATATCGGTGCAGTTATTGTAATTTTTTAAATCCATTATTCATTGAGAAATCGACATATATCTTATAACAATATTCATATAAATTAATATTTGATTAGTGTATTTGTATATGATGTTTAGACTAATTTGTTATATTATCAGATTTCACATCTCTTCATTATAATATTTAATCATCCATATACTTAATCATGGGGTAACATTTCACAGCGATATTAGATAACACAATAGAATATATTAAAATGTGTCTTATTATATATAAACAAGAGGCTCTTTGTCATACAAAATGGGATTGTTATTGGTAACCCCTTGTATTTAAATTAGGACATTATGTCCATGATTACATTAAACAAAATGTCTGATTTTCACATACAATTATTTCAAAAAATACAACAGGTTGCATTGATATCCAAATAGATCATCATTCTTCGTTGGAATTGTTGTCAGTGCTCAAGTTACTTCCATGAATTGGGTTATTTGGAGGAATTTTTTATTGATTGCATTAATTGTTTTCATCTTCTTGATCTTGTTCCATCTGCAAACATAAAAGTAAAGTGTAATGAGTGTATCTACATTGGTGAGAATAATGAAAATTGAAATAAATAATACACATCAATGTAAATTGAAAAAAAATTTACCATAGCAAGAAGTGACTCACGAACTATACACATTCTTTCAAAACCAAATCTCGTGCCTTCTTACAATAACCCTTCAGTTGGTGTAGTTCCATACTTTGTTTCCTGCAAGTTTTATACCCCATAATAAATCATATATTTAATATAAAAGATTTTTTTGTTCTATTAATTATAAATTCAGAGCAGTAAAACAACAAATTCCACAATTAATTTTTGATATGCCAACATATACTCACAACCATTAATTAACCCAATGTCAATCAATTCTTTTGATGACTCTTCTTTGTATGTTAGGACCTATTTGAAAACATTCAAGCATGGTTGTTGTAAAACAAATTAAAATATACAAAAATGAAACCTTGAGTTGTTATAAGGAAATATTAACAATTACTCACAAACTTTGAAATCAACCATTTTCTTCCTTATCATCCTTTCTAATGCGTTGAATGAGTTCCATCTTATTTTCTTTTCTGCAAGAAAATAATTGAAAATTAATATTTAAAGCTAAATTATTTTTTTATATGTAGAAATTTAATCATGATTACATACATTTGAAGCACATTGTTGTTGAGATGGCTCCTCCTGTGATGCAATTATGTCCATTTCTTTGATCATCTCCTTATACACTATTTTGGACATTCCTAGTGGCATGTTTCATATATCAATGCGTTGATCATTTCAGATTTTCATAATATTATTGAAAATGTAATAAACTATTTTTATAATGATATATGAAAACTAATTTTTATAATGATATATGAAAACTAAGTATAACAGAATCGATATTAATAAATTACTGGTTTGTAGTAATATATACATATAATTATAGGAAATCATTTTATACAATTAGGAATGCTACCTTTTGAATGATTCTTTTTTGTTGTTTTATGTTTTTGCTATTGCAAGTCTCACATGTCTCATTGACCATTTCTCTGGAAATGTTTCTTGTAGTTTAGATATAATTTTGTTCTTAGAATCATTGCATTGATTTTTGTATTTTAAGTGGAAACTACGTCTATATGTTGATTCCAGTAGATCACTCTTAGTTTTGTAAGAAAAATTCCTCCTTTCATTAACCTCCAGCACCAGTCCAAATGATCTAAGGACCAATTTATCTTCATTTACATGTTCCATAATTTTTCTTTTCTTAGAACGACATTGATATTTTCCTTCGTTGTTGCTCCATGTAGAACATTAAACATATATGAATTAATAGATTGTTTGCAACATGTTATCTAATATTATTAAGTATATTATTAATGAAAAAAATACCTATATTTGAATAGTATTTTTTCATTCTCTCATTGGGGAGGGTAGCTGATTACTCGGTATTAGGATACAATGATCAAGGCTGGCACTGATGGAAAATAAAGACAGACTGGCCAAGGGAAATATCAACAGATGTATGGGGGCCTCTTGCCCAACAACTCTCTCAGCGTAGAATCATGTTTTCTCAAAATTATGATAAATTAAGATGGGGCCTCTCCAACTTTGGGAATTTTCATTGAAAGAAGCATACCTCATCAAAATAAATGCTCTTGACTGCCCTAGTAGGCCAGTATGGTGTAGAATATGGACCAGTAAACTCTGGCCAAAAGTGGCCCACTTCCTCTGGCTTGTGGGGCACAAAAGGGTCCTCACATGGGATATACTGCAAAAGAAAGGCTTTGCGGGCCCTTATCAATGCCTGCTATGTACGCAAAATGAAGAAATGCTACAACACTTGTTGGACATGTGCTCGAAATCCTATGAGGTATGGAACTCCCTTGCCAACCTCTTTGGGCTTATTGAGTGCCATCCGGAGGAAATTCGGAATACAATGGAGGGATGTCAACTTCATCAATTTAAGAAATTCATTATCAATCATGCAAGGTGGCCGACTATGGGATTCACCCTTTGGAATATCTGGAAAGGGTGCAATAGGGAAAATTTTAAAGATCAACCTCCCTCTAGCCTATTGATATGGAACTAGGTCATAAAAAGCACCAGCGAAACCATCTTATCTAAGAGATGGGACCCTGAAGTCTGGAAGGTTGACCCTCAAGAATCTAAGATTCTCCTCTCTTTGAACCTCTCTCAAAATCTGGTCTACCCATCGCCGCCTCTTGGAAGGCACCACCCCCCCAGCCCCCAATATCTCCGTCAGTCTTCCTTAAGGCCCCAGATGGCTGCATATAAATTAATTTTGATGGTGCCTCCAAAGGCAACCTAGGCCCAACAAGCTTTGATGGTGTGCTTCATGACTGAAAAGGAACTTCATGGGGCATTTTCTTGGGATATTGTGGCTCACCCACTAACAATGTAGTTGAATTAGCTGCACTATAGAAAGGTCTTATCCTCTCTCAACAACAACATTGGCACATGATTCACTTTGTAGGAGATTCTTGACTAATTTTGCAAATTACATAGAAGATCATCAATGGCTCGACTTCTTGGAAGCTAGCAAAAAGTTGATGTTTGGAAGCTCTATAGAAATTCTGCAAATTCTCTACAAATTTACCTCTAAGACTATGTATAAAATCTAACTGTAGATTAACCAGATAATGCAATATAACCAAAGAAAAATACTATAAGCTACTTCTACTATCAATTTGCGGAAGCTTAAAGATTGAGCAAGATCGAGCTGAACACATATAACCAGAAGAAGAAGAATCAATCATCCAAGACACATGAAAATACTTTGGGGAAAGCATCAACTAAAATCCCCACTATCTGTATTATCATACAAGGTGGAAATACATTAGAATTATACAAAGCCTTAGCTCTCAGTACAATCCTCTTGGATGCTCATAGGCAATCAAAGCTTCTCACAAGCCTTCTCCTCTACCGTCCAAGCTCCTATTTCCTTGCGTTGTTTCTCCTCGATGATCCTCCTATTACCAAGTAGAAAACTCTCAACCAAGTGGAACACTAATCTCTCACAATGATCTCACACCCTGTCAGAACTACGCAATCCTCCAAGGAACCTTACCTTGACTGCGTGCATGAGTTTCCTTTATAGGAAAACACATGCAACTAATAGTACACTGTCCTTGACATTTACCTCAACTAGGTATTTTTCATAATAGACATGCATGAGTTTCTGATATGGGAATCTTCAGTTATCTGGAGTACACTGGTTGAGTGCATGCATGCATCAACTGACTGATAACTCACAATTAGTTCCTCAAATAGTTTGGAACTAATTTAACTAGACTTAACTCAGTAAACTGAGCTAACTAATTACAACTCAAATATAATTCAATCTTATTTCGTTAATTAAGAGATAATCTCCGTAATTTAAGGGATAACTCTTGCATGACTTCAGAAAGAATTCTAACTTGAACTTCTCCAACTAATTAATCCATAATGAATTCATTAAATATTTCCAAGAAGCCGGTGAGACTAAAATTTTAATTCAAGGACAGATTAAAATTGCAATATTCTAGATTCTATATTTATCATTTCTTGTTGCTATTTTCAACACTCCCTCTCAATAAGAAAAGAATTCAACTCAATCCCAATCCTGAACCTTTGGAATGTTATGCTTGCAACACTTCTCTCTAGTGTTGTTGCTCCAACAACTCCAAAAACAAAAAAAAACATCCAACCTGAATCAGTGTGATGCATCTGTCATCAAAGTCTCCAACTGCTATTGCCCCTATTAATTGAAAACTTTGTGCTTTGGTCGACTCTCCCTTTCTGCACTATTTTCAATCCCTCTCTGCGCTCTTTAGTATCTGATTGCTCTAGCCTCTGTCACTTTGATCTCTGACTGCATCAATCCCACTGATTCCTTTTGCTACTATGTACCTTGGGATCCCATAGCAAGGTACGATCCATAAGATAAAACCTCTCAATGGACCCTGCCCAATTTCAACGTTCTTGAGATTATCACTTCACATCACCCCACCTCACACCTCGAGGTATGGTTGCACGGGGGATTCACTGGGGAAGCAATAGCATACCACGTGAGTTCATATTGGGGTTTATATATTGAGAAAAATATGGCATAATATATTGGGTGATATATAGGGGGCAAAGGGTTTTTATATTGGAAAGTATAAAAAATGGAGCTCAAAGTTAATGAAAAAATATAAAGGGGTAGAAAAAATGTTAATGAAAAAATGGATACCTTCAATATCTAGCGCAAGTAGGGGTTTTTAAATTGCGAAGGTGTATTGGGTTTTTATTGGTAGGGACTTAAATAATGTGATTTTTAAGGGTATTTTCCAATATGTAGTCAAATTAAGGGTGTTGTTTAATATACCACGAACGCACGTGATAGATCAGAGGCTCATTAAGTGAAGCCCCAATGTATGGTTGCATGTGATCCCTTTGCCCACTTCTCCAATTGTGGCTCCTCCACAATTGTCTGAGACTTCTTCTGGGGCTGCATGTTGAGAGGTAGTTTACTCTCCCTCTCAACCACCAAGTCTCTAACATTTTCCTTGCTCCTCAAGGCTTTGCATTCATCTTGAACCTCAAGAACATATAGGTTCTTAACTCGTGAACTGATCTGTTTCACCTGTCTCGTGGTGATGTGTCTAAGGAATGCCTTTCCTTTACTGAAGACAACATTGTAGCCTTTTTCCTCCAACATTGCGACTGATACCAAGTTCTTCTTTAGTCCAGGCACATACTTCACATCTGTCAAGGTGATAGGAGCTCCATGCTCCCTCTTAAAAGAAACTGTGCCCACTCCTGAAACACTATACCTTCTATCCTCACCCATCTCTATGCGCATCTTGAGGTATTTCTCCTCCAAGGCACTAAATAAACTTTTATCTTCGGTCATGTGGAATGAGGCTCCATTTTCAAGATACCAAACACAACCCATCATCAATGACACCATGCATGCGATGAGGGTAAAGTCCATTTCGAACTGAGAGGCTAATGCCTCACCTTCCGATCCTTCCAAGGATCCCTTCTTGGACTTCTTCGATGGGTAATTAGTCGCATAATGTCCCATCTCAATTGAAGTATGATATGAATTAGATTTGCACCTGCAACCCTGAACTTCAAACTTCGAATTCTCTTCTCCATATACTGTTCACTACTCCGATAAACTTGGCTCCAATACCATGTAGAAATTTTGCAAATTCTCTACAAATCTACCTCTAAGGCCATGTAGAAAATTTGACTATAGATTAACCCGATAATGCAATATAACCGAAGCAAAGTACTATAAGCTACTTCTACTATCAATTTGTGGAAGCTTAAAGATTGAGCAAGATTGAGATGAACACATATAACCAGAAGAAGAAGAATCAATCATCCAAGACACATGAAAATACTTTGGGGAAAGCCTCAGCTAAAAACCTCATGATCTGTATTATCATACAAGGTGGAAATACATCAGAATTATACAAAGCCTTAGCTCTCATAGCTAGCCAGCTCTCAGTATAATCCTCCTAGATGCTCACAGGCAATCAAAGCTTCCCACAAGCCTTCTCCTCTGCCCTCCAAGCTCCTATTTCCTTGTGTTGTTTCTCATGGGTGATCCTCTTGTTACCAAGTGGAAAACTCTCAACCAAGTGGAGCACTGATCTCTCACACTGATCTCACACCCTGTTAGAACTGCGCAATCCTCCAAGGAACCTTACCTTGACTGCATGCATGGGTGTCCTTTATAGGAAAACACATGAAACTGATAGTACACTGTCCTTGACATTTAGCTAAACTGGGTCTTTCTGAGAATAGACATGCATGAGTTTTTGATGAGGGAATCTTCAGTTATCTGGAGTACACTGGTTGAGTGCATGCATCAACTCACTGATAACTCACAATTAGTTCCTCAAACAGTTTGGAACTAATTTAACTGGACTTAACTCAGTAAATTGAGCTAACTAATTACAACTCAAATATAACTCAATCTTATATCCTTAATTAAGGGATAATCTCCTTAATTTAGGGGATAACTCTTGCATGACTTCAGAAAGACTTATAACTTGAATTTCTTGAACTAATTAATCCATAATGAATTAATTAATTATTTCCAAGCAACTAGTGAGACTAAATTTGATTTTAATTCACAATTTCAATTCAAGGACAAATTAAAATTGGAATATTCTGGATTCTATTTTTATCATTTCTTGTTGCTATTTTCAACAAGCTCAACTTGAATGCATCCAACATTTATGGATAGCTTTGAGTATGCCTCAATACGACACGTGCTGCGTGCAAGGAACAAAGAGGCGGATTGGCTTGCAAACATGGGAATGATCAATATTCACAAGGAATTCTCAACAGCATGGCAAGAGGTCAAGAGCAAGGATGAACTTAATTTAGGAGAGCTCCAATCCCTACAGGGTCTCCTAGAAGCAGACTTAGGCATCCCCAATGGGGGTGTAAATAGAAATAACATGTGGCAAACGAGCGGCGTACAAATCCTACTTGGCTTCCACATGCCCACTAAATTCTCCTTAATGACTATGGGCATAATTAATACCCAGTAGGCGGGCGTCCTTCCCACTAGTTGCATCATTAAATCTCCATCTTGACCTGGGAAGGCTTTTAGTGTATTGTGATGGGTGATGAGGTGGGGGTCTTTAGAGAATTTTGGTTTTGAACTGTGGTTTTCTCAGCAGCAGTCATGGCCCTGGGTAGGTGAGGGATGTGAGGTATGGATTATCTAGGAGCAAGGTGAGGTCTCATTCTAGGGAGGCTTATGGGACCCAGGCACACCGAGGGTGGTTACGACATTGTGGCTCTGTTGGGGTCTTATGAGTTTGTTGTTTGTGCGTCTAGTTCTTACCATGGAGGACGAATTGTGCTATGGGTTGCATCACTGCCTCCTCAGTATGTGTTTCGGCTCTAGTTTGGTTTCGAGGTGGGAATTTATTTACATTAATTCCATCAGTATTGGAAGGGGTGGTTCCATGAAAAATGCCTCTTGCTATCCTACTGGCTTGGTGGGTCGCACCACTCTCGTCGAGTGGGGTGAAATTCGCACGATCTTGATTTGGGGTGGCATGGAGGGCCTCAGGAAGCTGAGGTGTTGAGCCTCAAGTTTGAGGTCGGTAAGGTCTAGTAATTAGTTTTGTGATTTCTTGTTCACTACTCATTTCGGTTCAATTTGGTTTTTTTTGTCAAAAGGGAGGTTAAACTGTAGGACCCTTGGAAAGCGCTGCTATGGTCAGTGTGGGTTTGTCTATCTGTCATTAGTCATTTGAAATTCCCCTTAGCTCACCTCAATGTCACGTTAGAGGGATCGTTTGTGCCAGGGGGAGCTTCTCTTCATCTAGAAGTGAATCAACAACATAATGATGACAACCACTCATCATCTGATGATGCCACCAGTCGGTACACGGAGGCAGATGTGGCCATTCTCCTTCTCACTCTCCGGGGAAATTTTTAGCCCCAGTCAGCCTGGATACGATTGTAGACCAGTTGCACCATGTCCAACTAAATATAGATATTATGAAGAACCTGCGCTACGAGGACAAGAACAAACTGGTGGCTTACATCAATGATGTAAAAAATGTACAGAATGAGATCCTGGACAATTTGGAAAGCCTTCAATGATAACACAGGCACACCAACGATCATCTTCGCACTCCAAAGGTGAGGATAGAACAAATTGACTTGTACATGCATGATGAGGCAGCTCTCTTTGCTGCCCCTCCTGTCTTTCCGCCCAATCCGCCTCCTTGAGAGGTTATTTCTTATTTTAGATGTGGCTCAATTTTGGTAAATGTATGGTATGGCCAGTAGGCCAAGCGAAAATAAATTCTGGTACTGGGTGTAATTGTTTTCTTCCAAGCCCTATGCACTCTAAATCTGGATGACATGAGAATAAAGGGTATTTGGAGATGAATTTTGTACTTAGTTTCCTTTCGATAATATAATGCAAGCTTGTTGACTAACAAAAAGAAAATTAGTATTTTTTCATTCGCTCGATTCATCATTCTGCAATTTTTCTGTCATGGTTTTACACTCTTCTGCACTTAGATTAGAAATAATATTATCTATAATTTTTCTATCAGGCTTTTACACTCTTTTGCATTTAGATTAGAAATAATATTATCGACCTTTTTCATTTTGTGGCTCTACATGAAACCCACCAACTAAAACATATTGGTTAAACTTACATATAGTTCAAACATATTAATTTTGTAAAGAATTTACAAAGAACTTGCCTTCTCTAATTTTTTTGATGTGTCATCATTGTGTTGAGAAATTTCTTTGTTACTTGAGACCTTCAAAGACATTTTTTATCAATATACAACCTGTAACATTCAATACAAAAGCCATTAGATATATTTTACAAATAGATGAAATAATTTTCAGCCAAAAAAATCTCTGGAAACTGGTGCATTTATAATAATAAATGCATTGGTGCAGTTATAAGATTAAACATATCGAGCTTTTAATTGTTCAGCATCACCTTGGAAAATTAATTTTTAAAATAATTTTAAATTAGGACGGTGCAATTTGTAAGGCTAAATGCACCGCACTGATTTAAATATGTTATTAGGAACATGTGTGTCGATGCGTTATATTACACTGGGAGCAATAATAAATAAACTAGATACAATCAAAGGTGTTATAATATATCGATGCATTCAAGTACTCAGGTATCCCCGATGCATTATGTTACATAGGATGCACTACGACTGTACCAATCCCGGTCGCACTGTACCTTCGCCATCCCCTAAATCAATGTGCATCTACAAATATTTCTCCTCCAGGTCACTGAAAAAGTCTCTACACCCTGTCATATGGAACAAGGCACCTAAGTCCAAGTACCACGTGCTCCCCATCATTGTGTTGGCCATGCATGCAATAAGGGTAAAGTCAAGTTTAAATTGTGAAGCCAAGGCTTCACTTGCTGCTCCTGTTAATGTCTTCTTGTTTTCCTTTTTGTGTGGACACTCTGTGGCACAGTGCCCATGACAATTAAAGCATTTAATTTTGGACAAATTTGTTTTCTTAAACCCTTGGCTGGATTTTGGTTTGGTTTGAGATTTCTTCCCTTTTCCCTTCTTTCCCTTTCCAACCAGTGAAATTTTTCCTGCATTCTCACCCTTAGATGAAGTCCCATCTCTACATTTTCGGCAAAAAAGTAACTCTGTGGTATATTGGTGTTGCACTCAGTTTGGAACCCTGAGGTCTTGAGATCAATCCACGATTCTCGACGGGATTTCCGTTTTGTAATATATATTAAAAAAAAAAATTGAAGCCCCTTATGATTCCTACTTTGGTGGTTCTATGGGCCACATGTGACCAAGGGCATGGGCCATAGGCCACACACCCTCCTTGGACCTACTCCTGGTCTCCCGGTAGTAATATAACCTTGGTCTAAGGCGTGGGTGGGGTACCACATGCCCCGCCCCCTTCACTTGCACTGGTGGTTACTTTGCATAACAAGAATCTGTGGGTTAGCGCTTAACCTCCGCGCTCATATTCGATGCTGCCACCAGTGGTCATGTTACCTAATAGGAACCTGGGGTTGGGGAATTTGGGCACACCTGCAAGCCTGACTCTCTCCCCCAACCATCGACACAATAAAAAATAAATGTAAGTTTCCCACTATGTATAACAAGAACCACCCATAGCCTGGTTGGTCGGTTGTCCATTGCATGTTTGGGAAGTCATGCGTTCATTTCCTATGGAGGCTTGTCGGTTGTTCAAACCAATTTTTGGCACCAGATAAATCACAAGGCCATATGCAGGCCTCTCATTGGGCCACATGGCACCCTTTAATATGTAGACCATGTGGTGGCCCAGGATTGACCCATCTCATGAACCTGCAAACCAATACCAGCACGCTGCCTGTCGATTCCTAATAGGCTCCCATACTTCCAAGTCAGTAGATGATGTTAGAATGACATCATCATATGGAGTGCCATGTCGCATCCATACACTACACAGTCAACCTTGCAATTTGACTTTTTAATTGTTTTCCAAAAACTTCAAAACGCGATAACTTCCTCATACGGTGTCAGATTGAGGCAATTCAATCGTCATTGGAATTAGAACGATGAGATCTATGATTTGGAACTAATTTTGGGATATTTTGAGCAATTAAATATTTTAGCATATTTTTTATCCCCTGGATCAAGGAGAGAAACATGGAGAGAAAGGGAAGAGAGAGAGTGAGACATAGAGATGGAGGGGGCAGAGAGGATGAGAGAGGAATGGAGATAGTGACATAGTTGAAGAGAGAGAGAGAGAGAGAGAGAGAGAGAGAGAGAGAGAGAGAGAGATGGGGGAGAGACAAAGGGAGGTGGGAGATGTAACACCCCACCCCACATTTACTTGCTTTTATAAGCTCACTAGGGTAAACATGAGATCATATTTCCTATGAATGACATACAATCCATGTTCCAGTTATGTATGTGGGTTCTACCATCCTAAAAATTACTACTACTTCCTAGGGACACCACATCACCCAGATGTCAGAAAACATCTACTGATGATATTATCTTGAGTTGGAACTATCTTCTTACCTAACTTTACAACCCATCGCACACATGCCAAGATGTGCATGTGGCTAGAATGGTCCAACTGCATGCACAAGCTTTCCTTCGTGCGATACAACTGAGATTTCTTAGTTAAAAGTCTGCAGTTATAAGCCTTGTTCAAGATCTTTAGGGCTAGCTACAAACTAGCTACCTAGAACTATCCATAACTTCCTAGAATCCACTGAATGATGATGATATGTTTGTATAATCTATACTTAGGCTTAGATCTTGCCAAAACATGTCAAACACATGATAAACATTTAGAAAAACACATAGTAAACATAGTAACTACTCATGAATGTGCATCTCTTCATTATTTCCTTAGTTGTATCAGAGAATCATTAAGAAGGCTCACCGCCCTCTCAAACTAGCTGCATCAAACACTAGTTAACTCATGCATTCATATAACCATTGAATAACTTATCAAGTCATGAGCAAGATCCATAACAAGAGAAAATCATAGAACAAGAATGCACCATGCTTATAACCAAAATTTAACCATAATGAATCCATAACAAACTAGTCATAAAATCAACATAATAGCCAATACATGTTCTCATTGATCTCAATAAGAAATAACACATAATAACATATACATAAAGACAACTAAGGGACTTCCATGTACCACCCGACCATAAATTGGGTTGAACCAAATCTCTCTTTTAGCCAATCACCCCTGTGCCATATTCCAAGCATGAATGTGGGATCACATGGGATAAACCAAGACAAACCAAACTAGGGCTTCTAGAGGCTAAACCACCTCAACCCTCAACCCAATGATTTCACTTAAACCGGTCCGAAAATCACCAAAACCAACCTAGCTTGGATGCCTCCAACTTTTTTCACCATACCCAGAGGAACTTTCCTGTCTCCACGCACCTGTCAAGAGTTCCAGGAGAAACGCATCTCCACCCTCAACCCTTGGGAATTTTCCTGAGACCACCTCAACCAGGATCCAAAAGCTACCAGAAATCCACAACTTAATCAAAACAAGAAACCCATTGCATCGTGGTTATCCAGGAAATGGCAAGGCAAAGCTAAACCACTGTCAATCCAAGCAAATCCCATGTGAATGACAATAAAATAACCAATAAACCAAATGCATTTACCATGCATTCAAATCTTAGCAAGGAAATAACACATGCAACCTGTTACTTGCAATGCCCTCCTTTTGTAACTACTTTTCCAACCTTCTTTCTTGTTTCCCATGAATTCCTTTGCTTGCTCGCTTGCTTCTTGCCAAGGGGGCTTCATTCAATGAACCTTTGAATATCATGTGCGTTCATGGCATACTAAACAATATCCTTAATTTGACTACATATTGGAAAATATCTCTAAAAATCATATGCCGAGAAGACCAAGCATCATGTTTGTATTGAGGAAGCTCGAGTTATTACTAAGGTTCCGCAGTTTCACCACCAAAAATTAAGAGAAGCCATTGAAATTGAAAAAAGGCCAAACAATCTCAATAGAGATGATGGCTGGAAGATCAGCAGTTGCTGGATCGTTTCCCTCTCCTCCTAGTCGGTTTCTTACTCCTTATCGCCCATCTTCTAATTTATTGGAATTATTATGTATGCATTAGATAGCTTTAAATTTATATTTAATTATTAAACCCTATTAATAAGCTATACATTCCATTAAATTAGTATTAATAACGCTACTATAAGAATACTATAATAATAAAATTTATAATATCAATTCTAGAGTTATAAGAATATTAAGAGTAATAAGTCCTTAGTTTTTGGTTCTTTTTTAGGAATTTTCCATCATATTCTTTCCCTTAAATTTACTAGATATATCTAATCTACAATTTATTAGATAGCTTAAATAGACTTATTGGGCTCCACTTATAACAATATACAAGCCATTAATAACTTAGGATTATTAAGTATTAAGTAATAATAATATAATAATATAATTTTAAAGTAATAATTAAATCTATAATATTATACTATAGTTAGAAGGATATTATAGATAATAAATACATTATATTATTAATATGTTTAACTATGAAACATTTTGACATAAATATAGTTAATTTCTCTTAATTATTAATACTACTAGTTTAGTTAAGCATTATAATAAAATTATTAATTGAACATTCAAGAACCGAGAGTATATTATAATAATAGATATTAATTCATTGATTAAATTTATCTAATAAAATTATTATAATTATCTATATATATAATAAAAATAAAAATATTGGTCCTTGTCCTTATCCCTTAATCCAGTCAAGTTCGATTGGTTGGTCAAAGTTAGCTGTTTTTTGGTCAAATATAGTCATTAGTCTAATCCCTTATAACTGTTTCTTAGTCAAACATAGTTGCTGGAAGATCTGCTCTCCCTATTTAACATGCAGCCTTGGTCTGATTCTTCAACTTGTCCTGATGTTGAACCACACTTGTTAGTTCGAAATGCGTCAACAAATATATCATACTGTGATTTACGCCGAAATATTTTCTCATAACTTGATATGGATCACAGAAGCCTCAATTTTACAATTGAACCCCTACAAATGTGAACCTAATATACCTTCCCAGTTTAAAAAACCCATACTTTCACTACATATTGTAGGTATCCTTTTTTTCATTAACATTTTGTATACCCTTTTATATTTTTTCATTAACTTTGAGGCCCATTTCTATACCTACCAATATAAAACCCCTTTACCCCCTATTATATGCTCAATATATTTTGTCATTTTTCCCTCAATATATATCCCCCAATATAAATGCACGTGGTATAGTATTTCTCTCCAAGTGAAGGCCTTGTGCTTCTTGCTTACTTGCGTCCAAGTGCTCTCCCTCTCTCCAACTCCAAGCGAAAATGCTTCAATGTCCAATTGAATGCTAGAATGTGGCCAAGAGTAACCAAGAGTGATCAAGAGTAGCTCAAAGTAGCTAAGAGTGACTAAGAAAGCCATAGAATATTCTCCCTCTACTTTTATTTTTCTTTTCCTTCAATTTCCTTTATTTTCTCTTGCATGCATATTCTTGTCTCTTCACCTTCCTTTTCTCCTATTTTTCTTTATTTCTTTAATTAATTGTCATTTATTGTCTTTTTCCTTTGCAAATACCAATTCCCATAGACAATAAATAATTATCCATAAGTGATCCCCAATGTGATTGTTTTTCCTTCATTCAACTTGGAATGCATGTCCCATGACTTAATTTGATTTACTTACATGGGAACTTAACTTGGGGCTATTACAAGAGAGGAAGGAAGAGAGAGAGGGATCGAGAGAGAGAAGGAGAGAGGGAGGTAGAGAGAGACAAAGTTGGAGGGGCATAGAGAGAGGGAAGAACAAAGATATAGAGAGATAGAGGTGGAGAAAGAGAGGGGGTGACAAAGGAGAGTTGGAGAGAGAGAAAGTAAGAGAGGAGACGAGAGGAGAGAGAGAGAGAGAAATTAGGGGGGAGAGAAGGAGAGATAGAGAAGGAGATAGGGAGGAATATAGTGTGTGTGTGTGTGAGAGAGAGAGAGAGAGAGAGAGGAAAAGAAAGGATTTGAGAGAAAGAAGGAGAGAGGAATGGAGAGAGAGATGGACTTATGAGGGGGAAAGAGAGGGAGGGAAGAAGAAATAAATAAAAGAGAGAAAGGTGGAGAGAGAGAAAGGGTGACAAGAGAGAGAGAGATCCAACCTAGATATGGTATGTGTGTATATGAAAACCAACATAGATCCATCTTAACCCCAGATCTATTAAATGTCAAGAGGGATCAAATCTCTTGGGATGCAAACCTCTTTTTTGAGTGCAAAACTTGAGGAAAGGTTTGCACCCCAAAATATTTGATCCCTCTCGATGCTTGATAGGTCGAGGGTTAAGATAGATCTAGGCTACTTTAAACATAAAACCTTTGCAACGAGAGACACTCTCTAGCCCAATATGGTAGAGATGTTGTAATTCTCTATCTTGTCTTGTCCTTTTTAACATTTTGACTCAGTGAAATTAAACATAAAAGAAAAAAGAATAAAAATAAAAATAAAATAAAATTAATAATTAAAATATGAGAACCCATGGTATTGATTCATGGTATTCATTTACCAAACTCCCAGAGAGATCAATTCTATTGAGATGTAAATCTTTGTTAAAGTGAAAAGAATTTTAATCTCTCTATCCTTAGTAAATACATAGTTAAAATATATCTATATTAATTATTAGATTTAAAAAAATAAACAAAATCAACTAAAATATTTATTAATTAAACAATATCAAAATTAGTTAACTAACATCATTAAATCTAAAATTAAAAAATAGACACTTCAAGATTTAAAGCATTGCTTATTAATGCTTTATTTTAATAGAAACAACTTCCAGACCCTAGTGAATATGATTATCATTTATGTATCAGTTGAGGGGGAGTTTCAACATTTAGGATTCGAATAGCGTGCGCAATGCTCCAGCTTTCATGGTGCCCACTGCCTGCCTGCCCTTTTGCTGGGGTCTACGCACGACGGATGTTTCGTATTTATTTTCATGGAAGAAGTCGTGTTAGGCAGGACAAGCACTTAGGCATCTACAGTTGTAAAGCCACTTGCTCTCAACACAAATGTCAAGGATCAAATTATGGGAAAGAGAAAATAAAGCCAAATTAGTTTGCAATCTGTCGCCGTAATTTGGCTGGTCATCAAAAGAATCGGTTGGCTAGCGTTCCAGTTTGAGATTTTCTCCCCGCGTGCGGTATCTTTGGTTTTGGTTTGTTTTTTATTTTATTTTTTAAATGAGTATGGGTTATTAAAAAGAATTATTTAATTATTAATTTGATTTTATGGTCATTTTTGTTATAATTTTTCTTCACAAATTAATTAACAAGGTGTTTAATTGTTTTAAAGTTTTTGATAGAATTGTGTGAAACAATTTTTTATTAGTTACACAATTTTTTATAAATAATAATGTTTTTTTTGTAATTTTTTATAAATAATAATGTTTTTTTTGTTATGTAAGATATATTTCTGAATTTATAAATGGATTTATTTAAAAAAAAAAAACACAAACAAACCATGAAGCACATGCGCACAATTTACATTTCAAAGTTGCGATTTAAACAATCTTTTATATTTTCAATTAATTTTAATTGAAAAATTTTAAGAATACAAAATTATCGATCAAATTATATAATTTAATAATATTTTTTTTCTATGTGGTTTATGGATTATAAATTGATGACCCATAACCATGGAGCCAGAATGTCAAGAGAACTAAACCTTTGATTTTAGACTTTTATGATCCATATTGATTTTGATAATGTCTTTGTTGGTCTACTTTGCCAACCATCTAATGTGTTTCATTAGTGAAGATGAACCACATTAAATAGTTCTAAATGTTGGCCAACAATTTATGATATTATCAAAATCAAGATTAAACCAGTAATCTTTTAATAACAAAAATGCTTTTGCAACTTAGAAATGACCCATTAAACTAACCCTCACAAATAACTATTAATAATAATTATTAAAATAATATTTACCTTTTAAAATAATACTCTAAAATGATTAAAAAAACAAAAATTCAAAACTAAATTATATAATTTATTAATAATAACTCTTAAACATGAGAACAAATTAGCTAAAATAAAATTTTAATAAAAATTGGAGCAATTTTAAATTTATGCTTTTGACTTGTGAATTTATTTTGTAACCGGTCAAATACGTCTTAAAAAAAAAAAATTCCGTCAAATTCGAGATCCGCCGAGGCACAGCAAGTGAACGCGTTGTACTTCTTTGACAGATTGTTAATTTAAATTCATTAAATAGAGTTTAATAAAATGCATAGATCATGATGTGATAAAAATGATTTAGTCAAATTAACTTTTTAATATAATTTTTTTTCCACACATATAAAATATTTTTTAATTAATAATAATAAATTAAAAAAATATTTTAACATTAAAAAAATTAATCTACATTTACAAATAATACTCAAAAATCAGTTCGGCCTGGAGTATGCCGTAAAACTGCTTCTGCTTGGCTAAGAGCTCGTCTTCCTCGGACGTAAGGAAACAGGTTAACGGCCCAAGACCCAGAGGCATCTGGCAGGAGTGAGAGCCTGCTCCCGATTACGGACCACCAGCAGGGTTATGTCAGGTGGCGTGGTTTTCCTATTTAACAGTGATGAGTCATCCCAGCATTCGCGGATAGCAGCGAGAGATGGCTGTCCTCACTGTTGGTTTGACACCTGAGTTCCACCTTCGGAAAAAAAAAATACTCAATAATCAGTTTTTTTCTTTTAAATATTTTAAATAAATTAGATGTTATGGTATATTTTAAAATTTTAAATAAATTAGATGTTATGATATATTTTAAAAATATCGTTTTTTTGGGTCAAGAAAGTCCTACAACACAACCAAAAAAATTAGGGAGATCAAGAAAGTCCCACAACAAAACCAAAGAATTAGGGAGATTACTACACGTAAACGACTTCACCCTAAACCTCTGATCTCATAGTATTAATCAGAGGGAAGTTGAAGTTGCTATAAGAGCAGTCCAGAAGGTTTAAGCCTCAAGATTGCTCATATCTTTGATGCCAGTACACTGGTCAAGTGCCGAATTCTCAGGTTCAGTTGCAAATCAAGAAACCCTACTCTCGGATATGGAAGCTCTTGTTCATGGCGGTAAAATTCATGAGCAACATGGCACAATTGACAATAATACTTCGCTTAGGTCCGCATCGTCTCTGAAGCAAGCGATCTCTGCCATGGAATTCGAGAGGCCGGAAATCGAAGGTGAGGCGCCGCTTAAGGTCGCGAGATCGAGGTCCGCTGCGGCAGTCGAGGATGCGTGCAAGCAGTTTCGAAACTATGTCATAGCGATGGTTGCGGAGGACAAGAATGTGAACGATCTTATGGATCTGGAAGAATTGCTGTATTGTTACCAAAATATCACGTGTCCCGTTTACAGGGATTTGCTGAGCCATTTTTATGCGGAGATTTGTAGTGATATCTTCCTGGATTCTGCTTCTTCCTCTTCCGACGATGAAACAAGCCTCAGCGGTTCTTCAATTTTTTAATGTAAAGAATTACAGTTCTGAGAGCTTTGTGTACGTGTGGGGCTAGAAATCTAAATGCCAATAAAAGGAACTCGAATTTCTTTCCCTAAAAATCTATACAAATAATGCGCATGATGATTTTGTTATATCTTTAGTGGATAATATGGTTATTTTACCAGAAAATGGTATGGCTTTTCCATTCTTCTGTACAGTCTTCCTGCAAAAAAAACCTTGACGAAACTGAAAACAATCTAAAATAAAACTTGTTAAAGAAATAAATTATCAATAAAAGCACAATATATCAAATCTTGAAGCAATACTTTTGAAATGCTTAGAATTTAAGTAATTATGTGATGACGTTTCTTCATGGTGAATGTAACTTCATGAATTTTCATGTCGAAACCAGTCTGCATAAATCAACTTCTTTTATGGTGATGGGCGTAGCCTCACGAATTTTCGTCTCCGAATCAGTTTGCATAAACCGTGTAGACCACGTGGCAAGGGTGAACGCAGCGGTTTTTTCGTCTGCTTATTGAGTTTCTTGTACAGATGAGAGCTTGCACAGAGTAACCACCTCCCCTGCTTAGAGCTTGATGCTTCTCCCGGGTTCAGTGTTGGTGAAGGTTTGTGACTCCTGCTGGCTAGATTTTGCGTTTGCTGAAGGCGATTTCGGCAGCGAGGATTCAAAGCTGGGATCCACGGATTATGCAGTTGTACGGTCTTCGTAAGCTTTTATTACAATGTAAATCCCCCATCGATCCGCTGGTTTTCCACCAGAGATTATCCAGTTCAGTCAGGAGGATCGATACGGTATTGCTGTGCTTTCACCGTTGTCTTTTCTCGCCATTCGCGCTATTTTGGTGCTAATTTGACTCCTAAAGAAAGAATGAGGGTTTCATGGTCCAAACTTGAGGAGCGTCACTGCAATCCAGGACCCTCAGCTACCTGAGGTTTGATTTGAGCCATTTAAAGATCCACTGCAGTTTTTAACTATAATTTATCAATTTTTAGTGTTCAGTTTTCTGGCTATGATTGGATTGGAAGCATCCTATATCAATGGCTCTGCTTTACCATAATTTTCACTCCACTGACACTAGTTTGCAATTGGTCTTCATAAAGTACATCCCGCTGTTCCTGGTAAATTTTATCTTTGATGATTCGTTGCCAACACCCACATCCTCAATTCTATGCTCAGCGGATTGAAGGTTCTCCTGTTGGCCCTCTGTACATTAGTGAAGTCAATGTCTAGGGAAACAATCCGGAGGCCTCTATGTTAAACCTCCTCTGAAGTGGAAGTCCGCTCACTGGATTTAAGGTTCTCCTGTTGGCCCTATACATTAGGGAAGTGAAGGTCAGGGAACGAATCCCAAGGACTCTATGTTAAACCCTCTCGTAAGTAATTCTTAGCTCTCAAATTCAATTAGCTTCGTGCACAAGGATCTAGTTCGCCATTTCTTAAAAAAGGATCTATTTCGCCCTCCCCCTCCTCTCGTCCCCGAAATATTCTTCCCATTTTCTTGCCACATGGTACGCTAGGCACTTTAAAATCCTGATGGGCAGAGGCAGTCATCTCGGGGTCAATACGTCTCTGGAAGATCAGAATTTAAAAAGTTACAAACCCCATTTTCATTAAATTTGATGTCTGTTGAAGCACTAAAGGTTACCCTCACTGACATAAAAACAACGGAAAACCTTGAAACAATAGAAAGCATGAATTTTTGGGATGCAAAGTATACAAATATATTCTTCATTGGATCGGCTTCATTACCTTCTGCGTGAAAATGGATCAACTGAGAATTCATAACTTTCTATACATAATTTCGACTTATGTAGATGGTTGAATCCTTGCAGCTTGTCTGGAGAAACTGTGAACGTGGAAAAGGGAACATGTAGAGGAAAGATCTCTGCAATTGCAAGTTCTTATGCAGGAAGACCGATGATGTATTGGCATTCCTAGATAGTCCTGGCACTTCGGAATTTCATCCAATGGTTTAGCTTTCCAATGATTAAAGTTCGGTAGGTTGAAGTAAAAGAAAATATTTTTACGGGCGGTTAGTCTGCTACAAAATAGTAAATGTTTATTTTCTAGGTTTGCATTATATTTTAAAACTGTTTTTTCTTACGAAAAGTTAATTTTTTTTTTTTGACTTAAAGAAACAAGTAATGATGCAAGCAATAATTAATGATATAGGTGGGAATTTCTCCATCCCTGAAATGAATTCATGTTTATATCCCTAAAGCCTATCTTTCCTATTTCCCTTCCCCTTGTGCCTCCGTACGGTCTCTCATGCTCATTGTCAGGCTTCTGTTTTGTCTAGCACATTTCCGGGGAAAACTGATCATTGTTTTGTTCATAGTGATATTTTCATGGTTCCAAAGCACCTAGTTTGCATGTGTGAGTTTTTAAAAGAAAATTAATAAGGCAGCCGCAAATTCGCAACAATTTTCCTGCCAACTTCTTCCTCGATTTGCGTGCATATGAGAGTGAATCTCAGAATTTTGGAACATAGGGTTTTCTCCTAATATAGAAAATTGAGTAAGAAACGATTCGTTTTCCAAAATTCACTATGGTCTCGGATATATGAGATGTTATTTAAAGTAAAGTTGTTTTCCAGATTTCTAAATTATGTCCAATTTTGAAGAAAATGTGAAAAATATACAATTTCTTTATGTATCAGATCTATAATCTTTTTAATTAGTTGGTGGTATTGCCAAACTTTCTCTCGATGGCAAATTGTCATGATTTTTTCTTATTAGTTCCTGCGGTTTGCGGCATGGGACTACAATAATCGGTTTAACATTAGTTAGTGTTCATTTTAAGATAAAGTTTTTTATCCATCTTCATAAAATACTGTTGTTTGACTAATCACATTGATACAATGATTACTGTTGTTTGACTAATCACATTGATACAATGATTTGATAGACTAGTCAAAATTGTTTGACTAATCACATTGATACAATGATTTGATAGACTAGTTAGACTAGTCATGATTTGATAGACTAGTCAAATAGTTGATGATCTTATTTGTCCTCTTCCCAAGGCAAAGACCTAGATAGGTATTGTGTTCACATAATTTTTGGAATTGATAAGTGTTTGGATATGCATTTTCAAAACCGAAACTAATGCTAGCATTAGTTAACAAACATTAAATGCTAATTTTTTTCCATAATATTTGGTTCGTATTATAGTTCGTAGAACATTGTCTATCGTGAGTACACATGGCACACATCGCTGTGTGCATGCATTGGTGTGGTGGTGTGTGGCGATGTCTACAGCTGGGCTTAGCTGATGCCATTCACCTTTAGCTTTCCATATTTGCTCTCTTGCTCTCTGATCTAGTGTATGCTCTTCGCCTTGCAGGTTTAGTGCATACGCTTTCTGATCTTGCTGAACCAGAACCGTGATGCTTTTTCCCGTTGTTCCCCTGCTGTTGAACCAGAACCATGGTGCTTTTTCCCCAGAAAAAAAAGCTTTTTCTCGTTGTGATAAATAAACATTTCTGCGTATTCGTCCCTTCTTCGCATGGCAACAAGGCTGCAACAACACCTGCACTGTGCACTATGGTACAAAAGCACATAGACCCTGCTCCGGCTCATAATCTGATGGTCCCACCCGAATACTCAAATGAATAGCCATCTTTGTTCCATTCGAAATCTAATAGTACCACCCGAATTCTCGAATGAATAGCCATCCCTGTTCCATTGGAATTATTTTCGTTGTGCTGAGGAATAACCTTTGCTTCTTCCCGTTAACTTTATGTAACAACATAATTTCCCTTCGCTTTGCTCAGCAACATAATTCTTTTGCAGCAATTTTTGGAGAACATGTGGGACAATTTCTCGCCTATTGATGCGACTGGTGACAAAGTTATTTCCCTTAGCTTTGCTCAGCAACATAATTCTTTTGCAGCAATTTTTGGAGAACATGTTGGACAAGTTCTCGCCTGTTGGTGCGACTGGCGACAAAGTTAAGGTTGAGGTGTTCTACATACAGGGAATGCAGACAATGTGTCAATTTTGGTAAGAAAACTATTGTAATTAAAAATATTCAATGACATAAAATACATTTTTATATATCCATAATATCAATTTTATTTACATTGTTGATGCAAGGATGGTTTCATGGCTGGCTGGTACGGCTGGTCTTGCTAGTGCTTCATGATCAACTACCCAAATTTGTATTGTGCTTCATGATCAACTACTCAAATTGGTATTGAAACCCTAGTTTTTTCCACGTATGGTGCTAGTTTAATTTTTTTCACGTATGATGCTAGTTGTGTTGTTTTAGGTTGTTTAGAGGGCGCGTTCATTAGCCCAGTTGAGACTTGATGCAGATCATATTTTTGGGGAGTGAAACCCCCTTTGTTTCTGAAACTTCATTTGTGTACAATTGGTACAACGAGGAATCGTGAGCTCCAGACTTTGAGCCTCTCCCACCTCAATTTTATTGCTCAGATGTTTCCAATCTTGAGGTTGATAGTTCGCGCCTCTCTGACTTCAATTTTATTTCTCGTCTATAAATTTTAGTACGTTCAGAGATCTGTTATTTATTTTACTATTTTAGATATTCTCAAGTTTTGATTCCTTACGTTTTTCATTTATATTACGTTTTTTTTTTCTAAAAATAAAAATAGAGACAGGAGATTGCTGGTTGAATACCCTGAATAAAAACAGAAACATGAAATTGTTGGTTGAATACCTAGAATAAAAACAGAGACAGAAGATTGTTGGTTGAATACCCGGAACCATGATGTCTTTCTTTAGAAACGCTAGACACCAGACAGTTGGTTGAGGCAAAAGAATCCCCTGCACGGCCTACAAAAAATAAACATTAAATTTAGCAGCCAGAGACATATTTTAGGTAGAAACAGAAAACGGAAAATGCATCCTTCTTGGAAACCTAAACCTATATACAGAAAGAAGAAACAGGCCACATCCAGGAAGTTACAAGCTTCCATCCACCGTCATTATCGACACTCCAGTTTTCTGAAGCAACATCTTTGCAATGATCGTCGAGTTGTTCTTTGCGTCAAAACTCAACCGGGTCTTGCCATTACTCTGCATGAAATTGAAATGTGTCTTTCGTTGCATGAAATTGAAATGTGTCTTTAGTTTAAGGGAATGGGGCGTTTTCATGCTGACACGTAGTCACTTACCTTTTTTTCTCCGTCATGCGTTGTAATTGAACTGAATTTTCTTTAGATCTATTTCTCATTCGACCGGTTTCCTGCTATCGTTTAATTTATCTTTCTCAACTTCTTCTTCGAGGAACCTAATACTTTTGTGTCTATCTATATGAAAACTTGATAATTTAATGGAAGGTTTTTTATGAAACCACATTTTCATTGTCATGGAATTCGCATAATTTGTTATTGAGCCTTTGATTGTCATGGAATTCACGTCATTTGTCATTTAGTCTTTGGAATCCGACTTAGAGAAACTAACTTTATCATCTTTACTTCAACTAATAAATTGTCATTTTATATTTTAACAAATATATAATTATATTTTGCTTTAATTTTTATAAAACGACACTTGAAATAATAAATTGTCATTTTATTTTTCTATAACCAAATAAAAAATTATATTTATCAGAAATTCAAGTAGCTGCCCATCATTTTTGAATAATGAATATAACAAACCTTTCTTTTTCTTGAAATGTGGGGATGCTTCCAAAGTTGTCTATTCAAATAACGTGCACCGGATTACATTTTTTAACTTTAGCTTTTCCAAATTTCTTTTATAAAACCGATCTACGTACCACTCTGTTTTGTAAGTTAGATACAAACCGATCTACGTACCACTCTGTTTTGTAAGTTAGATACAAAGGCTTGGAAGTTTGACACTCTACGAGGGCATACAAACAATGTGTCCTATGTGATTTTTTTAATTCTGAATATAAAAGTATGTGGGACATGTGCAAGTGAACTGTTCAAACTTTTCGTAGAGAACATGATCAAACAACGTGTCCTATGTGATTTTTTTAATTCTAAAAATAAAGGTATGTGGGATATGTCCAAGCGAACTGTTCAAAATTTTCGCAGAGAACATGATCGATTCTGAATTCTTGTTGCATCACATCCTGATATGAATATCGAAGCAGTTGGGCATGACAGTGGGATGGTTGTTTTCAAATTGGAGAGAGAGGGCCTACTTACGTTGTTTATAGAGAACTTGATCGATTCTGAATTCTTGTTGCAACACATCCTGACATGAATCTCGAAGCAGCTGGTCATGACAATGGGATGATTGTGTTCAAATTGGAGAGATATGGGCCTGCTTACGTTGTTTATCGAGGTTGGCTGTTACGTTGCTTGTGGAGGCTTGCTGTTGTATGTGAAGGATCCTTATCTGCAGACTTTGTTGAAATGTAATTTCAAGCTGGTCATGACAATGGGATGATTGTGTTCAAATTGGAGAGATATGGGCCTGCTTACGTTGTTTATCGAGGTTGGCTGTTACGTTGCTTGTGGAGGCTTGCTGTTGTATGTGAAGGATCCTTATCTGCAGACTTTGTTGAAATGTAATTTCAACTGTAGCGACCATTAAACGACGACCGTAAAACTGTTTCCAGAAAACTGCCAGTCTTCCATCGCATCGCTTTTCATGAGACGGTGGTATTTTCCGGAGGGGTAGCGATAACACCCCGCAGCAGACACGTGGACAAAAGTTTTGTTAGAGCAATTTTCCCCGGAGCATAAAGAACACGTGGACAAAAGTTTTGTTAGAGCAATTTTCCCCAAAGCATAAAGATCGGTAAGAAGGTCCGTGCGATATAGTTCGACAGCCGTTCGATTGAAACCAAGGTTTGAACCTGTCCGATCGAATCAGAGTTTGCGTACATGCCTGCAACATGAAATTGACGTGAAGTGAAAGCTTCATTGACCGCCAGTGTTTCAGTAAAACAATTAATGAATTTAATGTGATTCGTAGATTGTCGGTAAAGGTTTTAATTATATTGTATTTTATTTTATGAGAGTATGGCAGGTAAAAACAAAAGGTTATATCCTGTTTTGTAGTTGTTTGTTGACCATGAATTGTAGCGTAGCAGAGCGCAAATGAAAGAGGGCAAATATGCATAGGGAGCATAGGGAGCACGCAGCAGCGTGAAAAAATGTTTTTTGTTGTTCTGAAACATGTAATATGTAGCAGCATAGAAACATAGTGGTAGTAGTGTTAATCCCTCTGCAATATAGGGCAGCAGCGCCCAAATGTAATTTCTATTGTTGAAAAAGGAATACGCAGCAGCGTAAATATATCATGATTTGTTTGTTGAATATCTAATGTAATATGCAGCAGTGCGAATGCAAGAGGAGTATGAAAAATTTTTACACAGCAGTGTAAATCTTTTCAAGAAGTGTAAAAAGAAGAAGAAGTGAAATGTTTTTCACACAGCAGTGAATGTAAGAAATATTTACACATAGCAGTGTAAATTTGTAAGCTGAGACAGAGTAAATTTTTGTGGAACTGAAGTGTTCCTTAGAGAATCCCTCTAAGAGAGGAAGACCCATTTTGTAACAGCAGTTGTTTTTTTTTTATGAATACAAGTTTCTCTTTGTGCATGTGGAAAAACTCTGTTTCTCTGTGTCAAATAATTTTAGTTTCCGCTGTGTTAAAAAACAGAGCATTCTGTTCTGTTCAGTTTTGTTTGGAATTACCAGAAATTCCCAACATGGTATCAGAGCTTGTCTAGGCTCTTTGAAGGTGTCAAAGAAGCTGAGGGAAGGATTTTTGCTGCAGCAGCTTCTCCAGCAGAGTGAAGACTCAGTCAAGAAAGAATTCAAGGTATTTCTCAAGTTAGTTTTTGTGTTACTGTTGAGGACATTGAGTTATTTTAAATACACAGTCAAGTATTTTGAAGCACAGTTAAGAGTGCAAGAATGGCTGGAGCCTGGTTCCTTCATTCAAAGCTTAACAACTTGGAGGTCGACATTTAGGAAACAAATGGCGAGGTCAAGGAAGAAAGTCTCCAACCCTCCTAAGGATGTGTCTCCCTCTACTACTAAAATAGAAGACAATCAATTTGATAAGGCTCTAAGGCTCAATGGGAACTTTAATATATGGGAAGCAAGAATGAGGACTTTCTTACAGTCTCAAAGGATTGAAATTTTGGAATCAGTGACTGATGATAGCAGGATGGATAGAGAATCCAAGGAGTATAATGCAAAAGTAGCAAAGACAATCTTGAATGGGCTACCTGATTTTGTAAAGAAGAATCTAGGAAAACATTCATCAGCAAAGGATATATGGGACAAACTTCATGACCTTCACTCAAAAGGAGCACTGACCATGACCATCAATCAAGAAGGAGATCCTGAACCCATCATAGAAGCTGAAAATGAGAATGATGACATCAAGGCTGAAGCAGACCTAGAAGATGAAAAGAATGAAAAGGACTTTGTAGAAGAACTCCTCGCTCAACTTATGACTACCATGGAAGAGATTAACAATTTGAAAAAGGAAAATGAGGCACTTAAGAAGATAGCTCCAGTTGGTAACCAAGATCAAACAAGGAAGAAAGTTGACCTCATCAAGCTTCAAGTACAAGAAAGGGATGAAGAGCTTGCCAAGCTTAAGAAGGAATTTCATCAAAGCAAAAGGAAGCATCATGAAGAAGTCATATCCATGACAAATCAATTGAATAAAGCAAAGAAGCAGGAAAATACCTTGTCAAGTCAACTTGAACAAAGGCACAAGAGCGTGAACAAACTTGAAGAAGAGATTGGTCAGTACAAGGTAGAGGTCTCCTCCCTTAAGTCTCAATTACAAGAAGCCAGGAAACAGGCACAAGGAGCTGAGAAGAGAATGGAGAGCAGTCAAGCAAAGAATGAAGAAATCTTCAAAATGAAGTCAGATATCATCTCCCTTAAAATAGTAGCAGCTGAAGCTACTCGTAGCAAGGAAGAAACTGAGGAACAACTTGCAAAGAAGAATAATGAGTGTGAAAGATTGGAAGAAGAGATTGTCCTCCTCAGAAAAAGGTTGAAGGGATGAACAAAATCTTGAAGAGCTCTCAAGCCTTGGATGACATGCTCAGCTATCACAGATGTCCATCTGATAAATCAGGACTCGGGTATGTAGGTGAACCCTCAAACAAGAATGAAAATGCTTTAAGCAAAAGAGATGTGAAGAAGCCAGAAAGAAATGGTGATGCTCCTAGTTCCAGCAAAGGCAAGGAGAAAAATCAAGGCTACAATAGAAGAAATCCTATTCCAAGAAGAAATCTTGCTCCAAGTAGAAAACCAGCTCCAAAAAGAAATGTAGATGATGTCAAAGAGGCAAGAGGCAATGGTTATCATCAAAGGATCTCAAGGCAAAAAGGCTTCAGAAGTACATCAAGGAAACCTCCATCTCCCAGGTACCAAAGTTCATTTTTTGGTTATTGTTATTCTTGTTCAAACTTTGGTCATATGGCAAAAGACTGTAAAGCATCTCATAGAGATAGATGTTATAGTCTCCAACAACCTCCAAGAAACAATTTTACAGGAAGAAATCATGAAATCTTATTCATGAACAATGTAGAATGCTTCAAGTGTCATAGCATTGGTCATATGGCACGTGATTGTAACTTAACATGGGCTCTTACACAAGATAGAACCATGCAAAAGAAGAAAGTTACACAAGTATGGAGAAGGAAGGAAATACAGTCCGAAAGTCCCTTGAGCTCTCCAGCCAATCTAAGCTTTTTTTGAGAAGACTCTGCCAAAAGGAGATGATGCATACAGTTAGGGGGAGCCTGTAATTCTTGATCATTATTGCTGAAGCTATTAGTGAACGGGTCCTTATGAAATCCTTGCTGAACTATATTAACAGTTGAAATTAAAGGGGAGTGTTGAAATGTAATTTCAACTGCAGCGACCAATAAATGTTGATCATAAAACTATTTCCAGAAAATCGCCAGTCTTCCATCGCACCGCTTTTCATGAGACGGTGGTATTTTCTGGAGGGGCAGCGATAACACCCAGCAGCAGACACATGGACAACAGTTTTGTCAGAGCAGATTTCCCCAGAGCATAAAGATCGGCAAGAAGGTCCGTGCGATATAGTCTGACAGCTGTTCGATTGAAACCAAGGTTTGAAGCCGTCCGATCGAATCATAGTTTGCGTACAGGCCTGCAACATGAAATTGACGTGAAGTGAAAGCTTCATTGACCGCCAACGTTTCAGTAAAACAATTAATGAATTTAATGTGATTCGTAGATTGTCGGTAAAGGTTTTAATTATATTGTATTTTATTTTACGGGAGTATGGCAGGTAAAAACAAAAAAGTTATATCCTGTTTTGTAGTTGTTCGTTGACCATGAATTGTAGCGCAGCAGAGCGTGAATGAAAGAGGGCAAATATGCATAGGGAGCATAGGGAGCACGCAGCAGCATGAAGAAATGTTTTTTGTTGTTCTGAAACATGTAATATGCAGCAGCATAGAAACAGAGTGGTAGTAGTGTTAATCCCTCTGCAATATAGCGCAGCAGCGCCCGAATGTAATTTCTGTTGTTGAAAAAGGAATACGCAGCAGCGTAAATATATCATGTTTTGTTTGTTGAATATCTAATGTAATATGCAGCACGCAGCAGTGCGAATGCAAGAGGAGTATGAAGAATTTTTACACAGCAGTGTAAATCTTTTCAAGAAGAGTAAAAAGAAGAAGAAGTGAAATGTTTTTCACACAGCAGTGAATGTAAGAAATATTTACACACAACAGTGTAAATTTGTAAGCTGAGATAGAGTAAATTTTTGTGGAACTAAAGTGTTCCTTGGAGAATCCCTCTGAGAGAAGAAGACCCATTTTGTAATAACAGTTGTTTTTTTTATGAATACAAGTTTCTCTTTGTGCATGTGGAAAAACTTTGTTTCTCTGTGTCAAACAATTTTAGTTTCCGCTGTGTTAAAAAAACAGAGCATTCTGTTATGTTCAGTTTTGTTTGGAATTACCAGAAATTCTTTGATGAAGATCATGTTTCAGGAGCCATTGCATGGGCTTCTAAAAAACATCCTATTGTAGCATTGTCTATAGCAGAGGCAGAATATGTGGCAGCTACAGCAGCAGCGTGCCAAGCAATTTGGATGAGAGGGATGTTAAGGAGTTTATGCCAAAATCAAGTAAAAGGAACATCTAAGGAACTGAGAGCAAATGACCCACTGATTTTCCCAAAAAGCACAAGTGCAGATCATGCCCCAATGGATATAGCCAGGTGCAAAGACAATACTCTTATTCTCCAGAACAGTAACCAGGCACAGTTTTTTGGCTCGGGATTGATTGGAGTGCCTGGGCATAGCAGTAAAAGCGATGAAAGGAAGGCTGATACGAATAGGTAGAAAATTTTTGAGTTTTTGAGGAAGTGTCTGGGTATGACTGATAACCCAACAGTTGAAATTAAAGGGGAGTGTTGAAATGTTAATTTCCCCTACTGCGTACTGTTTCCAGAAAATCGCCAGTGTTTATCGCACCGCTTTTAATGACATGGTGGTATTTTCCGGAGGGGCAACGATATCACCCAGTAGTAGACACGTGGACAGTGGTTTTGTCAGAGCAGTTTTCCCTGGAGCATAAATTTCAGCAGAAAGGTTCGTGCGATATCGCCTGGCAGCCGTCCGATTGAATGTACAGGCCTACACCGTAGATCTTCATATTACGTGACGTGAAATGAATTTTGTTTAACTGCTAGTTTGCTAGTGAAGTAAGTAATGGAATTTACATCGGTTGGTAAATGTAGGTGAAAAGTCTTTAATTTTATTATTTTCTTATTCACGGGAGTATGGTATAGGTAAATTGCATTGTCATTTTGTTGTGTGGTTGAACATATGTAATGCGCAGCAGCACGAGCTTATATGAATGAAGATTTTTATGCACAGCAGTGCAGAGATTGAAATGTAATGTTTTTGTTTGTTGAGGAAAACGAAAGGGAGCACGCAGCAACATGCATATAATGTTTGTTGTTGTCTATTGAGAAATGTAAGTGAGGTGTAGCAGCGCGATAGCAAGAAAGAGAAGAAATTTTTTTTTACGCACAGCAGTGCAAGAGTAAAAAGAAGAAGAAGTGAAATGTTTTTCACACAGCAGTGAATGTAAGAAATATTTACAAACAACAGTGTAAATTTGTAAGCTGGGACAGAGTAATTGGTCCTGAAGATTCAGAGAAATGTTGTTCAGTTGGAAAAGAGGGCAATGCACAGCAACGCGCGAATGTTTTTTGAGGATGCAATGTAATGCAAAAAGGGGAATATGTAGCTGAATGCGAATGTAAGGAGTTTTTTTTACACAACAGTGTGAAGATTTGTAAGGTGAAACAGAGTAATTTTCTGGAGAGACAGAGTAATTTTTTTTTTTTTGGAACTACATCTGAAGCAGTCTCTGGTTGTAATCCCTTTAAGAGAGGAAGAAGTTTGTAATAGTAGTTTTTATTTAATGAATACAAAGTTTGTTTTGTGTGTGTGTAAAACTCTGTTCTTCAGAAAACAATTTTAGCTTCCCTGTGTTAAGATCCTATGTTAAAATAGAGCATTGTTCTCTGTTCATCTTTTGTTTTGGAATTAAACAGAAAATTCCCAACAGACTTAAGCTATATTACTTGATGAAAGGAGGGGAAGCTTATCTTCGGGGCAAGTATCTTCATGAAAGCTAGTTCTTTTGATCATGTATTATCTTGATCCATTATGTAGTTATTATCCAGTACCAACCAAATCTCATATCAATCATCGGGGCAAGGATATCTCTGTCATTCTAGTTGTTCTTCTATTGTATGATTTATATAAAGATAGAACCAAGCTAGTGAGACCACTATCGTGCTGGAGAAAATAGTGTCGAATGAATAGTGTAGTGCACAAATAATTGGAGTGCCAAATCAATAGTGTAGTGCACGAATAACTGGTCCAAGAACAATAAGAACAGGGCCAATATCAATAGTGCCAGATCCAATGAATGGGCTAACCAGGGAGGATTAACAATAGCATAAACTACCTTTACTGCCAATGCTACTTGAACTACCCTTCCTAACTCATATTCCACTTCGTAGCTATGCTACTAAACATCCTATCAATAGCTAATATAGATATATATGCTCTTACCTCACTCGGCCTTCTCGCTCCTTTCTTATATCTATATAATAGCCAATCCTGACTTCATTTTGTCGGTGTGTCCCTATAAGATTGGGTTTTCTTAGGCGAGGTGATCCCGTTAGCCAGCTTGGTTCTTCTTTTAGTTTGGGATAAAGACTTATATTAAGGTAGGTCGAGATCTGACCTATGGACTAGATAGGCTTCATCTTTTTCATGGTCAAGTCGATACCTCATGCTCATGCCGAGACAACTTCTTAGGCCCGGATTCCGTAGGAGACATATTCACAATTGTAATGGGCCTGGGCTCTGCTGGAGACGTATTCAACATTGTTTCATAACCTGTTTCCATTCACCATTGGGCTATTTAATAACCTTCTTTCCTGGCAATGACCAAGCTCTAAGCAATTGTTAAAACACAGAGATCGACACGTAGAGATGCTTGGGCGGGTCGCTTTGCCTTGTGTTGTGCGCTTAGCCTGTTTTGTGGCTTAGAACGATTTTCCCTCTTTCCTTTTACCCTACAGCTACTCTATAGACTGAAGCTAGTCCAATAGGATGACTAAAGCTAAGAAAGAGAATAGAGAGAGTTATCAAAATCATTTCTTCTTCTGTACCTTACTCTACCACTAGTAGTTCTTACACTACAGCTTAAGACTACTAAAAGAGAAAGGCTCTTTCCTTTGCCAGAAGGCTCCGACAAAAACCAATAATTCTAATATGGTGGGAGCATTAGCCCATAAGAGTAATTGTCTCAATAGGTCTGCTCTATTTTGGGGTGGGACCAAAAAGACAGGTTGGGCCAAGGCCAAAAGTTTGCCTGGGACTATTATATTTTATTAGGAAAACCTCTCCCGAAGTCTGGCCCATGCACGAAGCAATATCTAAGAAGCACTCGCTATCAGGCAGGTGGCAGTAGAAGCTTAGGCGGGATAGGAAGCTACGACGAAGTATTTCAACAGTAAGAAAAGAAGGGTAAGGAAGGCTGTGGTTTCATGCCATCCCATCCTGCCCGTATAAGTCTATAACTGTTGTCGGTCTCTAGACCACAACGCCACTCAAAACTACAAACGGCCAAATCAAAGGAGAGCCAAAGGCACTCCATCAAGTGGTATTAGAGCGTGTTGATCCTGCTGTTAAGACTCCGGAGTGGAAGCCAATTCCAGCAAGATAAGTTAAGGCTGGATAGAATTGTCCAGGACAGGAGCAGAGAATCCCATGGAGCACGATTTATACATTTCTAATCACCCCTTATTTGACTGAGCAAAAGTTAAGGGAATAGAACATCAGTGTCAAAGTTCACATGCTTCACCTAATCAACCTTCACACACCTCGAACCGCTCAAGGCAGGGACTTGCTGCCTTGCAACCCTCCTTGTTTATTTTGTTCTTGATTTGGCATGTTCAAAGTCCATATAATTGCAAAATTATAAAAGGGCAAACCATGGCCCATGTAAAAAAGTCAACGATAATATTGGAGGAGGGGTTGTTGGTTTAGACTTTGAGACAAATCTCTCGAGTGTTGGACCCTGAATCTGTGTTTCATGATGTAAAGATTGAGCCAGATTTAATACCTAAGTTTTTATGCCAGGTTGATGCCCCACTGCATATATGTTTTAGTACTCTCTGATTTAAATTTTTAATAGGAGTCACAGGCTAGTTAGGGCCCCCAACTTAGCCCATTTCCCTCCTTTCTATTCTTTTGGCATCATACATTTAGATCTACTAAAATTGTTCGAAAATATGGTGTGTTAACTTGTGATTTTATTTTGAGATGTGGAAAGTTATTGTGCGTTCACAAAAATAGGGATTGAGCATTTTATTTCTCTAAATTAAGATCTTTATTTGATGTTTGTCATTCTTTATGAATGAATATGGAAATATGACACCATAAAACTACTATGAGTTATTGTTATGATGCATTTAAAGATCATAACAAGAACATAGCATGTAATTTCTTGCTGGAGGTTATGGATCTGGTTGAATAATTGTTGCAAAGTGGTAAATTTAAATCATCGATATAAATGTTGTATATTCATCCTTTCATTGTGAATGATATCTTTATTTTGGAGTGAATCTCATGTTTACAAATTATGAATAGTCAATTTTCTAATTTCAATTCAGGGACACTCCAACAATTATTGAGTGTGTTGATCCAAAGTCATTGATTTGTAATGTGAATCCATAGCAATCTGAGATCCTTTGTTGACTCATGACGTGAATGGAATTTGAACTATTAAAGATATAATGCCTCTCTAACATATATATCTTTTCCTGTGCATAGACCTTGAATTATTGTAATTGAAAGTACAACGAATCTTTTGGTAATATTGCGTATACAACTCACTATTATAACTAATTATTATTTGATAAATACTCTCTAACATATATGTCTTTTCCTGTGCATAGACCTTGAATTATTGTAATTCAAAGTACAACGAGTCTTTTGGTAATATTTCATATACAACTCACCATTATAACTAATTATTATTTGAATCTTATTTATCAGCTTAATAAAAATTTTTTATATGCGTGTTATGGTTTATTTCATAGGATTTCATTTTTTGGCTAAGGTCTGAAACACTTTGTTGAAATACAATACAAATGCAACAGGTCCTTCAAAGATTGCGATCCTTGATATACTTATAACTTTAGTTATTTCTAATCCATTGGAACCTGAAGTCTATTGATTGATAGTACTAGTTGTATTCAGTCTATTGGGAAATAGACTTATTGGTCGAATTGAAACCCAAGTTGCAAGACTTGCAATGTTGCTTTTCAATTTATTTGTGTATGCACACTGAAACAAAGTAATCTTTATAGAGTTATAGAATACTCTTTTCAATGCCCTTTTTTTTAGTGTGCGTACATGTGAATGGTGACACCATAGTATTTCGAGGATTTATATATGACGGATTGAAGTATATACAATCATGTGTAATTGCCAACCTGCCAACTTGCTAAAGATGTATATACAATCATGTGTAATGATCCCTCTAGTGTAACTAATCCAACAAATGGCTACTTATTTGAATTTAGCTCGTGCTTTCCTTGAGTAGAAAAAAGAGAAAAAAAAAACAAAAAACAAAAAACAAAAAAACAAAAACAAAAAAACAAAAACAAAAAAAACAAAACAAAAACAAAAACAAAAAAACAAAAACAAAAACAAAAACAAACACAAAAAAACAAACAAACAAACAAAAACAAACAAACAAACAAACAAACAAACAAAAACAAAAACAAAAAACAAAAAACAAAAAAACAAAAACAAAAACAAAACAAAAATTGTTATGCTCTTAACCTGCAAAATGATACCCAAATACAAAATATGCGAAGAAAAGATACCCAAAACACAGAATAGCAATGATTTTATTATTCAGAGAGTGATGTTCACGTGCCTCTTCGAGGGGGCAACCTCCAATAGAGCAGAGCTCGACTACAAAATAAGACACGATACTCCTCGCAGGGAGTCTCTATCCTTTATATATGACCCATACATGCAATACCACGGGCCAATACCGTGGGTTTTATTAATACCATCTATCTAATACTACGGCCCATTTGCAACTAACTGTGGTTCCATCATTAATTGCGGATTAACCACTTACAATTATTAATATGGGCTTTATTGACTCTTAACTATGACGTGATCCCATTACATAAATAAGGGGGTTAGGGTGGGACCCTAACATGCCCTCCCCCTTAAGACTAGCCTTGTCCTCAAGGCTAAAGCTGCGGAAACTGCTGAAGAATAGTGGCTGGTTCCCAAGTTGCATCTTCCGGAGAGGTGTCTTTCCATTTGACGAGGACTTCCTTAATCATGTGGCCGCGCAGTTGCTTGTCTCATGTGTCTAGGACCTGTTCGGGTTGAAGCCAGATGGACCCTTCTTCGTCCAATTCAAGTAGACTGGTCGGAATTCTGCAATTGTTCCCAATCACTTTCTTGAGGCATGAGACATGGAAAGCTGGATGGATTTTTGCAGTAGGTGGCAAGGCCAACTTGTAGGCCACTTCTCCAATGCGCTGAAGTACTTGATATGGTCCGTAGAATTTGGGAGAGAGTTTCTGACACCCCTTGTCTTTGAGTGATGTTTGCTTATATGGTTGGAGCCGTAAAAATACCTGATCCCCTTCTTGAAATTGGCGCTCTGAGCGATGCTGGTCTACTTGTTGCTTCATGCGGTTCTGAGCTTGATGAAGATTCTCTCGAAGATGGGCGAGCATGGTTGCGTGGCGTTGTAGGAGTTGATCCATTGCTTGTACTTTTGAGCATCCCTCGAGATACGAAGTAGGTGAAGGCGGGAGTTGACCATATACTACTTCATAGGGAGTCATTTTGGTGGTGGCATGATAGTTGGTGTTATACCACCATTCAGCCAGAGGTAGCCACTGTACCCAAAGGTGTTGCTTTTCTGAAGTGAAACACCTAAGGTAGGTTTCTGGACATTTGTTGACGGCTTCGGTTTGACCATTTGTTTGCGGATGATAGGAAGTACTGAGTTTTAGTTGAGTGCCTTGTATTCTGAAGAGTTCCTGCCAAAAATTACTGGTGAAGATCGGGTCACGGTCGGACACAATAGAAGTGGGCATGCCATGCAATTTGAAGATCTAATCCATGAAAGATTGAGCAACCAAAGTTGGTGTAAATGGGTGGGGTAGGGCGCAGAAATGAGCATACTTCGACAGTCGGTCCACAACCACCATGATGACTGACTTGTTCCCTGACTTTGGAAGACCTGTAATGAAATCCATAGAAACCTCCATCCAAATTGATGCCGGAATGGGCAATGGTTGTAATGCGTCTGGTGTGTTGACGGTTTCCCCTTTCTGGCATTGACAGACATCGCATTCTGCTACGAAAGTAAGGATGTCCTTTTTCATGCCTGTCCAAAAAAATGATCTTCTGGTGCGAGCATACATCTTCTGAAAGCCTGAATGTCTTGCAATGGGAGATGAGTGCAATTCTGCCAAAATGCGACTTTTGAGGGTGGATGTGGGTGATATTACGACTCTGTCCTTGTAGCGAAGAATATCATCCTGCCACAAGTAGCCCTTGGTGGAATTTGGATCTACTTGCAATTGAGAAATGAGTTGGGAGAGCCCGGGGTGTGAAAACCATTCCTTGCAAGCCTCTTCAATCCATTCTGGAATGGGGAGGGAAATTGCTAGCAGAGTACTTTCCTCCTCAAATTGGCGAGATAATGCATCTGCTACACTATTGTCTTTCCCTTTCTTGTAAATGATCTCATAATCATATACCAGCATTTTGGCTAGCCATTTATTTTGTTGTGGGGAGGATAGGCGTTGCTCCAAAAAATATTTAAGACTGTGATGATTTGTGAGGATTTGGAAACGTCGCCCCAATAAGTAAGGTCGCCAGGTCTCGACTGCATATAAGATGGCCATCATTTCCTTCTCGTAGGTAGATTGGCCCAGATTCCTCCCACTGAGTTGTTGGCTTGTGAAGGCCAACGGTCGCCCTTCCTGCATTAAGACCGCCCCAATACCTATACCCGAAGCATCACATTCAATGACAAAAGATTTGGTGAAGTCAGATAGTGCTAAGACTGGAGTGGAACACATGGCATTTTTTAGAGCTTTAAAGGCCTGTTTTGCTTCCTCATTCCAGAAGAATGAATTTTTCTTTAGGAGTTGGGTGAGGGGCTTCGCTATGCGACCATAGTTGCGGACAAATTTATGATAATAGCTTGTGAGACTGTTATGAAACCAGCTCAAGAAAAGATAGAAAAGATAGATCAACGCCTTAGAATTCAGCCTCTTCGAGGGGGCAACCTCCTTTACATTACATAAATGAACAATTCTTTGATGATTCAAATGACAAAACCTCCTTTCTATATATAGGAGTCTAAGGAGTCACAATATAATCCAGCCGACCTAACAATAATAATATAAAGCCACAAAAATAACAATAGAGGGATTCTATGGGCACATTAATAACAATATGGGGGCAATGGGGGCACAACAATATAAATAAGGGGTATAACTACAATAGTAATGGGGTAATCACTAGTATTATAGGGACCCAACATGCCCCTCTCCTTCAAAAAAGTGTTGTCCTCAACGCTTGAGTAGTTCTGGATACTTCTGCATAAAATTCTCATCCTCCCATGTGGAATCTTCAGCGGATAAGTTCTTCCACTTGATAAGATACTCTGAAATTGATCGATTTCGTAGCTGTCGAGTTCTTGTTTCTGTGACTGCTTCCGGTTCCAATATAATTTTTCCTTCCTCGTCAAGTTCTGGCAATATTGTTTGAACTGGGAGCTTGTCGCCTATAACCTTCTTTAAACATGAAACATGGAAAACTGGGTGCAATCGAGAAGCTGCAGGAAGCTCCAATTTGTATGCCATAGTACCAATCTTTTGCAACACCTTGTACGGACCATAATACTTTGGTGATAATTTATTATCCTTCTTAGCTTGCTTGAGGGACATTTGCTTATATGGTTGTAGCCGTAGGAATACCCAATCACCTACATCAAAACTTCTTTCACTGCGATGTTGATCTGCCTGTTGTTTCATTCTATTCTGTGCCAACACGAGGTTATCCTTTAAGAGTTGGAGGACTTGTTGTTGATGTTCGATGTGATGTTCCACTGCCTGAACCTTAGAATTTTCTCTTAAATATGATGTGATGGATGGTGGTTGATACCCATAAAGTGCCATAAATGGGGTCATTTTTGTTGCTGTATGGAAGGAAGTGTTATACCACCATTCAGCCAGAGGCAACCATTTGACCCATTGTGTCTGTTTATCAGATACAAAGCAACGAAGATATCCTTCCAAACATTTGTTTACTATCTCAGTTTGCCCATCAGATTGAGGATGATAAGATGAGCTATGAGCTAACTGAGTACCAAGACAAGAAAATAATTCTGTCCAAAAATTTCCAGTGAAAATGGGATCTCTGTCACTTACAATAATCTTTGGGTTTCCATGTAGCTTTTGAATTGTTTCCATAAATGCAGTAGAAACTGTACTGGCTTTAAATGGATGTGATAATGCACAAAAGTGTGCATACTTGGTAAGTCTGTCAACTACCACCATGATGACACTCTTTCCCTCAGACTTGGGTAAACCTGTGATAAAATCCATTGAAACCTCCTCCCAACGTTGGCTTGGAATGGATAAAGGTTGTAATAGACCCGGTGTCTTAATTGTTTCAACTTTATTTTGTTGGCAAACCAAACATTCTGCCACAAACTTTTGAATATCTGATTTAAGGCCATCCCAAAAAAATTCCTTCTTAACCCTGTGGTAAGTTTTTAAAAATCCTGAGTGCCCTCCTAAGGGAGAAGTGTGCAATTCCATAAGAATCTTTTGTTTTAGCTGGGAATTCTTACAGAGGTATAAGCGATCTTTGTACCATAACGAATCATTTTTCCAGCTAAATGTATCAAACGTACTGGAATCTTGTTGTAGCTTTCGAATAAGTGCCCACACTTCTTCGTCATTCTTCCATTCCTCCCTTGCTTCATTTATCCAATCTGGTTGGATAATAGAAATGGCGCACAACAATGCTTCCACATCCTCATCCTTTCTTGAGAGTGCATCTGCCACCACATTTTGCTTCCCTTTTTTGTAGATGATTTCAAAGTCATAACCCAACATCTTTGTGACCCACTTTTGTTGCTCTTCAGAGGATAATCTTTGTTCTAAAAAGTATTTAAGGCTATCATGATCTGTTTTTACCTTGAAGTGTCTTCCCATTAGGTAGGGTCGCCATTTCTTAAGTGCATGGAGTATTGCCAACATTTCCTTCTCATAAATAGCTTTGCTTAAAAACTTTCCCTTGATTGGACGACTTTCAAAAGCAATGGGTCTTTCATCTTGCATTAGAACAGCACCAATTCCATTTCCTGAAGCATCACATTCCACAATAAAGGTTTTTGTGAAGTCCGGTGTAGCTAAGACCGGTGCTTGGCACATTGCCTCTTTAAGATGTTCAAAGGCCTTTGTTGCTTCCGGAGTCCATGAAAATGCATCTTTCTTCAATAATGTTGTTAGAGGTGCTGCTATTCTCCCATAATTCTTAACAAACTTGCGATAATACCCTGTCAACCCAAGAAATCCTCGCAGATGCTTTATGGATGTGGGGATTTTCCATTCCTTAATGGCTTTAATTTTGCTAGGGTCTACCTTAACTCCTTCATGAGATACAATATGACCCAAATATTCCACCTCCTGGACTCCAAAGAAACATTTGGATCTTTTTGCATATAATTGTTTCTCCTCCAATAGTTGTAGCACCCTGTCAACATGTTCAACATGATCCTTCCAAGACTTGCTGTAGATTAGTATATCATCAAAAAATACTAACACAAATTTTCTAAGGAATGGTTTGAAAATTGAATTCATCAAACCTTGAAATGTTGAAGGTGCATTGGTAAGGCCAAAAGGCATGACCAAAAATTCATAATGACCCTCATGAGTTCTAAATGCCGTTTTCGGAATGTCTTCAATCTTCATTCTGATTTGATGATATCCTGAACGAAGATCCAACTTGGTGAAGTAAATTGATCCATGCAATTCATCCAGTAATTCATCAATGACAGGAATGGGGAACTTATCTTTAATAGTGAGCTTGTTGAGCTCCCTATAATCCGGACACATGCGCCATGATCCATCCTTCTTGTGCACCAATACTACTGGAGCAGAGAAAGAACTTTGACTCGGTTGAATTATACCAGCCTCTAGCATTTCTGCAACCATACGTTCAATTTCACTTTTTTGGACATAGGGATATCTGTACGGCCTGATGTTTGGAGGAACACTTCCTGGAATCAGATGAATAGCATGATCATGATCACGCATAGGTGGGAGACCTTTGGGAGTCTCAAATACCTTGGAATGATTGTCCAGGACTTTTTGGAGATCTGGAGAAATAGATGATTCCAATGTGGAAACATCTAGCGAACATAATTGTGCAATTACACCTCTTTGCTCCTTTTTTAGAAGCTTTGTCATACCATTAGAGCTGATTATCTTTCCTGGTTTCCCTGCAATACCCCTTAATTCAACTTCCTTTCCTTCCGTAGAAAATTTGATGAAAAGTTCTTGAAAATTAAAAGCTATTGTACCCAAGGATTGTAGCCATTGGACTCCTAGTACAACATCAGCACCTCCCATTGGAATGGAAAGCATTGGGCTAGTCAATACATATTCTCCCATGGATAGCTTGATATTATGGCACTTTCCAGAGCAATTTATTGTTCCTCCATTTGCAATCATCACTTGACACTCTGGTGCTGGATATAGGAAGCAATTCAATTCTTTTGCTACCCTACAATGAATAAAATTGTGGGTGCTTCCTGAATCAATCAACACTATTACCTTTTTCTTCTTGATTTGTCCTTCTATCTTGATGGTTTGAGGAGTGGTAATTCCCACCAATGCATTACAAGATATGGTCGGATTTATTTGTTCTTCATCTAGGCTTTGTTCCTGGAGTATATCCTCTTCTTTTGACCTTTCTTGCTCCTTTTTTTCTTCCTCTTCACAATCTATGTAGAATAATTTCTTCTCAGCACACTTATGACCTTTAGTGTATTTGCTATCACAACTGTAACAAAGCCCTTTTGCTCTTTTTTCTTCCAATTTTTGTGGTGTCAACCTTATAGGTTGTGGAAGACTAGGGGCAACAACACTTCCGTCTTTATAGTTGTGAGTGGTATGCTTCCTGGTTGCCATAATTTTGCTTTCCATTTTTCTTGCTAACCTGAATGCCTTCTCTAATGAATCAGGTTCCCAAAGGCGAACATCATGTTGGATATTATCCTTTAAAGACCCTATGAACACATCAATCCTATGCTCCTCTGGAATATCTTTTACCCTTATGTTCAATTTTTGGAACTCCTCAATGTGCTCCATTATTGAACCCTTTTGTTTGAGACTTATCAATTGGCTAAAAAAAGTGTTGCTTTTTGTATCCTCATAATGTGCTATCAATTCTTCCATAAAAATTGCCCAAGTGATAAATTGTTTATGAGAGCAAAGCCATTGATACCATACAAACTGATTTGGTTCCAAATATAAAGTTGCCATACGTACCTTTTGTGTGTTTTGCACATTATTGAGATCGAAGAACTGCTCCATCTGTAATATCCATGTGGCGGGATCCTTGCCATCAAACTTCCTCATATCGATTTTTGGAATATGGTGGGTCTTCGATCCAACATTAGAGTCTATGGAATCATGATTAACATTTCTTTTGTTCACATCATGAGTTTCCTTTACAACCTTTTCACCATTAGTAAGTATTTCTTGTAGAAAATTTGTCAAATCTGTCTTCAAATCTGCCATGTCTGTCTTCAAATCTGTCTTCAGATCATCCATCTTAGCTTCCATGCCCTTTATCTTAGATTCCACGCCATTTATCTTAGCATCTGTTAGCTTTTGTGAGCGTGACATTTGTTGCACTTGTTCTTGTAATTTTGATATATCATGTAGCATTTCTTCCTCTTCTTCATGAGTCATGCTAGAGCTTTCAGGTTCCTTACTAGGTGTTTGCATTTTCTTTCCTCGGGGCATCAGTTACCGATAATAATGCTGTACTATGCCCTTTGAATTCCTTCAAACCAAGCTTATACCAAAATTAAAAAAAAAAACTACACACCTTTTTTTACTTTGTAGAAGCCTGATATTGAATCTGATGTATCTCTGTAATTTCGAATCATCCAGTTCTGAAATTGTGCCCTGTAGTAGCCTTCTATGTCCTCTTTCCAATGCCACTAGTCTGATCCAAATTGGATTCTCCAAGAAAGAGTTATGCACAATCTCCCACAGTGACCTGATTATAGACTAGTTCAGTAGAGCGAACTTGTATGAAGTGCCACGTGTCACTGTTTCAACCTTAGACTCTGAAAAATATATAAAAGAAAACTACCGTCCGTCCTCTTTCTGCACCTTCTTACGAAATTTCAATCTGATGCTCAGAAAGAAAGTTATGACGATTTTTCCCAGGTCACCTGTTTTGAGTGTAATTCTGGAGTCTGCAAAAAGACCAACTTCCTCAGATCATATCTCCGAAAATATCACGCGAAAAGCTCTGAAATTCACACCCAAGGTTCAGTGCGATTTCTTCTCAAATGGGTTTTTTTTATGACTTCTGAAACATCACAGAAAAAAAGTTATAGTGAAAATTACACGATGACCTGTTTGGAGCAGCGAAACCCTAGAATCCAAAGCTCTGATACCAAATGTTATGAAACCAGCTCAAGAAAAGATAGAAAAGATAGATCAACGCCTTAGAATTCAGCCTCTTCGAGGGGGAAACCTCCTTTACATTACATAAATAAACAATTCTTTGATGATTCAAATGACAAAACCTCCTTTCTATATATAGGAGTCTAAGGAGTCACAATATAATCCAGCCGACCTAACAATAATAATATAAAGCCACAAAAATAACAATAGAGGGATTCTATGGGCACATTAATAACAATATGGGGGCAATGGGGGCACAACAATATAAATAAGGGGTATAACTACAATAGTAATGGGGTAATCACTAGTATTATAGGGACCCAACAGAGACCCAAAAATCCTCTCAAGCTCTTCAAGGTCTTAGGTTGAGGCCATTCTTGCATTGCCTGGATCTTTTTGGGGTCCACCTTGACACCTTCACGCCCCACAATGTGGCCCAAATACTCTACTTCTGCCATGCCAAACGAACACTTGGACATCTTGACAAATAATTTATGCTTGCGGAGCAGTTGCAAGAGTAGATCTACATGTTGAAGATGTGTGGCCCAAGTGCAACTATAGATGAGGATGTCATCGAAGAAGACAAGGAAAAATTTCCTGAGATATGGTTTGAGAATGTGGTTCATAAGGCTCTTAAAAGTAGAGGGGGCATTACAAAGACCAAATGGCATGACCAGGAATTCATAATGTCCTTCATGAGTTCGGAAAGCAGTCTTGGGGATGTCGACTTCCTTCATGCGAATTTGGTGGTAGCCTGAGCGAAGATCCAGCTTAGTGAAGAATTGAGCCCCATTGAGTTCATCCAGCAAATCATCAACCACCGGGATGGGAAATTTATCTTTGACTGTCAACTTATTGAGGGCCCTGAAGTCGGGACACATCCGCCACTCCCCATCTTTCTTGAGCACCATGACCACTGGGGATGAATAAGGACTAATGCTGGGATGAATGACACCTGCTTCCAAAAGTTCCTTGATGATTTTTTCTATTTCATTCTTTTGGGTGAACGGATATCTGTATGGGTGCACATTTGGGGGTTGGGCCCCTGGAACCAAGGTGATGCTATGATCATGTTCCCCTCACGAGGGTGGAAGCTCATGAGGCTTGTCAAAGACTGACAGATGGTTATTTAAAATCTGTTGCATCTCAGGATGAATTGGCAGAGGCTTGGTTTCGACTGCCTGGATGGCATTAAATTGAGCTACAACTCCATGATTGCCCTTTTTTAACAATTTTTCCATCCTATGCCAGCTAATGATAGAGGGGGCTCCCGCTTGGAGTCCACGGAGGGTATGTGTGTAGTTGTTCTGCTTAAAACTCATATATAACTCCTGGAAATCCATTGTGATTGGCCCAAGAGTGCGGAGCCATTCAGCGCCGAGGACAATGTCGCAACCCCCCATGTGTATGGAAAACATGTGAGTTTTCAACTGATAATCCCCCATTTGAAGTTTGACATTTTCACAGCGGCCTTCACATTTCATTGTGCCTCCATCCGCAATTTGAACTTGGAAGTTAGAAACTGCTCGTACAAAACAATGCACTGCTTCTGCGACTTTTTGATGGATAAAATTATGTGTACTTCCACTATCAATCAAGACTACTACTGGGCGATGTTTAATAAAACCTCTGATTTTGATAGTTTGAGGGGAAGAAATCCCTACCAAAGCATGCAACGAAATAACTGGTTCATCAGAGACATTGTCCTTTTGGTTGTCTTCTTCTAGCGGCTCCTATTCCTCCAGTGGTGGATCTTCCTCTGTTGAGCTGTAGTCAGTGGCATCAATTTGAAAAAATTTGGGCTCCTTGCATTTATGACCTGGGGAGTATTTTTCATCACAGTAGTAACATAGGCCTTGCTTTCTTCTTTCGGCCATTTCCGCAGGTGACACCTTTTGGACCTTAAGTGTTTGAGTCGTGTTGTGAGCCTGAGGGGGGCGACCTTTAGCGGAGAAATTTGGGCGACTGTATTGGGCTGCTAATGCACGTTCCACGTTACGAGCGACCTTGCAAGCCTCCGTCCATGTGGTAGGGTGGTGCAGTAGGACTTGGGCTTTGATAGCTTCTTTAAGACCGCTGATAAAACATTCCGTGTAGAACACATCTAAGAGACCCCAAGTGCAGAAGGCTAAGGCTTCAAAAGCTATAATATATTCATCCACTGTACCAGTCTGTCGGAGCTTAGTAAGACGACCTAAAAAAGATGATTCCTGGTCAAAGTGGTCTTGAAGAGCTTTGGTGAATTTGGTCCAAGTCTTAAAAGGTCCAGTGCAACATTGATGCCATTCCCACCATTGCCACCTTTCATTGTCCAAGTACATGCTCCCCAACATAAGCTGAGTCTCATCATCGAAGATGCGATTCAGTTTGAAATACTGTTCCATTTGTGCTATCCATGCCGACGGGTGAGAGCCGTCAAATTTATGCATATCCAACTTGGGAGGTCGTTGATTGGGTGGTGGGTGGGTGTGCCAGACGTGAGGAGAGTGGCTAGACTCACCCTCATTGTGTTTGGTGCCATTATACTCCTCCTCGTGGGCTGGCTCCTTGCCCTTCAGGACTATTTTCTCGACCATGTTACATAGTACGGTAAGCTGAAGGTGGAGGTTGTGCATTAATTCTTCAAATTTGTCCATCCTTTCATTGGCCATCGCTTGAGCTCTAGTTTCTACCATACACCAACCGAGTTTTTGTTTAAATTGGGACCGCCTAAAAAGAATTTCACTAAGAAGTGAATGGTACCACCGTGCTCAGATTGTCGTCCTGATTCTGATGGGCTAGATCACCAATAAGCACCCCGAAAGATCCCAGACTTTTTTTTTCTGAAAACTCATAACGGAGTTTTACTCCTTCCTTATCAATACTGCAGTGGCCAAATCCTCAAAATGTCAATGCGGTCAAAAGTCCTGCGAAAATTATACCCCGGTATAGGAACCCTTCACAACGACTCCGATCTGGGGGATCTGAGAGATCTGAATGGCGGATCTGATGGCGGAATCAGACTGCTTCTGCGGATCTGATGGATCTAATAGATCGGAATGGCTGATCTGTGAACTCGAGACTGCGGGACTGATGTCTACTGCTGCTGCACCCCTTTGCACAGGCGGATCTAGAAGAGATGTTGTGTGATCCCTCGACAGAAAAGGGAACTAAGGTCTTAAGGAGTGTCAGGTGCTACAGATCGCAATATACATAAGGGTATGGTAGTAGTACTCGGCCCAATGTTTCAGGGCTCTAACTAAGGAGGATCGACCGTACCCTTAGCCGTACAACCCGACTACCCTATCGTACGGGCGAGTAATCTCCCCGAGTGCTGTTCTCGGTGTACTGTAGCCGCAAGACGGCCGACAATTTATCTATGGCGAGGTTTCAAGGGAGCCTAGGGGGCTTCCGAAATACCCAGAGGGTACATGGAAGACAATCCGTGCGCGGTTTTGTCTAATGCGCTACTACTCGAAGGGGTACCCACAGGGGTTACAAGGGAGTCCAACAGACGTGACCACCTCTTGTATTTCCTGTGTGCATGCCTCCCCAAATCCACAGGTTTATGCGCTCAACGACAGATCCCGTGGTTTAAAAATGCCGGAACACGTCTCTAGGCAAAAAAAAATTACTAAGAAATGGAGATCCCACCGGCCCTGGAAAGTGCTCTGATACCACTTGTTATGCTCTTAACCTGCAAAATGATACCCAAATATAGAATATGCGAAGAAAAGATACCCAAAACACAGAATAGCAATGATTTTATTATTCAAAGAGTGATGTTCACTTGCCTCTTCGAGGGGGCAACCTCCAATAGAGCAGAGCTCGACTACAAAATAAGACACAATACTCCTCGTAGGGAGTCTCTATCCTTTATATATGACTCATACATGCAATACCACGGGCCAATACCATGGGTTTTATTAATACCATCTATCTAATACTACGGCCCATTTGCAACTAACTGTGGTTCCGTCATTAATTGTGGATTAGCCACTTACAATTATTAATATGGGCTTTATTGACTCTCGACTATGACGTGACCCCATTACATAAATAAGGGGGTTAGGGTGGGACCCTAACAAAAACCAAAAAAAAAAAACATTTAAAAAAACAAACAAACAAACAAACAAACTAAATATGTTTACATGATCCACAAATATAATACAAACTGAATATGTGTACATGATCCATAAATATAATGAAACTCATCTCCCTTGATGATTGCAGTAACTTGACAAAAGGATCCTAAAACTCGTGAATGACTACCTTTTCTTGATGATCAACAACGAGACAAGAATCTTCATCCTTTTTAGACATTGGTTGTTTTATAAAATGAATTTTGTCATTCTCAAGTGAAACAGATGTAGACTGCAAATTTTTGGATGAACTTTGTAACGAGACTCCTATTGAACAAAACAATGAAGCCAGTTGCTTGATCAAATTCGTGTCATCTTTGTTTTGCAGCTCGTAGTTAACTAATGGTGAAGGGCTTTGATTATAGATATCATCCACAACATCAGTCATTGGATCAAGGAGAACTTGAGAGGACTACTGCAACTTGTCATACAATGGTTCCAATGAGGCTACGATTTTCTATAAACTCTTCACGTTCCACACTTTCGACTGCATTTTCAAACTAAATTTTTCCTGGTAATAGTGATTGTGGACTGAAAAAAGGTTCTATATTACAAACAACATTCTCAACAACTTCAAGAGAAGGTTGCCAACAAATGTTAACTCGCTTATTTGCTTCCTTGGTAACCTTATAGTTTTCTGTTATTATTTTGAATGAAGAGAAACACAAAGGTAAGGAGTCCTGGTCAAGAATTTCAAGATCTTCTCCATTCTCCATATCAAAACTGAAAGATTGCTTAATTAAAACTTCCTTACCCTTGTTTTCAGTTTCAAAAACAACTAAAGGAGGATCACTAGGGCTGCAAAACCCATCCAAATAATCAGATATCAAATCATTCAAAATCAAAGAAGGTTGTTGCCATTTTAAACTAGCTTTAGATTGCTTCTCTTCTTTGGTGAGTTTATGTTTTTCCTTTATTAATTCAAATGCAGTAGAACATAAAGGTAAAGAGTTACCATAATCGATTTCATCACTCTCCTTGTGTTCACTGTCCAAGCTATAAAACTACTTACCTAATTCAGAACTTTCATCAAACTCCTCCTCTCTGTCATAAACCACATGTGCAAGTTGATTGTCTTCCTTAAAGTGATGAAAACATGCTGCTGGTTGTTCATAGAAATCATCATCATATTCATCGTACTTAGGAAAATCAGGTTCAGGAGAAACGTCATCAAACATGAACATTGATAAAGAAGACTAGTTTTCTTCGTGCTGATCTATAAATCTAGTTTCAGGACTGTCCTCAAGCAAATACATAAAACAATCATTTTTTGATCTATGATAACTGAGAATAGTAGCAAAATGGTTAGGTTAGCAACCTCTTATTCTTCTACAATAAGCGGGACATGGTGTCTTTGAACATCAAGTTCATATATCATGGTGATCTTTTGTATCATTTCTTCCATTGTACTTACCAAAATGTCGACCTTCACTTCTGAAGATGTGAGGTACTCCTCTATGTTCTCCCTTTCTTTTGTCTTCAACTTTGACCTTTTGACCAGCAGATTAGATTCCACAGCTATTGCACTATCCTTCACTTCTTCGAGTGTTGCAGTGTTTCTTTCTCTCAATTGAAATGCCATTTCCATATCAAAGGCATCTGGGTAGTGTAAGAGAGCTAAACCAGGTGGCAGTTTGATATCAGCAGGGATTGAATGGTATACTTGATTGAACCTTGCTAAAAAGAGTTGTATTGTTTCTCTTGGTTGTCTTTCCAACTGATTATATTCTTCTAAAATCAGAAAAGGATTTCTCTTGATCACCCATCTATCAAGGAAGACTTTCACAAATTGATGGAAATCAAAAATGCTTGCAGCTGGTAAGTTCTTGAACCATTTCTTGGCTTCATCTTGCAAAGATAAAGCAAAAATCCTGATACTAACATCATCTTCTTCAACCTCAAAAAGGTTGAGAAAATTTTCAAAATTCTGAATGTGTTTTTCAGCAATGATGTTACCATATTCTCCATCAAACCTGGGAAGATATTTGTAATAATTTTCAAGGAAATCATGGAGTATAGGAGGTAAGATGAGTGGCTTGTATCTATCTATAATTTTACAAGGTATAGAAGTATGTACATAAGTTATAGGATTAGTCTTGATGTCTTGAGGCTCATCAAGTTGAAGATGGTCAACATAAGATTTGGAAGAAGGGTCTTGATCAAAATCAAAATTTGCATTCATAATCTTCAAAGGAAAGGAATCAAATGCGGGCCTGGGATCTTTTCTCAAATATTGTATACTTTGTAAAACGTTCTTGACATTCTTGGGAAAAGAGAATAAATAATTTACAATAAATAACATGAAGTCTTGGATGAAATTCCAACTTGAATACTTGATCTTCCCATATTGTCCTTTCATGTTTATGTTGGTAAGGTTCATCCTCTATTAGGGTCTTTGAATTAAATTTGAAACTGATTTGGAGTCGCTAGGTGAATGATTTCAGCCTTCCTGTGTTTGACCGCTGCCCACCATCAACAATTAGATTTGATCCTTGTTTTTCTTTCCCAGGGAAGATATGATCTTTCGTTCCCTGACAACGGCGCCAAAATGTTATCCTCCACAATGTCCTAGGCTAATGAGGAGATCGATGGAGGTAACCACAGACCAAGCTTTCAATTTGGTAGCTAGTCCTACCAAACCAGAGAGGGCTCTCTTTATAGAATCATAGCAAAAGAATTGACTTGAATGTAAAAGGTTTTTAGGCTAGGAGTGTTTAGCTCAGGTAGGTTTTGAAAATTTAGGGTTTTGATGCTGGATAAGGGAGAAAAACCAGGTAGCTAGGTCATAGGATCAAAGGGTTACAATAGCAAAGATATGGAGGAGAAAGGTAGCAATAATTTTGTGATGGATATTAGGGTGTGTCGGTGTAGTGTAGTGTTTAGAAGAAGTAAAAGGTCTTAATGAGCATGAAACATGAATTCATTAAGCAAGAAAGAAAGTAAGACATAATGATAGTTGAATCGAAACAAAGCTTTATGCAAAGTATTATGTTTATACACTGTAAGGAAAACCATTGAATAATTGATAAATGGAAAGAGAAGATGAATATATTTCATATAAAACTATAACAGAGAAAATACAACATCACAAACTTACTGCACATGAATTCCTAGATAATAGCTACAAACTACATCCTTTGATTTCTAGAAAATGTCCAAGTACAAGCTACATTAGTTCTCTCCTCTGATTTCCAACCTGTTTTATGACTGAGAAAATGATACATAAATACCAAAACAACATCTCCTTGCACTCAAGGGTCAAATCCATGAGTTGTGGAGATGTTCCCCAAAGATCTCAACCAAAACCCTAATTGCTAGGGAGGTTAACAAACTCTCCCTCAATTTGAGAAATTGTTTCATTTGACCCAAAACAAGTGAAATTTGCATGTATCTACCTAATTTGACATTCATATAGCATAATTACACCTCAATTACATCATTTACATAGGTAAAAAAGTCAAGCTAGGTCAAAATCATGAGGAAAACCAACCTCCTAGAAAAAGCACAGTGTGGCTGAGGAAAAGCGCAGCGTGAGATTGCATACCATTTTTGGACGCCTTCCTGAACTCAAAATTTAGCTCATGATAGCTCATTGGAAATATCTATCTGTCTAGTTATCCATAGATCAATCAAGAATTTAAAATGATTAAGTATAGCTTGTCAAACGTGACTTCTCCCAAGACTGATAAAAACATGTAGCATGGCCTCCAAAAACAGGGCAGAAAGGTGTTTTTTATGTGGTTTTTGGCCATTTTCACCCTGTAAAATTTGATGACTTGGGCCGCCAAGTGTCCAAAGTTGATGTAGGGGTAAAATTATATCCCACCAGGTATATTTTTTTCCATTTGGAGCTCTCCAGAAAAATCGCAGCGTGGCCCATGCTACGCTTTTGGCAGGGTGACTATGCCAAAAATTGCCGAATTTGACCAAAAATTTGCAAATGACAAAAATGTTCACCAAAAATTCTCAAAATTTATGTATAAGGTCCTAATATGTTGTACTACACTATCATAGATGCATCAACCAGCAACTCAAGCTTACCCTTCTCCTTTTGACTAATTAGGGTTTCATTTAGCTTCTCCTTCAATTGCTTAACCTTAATTAGCAATCAGGTTTCTTGTGTAATAATGGGAAGCCATGTGTTTCTGCAATATTTCATCTCTGTTAGCCCTCCTGAGAAGCTTCTTCAAGTGACAATTTACCTTTTCAAGCCAATATTCTCTGTCTCCACTGATTTCTTTATCAATGAGCTTTGATGTAGGGTTGGTAGAATTGGGCATCCAACTCTTGTGTTTTGAACCATTTCTCACCAATATTCGGTATCACTCTGGCTTCTGCTATGATTTCAACTAATATAGTGAATGTCATCCCTACAATTGTGACTTGATCCTTCTTAAGATGTGTGGCAACCAAACTAGTCAACCTAGAATGACATTTGACTCTTTTCAACTTGCTCACAAAATACATGACACCCTACATGCTGAAACCATTGCTTGGAGAGTGGTGAGAACATAAACTCCTATGTATTGAGGGGTTCATACCTTTCCATTTTCCCACCCTTGTTGTAAGGCCTCCTTTTCTTCTCCATAGTAAACTTATGAGTGAAAACCCTAGAGGGAAAAACAGGGGAGGGGAATGAGGGAATAGGATGAAGGGGTTTGGGAGTAAGAATGGGTGTAGGAAAAATTTATGAGATGGGGAGGGATGTTAGATAACTTAGTGAAGTGAAGGGGAGTGAAAAGAGTGAGGGAATAGAGCTAGGGAATTTACACACAGTCCCAGCTATGAAGCCTGCCAAAAACACAATGCAGGGCTAGGTTTTAGGTATAGGAGGTTTTAGGGAGTGTGTTTGAGTTTGAGGGAGGATAAAATGTATAGGAATATGGTTTGTAGGATTGCAAACATGAAAAGGAGGGCTTCCCATAAAAAACGCAGCGAGGTAGCTTGAGACCAATTATTTAGAATGTTTGTGGCCATAAAAATGTTGAGGAAGTGGTTGGTGATGAATGAGATCTCTTTAGAAATTAAATGAGTGAGGAAATGAGTTATGATGGTATTTTAAATCTTGTAGAAGTCAATTTCTTTTCATAGTAGTGGGGTGACCCACACTATGTCTTTTTCACTTTTGCTTTGGAAACTATGTAGCTTAGGAACATTCATTGAAAGTTTTAGAACATAAGTTATTACATCAGTTTGAAATGAATTACAGTTAGAAACAAAAAATTTTGAACAAGCCCTACCATTAATCCTTCATTTCTTGGTTTATTGAATGAAATGACAATTTTGATGACTCTAACCCTAATGACCTAATGGAGACACTGAGCGGAATGAAGACCATGGTGATAAGACTAAGATGATGATAATGATTTGTTAGATGATGGCACATCCAACTGAGTGATGGCAGTTACTAGAACATGAAAATATTGAAGGAGAAGCAGTAGACCTAGACACACTAGCCAATGACCAAATTTTATTCTAAAAACTTAGTGACGTGATAAAATTTGAATTGATACCCCTAACAAAACTTTGTAAAAGCATATTTGACCACTCGTGACAGGCAAAACTTACTGACACTAACACAACCTTTGCTAACTTTTCCACAATGACCATGATCGAATCATGTTGCTTTAGTGTCTTCGGAAACCCTGTGATGAAATCCATGGAAATGACCTCCCATTTCCATTCTGGAATCCCGATCGTCTGTATCAATCCACCTGGATGTTTACATTCTGGTTTCACTCGTTGACAATCAAGGCATCTAGCCACAAACTCTTCTACATCCCTCCTCAAATTTAACCAATAATAATATCTCTTCACTGCTGATAGTGTCTTCTGATAACTTGGGTGACCTGAATATGGTTTCACATGAAACTCCTTCAAGATCACCTTCTTGAGCTCACTTTTATCTGGTACATATATCATATCTCGGAACTTGACCAATCCATAGGTTGTAAGATGATAATCCATGCCCTGTGCGCCTGCACCTATACCTGTACCTATACTGCCACCTATACATGTACCACTACATGTACCTGTACCTGTATTTGTACCATGACCTTTACCTGTACCTATACTATCACCCTGTTGTAACCTCTACACAATCTCCATATACTTGACATCCTATTGTCTTACCTGCAAGATCCTATCCTGTAAATTTGTCCCATAGGAGGTCATAGTTGCCAAGTGATGTACATGTATCCATTTACTAAGAGTAGCTACCACAATTTTCTCTTTACCTTTGATGTACCTGATCTCAAAATCAAACTCATTGATCGTGGCCAAACATCTAGCCTACCTGGCATTCAGATTCAACTAGTTAACAAATATCTCATCCCAATGTGATCACTCATAAGCACAAACCGCCTACCTAGAAGATAATTCCTTCACATCTTTAGTGCATGTATAATTGCTGATAACTCAAGATCATGTGTCAAATAGTTTTTCTTGTGCTCGTTTAGCTTCTGAGACTCATAACATACCACCTATTCATCCTGCATAAGGGCTCCACCAAGCCCTCTCTTGCAAACATTTGTGCATACCACAAATTCTTTGTCCGAATTTTCAATCTGTAACAATGGTGCATGTGTCAACAACTACTTGAGTTACTCAAAGCTAGCCTCACACTTCTCAGTCCATTCAAACTTCTTACTTTTTCTTTATAAATGTGTGACAGGATAAGAAATCTGTGAGAATTTCCCGATGAAACTCCTGTAGTAACCTGCCAAACCCATGAAGGATCTCATCTCATCCACATTTTTAGGAGCTACCCAATCCATGATGGCTCTTATCTTTTATGTATCTCCTTCATTTCCTTCCTTGGAGACGACATGCCCCAAGTAATGTACCTCCATCTGAAAGAAAATGCATTTTCTAAGCTTATCATACAACTAATGCTCTCTCAACAATTTCAACATTGCTGCTAGATGCTCGGCATGCTCTTTTTGTTTTTTTAATATACCAGTATATCATCAATGAACACAATAACTAACTTATCAAAATATGGATGCAATACATTATTAATCAAGCATATGAATGTAGCATGAGCATTAGTTAAGCCAAATGGAATTACAACAAACTCATAATGCCCATACCTAGTCCTTAATGCAGTCTTGTAAATGTCCTCTTCCTTGATGTGTACCTGATGGTATTCGGATCTCAAATCAATCTTTGAGAACACTGCTTTCCCCTTCAATTGATCGAACAAGTCAACAATCCTCCGCAAAGGGTACCCATTCTTGATAGTCACTTTGTTCAACTGCATGTTATCAATGCATAATCTAAGAGTACCATCTTTCTTCCTCACAAACAAGACCGGTGCACCCCATGGTGATACACTTGGCCTAATGTATCCCTTGTCCAACATTTCCTTCAACTGTAACTCAAGCAACTTAGGTGTGCTCATCCTATAAGGTGCTTTTGATGTTGTAGTTGTCCCTGGCACTAACTTAATTGAAAAGTCTACCTCCCTGCGAGGTGGCAACTTTGTAATGTCTTCAGGAAATACATCCTAAAACTACTGCAACACTAGGTATCTACTCAACACCTATGCATCCTCAACCACCTTACCCTTATCACCAGAAATGTGTACTGCAAATAGATTGAACCCTTTTCTGTGGCTACGCTTTGCTTGCATAATTGTTACCATCCTATCTGATGTGACTTTCTTCTTACCTTGCAAGACTCTTGGTTTTCCATTGTCATCAACACACTCAATAGCTTTTTCATAGCAGTCAACCTTGGTTCTATGTAGATATGACCAATCCATGCCCAATAACATATTGTATGATCCCAACAGTAACACATTCAAATGTGATGTTGTAGGCATACAATTTAATCAAATGCACAAACTCTTACCTAATGATGAACTCGCTTCTTCGTACCTGTAGCCAACTACACTAACCAAGATTCGGCATTCAATTCCTTATTAAAACCACACTTATCCACCAAGTTAGGACTAATATAGCTATAATTAGATCTAGGGTCAATCCAAATAGAAATAACTTGATCACAAATCTTACCTTCCGTCTCAATGATAGATGCTCGCTGTTTTTCCTGTCTGTTATCCACTGCTGCATAGATACATGGAATACTCTTACCGACATCCCCAATATTTTGTGCCTCCTATGCACTGCATATCTTAGGTCTACCACTCTAATATTGTATACAATCTCTCCTATGATGATCCCCTCCACAAGTCCAACATCACACAGGTTCCTTACTCTGTTCCTCATGTCGATGTCCTTGCCCTTTCTCTGATGCATTAAATCGCTTAGGTGGTGCAACATTCTCCTTGTTACCTATGTCCTATGGTCTTTCTCGCTTCTTGTCTCATTTTCCTTTATTCTTTGCATTACCTCTCCAATCTGACTTAGTCTCAGTCTTGTGCTTTGATTGTTCATAGAAATGCTTTAGCTTTCGAACGGCCTCCTCCAAAGATCTAGGCTCATCAAACTCAATCATGTCTTTAAATGCAACTCATAACCCACTAATGAATCTTGGCCTTCTCCTCTGTGAGGTAAGGCACATATATCAATAACTCTAAGAACTTACTAGTGTACTCGTCATCTGTCATGGAACCCATCTTTAGTTCATAAAATTCTTTTTCCCTGTCATCAAAGTACCTTTCTGACAAATACTTCTTTCTAAATAGCCACTCAAAATCACTCCAAGACATATCTTCCTCATGAATACACCTCACATTCTTCACATCTTCCCACCAAATGTCTGCTTTACCTTTGAGACTGAAGGTAGATACTCTAGCTTTCATGTTCTCTAAATAATCATGCAACCTAAAGAACTTCCTCATGCCAACCAACCATACCTCTACATCTTGTGGTTTCTTCATTTCCCCATCAAAAGTAGGTGGCTTCACTTTCTTAAATTCATCCGAAAAATATCCCCTATCACTCCTCCTATAAGGATGATACCGATGATGATCATAGTGCCTATCTGAATCAGAACTAGAATCATACCTATGTTTGTCCCTTCTCCTATTCGGAGTACCCAACAATCTGCCATCTCTTACTATATTAGCGTTATCTGATCGATGACCACCATGTGATCTACTATCATATGCTCCATTAGTTTTATCTTTCTGCTAATGACAAATTCGTAGTGGTCCCTATCACCGCAAATCCAACAAGCTCTGAAGTATCACTGCATTTACCTCTGCTAGCTTTTCTGGAGTGTGTATGATTCTATCATTATCTGCCTTGCACCTCCTTATTTCTTCCTTTAAGCTTCTCAATGTAACTGCCAAATCAAAAGAGTTCCCAACACCATACTGCTCTTCAGATTCATAGGGAGAGTCTTTGTAGTCAACCATCTTGTTAGCCATTTGATATTTCTTCCTGTAAGTTATATCATGTCAGCTAAACCAAATCACAATAAACCAATGTACCTTAGTATAGCTCGGGGAGGATACCTTGTCTACAAGATCAACATATTAGCATGATACATGTATAACATAATCATAACAATATATAAAAATAGTACATAAGCATATAACCATGCAACTGTCATTCTAGCTAGGGTCCAGTCATCAATGCATGACATTAACACAACACACACTACAACCTCATGCATGACAACATCCACTACATCACGGTACACTTGACCACATGCAAACATGAAAATGCATAAGCATTACATAACCCTACATACCATGACCTTATGCATGACGACATAAACCATACCATTGTATGTGGACCATACACAAATACAATGTAGACAATACACCAACCTACATGTAGGTAACACTCAAGCACGAGTAGGGGCCATTCCCGCACATAACAGATATAATCAAACATAAATGAACAACACTCGTATGTAGCATCATGTAACCCAATACACAATAATGATACATACGACCAAACATACAAGAATGTAACCAAGCAACCACATGATACATGTAAGCGATATATAACAACAGATAACCAGTCATACTCAGAGCGATGGATCCCATAAAAGCACATTAAATTCCACATGACGACATCACCACAACAATGATCAACATCATGCAATTGCAACAACATATGGAATGCAAGTGTGAGAGACACACATGCAACTAACATGCATGCATGACCAACACATAGCCCATCCAGTCCGAGGGGTGAACCATGCTATGATACCACTTTGTAACACCCTCCTCCCACATCTACCCAAGCAACCATCCAACCGAATTAAACATGCGATGAGAGGCCACTATGATATGATTCAACCTCCTAAGTCACATTAAGGAAGTGGAACTGATGGAAACACACCATACAAACATCCAACATCATCAACAAAACCCTCAGAGGACAAGTCAGCCACTCAAACAACCTATCCCTAGGTCCCACTGTTGTTTTAGGTCTCTTGGGCCATAGTCTCTCTCATTTTATGGGAAAGGGAGCGACCAACAACCTAAAGTTGCTCTCACAGGCCTGCTTGCTAGCGACTGTGGACCAGAATTACCAGTGTTGTGCCAACGACCTCGAGATTTAAGCCACTTTTCAGGCTCAAAGCCGAGGTCACTGCCCAGAATTGACCCATCTCTTCAAATCAATAATGTAACATGTAAATGATAGTACTAAAGAAAATACTTGTTCAAGACCTTGACTAGACACCTACTAGCCATGACAGGCATTTCGTCAAACATATTGCAAATGTGTAATCTACTGGTGTAATTCACAATTCTGAGCATAGGGGTCTAATACTTAGCTGAGTATCGATAAGAACCATTGATGCCTCAATGCGTCAACTTTCATTCCATCCATTAGGTCAAAGATACATTGATCATTCAATTATAACTAAAAGGATGATGAGAGCCACACATGGCTGCCATCATAAAACACATACATAACCAACATAATAGCAGCAGAAAATACTCATGGAATTAAAGTCATATAGACCACATATAATCCATAAAAATGATCATAGAAATACAAGGATAAATAACCTTTCATTAATGATGCAAAATCCAAACCTGGGATGGGACTTCCACGTTCCACCTGACAATAGAATGGCTGAGCCAAATCTCTCTTTAGCCATTCACCCCTATGCCATATTCCAAGCATGAATGTGGGATCTCATAGAACACATCAATTAAAACTCATCAAAGACTTCCAGAATCCATCCACCTTAGCCCATCAAACAGTGATTCCACCTCATGGTCGGACATCACCAAAACCATCACCAGATTGGTCTCCATCATAGCCATCCAGGGCTCCAGAGTGTTTGATCCAACCAAGACTCTAGGACTAGTAACTCAACCCACAGCTATCGTCAGGCTCCAGGACTAGTAGCTCAACCCACCAAGGGCTCCAGAGCATTTGTCCAACCAAGTCTACAAGAAGTAGTAACTCAACCCACGCTAAGGAAACATGAGAACCAACCAAAAACACAAGGAAATAAACCCACAAACTCCATGGCTATCTAGGAAATGGCAAGGCTAGGCAATCCACGATCAATCCAGGCAATCCTCCATGCCGATGATAGATCATGACAAAAAAACCACATGCATATTCCATGCATGCCAAAACTAGTGAAGAAATCATACATGCAACTCGGTACCTGCAAGAAAATATGATGTAGTTGTTGATCCCGATGCCTCCTTGCACTTTCCTTCTTTTCCTTTGATTTCTTGCTCCAAGAATCCAAGTAAGCTACACCCTCCAAAAGTGCTCCAAGAATACTCTAACTGTCTGAGAGTATGAGAGAGAGATCCAACACTGAACTAACAAAAGGTTACCAACTGATCCTCAGAAGCCTTTTTATGAATGAGGCCTCCCTTTTCTTCATTTTCCATTATTTTTTTTCATTTTCCTCCTCACATGCAACCTGTGACCTTTCACCTCCTTTTTCTCTTAATTTCCATTATTTCCATAAATAATTGTGCCAAAAATTCCATTTTTCCTTTCCAAAGCCTTAGCCATTACCTTTGACAATTTCCTTAGCCAATAAAAACCAAATAGACACCCCCTAGGATGTCTTGCCCAACATTCAACTTGGAATAAGTGTCCCATTGACCATGGTTATTTTTTTTAACTTTTATTACATGTAATTTTCATGAGGGTTATTACATTTATATTTTCTCAATTTAGTTAAAAAACAATGCTCAAGTTTCTAGTTAATTAATAATTATGGTTTGCCTCTTAGTTTTTAGTAAGTAGGGTTTGTTCTATAATTTCCAGTACTTAGGGTTTGTTCTTTACTTATCAATAGTTAGTGTTTGTCACTTGTTAGGGTTTGTTCATTGATTGTCACTAATTAGTGTTTACTTTTTAATTGCCAACATTTAGGGTTTTCTCTTTAAAGAGGGATTTATTTCCAGTCGTTGGTGATTTGCAGGATTGGTGTTTACAATAATTAGGGTTTCATCTCTAATGAATTTTTTTGAGTGCAACATTAGAACAAGGATCGACTATTGCGTGAACTCAAGGTGTGAGCAGGTATTCTAAGGTATTGTTTTGTAGGTTCCCAAAGTCCTTCTCTCACATTTCTAGTGCTACATATTGAAGTCCATAGACCCAAAATTGACAATTAAATGGTGGTCCATCAATATACCCTATATTGTAACCAACAATTATCCCTCCCCTCCCATCCCAACTATATGTATTTGATGATTTATTTTAATCCCCTAGCCTCACCATGATGGTTATTTGTCCAATAAATGTGCTAAAGTTCGGAGCTTTCTCCATGAAAGCATGTCTACCTTAATTTCCCTAGTGTAGAATAGAAATGCTCACAGTATCGATCTTCTAGATAGTTATGGTCGCATCACCTTTGATTGTTTCATGATGGTTTCTCTGCCTCATAGTAGTAGAAGAAATTATGTCGAAATGATAGCTCGTTTTCGGCTACCAGGGTGTGACGAGAATAAATCATGTTGTGGGACCCTAGGTTCATTCACATTTTGCTAGTGGAATTAGTTCAGAATTTCGAATTCTTGGTGGATTTTGAAGTGGGTCTCCCCTATTCCAAGGGTGGTGTCTAGAAGTTGGCATATCTGAAAGCTCTGCACTAAAATTCTTATTTCACTGAGGGCTTCCCTCTACTATGAAAATGTTGTGTGGGGGCAATGACCATTAGGGGAATTTTGAGGTCTAAAATGGGCCTCCTAAGAAAAATGTACAACCAAAATAAACTTTATAAGAACCATTAGGATTCAATATGATGATGTCAACCTTGGAGGATGATTCACCATTTTCAGAGTAAAAAAGTAAAAAGATTAAAAAATAATAAAACTATCTTTTCAACTCATATTTTCAACTTATATCCCTAAGGTTTTACTCAAATTTTGAGCAGAAGTACTCGTTGGATGCAAAATTTAATTCCTCATCCAATGAGTACCCATTTTTCATACTTTCGATGGACCGTGTTACACGAAAAATGAGAAATACATGAAAAAATGTTATTGCAATCACATTTTTCATTTATTTTTCATTTTTCATGAAGTAGGGTCCATCGAAACTATGCAACATGGGTACTCCTTGGATGAGGAATCAAATTCTTCATCCAACGAGTGTTTTCGCTCAAAATTTGAGTAAACCCATAGGGAGATAAGTTGAAAATATAAGTTGAAAAATTAGTTTTTTAATTTTTCTCTCTAAAATTTGATCATGTAATCTAATCTTATTTTATTATTTCCACTATTATTTTATAATTTCCTTAGGATGCCCATTTTAGACCTAAAAACTCCCCTAATGACTACAGATGGATGTTGTGGTGTTTTGGCCTTTTGGGGTCGGAGGTAAGCTTTCCAATTCTCTTCTATGTGAAATTTCCTTCCAGCTACAATAACTTCTCTGCTTCAGGTCTCATCTTTGCCCTGCTCAATTTGAGGTATCTCACTCTCGGTGTTCTAGATTTATAAGCTACTCTTCCACTTCGAATTGTGTTTGTTGGTTGTTGTGTTGGAACCTCTCAGACTCACTGTCCTCCTTTGGCTATCCATGGTTCTTTTCCCCCTACTAGCACTTGTAGTTCTATTTGCTTAGTTCATGCATAATTTCAGGCCTTTTATGGACTCTAACTCCTCATACTCAGATTCGTTGGCTTATTTTGTCTATGACCATTGCAAAAAAGAACATGAAGCTATTAATTTGGAAATCTATGATTTTCATGTCATGATGTATCAATAGCAGGCCTCTGAGTGAAATTAACTTGATATGATTTCGACTTTGCAACAAAGAGTTTCTTGTTTAGAAGATGAGGTGGATGCTCTGTGAAGTATTCTCATGGGACTACAACTACATGAGGACCATCAAGCCAACCTACGTACTGAGCCCTCCTGTGGTATCGACTTCAATAGGCCACTGGACCCTACAGATTAATCATAATTGTCATGTTTGGTTTCGGATGCTTATATTTTTTGTTCCAATTTTGTTGTCTATACTCTTCTCGACATATAATATTACAATTAGGATTGAGAATATTCTTTGTAATCTAGGTAAGGAAAATTAGATACGCTCTAGCATCCCATATGTCTTTGAGCAGAATGGCTATGGCATCGCATATGTCTTTGAGCAGAATGGCCATGTAATTCTCCCAGGTATTTGCCACAACCAGGTGTGGATATAATACAAAGAAGTACTAATTTTTGTTAAGAAAGTTTTTATCTTTTGAAGCTTTTGGTGAATTCTATGAAACAAACTGTGATCTTGATTTTTTGTTATCTAAAATATATTTTTGAATGCATAATTAGATTCAACACACAACCCCAAAACACCTATGCATAACTTACAATAACTTGTGATTCATCCTTACCAATTTTAGTCAAATTTAATAGAAAAACTTAGGAAATACAAAAATCTCAATCAAACAATAATATTTATTTTAATTTTTTTTAAAAAGAATGTGGTTTTAAATGGATTCAACACCTTGAAAAAACCCCTCAAACACTCAAATTCTACATTTTGGTTGAAATTAAGCAAAAATTATGTTATGAAAAAAACCATTTCATCTACAAGTTAAACTACGCCCTCTTTTTATTATATTACACCCTATTTTTATTATATGCAAATTTTATTAGCCTTTTATTTAAAAAAAATAAAGCAAAAGTTGTGACTTTTTATTATCAATTTTAACAATATAATTTTAGACAAAGTTATAATTTTTATTATTTAAAACACCCTATTTTTATTATATACCAATTTTATCTTAAAAAAAAGAAACAAAATTTGTTACTTTTTATTATTAAATTTAACAGACAAAATTATAATTTTTATTATTTAAGACACCCTATTTTTATTATAGGCAAATTTTATCTTCTTTTATTTAAAAACATAAACAAAATTTGTGATTTTTTATTATCAAATTTTGTTGGAGCAAACATTGCGTAGCGGAAATTTTAAAAAAACATACACAGCACATACAAAATCATAAAAACATAACACAAAGATTTAACGTGGTTCACCCAACCAATCTGGGCTACATGCACCAAACAGAGGCACCAGCAATCTTATTATTCAACAAGAGATTACAACAATTTAATTCTTCACACCTACTCTCAGCCCACCCTATTTTCTACATACATCTCCTCTACGGGCTTACATTTCCTTTATAGCTGGAGTATAAAACTGAATCATAAATTCTCTCACAACAAATGTAGGATGCATTAACTCCTCCTCAAGAATAATGGAGCTAATATAGCAACTAATCCTATTGTTGTCACCTACATGAGATTTTTGCTAAATTAAATAAAACAAGAAATCTCAACAATCTCCACCTTGACAACAATTAGCCTGATACCCTGTTCATTTATTATTTTATCTTTTCTGCAAGCCAAGAGAAGCTAGACACCAACGTAGCTTCTCTAACAAAACTGATTTCCTGAACATGTCTGCACAGTTTTCCTTCGTATGCACTTTTTCAAGAGAGACTCCCCTTTTAGTGATAACCTATCTTACAAAATGGTACTTGATAGGTATATGCTTTGATTTACTATGATAGGCCGGATTCTTAGCCAAATGAATTGCACTTTGACTATCACAAAATAACTTGATGTTGTCCTGCAACCTACCAAACTCACCAAACAAACCTTTCAACCAAACTGCTTCTTTGCAAGCATGTGAAGCAGCTATGTATTCTGCTTTAGTAGTGGATAAAGCAACAATGTTCTGTAGCTTTGACATCCAGCTAATAGCTCCACCTGCAAGAGTAAAGACATATCCTAAAGTTGACCTTCTCTTATCCAAATCACCTGCAAAATCGGAATCAACATATCCGCAAACAAATTCACTACTCCTGTTATAAGTGATACAATAATCACTTGTGCCTCTCAAATACCGAAGCACCCATTTCATTGCTGACCAGTGTTCTTTTCCTGGATTTGCCATATACCTGCTGACAACCCCAACTGCATGTGAAATATCTGGTCGAGTACAAACCATCGCATACATTAAACAACCTACTACATTGGCATATGGAATTCGAGACATATATTCGTTTTCTTCATTTGTATTAGGACATAAACTAGAATAAAGCTTAAAATGGGAAGCTAAAGGGACTGAAACAGGCTTCACATTGTTCATACCAAACCTCATGAGTATTTTCTCAATATACTTCTGTTGTGATAGCCACAGCTTACCATTGCTTCTGTCTCTGAAAATCTCCATGCCCAAAATTTGTCTTGTTGCTCCTAGATCTTTCATATCAAATGTCCTAGCCATCTGAGCCTTTAACTTGTTGATCTCTACTATGCTTTTTCTTGCTAAAAGCATATTGTCAACATACAACACTGAGATAATGAACATGCCATTACTTAATTTCTTAAAGTAAACACAATGATCATATTCAATAATTTTGACTCATCATGAAAGAATCAAATTTCTTGTACTATTGTCGAGGCGACTGCTTCAGACCATACAATGATTTCTTGAGCCTGCAGACAAATTTCTTGTTGCGATTTTGAACAAACCCTTTCGGTTGTTCCATGTAAATCTCCTCATCTAAATCTCCATGTAAAAATGTGGTTTTAACATCTAGTTGCTGTAATTCTAAATCAAGTAAAGCAACTAATGCTAATACAATTCGAATTGAAACAATTTTTACAACTCGTGAAAATATCTCATGAAAATCAATGCCTGCTTTTTGAGAAAAACCTTTTGCAACTAGCCTTGCTTTGTACCTATCCTCTGTATCATCAACACCCCTTTTCAATTTGTAAACCCATTTACATCCTACAGTTTTTCTGTCTTTAGGAAGTTCTACCAGATCCCATGTGCCATTCTTGTCTAATGCCATCATCTCGTCCTTCATAGCTTCTTTCCACTTTTCACTTTTAGAACCTTCTACAGCTTCCTGATAGCACAAAGGTTCATCATCGTTAGCGGTTAAAGCAACTGAAGTAACATAATCATCATACCTTTTAGGAGGACGTTTAATTCTCGTGGACCTCCTTAAAGATGTTTCTGGTACTTCCACAATTTGTTGATTATTATATGTAGGAACTTCTTCATGATCTGCATCCGAAACATGTTCATGATCTACATCTGAAACTTGTTCATGATCTGCATCTGAAACCTGTTCATGACCTGCATCTGAAACCTGTTCATGACTTACATCTGAACCATGTTCATCTTGATTATCACCAGTATTTGAACTAGTTTCAAACTGAATGTGTTGAAGCTTAGATACATTATCATGTTTCAATTTATCATCTACATCTGGATTTTCAAGTGAGGATTCATTAAATTTAACATCTCTGTTAATGATGATCTTGTGAGTAGTAGGATCCCACAATCTGTATCCCTTAGTCCCATCACCATATCCAACAAAGATATACCTTTTTGATTTAGGATCTAATTTAGAACGCTAATGTTTCAGAACTAGAGCATATGCATCACAACCAAAAACTTTCAGTTTAGAATAATCACAAGGATGACCTTTCCATACCTCTTGAGGAATTTTGCATCCTATTGCAGTTGATGGTGATCGATTTATCAAATAGCAAGCTGTAGCAACCGCTTCTGTCCACAATTCCTTCTTCAAATTAGCATTACTCAACATACTTCTTGCTCTCTCTAAAAGAGTCATGTTCATGCGTTCAACAACTCCATTTCGCTGAGGAGTATATACAGTGGTTTTATGTCTTTCGATCCCAGCATCCTTGCAATAATTATCAAATTCCTTTAAAGTAAACTCACCTCCATTGTCAGTTCTTAAACATTTAATGGTTCTTCCAGTGATGTTTTCAACTAATGCTCTAAACTGTTTGAAAACTGTAAACACATTAGAATTCTTCTTTAACATGTAGACCCACACTTTTCTAGAGAAATCATCAATAAAAGATACAAAATATGACGAACCTCCATATGAGGTTGTAGGAGACGGACCGCAAACATCAGAATGGATATAATCAAGGATTTTCTACATACATCTCCTCTACGGGCTTACATTTCCTTTATAGCTGGAGTATAAAACTGAATCATAAATTCTCTCACAACAAATATAGGATGCATTAACTCCTCCTCAAGGATAATGGAGCTAATATAGCAACTAATCCTATTGTTGTCACCTACATGAGATTTTTGCTAAATTAAATAAAACAGAAAATCTCAACAAATTTAACACTTATTGAATTGAGACTTTTGTGATCCATATCAAAATTTTGAAGATAGCCGTTATAACTAACTAATACTTTTATTTAACAGTTCAAAATTAATGTTATTCTTATTCTTATTAATTAATATATTTGAAATTATTTATTTATTTTTAATAATTTACTTATTATAATATTTTAATTTTACTTATACATTTCTAACAAATTTAAATTATTGTAAGTTTATTAATATATTAAAATTATTTTTTTTTTGTTTATTCTATATTATTAACTGAAAATTCTTTTATATAAATTAATATAATACCCCGTATCATGGTCAAGCTAGCCGTTATCAGTCAAGCTAGCCGTTATCAGGCCAAATCGAGCTGTTGTCTTTTTAGTTGTTACCTTATCGAGAAATCTGAGTCATTGGATATTCTGCCCGGTTTATTTAAAGTGCATAGGCCAGACCTGCTCATTCAACTTGTCCTGATGATGAACCACACTGGTTGGTTTGAAACGCGTCGACAAAAAATTCTCCATGTGATTTTCGCCAAAAAATTCTTCAAAATTTAACACTATGATTTTAGACAAAATTATAATTTTTATTATTTAAAATTGTTAAATGCATAAATGAATTTTGAAAAATTTATAATATTTTATTTTTACAAAATAAGCCATTCAAACATAAATCTTTTTAATGTAACTTTCAGAAAATTGACCAAACTATTTATTAATTAAACCCTTCTTAAAAAAAAAATTAAATATACATCATTAAATCTAAGATAACTTTAGATTAAAAAGTAGACACTCCAAGATCTAACCCTTGTGAATACGATTATCATTTAGGTATCATTTGAGGGGGTGTTTCTACATTTAGGGTTGGAGTAGCGTGCACAATGCCCCAGCTTCATGGTGCCCACTGCCTGCCCTTTTGCTGGGGTCTACGCACGACACATCTTCCATATTTATTTTCATGGAAGAAGTCGTGTTAGTCACGACAAGCACAGCCATCTACAGTTGTAAAGCCACTTATGCTCAACAGAAATCTCAAGGATCAGATTATAAGAAAGAGAAAATAAAGTCAAATTAATTGCAATTTATAGCCATAATTAACGCATGGCTTGTGATCAAAAGAATCAGTCGCCTAGGGTTGGAGTTTGAGATGTCCTCCTGGCCAGTTGAATGGAATTTTAATCATGGTGTGTGGTGTTTTTTTGGTTTTTTTTTTTTTTTTAATGATAATTTTTAAGTAAAGACTTTTAGGAGAAATTATCTAGAAATTTTTGATTAAATTACGAACACCAGAAGCTTGATATGTTTTTTTTTAAATATAAAAATGAGAATTAGGTATTAAAAAATTTATTTTAATTTTAAATTATTTAATTATTAATTTGATTTGATTATTATTTTTATTTAATTATTTTAAAGTTTTTATGGGAATTGTGTGAAACAAAATTTAATTAGTTACACATTTTAAATAAATTATAATATTTGTTATTATCTAAAATACATTTTTAATACATAATTGAAATATTTTTTATTACTTTTAAAATAATACTTAAAAATAATAAAAAAACCAAAAATATATAATTTATTGATAATAACTCAAAAATTAAAACGAATTAGCTAAAATTAAACCTTGATAAAAATTGAAGTATTTTAAATTTATACTTTTGACAATTGAAGTATTTTAAATTTATACTTTTGACTTTTGAATTTTTTGTAACCTGTCAAATACGTCTCAAAATTAAAAAGATTTTCCGTCAAATTTGACGCCCGGCCCGGGGCAACCAGAGAACGTCGTTGTACTTCTTTGACACGGCACATTGTTGGGTTAAATTCATTAAATAAAGTCGAATACAAATATATAATTAAAAATACATAAAATTATAAAATAAATAAGATCATAAAATCATGATGTGATAAAATTTACTTAGTCAAGGTTTCAAATTTTTTAAATAATAATAATAAATTAAAATAATATTTTTAATAATAAAAAAATCAACCCAGATTTTCAAATAATGGTCAGTAATCAATTTTTTTTAAATAATAAAAAATAAATGTTATAATATATTTTAAAAATATCGTTCTTGTGTCAAGAAAGTCCTACAACACAACCAAAGAATTAGGGAGATTACTACACGTAAAACGACTTCAGCCTAAACCTCTGATCTCATAGAATTAACCAAAGGGAAGTTGAAGTTGCTATAAGAGCAGTCGAGAAGGCTTAAGCCTCAAGATTGCACATATCTTTGTGCCAGTTCATTGGTCTAGTGCCGAATTCTCAGGTTCAGTTTCAAATCAAGAAACCCTACTGCTCGGATATGGAAGCTCGTGTTCACGGCGGTAAAATTCATGAACAACATGGCGCAATTGACAATAATACTTCTTTTAGGTCCGCATCGTCTCTGAAGCAAGCGATCTCTGCCATGGAATTTGAGAGGCCGGAAATCGAAGGTGAGGTGCCGCTTAAGATCGCGAGATCGAGGTCCATGGCGGCAGTCGAGGATGCGTGCAAGCAGTTTCGAAACTATGTAATAGAGATGCTTACGGAGGACAAGAATGTGAACGATCTTATGGATGTGGAAGAATTTCTGTATTGTTACCAAAATATCACGTGTCCCGTTTACAGGGATTTGCTGAGCCAATTTTATGTGGAGATTTGTAGTGATATCTTCTTGGATTCTGCTTCTTCCTCTTCCGACGATGAAGAAAGCCTCAGCGGTTCTTCATTTTTTTGATGTAAAGAATTAGAGTTCTGAGAGCTTTGTGTACGTGTGGGGCTAGAAATCTAAATGCCGAATAAAGGAACTCGAATTTCTTTCCTATAAAATTCTTTAAAGTACGAACTTTCTGTGAGAGTAAACTAAATGGCCTATCCTTTACCTGTGAAAGCAAACTGACATGTGCGCGTCTCAGACCCCAGCCCTAAAAATCTATACAAATCATGCGCATGCTGATTTGGTTATATCTTTACTGGATAATATGGCTGTTTTACCAAATAATGTTATGGCTTTTCCATTCGTCTGTACAGTCTTCCTGCAAAAAAACCTTGACGAAACAGAAAACAATCTAAAATAAAACTTGTTAAATACATAAATTATCAATAAAAGCACAGCATCTCAAATCTTGAAGCAATACTTTTGAATTTCTTAGAATTTAAGTAATTATGTGGGAGACGTTTCTTCATGTTGAATGTAAATTCATGAATTTTCATGTCGAAACCAGTCTCCAGAAATCTACTTCTTTTATGGTGATGGGCGTAGCCTCAGGAATTTTCGTCTCCGAATCGGTTTGCATAAACCGTGTAGACCACGTGGCAAGGGTGAACGCAGCGGTTTCTTCGTCTGCTTATTGAGTTTCTTACAGATGAGAGCTTGCGCAGAGTAGCCACCTCCCCTGCCTAGAGCTTGATGCTTCTCCCGGGTTCAGTGTTGGTGAAGGGTTTGTCTGTGCTCTCGGCTGGTTAGATTTCGCGTTTGCTGAAGGCGATTCCGGCAGCAAGGATTCAAATCTGGGATCCACCGATTATGTAGTTGTACGGTCCTTCGTAAGCTTTTATTACTATGTAAATCTGCCCATCGATCTGGTTTTCCACCAGAGATCATCCAGATCACTGTCAGGAGGATCGATACGGTATTCCGGTGCTTTTACCGTTGTCTTTCCTCGCAATTCGCGCTATATTTGGTGCTAATTTGAATCCTAAAGAAGGAATGAGGATTTCATGATCCAAACTTAAGGAATGTCACTGCAATCCAGGACCCTCGGCTACCTGAGGTTTGATTTGAGGAATTTAATGATCCATTGCAGTTTTTAACTATAATTGATCAAATTTTAGTGTTCAGTTTTCTGTCTATGATTGGATTGGAAGCATCCTATATCAATGGCTCCGCTTTACCATAATTTTCACTCAACTGACACTAGTTTGCAATTGATCTTCCTAAAGTACATTCCTCTGTTTTTGCTAATTTTTTTCTTTTATGATTCGTCGCCAACACCGACATCCTCAATTATATGCTCAGCGGATTGAAGGTTCTCCTGTTGGCCTTCTGTACATTAGTGAAGTCAAGGCCTAGGGAAACAATCCGGAGGCGAGATGTTAAACCTTCTCTGAAGTGAAAGATCCGCTCACCGGATTTAAGGTTGTCCGGTTTGCCCTATACATTAGGCAAGTGAAGGTCAGGGTAACCAATCCTAAGGACTCTATGTTAAAACCCTCTCTAGAAGAGAGAACATTTAGAGGGAACATCTCTGTAATTGCAAGTTTTTATGCAGGAATACCGATGATACATTGGCATTCCTAGACAGTTCTGGCACTTTAGATTGTGTTCTTGGAATTTCTTTCGAGGGTTTAGTTTCCATTGATGATTAAAATTTGGGTGAATGGACGTTAAAAGAAAATATTTTTGATTTTTTTTTTTTGTTTTTTATAAAATAGTAAATGTTTATTTTTTGTCTAGAGTATGTATTAAAATTGTTTTTCTTTGGCTAAGAGTTAGTTTTCTTTTTAAATAAAGAAACACTTTAATTTAATGGTGCAAGAGTAAAAGCTTCTTATGGACCACCCACTAGCAAGGTAATTCTAGGTAGTGTGGTTTTTCTTGAATAATGGTGATGAGTCAGGCTGATAGCAGCTAGTGATGAGTGTCCTTACTACTAGTTTGACAACTAAGTTATGATGAGTTTTCCCACTGCGTAAAAGTAAATATTTATTTTTATTATTTTGTTTAAATTTACCCACTTACACATGAGCTGTGTTTCAAGACTCAAAGATCTAGAAACTAAAATGGTAGAAGGTCAATTGAAGAAAAAGATAAACTTGAAATTCACAGCAGAAGAGAAAGCCTATTCTAAGGAATTGATCTCAGCTAATGCAGTAAAGATGAAAGCTTTAACTGAAGTAGCTAACCCATCATATCAAAATTCAAAACTAGCCTCTGATTTGCAAGCATCACCAGGAACAACTTTTGGAACAACTACTTCTCCAAGGATAGTCAAAATGATCTTAGACTTCTACCTAGGTGGCACGAAAGGATACATAAAAACGTTTGATTAAAAGATATATTTGGTTGATTGCACAAGGGATCTTATCTTAATTGGTGAAAGGACTTCAAAAGAGATTTCAAGAAGCAAAACAAAGATAGGAAGATCTAGGAATTGAGCCTGCAAACATGTAGGTTTTTACTGAAAAAGGGACAAAAGAATCCAGATGACGTCACCAAGGAGCACTGAATGCAGAAAGAGAATAGAGTTATTTTAAACTTCTTTATCAAATCCGGTTTTTTGATGACCATGGCTCCTCCTTTGTATGGAGAGTAAGCTGCTCAAGTTCATGAACATGCTCACTAAAAGTCTTATGCTGCATTAGCGTCCAGCACTGTACGGTGTCAAGTTGCCCTACATTGTCACTATAAAAGTGACATTCTGACTTCAGAGCAAGGAATGCTCCTTAGCTGAACCATATTGTTTTCAAGCGCCTTTAAGTCATCAGAACATGTGCTTCTTGTTCTCAGTTTTGGCAGAACTGCTCTATCACTTTTCATTCTATTTTGCAACCGACTACTCTCTTCTTCAAGTTCGCTGAACCTATTTCAAACACACCGTTCTACTTTTTGATTTCCAGCAAATGATCTTACAATGCTTTGTCCTCATTCTGCAAGCCAAAGATTGATTTTTTTCATGGTTTCAATGTGAACTTTCTGGTCATCAGTTGAGGCATGGAACTTTTTAGGCAGTATTTGGTTTGTTCTTTCAACTTATTCATATTTAGTTTGGATGGATTTTCCCATTGAACTTGGGGTAGACCAATCCAAACATTTAAAAAAATTTCTGTGCGACATTATCAAAACAAATTTTTTGTGGGATTATGGAATGGCATTGGTATAATGGGATATAATTTTTTTCATTAGGTTTCAAATCTTATTTGGAAATCTTTGGCCCTTTGTAATAAGGCTGGAGGAATAGGTTCCCCACTCTCATAGAGTTTTGGCTCACCTTACTCTTAGTGTTATAATAGCAGCTACTAGTTTGATCTTAGGTCATGACGAAATTACCCCAACAAATTACCAAATCATCATAGTAAAAAAACAAAAATTGCTCATTGTCCTTGTACAGTCAGTTTTTACTATTAACTTTTACCAATTAACTATGAAAATTTTATGACTCTAGATGCATTGTCTCTAACAGTTTTCCTTCCAGTCTCAGGAAAGAAAATATCATTCAAACTTCATGGGTTTCACGGAAAAAGAAATACTTATTCACTCTATTGATGTGCCCTGGAAGTTCAATCTATTGAAAGCATTCACAATCCAGAATCCTCTCGTCAAATTACTCCACTTTAAATCAAGGAAATGATCAGTTGAGTAGGATGGCCAACAAATCTTTTTCTACACCACATGCAGGTGCCTCAAGTTTTCCAATTGTTTGACTTTCGTTCAAGTTTGGAGGTATGTGAAAATGACCATTTATGCACAATGGGAAAAGGGATTAGTGGGGGTGGAATTACAGAGATACATATTTTCCAGTTTATACGCTTATTAATATATATTTATTAATACAGTGGAGTTGTATAGGTTTATAGTTGATTCCAAATTTAACTATGAACATATATCATGTAACTGTATTAATACACCAGTTAAATATTGATGGCCTACAATTACTGACAAAAATAAAACATTAACAAACCATTAGTGCAGGTCTTGTATATCAACCCCAGGAAAAACTTATCATCCGAGGTAGAGATAAAGTAGGTACAATTTTAATACTGTAATGGACCTTCAATAAATTCTCGTTATCCATCATTAAAGTGAGTATAGCAGAAAAAAAATACAAAAATATCAGCGATTGAAGCATCTGTCAATCAACAGATAACACCTTCGTGACGTGATGACACTAAAGTCATGTGGAGAGAGTCGAGACCATAAAGCCAGCTACCCAGCCAATCATTCGGAGAGAAAATAAAGCCAACTTTTCGGACATTATTATATCTCCTGTTATAACCTCTTCATATTTTAGTTATTTTTTGGATATGTTGTTTTTTTTCCACCCACTACGATACAATATTTTTTGTTATAATTTTTTTTAATATTTTAGTTAAAATTTTAATTATTATTTTGATAAAGTTGGGTAGAAATCTTCCGAAATATATGTTAAAATGGTTTATGTTACAAGATTTTGTGTTGTAATTTTTTTTATAATTTAGTTAAAATTTTAATTATTTTTTTGATAAAATTTAGTAGAAATTTTTTGAAATATATATTAAAGTTGTTTATAGAATTTTAGATGCGCAAGTTTTTTTTATAGTATTAAATCATTTTCCACTCTAACAAACACTCTACCCATTTTTTTTAAATAAATAACCAACTTCTAACCAACAAACCAAAAATAAAACCTCCTAAACAAAATTATCGTTAAAAAATAATCTTTTAATTATTTTTTAAATTATATTTATTAAAAATATGAAATTTATATAATATAATTTCCCAAAATTATTCCAAAACTAATTTTAAATAACAAAAATTACCTTTTATATATATATTAAAAAATTAAACTACATCAACTTAAAAAACAATCCCCAAAATAATATACCGTTTGCACAAATAAAGGGATACGAGAGTTCCCAAGTTTGTCATTTGTAAATGACCATAGCGCAATATTGTATACAAACAAATGCACCATTCCTTTTATGGGCTGTATTATTATATAATAATTATAATAATAAATAAAGATGAAATAATGGTAAAAAAAAGTTATTATGTATTATTTTTTATATTAATAGTTGGTGAAAAACGTATTATATTTAAAATAGGTGTAGTTTATTTTATAGATGAAATAAACTTTTTTTTACTATATGACAACAATAAAAAGGACAACCATGTAGGCTTAACTTTCTATGTGCATGAAGGTACTACAGCTAAAAGCGACCAATATGGGTGTTTAAGTAAAGCAACACATGCAAGTGGGAAAACAACTTGGGTTGAGTTACTAGTTCTGGAAGCCTTGGTTGGACAAATGCTCTGGAAGCCCTGGAAGGCTTGGATGGAGACCAATCTGATGATGGTTTTGGTGATGTCCGACTGTGAGGTGGAACCACTATTTGATGGGTTGATGTGGATGGCTTCTGGAAGCCCTGAATGAGTTTTGATTGATGTGTTCTATGAGATCCCACATTCATTCTTGGAATATGGCATGAGGGTGAATGGCTGAAGAGAGATTTGGCTCAGCCATTCTATGGTCAGATGGAACGTGGTAGTACCATCTCCGGTTGGTTCATTGCATTCATTAATGATAAATCCATTCCCTTGATTTTCATGTGTAAAGGAAGTGATGTATTTATGGATTTGATGGCTAATATGTTTATTGCATTTTTTTCCTATTATGTTGGTTATATGGACATTTCATGACAACAGCTATGTATGGCTCTCAGCATGTTTCTACTTGTATATGATGGATAATGTGTTTATGATTTAATGGAGGATAATGCAAAAAACGGCATGACGGAACAATGGTTCATAGCGATTCTCAAATAGGTATGAGATCCCTACACTTAATTCTGTTAGTTACACTTGTAGGTTACATGTGGATGATATGTTTGACGAAATGTGTGCCATGGCTAGTAGGGGCCTAGTGATGATCTTGTTCATATTATTGTTTTTGCATCATTGTTTCCTTGCATCCTTACTAATTCTAAGTGATCATTCCATTCTAGGTAGTGTCCTGGGCTCTGGGCCGAAAAAGGTGGCTCAAATTCCAAAATGATAGCATTAGTGCTGAGACTAACTCGTCTGGGGAGCATTAGTCCTAAAACTAACTCTCCTGAGAAGTGTCTGGGGAGCGTTACCCTGCGCTTAAGTCTCTCAAACAGTAATGGGACCCAGGGATAGGCAGTCTGAGTGGCTGACTTATCTCCTGAAGGTTATTTGGATGAAGTTGGATGTCTGTATGTGATGTTCCGTCGATTCCATTTCCTTAATGTCACCAAGGAGTTTGAATCTTATCATAATGGCTTCTCATCGCATGTTTACCCTAGCTAGTCAGTTGCTTGGGTGGATGTGGGAGGAGGGTGTTACAGAGTGGTATCACAGCATGGTTCAACTCTCGGACTAAATGGGTTGAACGTGTGTTGGTCATGCATGCATGTTAGTTACATGTGTGTCTTTTTATACTTGTATTTCATGTGCTTGTTGCATTGGATTGATGATTGATTATGGTTGTCATGGAGAATTTTATATTGATTTCATGAAATGTATTTGAAAAAGTAGGTGACTCACTATGTATGGAGTATATGTTACTTACATGTTGATTTCATGATACCAACTTACATCCTTGTATGTTAGGTTACGTTTTTGAATATTTTAATTACACGTATCAGTTTTGTAGGTTGATTACAAGATTTTATCGATTATGTTCGATTACATATGTTTATGCCTAGGAGTAGTTGATTTGGCATTGCTTATGCATATTGTTGGTTGCATGTGGCAATGTGTATAATGGAGTAATGGTCGTTTTCATACATGAGGTCATGGTTTGTGTAGTTGATATGGTCATGCATTGATGACTAAACTCAAGTTGGAATGATGTGTATATGATTTGGTACTCATTTTTTATGTGTGTATATGCAGTTGTTATGCATGTATGGTCTTGGTTATGATTATACATGTATAGTAGGTCAAACATGCCTTGTGAAGTAATTGTATGCAATTTAGGTCATCATGATGTTGTTGGTTGTTATGATGCTAATGTGTTGGCCGAGATAGAGCAGGAGATGTGGATCATCATAATGAGGTTGCAGAATTGGACTTTGGGGTAAGATCAGATCGTCACACAAGTATTGTATGTTCGTCATCTAGGTATGTTAGTTAATGGATTTTTATATGAATTAGGTTTATATACATCAGGTCTATGTACATGTCTTTTGATGTTATGGTTACATACATGATAGATGATAGTTGATTAGTATAGTTATATGCACATGTGTCAGATAGTCATGAATTATAGTAAGATGTGGTTGTATGCATTGCTTATTTTTGTTATATGCTATTAAATTGATGATTAGGGTTATTTCATTGACATCTTGATGGTGTAATTTGGATTGGTCATACGCATGATGGTTATGCTTATTGCATTGAAGATCTTGATGTTATATGTATTGTGTTAACCTAGTTTGACCTATGCAGATGGTTATGTGTTGAAAATGCAACAAGATGATGGAGCTTAGTGAAAAGAAGTCGCCTTCACTAAGTGGGCCCGCAGGCTATTTTTGGCGTAAAGTCTATTTTTAGACTATGTCTATTTTTAGACATATAGATCATGGTCTATGAGTTGCAGGATGTTATTTATGGATGATTGGTCATGTTGGTAAAAATAGATGGACCTCTATTTTTAGACATATGGGCGGAGTCTATTTTTAGACTGCCAGTCAAAAAATAGAACAATCGAATATTATTAGCTCTTAATAATATTTGGACTATAAACATTATCTTATCCTCTTGCAGCACTTCAGTTCGAGCTACGGATGTGGCACATGCAACTGCCAGAAGGAAATACGCTTTTCCTATGGGTTAGTTGAGCTATTGCATGATGGACTTCAGTTAGAACTCAAGTGATTGAGTTTGGTGGAGTTGATGGAGTTGTGTTCAGTTTGACTTAGTTGAACTAGTTGTATTTAGTCTAACTGCCAAATACACTAGTGATGGGCGATGTGAATTAATTATTAATTAATTCACTAATTATTAACTCATAAATCAACTAAATAATACATCAGTTAACTCAGTGCATGGACAGTTCAGTGGAGACAAGTGTTAGAGGTGGGTGAAAGGGTGAGACTACTATCAGTTGTGACTATAGCTGTGCATGAGATTTGCACAATCATTGATTGAGATTGCCAATGAGGATTATGCAGTACAAGCCAAGGGAATTCGAACTTGGATCTGATCTATTCTCAACTTGGATTGTGCAGTAGAGGCAGGCAAACAGTGGAGGAGATTTGAACCCATGACTTGTTCAGATCTGAGCTAGTTTGTGTGTAGCATGTGGAGATAGTAGTGAGTACTTGTGAGGAGTATTGTACTATGTATTGTTACATGTTCTCTATCATTATAATATACAGATAGTTGGGGGTTTTCAGCTGTATGATTTCCCCATTACATACTGTGTTGATATGTGTGATTGATGTTTCAATGTGCGCATGCGATTGTTTTTTAATTCTGCAAATTGGTGATCAATGGTAGAGGAGGTTATGTATTATGCATGCATTCCACAAACAGTGTATAATCAAGATAATCTCTGTGAATAAGTGTTATATTATTCAAAATTTCTACATGGTATCAGAGGGAAGTTGATCATCAAATCTATTATTTAGAAAGTGATTACATTTTTATTTCTTTAGGCAGAGTCTGTAATTAGGCCAGGTAGCCTCTGGATTCATCCTTCTTTTGGAAGGTGAGATATCCGGTAAATGCCCATACAGTCAATCTTAAGGGATTCCCTAAATTTACGATGGTGAAACTACGTAACTCTAGCGATAACTTGAGCCTCTTCAATACAGACATGATGTTTAGTTTTCTCGGCATGCTCTGTTAGGGCTGAGGACTTGGCCCTTCCATGCTTCAAGTCTGTTGAGTGCTCACTAATCCTTTGATTAATAAAAAGACCAGTTTCCCCAATGTATGGGGCCCCACAGGAACAGGGAATGACATAGACACCTTTCATGACTTTAGGGTCGACAGGATCTTTAACAGAACGAAAGGAGCTATGGATGGTGTTAAGAGGTCTAAAGGTCGAGGGAATATTGTGCTTCTTAAGAATCCTAGCGATCTTATCAGTGGTTCCTTGGATGTAGGGGAGGTGTACCCCCAGGATCCAGTCTTTAGGATCTTTATGGACAGAGGGCTCCTTACGGGCCTTGAGGAAGGCTTTCTGACCTAGGTGTCTACTGTAACCATTTTTAACAAAGACATCCAAGAGATGAGCCTTCTCCTTTTCCAAGTTTTTCTCATCAGAGATTCTTAATGCATGAGTAGCAAGCGTGTTGAGAACGCCTAACTTCTGAGCAGGTAAATGATGAGAGTTGGCGTGGAGATATTGATCGGTGTGAGTCTTTTTTTGAAAAACCTGGTGGGAGAAGGAACCATCATTATTCTTAGAGATGAGAACATCAAGGAAGGGAAGACAACCGTTGACTTCCTTTTCCATAGTGAACTTGATGGTGGAGGATTTTTCATTGAGATGACTGAAGAAGAGATCCAACTCATCATGACCATGAGACCAAACGACACCAGTGCCATCTACAAATCTCTTCCAAAGCTTCGGTAAGAGACGGGCCGAGGACAAAGCTCTAGACTCGAAATCCTCCATAAAAAGATTAGTGACGACCGGGGATACGGGGAGCCCATGGCCACCCCACAGGTTTGCTCATAGAATTCTCCTTTGAAGCTGAAAAAGGTAGAAGTAAGGCACAACTCAACTAATCGAGCGGTATCTGGGTCAGTGAGCCTATAGATAACCTCCATGGCCTCATTGATGGGAATACAAGTATAAAGGGAGACCATGTCGAAACTCACTAGAATATCATCGGGGTCAAGCTTTACCCTCTTAAGATCATCAATAAACGACGCAGAGTCTTTGACGAAGGACTCCGTGCGGCCAACCAAGGGTCTAAGCTTTAAGGCAAGGAATTTAGCAAGAAGGTAAATAGGACCACCGATGGTATCGACAATAGGTCTTAAGGGAACCCCCTCTTTGTGGATCTTTGGAAGTCCATAGATCCTAGGGGTGATGGGGTTGCTTTCTATGAGTTTCTGGGATAAAGAATTAACAAAATTACATGACTTGATAGCAAAATCAATCGCCCTCGAAACCTTCTTTAAAGGATTCTTGGAAAGCTTTTTGTAGCTTCCACTATTGCAGAGATGATCCAACATCTTGGAGCAGTAATCATCCCTGTTAAGGATGACTGCAACCCCTCCTTTATCGGCTTTAAGGACAACAATATCGTGATTCTATTATGAAAAAAGACCATTTAGTCTACAAGTTAGACTACGCCCTATTTTTATTATATGTAAATTTTATCAACCTTTTATTAAAAAAACAAAAGTTGTGACTTTTTATTATCCAATTTAATAATATAATTTTAGACAAAATTATAATTTTTATTCTTTAAAATGCCTTATTTTTATTATATGCAAATTTTATCTTTTATTTAAAAAAATGAAACAAAATTTAATATTTTTATTATCAAATTTAATAATATAATTTTAGACAAAATTATAATTTTTATTATTTAAAACTCTATATTTTTATTATATGCATATTTTATTTTATTTTATTTAAAAAAAAAAAACAAAATTTGTGACTTTTTATTATAAATTTAACAATATAATTTAAAAAAAATATAATTTTTATATTTTTATTATTTAAAATATTTTGAATGCATAAAGGAATTTTGAAAAAATTATAATATTTTATTTTTACAAAATAAGCAATCCAAACATAAATTTTTTCATGTAACTTTCAGAAAATTGACCAAAATATTTATTAATTAAACTCTTCTAAATTTAAAAATATAAAATTTAGTTAAATATACATCATTAAATCTAAGATAATTTTAGATTAAAAGGTAGACACTCCAAGATCTAAAGTAGTGCTTATTTTTAATAGAAACACGATTTATCATTTAGGTATCATTTGACGGGGTTTCAACATTTAGGATTGAAATAGGATGCACAATGCTCCAGCTTCATGGTGCCCACTGTCTGCCCTTGGGGTCTACACACGACAGATGTTCAGTATTTATTTTCATTGAAAAAGTCGTGTTAGGCACGACAAACACTTAGGCATCTACAGTTGTAAAGCCACTTGCTCTCAACACAAATGTCAAGGATCAGATTATAGGAAAGAGAAAATAAAGTCAAATTAGTAGCAATTTATTGCCATAATTAAAGCATGGCTTCTGATCAAAATAATCGGTTGGCTAGGGTTGGATTTTGAGCTCTCTTCCTGACAAGTTGAATGGAATTTTAATCACGGTGTGTGGTGTTTTTTTGGTTTGGTTTTTTTTAAATGATAATTTTTAAGTAAAGATTTTTAGGAGAAATCATTTAGAAATTTTTTATTAAACATAAGCTTTCAATATGAGATGATATATATTTTTTAAATATAAAAATGAGAATTAGTTATTAAAAAAAAATATTTTCATTTTAAATTATTTAATTATTAATTTGATTTGACTATTATTTTTATTTAATTAATAACATGTTTAAGTATTTTAAAGTTTTTATGGGAATTGTGTGAAATAAAATTTAATTCTAAAAATTGTAATATTTTTTGGAGTTGTTTATAGAGGTGGAGGAGTTGTCTGGACGGCCAAAAGTGACTCGAATCTGGGCAAAAAATTTTCAAAAAATCTTGTAGAGACAGTGTTTGAATCGTGTTTTTGATGGTGGAAATGGATTCAACGCCATCAAAAATGTCTAGGACCCCTAAAATTTTGAAGTTTAACAACTATAAATTGGATTTACAAAAATCTCTAAATATGCCCTGAATTTCCATAACATTCCGAGCAACTCCTCTAGCTAATTAGACTCCAACATATTTTTTTTTTATTAAAATACATTTTTGAATGCATAACTGAAATGTTTTTTATTATTTTTACAATAATACTTTAAAATGATAAAAAATAAAAAGTATATAATTTATTAATAATAACTCTTAAAAATTAAAACGAAATAGCTAAAATAAAACCTTAATAAAAATTAAAGTATTTTAGATGGATGCCTTTGACTGTGAATTTTTTTTGTAACCTGTCAAATACGTTTAAAAATTAAAATGATTTTCCGTCAAATTCGAGGCCCGGCCAGGACAACAAGAGAACGTCGTTGTACTTCTTTGACACGGCACATTCTTGGGTTAAATTCATTAAATAGAGTTTAATAAAAAAGTATAATTAAAAATACATTTTAATAAAAAAAAATTTACACATAATTTAAAATTTATAAAATATTTTTTAATTAATAATAATAAATTAAAATAATATTTTTAATAATAAAAAAATTAACCCACATTTTCAAATAATACTAAAGTAATCAATTTTTTTATTTTAAATAACAAAAATTAGATGTTATCATATATTTTAAAAATATCGTTCTTGTGTCAAGAAAGTCCTACAACAAACCCAAAGAATCAGGGAGATTACTACACGTAAAACGGCTTCAGCCTAAACCTCTGATCTCATAGAATTAACCAGAGGGAAGTTGAAGTTGCTATAAGAGCAGTCGAGAAGGCTTAAACCTCAAGATTGCACATATCTTTGATGCCAGTCCACTGGTCTAGTGCCGAATTCTCAGGTTCAGTTTCAAGTCAAGAAACCCTACTGCTCGGATATGGAAGCTCTTGTGCACGGCCATAAAATTCGTGAGCAACATTGCGCAATTGACAATAATACTTCTTTTAGGTCCGCATCGTCTCTGAAGCAAGCGATCTCTGCCATGAAATTCGAGAGGCCGGAAATCGAAGGTGAGGCGCCGCTTAAGGTCGCAAGATCGAGGTCCATTGCGGAGGTCGAGGATGCGTGCAAGCAGTTTCGAAACTATGTCATAGAGATGGTTGCGGAGGACAAGAATGTGAACGATCTTATGGATGTGGAAGAATTGCTGTATTGTTACCAAAATATCACGTGTCCCGTTTACAGGGATTTGCTGAGCCAATTTTATGCAGAGATTTGTAGTGATATCTTCTTGGATTCTGCTTCTTCCTCTTCCGACGATGAAGAAAGCCTCAGTGGTTCTTCAAATTTTTGATCTAAAGAATTGCAGTTCTGAGAGCTTTGTGTACGTGTGGGGCTAGAAATCTAAATGCCAGAAAAAGGAACTCGAATTTCTTTCCCTAAAAATCTATACAAATAATGCGCATGATGATTTTGTTATATCTTTACTGGATAGTATGGTTATTTTACCAAAAAATATTATGGCTTTTCCATTCTTCTGTACTGTCTTCCTGCGAAAAAACCCTTGACGAAACAGAAAACAATCTAAAATAAAACTTGTTAAATACATAAATTATCAATAAAAGCACAGCATCTCAAATCTTGAAGCAATACTTTTGAATTTCTTAGAATTTCAGTAACTTCTTGAATTTTCATGTCGAAACCAGTCTGCAGAGATCGACTTCTTTTATGGTGATGGTCGTAGCCTCAAGAATTTTCGTCTCCGAATCGGTTTGCATAAATCGTGTAGATCACGTGGCAAGGGTGAACGCAGCTGTTTCTTCGTCTGCTTATTGGGTTTCTTGTACACATGAGAGCTTGTGCACAGTAGCCACCTCCCCAGCTTAGAGCTTGAGGCTTCTCCCGGGTTCACTGTTGGTGAAGGGTTTGTCCGTGCTCTCGGCTGGCTAGATTTTGCGTTTGCTGAAGGCGATTCCGGCAGCAAGGATTCAAAGCTGGGATCCACGGATTATGTAGTTGTACGGTCCTCCGTAAGCTTTTATTACGATGTAAATCTGCCCATCGATCTGCTGGTTTTCCACCAGAGATCATCCAGATCACTGTCAGGAGGATCCATACGGTATTCCTGTGCTTTTACCGTTGTCTTTCCTCGCAATTCGCGCTATATTTGGTGCTAATTTGAATCCTAAAGAAGGAATGAGGGTTTCATGAACCAAACTTGAAGAGTGTCACTGCAATCTAGGACCCTCAGCTACCTGAGGTTTGATTTAAGGAATTTGGTGATCCATTGCAGTTTCTAACTATAATTTATCAATTTTTAGTGTTCAGTTTTCTGGCTATGATTGGATTGGAAGCATCCTATATCAATGGCTCTGCTTTACCATAATTTTCATTTTCACTCCACTGACACTAGCTTGCAATTGATCTTCCTAAAGTACATCCCTTTGTTCTTGGTAATTTTTATCTTTTATGATTCGTCGCCAACACCCACATCCTCAATTATATGCTCAGCGGATTGAAGGTTCTCCTGTTGGCCCTCTGTACATTACTGAAGTCAAGGCCTAGGGAAACAATCCAGAGGCGAGAGTTAAACCTTCTCTGAAGTGAAAGATCCACTCACCGGATTTAAGGTTGTCCCGTTAGCCCTATACATTAGGGAAGTGAAGGTCAGGGTAACCAATCCCAAGGACTCTATGTTAAAACCCTCTCAGGAAGAGACAGCATTTAGAGGAAACATCTCTGCAATTGCAAGTTCTTATGCAGGAATACCGATGATACATTGGCATGGGTATTCCTAGATAGTCCTGGCACTTTAGATTGTGTTCTTGGAATATCTTTCAAGGGTTTAGTTTTCCATTGAGGATTAAAGTTTAAGGCTTTAGTTTTCTAGTGATGATTAAAGTTTGGGTGAGTTGAAGTGAAAGAAAATATTTTTTTTTTTTAAGTCTTTAATAAAATAGTAAATGTTTATTTTTTGTTTGGAGTATGCTTTAAAATTGTTTCTTTTTGGCTAAGAGCTAGTTTCTTCCTAAGTAAGGAAACACTTTACTTTAATGGTGCAAGACTTAAGCTCTTTATGGACCACCCACCACCAGGGTATTCCAGGTGTCTTGGTTTTCCTTGAATAATGGTGATGAGTCAGGCTGATAGCAGCTAGTGATGAGTGTGTGAAGAGTGTCCTTGTTCCTAGTTTGACAACTAAGTTATAATAAGTTTTCCCACTATGTAAAAGCAAATATTTATTTTTATTATTTTGTTTAAATCTACCTACTTACACATGAGCGGTGTTTCAGGACTCAGGGATCTAGAAAGTAAAGTGATACAAAGTCGATTGAAGAAAAAGATAAGCTTGAAGTTCACAGTAGAAGAGAAAGCCTAATCTAAGGAATGCAGTAAACATGAAAGCTTTAGCTGAAATATAGCTTTAGCGGAAGTAGCTAACTCATCATATCAGAATTCCAAACTAGCTCTCATATCAGAATTCAAAACTAGCCTCTGATTTGCAAGCATCACAAGGAACAGCTTTTGGAACAACTACTTATCCGAGGATAGTGAAAATGATCCGAGACTTCTACCTAGGTGGCAGGTAAAGACACATAAAAACGTTTGATTAAAGGATATATTTGGTTGATTTCAGGGATCTTCTCTTAATTCGTGAGAGGACTTCAAAAGAGATTTCAAGAAGCCAAACAAAGATAGGAAGATCTAGCAATTAAGCCTGCAAACATGTGAGTTTTTATTGAAATTACTGAAAAAGGAACCCAAAAAAAATTCCAGATGACGTCACCCAAGGAGCACTGAATGCATGCAGATAATAGAATTATTTCAAACTTCTTTATCAAATCGGGTTTTTTTTATGACCATGGCTCCTTTGGAGAGTAAGCTGTTCAAGTTCACGAACATGCCCACTAAAACTTTCATGCTGCATTGATTTAGTGTCCATTTCTGTACGGTGTCAAATTTCCCTACATTGTCACTATAAAAGTGACATTTTGACTTCAGAACAAAGAATGAAACCATATCGTTTTCAAGCGCAACCTCTTAAGTCATCAGAACACGTGCTTCAGCTTGTTCCCACTTTGGCAAAACTGCTCTATAAATTTTCATTCTATTTTGCAACCGACTATTCTCTTCTTCAAGTTCGCTGAACCTGTTTCAAACAAGCCGTTTTACTTTTTGAATACCAGCAAATGCTCTTACCGTGCTTTGTTCTCATTCTGCAAGCCAAAGATTGTTTTTCTCATTGCCAAGTTGCCCTACATTGTCACTATAAAAGTGACATTCTGACTTCAGAGCAAGGAATGCTACTTAGCTGAACCATATTGTTTTCAAGCGCCTTTAAGTCATCAGAACATGTGCTTCTTGTTCTCCCTTTGGCAGAACTGCTCTATCACTTTTCATTCTATTTTGCAACCGACTACTCTCTTCTTCAAGTTCGATGAACCTATTTCAAACACGCCGTTCTACTTTTTGATTTCCAGCAAATGATCTTACAATGCTTTGTTCCCATTCTGCAAGCCAAAGATTGATTTTTTTCATGGTTTGAATGTGAACTTTCTGGTCATCAGTTGAGGCATCGAACTTTTTAGGCCGTATTTGGTTTTGTTCTTTCAACTTATTCATATTTAGTTTGGATGGATTTTCCCATTGAGCTTGTGATACGCGAACCCAAACATTTATTTTTAACAGAAACAAATTCCAGACCCTTGTGAATACGATTATCATTTAGGTATCATTTAGGGGGAGTTTCAACATTTAGGATTGGAGTAGCGTGCACGATGCTCCAGCTTCATGGTGCCCACTACCTGCCCTTTTGCTGGGGTCTACGCACGACAGATGTTCAGTATTTATTTTCATGGAAGAAATCTTGTTAGGCACGACAAGCACAGGCATCTACAGTTATAAAGCCACTTGCTCTGAACACAAATGTCAAGGATCAGATTATAGGAAAGAGCAAATAAAGTCAAATTAGTAGCACTTTATCGCCATAATTAAAGCATGGCTTGTGATCAAAATAATCGGTTGGCTAGGGTTGGAGTTTGAGATCTCTTCCTGGCCAGTTGAATGGAATTTTAATCGTTGTGTGGTGTTTTTCTTGTTTGTATTTTTTTTTAATGATAATTTTTAAGTAAAGATTCTCGGGAGAAATCATCTAGAAATTTTTTCTTAAATTATGCATGATATTTTTATTAAAATATAAAAATGAGAATTAGTTATTAAAAAAATTATTTTAATTTTAAATTATTTAATTATTAATTTGATTTGACTATTATTTTTATTTAATTAATAACATGTTTAATTATTTTAAAGTTTTTGATGGGAATTGTGTGAAATAAAATTTAGCTAATTACATAATTTTTAGATAAATTGTAATATTTTTTATTATCTAAAACATTTTTGAATGCATAACTGAAATGTTTTTTATTATTTTTAAAATAATACTCCACAAAAAAAACAAAAAATATATAATTTATTAATAATAACTCTTAAAAATTAAAACTAATTAACTAAAATAAAACCTTAATAAAAATTGAAGTATTTTAAATTTATGCTTTTGACTTGTGAATATCTTGTAACCTTCATTTTTTCCTAGTAAGAAAAAAGTATGATGATATATTGATGGATAAACTATATGACACTTACATACAGTCATCATTCAACAAAATGCATATAATCTTCCCAAATCACATGATAAGGAGGATGAGGTGTGATCTAATTACCACCAAAAGCCTAGGAAAGATGATCAATGCAGCTGAGAGACATAATATTCAACATATCTTATACACTTGAAAGAAACTGTATTATCAAAACATACACAATCCTGTCTATATGCCACATTCCCTCAATGTGCAATAGAAAAACTAGATTATAGACATATATAACAAAATTACAAAAAAGAGTGTGAACAGGAAACCAGTGATTTAACCCAGAAATGGGAAGTCACCCATATAAAAAATGTATTGTTCCCAAGTGATCTCCAAGTACCATTTGCCAATCGTCCCCAGTAAGCTTTGCTTGGATAATTTGTCCGCTTCTTGTTCAGATTCCTTCCAATATGTTGGATTGTGGAGTAGCCATGGAGTTGCCATAGAATTTCAATCCTTTCCAACCATCCTTGTAGCATGGGGTTATTGATGGAGGCCCTCCCCATGACCTGATCAATAATAATCTTCGAATCTCCATAAATATGAAAAATGGGGTTTCCAAGGAAACTGTTGAACCACAGGAGCCCCTAGAGAGCTAATGCTTCTACTTCGACCACTATTCCAGTAGACCCTATATGACAAATCAGCAGTCATAGCTATCCAAAAGCCACATGCACAGGAGTTCCTTTGGGCAACCCCATCAAAAAACCCCATAGGGTACATGAATTGTGTATTTATATGCTTTTGTGGACTGATATTAGTGCATGGGGATTGTGCAGAATATATTGAAAGATTAGTGGTGATTCTTTCAATAACCAAAAAGAAATCTTCCATAGAGTTCTAGAATATGCTTCTGTTTCTCCAATTCTAGATGGCCCAGAAGAGGAAAAGGGGAATGGCTCTCCAGGCAGATTTTTGTGCACTCCACCATTTTAATGAGTCCCAATGGTGAATGTACGGGAAGCCAATGAGGGAAGCTATCTTTTTCCATACCTGAATAGTATATTGGTAGTGCAGAAAGATGTGGTCGTTATCCTCAACATCATTTTTGCAAATAGTGCATATCCCAGGGCCATGCCAATTCCTTTTCTGCAGATTCTCCCATACAAGATTTCTATTATGATAGACAAGCCATGTGAAGAGTATAACTTTAATTGGAGCTTTAGTTTTCCAAAAGGCATATAAAATTTGGTGCTCCCCCTGTCTGGCGACCATGTTAGATAGAGTAGAGTAAGTGTCAACAACTATGATGTTATCAGTTGCCATCTTTCCCAGCCATATGATTCTATCATGTGATCATGTGCAACAAATACCGAGATGCTTCATTGTAGATATAGTCTAATTCCACTCTCGTTCCTTTTGGCCAGAAAACCCCAATTCCTGGGCTTTTTTCCATATAGGGAGCGGTCCTTGCCAACCATTTATGACTTGACCCCAGAAGAAAATGCCTCATCCATTTAGATGTTGGATAATTCTCTCAGAGATGGTGAAATCCATTCCAGCACCCAAGATTGGGTCAATGCCGATGAGAATACGGTTACCCGATTGAAACTTCCATGCAAGATGGTGGATAAATATCTTTTCAACTTTCAGGAAGCTGAGCCAGATAGTCGATCCTTGTTTGATGCCAATGGTGTCATTCCTATACCAAAAGCTAAAATATTTATCCTTAAGATACTTATGTTGAATGATCTTGCTCCATGTGCTAGCTCCAAATAAGCCCCTCCAGAGGGATTTTATTAGCAGTGCTCCGCTGAAACAACGAAGGTCCACGATTCCCCATCCACCCATACCCTAAGGGAAAGTGATTTTTGATAATTTGGTCAAGTGGTATTCTTTCCCATTTTGACTTCCCCCCAGATGAAGTTTGCCATGAGGTGATTTAGATTGTTAATGATGGATGTAGGGATATGGAAGAAATGAGCCCAATAGACCCCCATTTGCGACAGAACATCTTGAGTGAGGATAACCCGCCCCCCTAAAGACAAGCATCTAAACTACCACCCAAAGATCTTTTTTAAAAATCGATCAGCAAGCCATTGCCAATCAACGATTCTATAGTAAGAGGGTTTGATACAATAACCAAGATATTTAAAACCATTAGCCTCAATACCAAATAAATCTTTGATATATGCAACAATCTCCAAGTCAGATTGTCCATGATATAGAACAAATTTATTAACATTCATGTGAAAACCAGATGCATTAGCAAATCTACTGAAAATGTGAAAGAGACATAACCAAGAAAAACGACAGAGCATACCCATAATGAGAATGTCATCAACAAAGAGGTTATGTGAAATGTTGATGTTATTTCCCATCTTCAGTGGCTGAAATTGATCCTCCAGGACCGCTTTTTTAATATGCAAACTTAGACAATCCATAACAAGAATGAATAAAAGAGGGGATAGTGAACATCCTTGTCGGAGACCCCTACTAGCCCGGAAGAACCTTGTTGGATACCCATTAATAATGACAGCATAGTTGACATTATCCACACAAGCCATAATCCAGTTAACACATCTAGGTTGTAATCCAATATTGATAAGGACGAGTCAGAGAAAACCCCAGTCCAGGAAGTCATATGCTTTTCGAAGATCAATCTGTAGTATAGCAGCATCAAGATGTCTAGTGTGAATCGAGTGCATTCCTTCCTGTGCATTTGCCACAGCATCATGGATGAGTTTGTCTGGGAGAAAACCATGCTGTTTAGGGGTGATGTAGCGAGAGAGTGTTCTGTGCATACGGCCAGCAATAGTCTTTGATATGATTTTGTAGATGACGTTGCACAAAGAAATAGGCCTGAAGTCAGTGAAGCCCTTTGTAGTGTTGTTTTTAGGAATGAGGGCGATATATGTGGAAGTGATATTGTGATGGATGAAGCCCGAGGTCCTGGATTCCTCAATCATGTCAGAAGGTCTCCTTTGAGGGTATCAAAAAAATGTGTGAAAAGTTCGATCGTCCATCCATCAGGACCAGGGCTTTTGTCTCCCTTAAATGACTTGAGAACGCCCAAAAGTTCTTCTTTAGAGACTTCCATAAAGAAATCATCATTTTTCTCAGTATCATACATAATCGGGCAATCATCATTTTTCTCAATATCTAAAAATTAAAAATATTTTCCGTCAAATTCGAGGCCCGGCCCGGCACAACATGAGAATGCCATTGTACTTCTTTGACACAACACATTGTTGGGTTAAATTCATTAAATAGAGTTTAGTAAAAATTAAAAATATTTTCCGGCAAATTCGAGGCCCGCCCTGGCACAACGTGAGAATGCTGTTGTACTTCTTTGACACAGCACATTGTTGGGTTAAATTCATTAAATAGAGTTTAATAAAAATGTATAATTAAAAATACATTTGAAGTAAAAAAATAAGATCGTAAGATTATGATGTGATAAAAATTATTTAGTCAAATTTTCAATTTTTTAACAAAATTTAATATAATTTCTTTTAATAAAACTTAACATAAACTTTATTTAATTTTTTTTATACATAATTTAAAATTTATAAAATATTTTTTAATTAATAATAATAAATTAAAATAATAGGATTAATCACATCATTAGAATTTGGTCGATGTTTCGAACCAACTAATGTGGACATTAGGTGATTAAAAATGTCGATCAAATCTTAATAATGTGATTAATTCGAAAGATATTGATCTACAATATGAATCACAAAACTCTGAGATCTAATAATAAAAAAAATTAACCCACATTTTCAAATAATGATTAATAATCAATTTTTTCCCTTTAAAAAATAAAAATTAGATGTTATCATATATTTTAAAAATATTGTTCTTGTGTCAAGAAAGTCCTACAACACACCCAAAGAATTAGGGAGATTACTACACATAAAACGACTTCAGCCTAAACCTCTGATCTCATAGAATTAACCAGAGGGAAGTTGAAGTTGCTAAAAAAGCAGTCGATAAGGCTTAAGCCTCAAGATTGCACATATCTTTGATGCCAGTCCACTGGTCTACTGCCCAATTCTTCGATTCAGTTTCAAATCAAGAAACCCTACTGCTCGAATATGGAAGCTCTCGTTCACGGCACTAAAATTCATGAGCAACATGGCACAATTGACAATAATGCTTCGCTTAGGTCTGCATCATCTCTGAAGCAAGCGATCTCTCCCATGGAATTCGAGAGGCCGGAAAGCGAAGGTGAGGTGCCACTTAAGGTCATGAGATCGAGGTCCATTGCGGAGGTCGAGGGTATGTGTAAGCAGTTTCGAAATTATGTCATAGAGATGGTTGCGGAGGAAAACAATGTGAACGATCTTATGGATGTGGAAGAATTACTGTATTGTTACCAAAATATCACGTGTCCCATTTACAGGGAATTGTTGAACCAATTTTATGCAGAGATTTGAAGTGATATCTTTTTGGATTCTTCTTCTTCCTCTTCCAACGATGATCAGAAGAAAGCCTCAGCGGTTCTTCAAATTTTTGATGTAACGAATTACAGTTCTGAGAGCTTTGTGTATGTGTGGGGCTAGAAATCTAAATGCCGAAAAAAGGAACTTGAATTTCTTTCTTATAAAATTCTTTAAAGTACGAATTTTCTATGAGAGTAAACTAAATGGCCTATCCTTTACCTGCGAAAGCAAACTGACATGTGCGCGTCTTAGACCCCATCCCTAAAAACCTATGCAAATCATGCGCATGATGATTTTGTTATATCTTTACTAGATAATATGGTTGTTTTACCAAATAATGTTATGGCTTTTCCATTCTTCTGTACAGTCTTCCTGCCAAAAAAACCCTTGACGAAACAGAAAACAATCTAAAATAAAACTTGTTAAATACATAAATTATCAATAAAGGCACAACATCTCAAATCTTGAAGCAATGCTTTTGAATTTCTTAGAATTTAAGTAACTTCATGAATTTTCATGTCGAGACTCAAAACTAGTTTGCAGAAATCAACTTCTTTTATGGTGATGGGCGTAGCCTCAAGAATTTTCGTCTTCGAATCAGTTTGCATAAACCGTGTAGATCACGTGGCAAGGGTGAATGCAACAATTTCTTTGTCTGCTTATTGGGTTTCTTGTACAGATGAGAGCTTGTGCAGAGTAGCCACCTCCCCTGCTTAGAGCTTGAGGCTTCTCCTGGGTTCAGTGTTGGTGAAGGGTTTGTCCGTGCTCTCGGCTAGCTAGATTTTGCATTTTCTGAAGGCGATTCCAGAGCAAGGATTCAAAGATGGCATCCAGGGATTATGTAATTGTACGATCCTTTGTAAGCTTTTATTACAATGTAAATATGCCCATCGATCTGCTAGTTTTCCACCAGAGATCATCTAGATCACTGTCAGGAGTATTGATACGATATTCCTGTGCTTTTACTGTTGTATTTCCTCGCAATTTGCGCTATATTTGGTACTAATTTGAATCCTAAAGAAGGAATGAGGGTTTCATGATTCAAACTTGAGGATTGTTACTGCAATCCAGCACCCTCAACTACCTAAGGTTTGATTTCAGGATTTTGATGATCTATTGCAGTTTTTAACTATAATTTATCAATGTTTAGTGTTCAGTTTTTTGGCTATACAGATACTTAAAAACACAGTATTCACTCATGGAAAAAAATAAAATAAAAAAATAAAGAAAGAAAGAAAATAAATAAATAATAAATAAATAAATAAATAAAGTAGAATAGAGTAAGTTTGGAGCAACACAATAATAACTTAGGATTGAATTCTAAATCATGAAAATACATTCACATGAGACTGCAGCTCATTCACCAAGTAAAACAAAGGTTTTACAGTGATTTACACCTATGCGGAATAACACACAATAAAACACAGTAAGTAACTATTGTTTTTCACGGGCCCACCAAAATATGCTCCACCATTTCCTCCTCAGAGACTCACGCTCTCTTTCGCTCTTACTCTCTTACTTGCAAAAATGACTTTTACATGCTTCTCTATCCCAACAAACAATTTTTTTTACATTAATGCAGGACAGAGAAAATAATTAATACATTGTTGTTGTTGAGTGTGATCACAATCACACAGGATTTTATGGAGTGTGGGCGATAGTCGCGGAACGAATGCTTGCCCATAACTATTTACCAAAATACATTAAATGCCTTAAATTATTTGTTGCGTTTCGGAATGGTTTGCGTGGTACTTTTGTTCTAGCTTCAGTCCTTCCATCTTCAAACAGAGACACAACCTGCAAAAATACTTCTGAAAAGTATGGTTGCTATCAGGGTGCTTAATGCAGTGGTTGGGATTAATATCTCCAACACTCCCCCTCAATCACAATTACCACCATTGACAATTCCCAAACAGTTTCTGAGCTAAACAAAACTTTCACATGCCAATGGCTTTGTGAAGATATCAACATATTGTTCCTGTGACCTGCAGTGCTGCAACACAATTTCATCATTGTTAATCAACTCTTTGATAAAATGATATTTAGCATCAATATGCTTGGTCCTTTTCTGAAATACGAAATTCTTTGACAATGCAATTGCTGAGGTGTTTTCACAGAAAATAGTTGTCGTTCCCTCTTGGTCATGACGAAGATCCCTCAACATCCTTCTCATCCAAACTACTTGACATGCTGCTACTGTTGTTGCGACATATTCAGCTTCTACTATTGACAATGACACTATTGGCTGCTTCTTGGAGGCCCATGAAATGGCTCTAGAACCCAAATGAAAAACATATCCTGACATGCTCTTTTTATCATCGACACTTCCTGCCCAATCATTGTTAGTGTATCCAACCAGCCTGAAATCACTTATTGCTGTGTACAAAACCCCATACTATTTTGTCCCATTAACATACATTCGAATCCTTTTCGCTGCTTGCCAATGTATCTCCTTGGGTGTCTCCATGAACCTTGACACCAAACTTACTGCATACATTATATCCAGCCTAGTGGCGGTCAAATACATCAAGCTGCCTATCATGCTTTTATATAATGTCAAATTTACATTGCTGTTGCAATCTTCTTTGCTCAACTTCAACCCCATGACAGTTGGAGTTGGTCCAGACTTGTTGTTTTGCATTTTAAACCTCTCCAAAATGTCTGCCACATACTTTTCTTGAGAGATAAAAATGTCATTTTCTGTTTGCTTCACTTCTATGCCCAAAAAATATCTTAACAATCCCAAGTCAGTCATTTCAAATTCACTCTTCATGAATTGTTAGAAATCAGCGATGAGGAAATCATCATTGCTTGTAAAAATCAAATCATCTACATATAACACTACAGTGAGAATCTTACCTTCGCTCTCTTTGATGTAGAGAGTAGGCTCACCGTCACATTTGTCGAAACCATTGTCCAACAAGTAAGCATCTATCCTATTGTACCAAGCACGCAGTGCTTGCTTCAACCCATATAGAGCTTTCCTTAACCGATACACTTTGTCTTCTTGGCATTCTACCTCATAACCAGGTGGTTGCACAACGTACACTTCCTCTTTTATCACTCCATTCATGAACATTGATTTTATGTCCATTTGATACACTCTCCATTTATGTTGCGTGAAAATCGCCACAATTGCGCACACTATCTCCATCCTCGCGACTGGCACAAACGTCTCCGCATAATCTCTTCCATGTTGTTGCTTGTATCCTTTGACAACTAGCCTTTCTTTGTGCCTTTCAATCTTTCCCTCAATGTTGCTTTTGATCTTATACACCCACTTCACTCCAATGACATGTTTTCCTTTCGGAAGGTCACTAACTCCCATGTGTCATTCCTTTCTATTGCTTCTATTTCTTCCTCCATTTCCGCAACCCATTTTTCTTCTTTGACTGCGTCCTCAAAATGGATTGGGTCATCTACATGACAAAACAAGGCAAATAAGGAATTCATACTAGCACTACTATCAACTTCAACTTGCTCATTAATTTCATTTAAATTTATGAAGTTTGGTCTTCTTGTGCTTGCTGAAGATGGGCTTGACATGTCACTTGGTGTTGCGTTTTGCGGTGTGCTTGGAGAAACACTTGCTTGGCTGTGCGAAATTGTCCTATTATTTGTTGATGGTGTTGCTTGATGGTTGCTTTTTTGCGCTTGAATAGGAGTAGAGGGAGTCACTATTGAGGAATTACTTGCTGTTGTTAATTCCTCTTTGTCCTCATGTGGTATGCATGCTTTAACATTGACTGTCTTTTCTAAACTTCCATCCCATGCTTCCTCTTCTATGAACTGCACATCTCTGCTGATTATGACCTTCTTGGTTAATGGATTGTAGAGTTTGTAGGCCTTGGATTCATCATTGTTTCTCCCCCTTACTGCCCAACTTCTTCCTCAACTCATCTCGGACATGTGCATACGCCACACATCCAAAAACTCTCATATGAGTGACACTATGCTTTCTTCCACTCCATGCCTCTTCAGGAACTATGTTCTGGATGTTTTTTGTTGGGCATCTATTCAATATATATGCTGCACAAGAAACAGCTTCAGCCCAATAATCATTTGGAAAATGCTTTGCCTTCATCATACTCCTTTCCATTTCGATAATGGTCCTATTCTTACTTTCTGCCACACCATTTTGTTGAGGTGTATACCTTGTTGTAAATTGCTTGTGAATTTCATGCTCCCTACAAAAACGAAGGAAATAATTTGAGATGTATTCTCACCTCTTTCAGTCCTGAGGACTTTGATGTAGTGTCCACTTTGCTTCTCAACAAGAGCTTTGAATTGGAGAAAGCGTTGAAACACTTCACTTTTCTGTTTTAGGAGAAAGACCCATGTCTTCCTTGTGTAGTCATCTATGAAGGTCAATAAATAGTGTCTACCACCAATTGATGGTGTCTGCATTGGTCCACATAAATCTGAGTGAACAATCTCCAAGGTTGCCTTTGCCTTTATTGACTTTCCTACTGGAAATGTCTTTCTATGTTTCTTTCCCAAGATACATCCTTCACATAAGCTGTCTGCTTTTTCTATGAGTGGTAGTCCCTTCACCATGCCTTTCCTATGTAGCAAATTTAAACCTCCAAAGTTGAAATGACCAAATCTCAAATGCCATAACCAATTTTCAACTTTGACCTCTGCTTGAAAGTTTACTTGTGTGACATCTGCATCTTTTCTTCCATCTTCTTGTGAGTTCATTTATAGTTGTGTTTGTGCACCCCCTTCTTTCAAATCTGATTTTAATTTTCAGGGAAACATGCTATTGTTTGTCATATGAACCTTTGCAATCAGTTGTTTGCTTGGAGGTCTATCCATAATTGTGCACTCATCATTTTTGAAGAAGACATTGTAGCCCTTTTGCATGAGCTATCCAATGCTTATGAGGTTATGCTTCAGACCAAGGACAAAGTAAACATTTGAGATGCACTTCTTCTCCCCCTTCTTTGTTAGGATATTAACTCTACCTTTTCCCATGACAAAGACTTTGCTATCAGTCCCTAATGTCACTTCAGATTTCACACTTTCATCTAGATTGGAAAACATTTCTATGTTTCCTGACATGTGGTTACTACACCCTGAATCTAGATACCATATATCACTTTGTTTCTCTTGTGCTACATTACAAGCTAAAAACATGCTATCATGGTTCTAATTTTCTTTTGTGAAATTTACACTTGCTTTGTTACTAATGTCATATTGCTTCCTTCTACATTCATTTGCAAAATGACCATACTTCTTACAGTAATGACATTGAACTTGAGATTTATCATACCTTTGACCTTGTGCTTGATTTTGGCTTGGGCCTTGACTTGGATTTTGATTGCTGCCTCTTCCACTTGAGCTTGAAAGGCTGCTTCTTCCACCTCTGTGTGGGTTTCTTCCTCTTCCTCTAGCAAATGATCTTCCTCTGCCTCGACCTTGACCAAATGATACTTGTGTCTTGAAGGCATGCTCCAATTAGGAGCTTGTTGCTATATTTAGTCTATGTTCATGAGAAATCACTGATGCATTAAGCTAATCCACTGGGAACTGTGAGAGATCCTTTGTCTCTTCTATGGCCACAACAATGGCATCAAACCTTGCTGGAAAACTTCTCAAAACTTTCTCAACTATTCTTCTTTCCTCAAGTGTCTCATCATGAGACTTGATTTGAGTAACCATCCCACTTACATGTGTAAAAAACGAGTCTACATTCTCAAACTCTTTCATACAAAGTGTTTCAAAGTCTCTTCTCAAGATTTGTAGCTTTGCTGTCTTGACTTTTGCCATGCCTTGGTAGGTTGTCTGGACGGTGTCCCATGCTTTCTTAGACTTCGTTGATGCTGCAACCCTTGGGAAAACACTTTCATGAACTGCTTGAAAAATTTAGAAGAGGGATTTTGCATCCTTTTTCCTATTGTCTCTTAACTCTCTTTCTTCTTGAGATAAGGCATTGTATGTTGTTGCATCGGCTAGTTCTTGAAAACCATTCTCCACCAAATCCCAAATGTCTTGAGAAGAAAACAGAGTATTCATTGTAATGACCCAATAATCATAATTTTTGCTATTGAAATGAGGATTATTCAAGCTTGTGCTTGATGTTTCCATTTTTGAGTGAAAAAAAAACTTTCTACCTACTAGTAAATATGCTCCAAAAATTCTTCCCTCAAAACAATTTTAACTGTTGGTAAAAACACTTGTTTTTACACTAATAGAGTTTAACCCGCTCCAATATCATGTTGAAAAAATTTACACAGAGGTGACTTTCACGAAGATGATTTCGCCCAGCTATACAGAGACTTAAAAACACAGTATTCACTCACGACAAAAAAAACAAAGTAGAACAGAGTAATTTTGGAGCAACACAATAATAACTTACGATTGAATTCTAAATCATGAAAATACCTTCACATGAGATTGTTGCTTATTCACCAAGTAAAACAAAGGTTTTACAGTGATTTACACCTACACGGAATAACACACACTAAAACACATTAACTATTGTTTTTCATGCGACCACCAAAATTTGTTCCACCATTTTCTCCTTAGATACTCACGCTCTATTCCACCATTTTCTCCTTAGAGACTCACGCTCTCTTTCTCTCTTGCTCTCTTACTTGCAAAAAATGACTTTACATGTTTCTTTATCTCAACATACAACTTTTTTTACATTACTGCATGACAAAGAAAATAATTAATACATTGTTGTTGTTGAGTGTGATCAAATCACGCAGGTGTTTGTCGAGTGTGGGTGATAGTCGCAGAATGGATGTTTGCCCATATCTATTTACCAAAATACATTAAATGCATTAAATTCTTTGTTGTGTTTTGAAATGGTTTGTGCGGTACTTCTGGCTTCAGTCCTTCCATCTTCAAACATAGACGCAACCTGCCAAAATACTTCTGACAAGTATGGCTGTTGTCAGGGTCGCGGTGGTTGGGATTAATATCTCCAAAAGATAGTCTTGACACTTTAGATTGTGTTCTTGGAATTTCTTTCAAGGGTTTAGTTTTCCATTGATGATTAATGTTTAGGTGAGTTGAAGTAAAAGAAAATATTTTTACTCTTTGTTAGTTTTTGATAAAATAGTAAATGTTTATTTCTGGTCTGAAGTATATTCTAAAATTGTTTTTCTTTGGCTAAAAGCTAGTCTTCTTCTTAAGTAAGGAAACACATTAATTTAATGGTGCAAAAGTAAAAGCTCTTTATGGACCACCCACCACCAGGGTAATTCCACTTGGTGTGGTTTTCCTTGAATAATGGTGATGAGTCAGGCTATGGCAGCCAGTGATGAGTGTGTGATGAGTGTCCTCACTACTGGTTTGACAACTAAGTTATGATAAAATTTTCCACTGTGTAAAAGTAAATATTTATTTTTACTATTTTGTTTAGTTTACCCACTTACACATGAGCTGTGTTTCAGGACTCAGGAATCTAAAAACTAAAGTGGTACAAGGTCGAGATCAATTGAAAAAAAGATAGGCTTGAAGTTCACAGCATAAGAGAAAGCCTATTTTAAGGAATTGATCTCAGTTAATGCAGTAAAGATAAAATCTTTAGCCGAAGGACCTAACCCATCATATCAGAATTCAAAACTAGTCTCGGATTTGCAAGCATCACAAGGAACAACTTTTGGAAGAACAACTTCTTCGAGGATAGTCAAAATGATAGAAGACTTCTACCTAGGTGGCAGGTGAGGACACATAAAAACGTTTGATAAAAGTATATATTTGGTTGATATCTTATCTTAATTTGTGAGAGGAATTCATAAGATATTTCAAGAAGAAAAACAAAGATAGGAAGATCTAGGAATTGAATTTGCAAACATATAGGTTTTTACTGAAAAAAGGAGAAAAGAATCTAGATGAAGTCACCCAAGGAGCACTGAATGCATGCAGAGAATAGAATTATTTTAAACTTCTTTATCAAATCCGTCTTTTTTTATGACCATGGCTCCTCCTTTGTATGGAGAGTACGCTGCTCAATTTCACAAACATGCTCACTAAAAGTCTTATGTTGCATTGGTTTAGCGTCCAGCAATGTACGGTGTAAGTTGCCCCACATTGTCACTATAAAAGTGACATTTTGACTTCAGAACACAGAATTTTCCTTAGTTGAAACCATATCATTTTCAAGCACAACCTCTTAAGTCATCAGAACACATGCTTTAGCTTGTTCCCACTTTGGCAAAACTGCTCTATAAATTTTCATTCTATTTTGCAGCCGAATATTCTCTTCTTCAAGTTCACTGAACGTATGTCAAACAAGCCATTTTACTTTTTGAATACTAGCAAATGATCTTATCGTACTTTGTTTTCATTCTGCAAGTCAAATATTGTTTTCCTCATGGTTTGAATTTGAACTTTCTGCTCCTGAGTTGAGATGTCTAACATTTTAGGCAGTATTTGGTTTTGCTCTTTCAATTCTTTTTCGTATTTGGTTTGCATGGATTTTCCCATTCAATTCAACTCATTCATATCTGGTTTGGATGGATTTGGCCATTGAACTTGTGATGGACAATGCTTATTCACTCACTTGATGTGTCCATAAAAATCTAAGTTCAGTCCATTGAAAGCATTCACAACCTAGAATCCTCTTGTCAAATTTCTCTGTATTTTAAATCAAGAAATTGATCAGTTGAATAGGATGGGAAACATCTCTTTTCCTACACCAGATGTAGGTGCTTCAAGTTTTTCCAACCATTCCACTTCATTTCAAGTTTGGAACAATGTGAAAATGAGCATGTGTGAACAATGGGAAGAGGGATTAGTGGGTCTTGGAATTCCTAACAAAATAAAATTTTAGTGAAAGGAAAAGTAAGGATAAAACATAAACAAACAAACCATTAGTGCAGGGTTTGTACATCAACCAAGAAAAACCTATCATCCGATCTAGAGTTAAGGTTGGTACAATTTTAAATATTACAATGGACCTTGAAGAATTATCGTCATTCATCGTTAAAGTAAGTGATTGAAGCATCTGTCAAAAATATAACACCACCATGATTTTATGGCAATAAAGTCATTCAGAGAGACCATAAACCCTGCTATAAAGCCAACAACCCGGATAAGTAGTTGTTCCAAGGAAAAGCTGTGATAGCGCAATTTGGACCTCCTTCCAGAACAGAGCAGCAAGATGGTAATAAAGAGGAGGCAAAAAACTCTTCAATAGGAAATCAGAAAGCAAGGTCGGTATGGGAAAACAGGGACAAAGACTCAAATGTGAGTTTTGCATGTCAAAATAAATAGCAATCAAGTCATACCCAGGTTTCCTTAAGATTTATTTTGTTGGAATTGCAGAGGTTACCCATGGAGATGAGGACCTGGGTTAGGGCCTATTGCGGAAAATAGAGACATAATTTTCCTCATAGAAACACATGAGCATGAAGGGTGCAAGACACCTTTGCTCGAAGGATATTGGAAGATGGCAGTGTGGAACAAGGCAACAAGGAATGGCAAAGGGCACGGGGGTATCATGGTTTTAGTAAGGGAGAAAGAAGGTCGTCTTATTCAGTTAGAAAAAGAAGACTCAAATAAGCAATTCATTTGGTTTAAAATATTAGAAAATGGAAACCACATCAAAATTGCAGCATGCTATTTTGTGCCATAGGTTTCAAAAATCTACAAAGGTAGAGGGCTTGACCACAAAGATCCATTTGCAGCTTTAAAGCGGATATTGCAACATATTCGCAGCTAGGTGAAATCCTTATAGGGGGTGATTTCAATTCTAGGACTACAAGTGAGCAAGCTAGCATTCTTTGTTGTAAAGATGATTGTGATCCCATTTGGCTTTCAAAAGAAAGTAATCATCAGTGGGGAAGAATTTCAGAGGATAAGGGCTGCAATCTCTTTGGTGAACAATTGCTTACTCTATGTGGGGCCTTTGATATAGTAATTTGTAATGGCTTGAATAGATGGGAAAAGTCTGGTAATTTCACTTGCAATACTTACAATGGAGCAAGTGTGGTAGATTATGTAATTTGCTCACATGGTTTGTGTGAGAAAATGGAAGAAGTTTTGGTTGGATATCAGCTATGGGATTTGAAATCAGATCACAAGCCAATTTATTTATGTTTCTCTTGGATTGGAAAAAAGCAATTAGAGTAAAAAATTCAGCATTTCCAACAAAATCTCCCACAGGGCAGAATTCTTTTGGCTCCAGAAAATTGTAATACCTTCAAAATGACACTAGAGAGGCTCTTTGAGAATGAGAAAATTACAATTCATAGCCTTCATAGTCATGAATTAACACATTTAATTCAATGCGCACTTGCAAAGTGCAAAAGAACAAAAATTAAGAAGTCTGAAACAAATTGAATTCCGGTTAATGCTTGGTTTGACGAGGAATGCAAAAAGGCAAGGAGAATGTGGAAAGAGTCAAACAATGATAACATAAATCTCAAATCGTACAAGCAGTTATTAAGCAAGAAAAAGGCCGATTTCATGGTTTCAAGGAGGAACTAATCTTCTTTGGGAAAAATAATCCCAAATTATTTTGGAAGGAGCTCCAACCGAAAAATATACAAATTGGAAATAATATTACAGCTTCTAAATGGTTTTATTATGCAAGACAACTCTATGAGTAGGTTCCTAAGGTTGACCCTCCCCCCTTGGTCAACACTGATACTAAACTCTTCACGGTACAAGAGGTAGAGATGGGTATCAAGAAGTTGGGCGTTGGAAAATCAAAAGACTTAGCTAAACTCCATGCAAAATATCTAAAGTGGGGCTCAAAGATTCTTGCACCTCACATTACAAAAATCTTCAACAACATCATACAACAAGGGCTCCCCACAGATTGGTCAACTAGTCTGCCAATAGCTCTTTTCAAGAGTGGTGACGTCAATAATCCCTCCAATTATAGGACCATCATGATAAACCCTTTGTTTGCAAAGCTATTTGGAAGCATGCTAGAAAACAAAATTAGCAAGTGGGCAGAAGAAAGAGATAAGCATGCTAAAGGGCAAGTAGGTTTTAGACCTAAACATTCCACAGTTGATCATTGCATAACTTTAAGGCACATCATTGAAAAGGTTTGGGAGAAGAAGGAAGAAGCCTTTTGGTGCTTTGTTGATTTCAGAAAAGCGTTTGACTCAGTTCCTAGAGATAAACTTTGGTAGAGAATGGAGGAACTTGGGGTTCCTAAACATTTGAGAGTAGCTGTGCATAGGTTGTATGAAGATGTGAAAGTCAAAATTAGAGCTTCAACAAGCATTTTTGAAAGTTTTAGAAGCGATATCAATTTCAAGCAAGGTTGCCCACTGTCTCCTACCCTTTCTGGTTTATATGTCAACAAGCTTGAGGAGTGGCTAAATTCGTAAGGGGGTGATGGTATCTGTTTGTGCAAGTTTGTTATAAGGCTTCTTTTGTATGCAGATGACCTTATTCTGATTGCTAAATTGGCTCTTGGTTTGCAAGAGCACTTACTATCCCTTGAGCAATTTTGTAGAAGTGTGGGGATGCAAGTCAATATCAGCAAAATGAAAGTAGTGGTCTTCTCTAAGAAAAGAAAACATAACCAGCATCAATTCTACTTTGAAGGCAACATTCTGAAAGAAGTTTCGGATTACAAATACCTCGGGATCGACTTCAATAAAAATCTAAGCTGGAATGGTTGTAGAAAGCAAAGAACTTTGGGGGGTTGGAAAGCATTTTATGCTTTTCAAAATAGGTGTAGAGAGGTAGAGTTGTGGGAGTGGAAGACCACTCAAACTCTTTTTGGGCTTCTAGCGATTCTGGTGATTCTCTATGGTTGTGAACTGTGGGCTAGTAGTACCTCCAACATGCAGTGGAGATAAATTGAGAAAATTCAGAAGCATTTGATTACAAACAAATTTAAGATGAAAAGTGCAGTTCCTTATGATATCTTGTTAAGTGAAACATGGACTGCTCTTATTGAAGCAATTGCTATGGTGCGAGTCATAAGGTATTTAAAAAACATTGAGCAAATGGAAGATGGTAGATGGCCTAAGGTTGTATTTAATGATAGATTGTGCAAGAGAAAAAAAACTTGGATGCAACAAAATAACAAATGGTTTAGTAAATGGGGTATTTGCTTGAACACGTGTCCCATAAACAACAAAGAGATAAAAGCTATTGTTATGGAAAAGTTCCACAAATGTTCTTGGGATAAGAAGCTTGATAAGTGGGGTATGTGAACGTACCCCACTTGGCATGGAACGTAGCTTTGGATCTATCAGGTTCAGCTACCAAAACTTTATTATATCCTGAAAACCCGTCAAGTAGAGAAAAACTTTGTGCCCCAGATATTGTTTCCAAAATGTGCTCCATAGACGACATGGGGTAGTTGTCTTTGTTTGAGGTACAGTTCAAGTTTCGGAAACCAACACACAAGCATATTTCCTTGGACTTCTTTCGTATAGGAACAAGGTTTTAAACCCAAGTAGAATGAGGAACTTTGTATATGATCCGTGAATACAACAATTTGGTGAGCTCTTTCTGTATGAGGGGTTCAAGTGACAGATGTACTCTCCTTAGTTTCTGTTGATATGGCTTGACCCCTTCATTGATCAAAATGATGTGTTGGATTATTCACGTGTCGTAATTTTTCAGATCATCGTATGTCCACATGAATACATCCCGGTACTATTTGAACAAGCGGACAAAGGCTTGTCGCTCCTGCTGTGTGAAACACACACTTAGATTGTCAAACTTTGGGTCTTGTTCAGTTCCCAATTTAATTAGTTTTTGCATCATGGTAGAGCTGTGGGTTTTTGTTCCTTGGCCCTTGGAGGCGTTCTTGTAGATGATAGATTTTTTCTAATGAGACCACACCTTTGGGGACGAGGTGACTCTTCTTGATATCTACCCTAGCTCGCAAATATCACTTGTGCTCATCTTCATCTATCGCTGCATCCTTGAAGGTATCAGTGTTGGCCATGAAATGCAATATCTATTGGTCATCATCAAATATGCGTAAATTAGTTATGTTATCCAGGATAGATGGTCTATACAAAATTTCAATAGTAAATATATCCCTAAGTGGTGACATTCTAGAAGCTACGTTTTCCAAAGCATTGGCAGCTGCATTATGCGTTCACCATGCCTCTTGCTAGTAAATTTTGAGATGAGGTAATACCTCTTGATTCCGACTTTGAGTCTGTTGGTTCATCTCTACCTTCGCCTCCTCCGGTGCCTTCCCCTCCTCCTCCTGTACCGGAGTCTGAGCCCAAGATCACGAGGGTGTCTTGTTCTCCCTATTGGAAGACCAAAGGTTCCTCTCTATTCTTAGCAATTTCTGCCAGACCTTCAAGTGTGGCAAGAACTATTTCTTCCACCAATGATACAACAATCCCTATGGGAGTGGTTTTTGGCTTTCTTGATGCATATGGAAGATGTTGTATTCTCGGGATCAGTCTGACTGCTTTTGCAAAGTGGCAGGTGATAGGATGGACGGAACAAAGGTGTTGATACCAAATTTCTCCTACAATCCTGAGAGGTGAGGAGTAAATAACTGCAGAGTCACACGTAGGTGAGAGGGAGTGCAAGTTACTAACTTGACCAGATGATTGATGAGTGGGGGTGAGAGGACATTTAGCCATAAACAACTAGTGGCCCTCCTTCTAGCACCAAAAATGTTGTTGATGCTAGACCCGCCAACATTCAGGGATCTCCTCGATATGATGTCGCAACTAGACTTCACACCATTTGGTGTAGGAGTCCCATCTAGTATGATGGCTTGGTTGCCATTGTCTTAAATGTTTTCCTTAGCTCTAGCTTGTCAGCATGAGAGAGTGGTCTGCTTTGTCTTTGAGGTTAATTTTCCTGGTGAATGATAGTGTTACTTGTGTCAAGGTTCTTTCACAGCAGAGGGAGAGGATGGAAATGAGTCTCTAGTCGATGGGGAAAGAGTCCCAACTCTGTCAGAGACACACAACACAACTGGACATGTACAGATTTCAGAGGAGCAGTCCACATGGATGTGACAGTCACAACACACACAGAAGATAGCACGTACAACACTCAACGGAGTAGCCTGCATGAGTGCGATGTTCATTATAACAAGTTTATGTGAAAGGTTTTGTCTGATGTTCGAGAGGCAACCAACATGGACATGACAATGTTAACAACTTATTTAACACATTTTCATAATTATATGTTTTAGAGAAAATGAATGATTTAAATTGTTTAACACAGGTTAAAGCAACATGTATTACAAGTGTTCAAGATTAAATTTTAATATTTTAAACAATTACAAGACATGTGTGAAAACATGTTGGCCTGTGATCAGGCTTCTAAATTAAGAAAAAGTTCCAAGACACATCGATACACCATACATCACTAACCCCGTGAAAGGGGCGTTGGAGCCACTTCTCGCTCCTCAAAGAAAAGACTACAGACTCTCAAGGCTAGGTGGGAGGAGCCAAGGTGAAAAGTAATTTGCATGTACAAATGAGGGGGTATTTATAGCCAAGAGTACAACTGGCCCTTGTGACTGTTCGACTTCCCTCACAACTGTTTGACTTATTTGAATCTTCAGCTTTACATGACTCTTCAGATTACAACTGTTGAAAAGTGGGCAACAAGAAATGTTAAATTTAGAAGGTGCTAAAAATAGATCTGCTAAAAATAGCATGTCTAAAAATAGCAGTTTGGCTAGTGAGGTCATTGGCCACCTTGGGTGAGAGGTGAAACTGCTAAAAATAGAAAGTTCTAAAAATAGCATTTCTAGGTCCCTTCCTATTTATAGTAGTCCCTAGTCTATCTATAGGAAGTAAAATCGAATTTGGTCTTAACAACAATTTAAAATATTAACTGATTAATCTCCATGAGTTAATTAATTGGAAAAATTAAACTTGAAGTCTTTATGAGAACATGCAAATTAGTTGTCCCACTGATTAAGGAATTTATCCTTTATCCTCTCCACTGATTGAGGAATTAAGTATGAGTTCTATAATGAGAGAATCAGTTGACTTAGTTCTAACTAGTCAAGTCTAGTTAGATTATTTTAACAAGTTGTTAAAATAATAAAACATAGTTTGTTAATGCTTGCATGCATGTGACAACTATTATTTTAGATAACTGAGGATTCACTCATGGATAACTATTGCATGTCAGTTCTGTCAGAGACCCAGTTGAGATCAAATGAGGCACAGTGTACTATCAGATGCTTGGATGTTCCCATGGAATATTCCTTGCATGCGGGAGGAACTAGTGTCCTCAAGGATTGTGTAGTTGGACCTATGGTTGACAGCAGGTATGATTTGGGGCAAATTCTCATATGTTATGAATTGGACCCCAATCAAAATTGAGCAAGGAAATAGGGGATTGGTGGACTTGAGGCCTACATATTGAGGCATAGTGAGTCTATCATCTTCATATTTTGATTGCAAAGAGTACATGATAGCTCTTGAGCTGATATTTTTTGTAAACAAAAGAGGATTTCCACTTGATTGATAACACAGTGTTGGGGGTTTTATGTTGGTGTTTTCCCCAGTGATATATCTGTGTTATGTGTGATTATTTCTCTTGATCAGTTATATGTGTTCATGGTTGATGATACTCATGAAATCGATTTTGCTTCCGCTTAATGTTTTGTAGAAGTAGATCATGTGTTTTTCTTTAGTACATTGCATTACCAGTTTGATCTACAGGTGAAATTTCCACAACAACTAGGTCTCTTGGACTTCCATGTTACATTACATTGATTACAATAGTATGGCCCACAATAGTGATGTGGCCAACGTGACTCAAGACATGACTCGACCTGACAGTGTTGGTATGTTCATGTTGGTGGTGGTGCACATGTCGAGCTGCAGTGCTGCTAAGAGATGGATGTCCTCTTAGTGTATCACAACTTCACCTCCACATGGCGAGGTGTGTGGAGTCTTCGATGGTCATTGGTTTCACTTGATGTTGCATGTGCACATTTCTCCTTTGCTTGTACTTTGGCATGCTTGACATTTTCATCCATTCACAAAAAATTATCCTTGCACGTTCATCCGTTCGTGAACACATCTCCTCGCATGCATCATTTGTTCATCCGTTCGTGAACATATCCTCTTGCATGTACTTTCCTTGTTCATACCATCTGTCATCGCATCGTGTCTATTCATGTACCTGTATCTGCAATCAATCATGACAAGACAACATCAAATCCATAAATATGCTACTCTACCATGATGCATGGTCATTCACTTTCGAATGCAAGTGACTAGGAGAGAGGACAAGGCTGCAAAAATGCATGAGGAAAGTTTCAAGATGGGATGCCAGCTCCGGGCACTGCAAGTGAAAATTGCGCATAGGTCACTGGGAGACTGAGAAAGACAATCCAGATCAATAGTGACTGTCTGCAGGATCTGGCTCGGCTGGAGGGAAGATCTGTGCAATTTGTGGAGGGAAGCAGTGCGGGTAATAGAAGGTCTTGGCCAAAAAAACTACATTAGTCCTGGAGGGAGTTGGTTGTGCGCTGCAAGACGCTTGGCAGCAAAAACTGCGCAATTCCTGGAGGGAGCTGGCAACGGGCTGTAGGATGGCTTAGCAACAGAAATTGCACAATTCTTGGAGGGAGATGGCACCGGGCTGTGGGGTTCCTGGAGACAAAAACTGTGAAATTCTGGGAGGCTGACCTGTTGAACACCTCTACGTATTTTTTGAGCTGAGCAGGATGCTGGGCTGCTGAGGGGCCTTCTTATAAATCTGCTTAGTTTTCTAGGTGAGCAGTCGGTCGACTGTCTGGGTGTTTGGCTGAAAAAGCTATGCAATTCCTAGGGAGAGAAAGGGACAAGAACACAGTGTCTATCTGACTTGTCTGCACAGTTTCCTTAGTCAATAGAGCAGGCAAGTTCTGCAGATTCTGCGTAATTTTTTAGGGGAGTGAGTCCCGGGGTCACTACCTAGTCAAACTTTTCGGTTGACCAGCAGGAGGGTTGGTTGATGAGCTTGCAGGCAGCGAAGATTGAAATGGCTAGTTAGACACTTCTTCACAGTTATGGGTGATAGTGGGTCGAGTCGATTGTAGGGTGGAGGTCCGAATGTTAGAGGGTGATTTGATCGTCAGAACTTCAGAAAAATTACTAAGTTTGTGAGTGAGTGAATTTGTGCATGTGCGACCTTTCAAACATAGACTCAACATGACTTGATGACAAGATGCCTCAAACCGTTGAGACAATAGATGCTCAACATGACTGACTGATGGTGTGAGTGATAAGTGTGACGCTTGTGATAGATCAATGAATGACCACGATGAGGTTTGCGAGACAATTCATATAACTTCGTGTGTGAGTGCGATGGATGTTCACATAGAGAACCTGTACACACAAAGCGAGGACCTTGTGCATGACCAGAACATGGCTGCAAGCATGGCATTGAGACGAACATGCAAATTTTTTTTCGTTGAACGGTCAAGCAAAGGGGGGTGTAAAGACTCACACAAGCCCACGAGGTGAACCCAAGTGCTTGCAAACATCAAGTCAAAATCCAAGGGAGGCTTTGAAATTGGATGCAGGCCAAAATTTTGGAGGGTGTTGCAGCTGCTACAACAGAATCCAAGTATGTCACACCCTCCAAGTGTGTTCCAAGAAAACTCTAAGTGTCCTCTAAGTGTTTAAGAGCATGAGAGAGAGAATAATGAGAGACAAATCCAACACTAAATCCAGAATAATCCTTAGAAGCCTTTTTATGAATGAGGCCTCTATTTTCTTTATTTTCCATTATTTTCCTTCATTTTCCTCCTCACATGCAACCTGTGACCTTTCACCTCATTTTTCTCCTAATTTCCATTATTTCCATAAATAATTGTGCTAAAAATGCCATTTTACCTTTCCAAAGCCTTAGCCATTTCCTTTGCTAATTTCCTTAGCCATAAGCAACCAAATGGACACCCCCTAGGGTGTCTTGCCCAACATTCATCTTGGAATAAGTGCCTTATCGACTTTGGTTATTGTTTTTAACTTTTATTACATGGAATTTTCACCAGGGATGTTACAAAACCCTCCCCCTTGGGGGACACCGTCCTCAAAATTCAATCACACATATACCTCAACATCTTGCTGAAAGAAGACATACTGCTCATGGAACTTTATAACACAAGTCAATGCAGTATTTACAATGAAATATTTGCTCAAGAGAGACATCATAATACTAGGAAAACATACCGCATAATGGAGCTTTATAACGCAGCTCGTTATGGTATTTACATCCATACTCATGGGTACATATAGAAACATCACTATAAACATAGATTCCAAAACATATGCCAAATCATATACCAAAACATATATCAAACATATACTAGTCATCATATCTAAGCACATATCAAAACATCATATAGCATATATCAAACCATCATAAAGCATATATCGAACCACCATAAACCATATACCAAACCACCATAAGCAAATACCAAACCACCATAAGAAAATACCAAACCACCATGTCAAGCTGCTTTGCCTCAATCAGAAAACAAGGAAGGATATATGGGCCGCATCTAATCCACCATCTCCCATGTAGCTTCATTGGGCCAAAAGTGCTTCCATTGAAGTTTAACTTGCTCGATTGCTCGGTTCTAGAGAATGAGCACCTTTTTCTGCAATATACATTGAGGCTCCGACTATAATTCTCCATCTATTTCCACATGCAATACAAACCGGTCAATTACATGATCAACATATTTAGCATACCGCTTAAGTAATGAAACATGAAAAACATCATGGATTTTCACCGTCAGAGGTAGTGCAAGTCGATAGGCTACTGGCCCAATCCTCTCAACGATACTGAAGGTTCCACAAAACTAGGGTGCCAACTTGGCACATGATCCAATCCACAAGGAGCTCTTCTTCGGTTTGATGCACAAGTACACCTATTCCCCAACATGAAACTCCTTGAACAACATGTTCCTATCAGCATAGCTCTTTTTCTTATCCTATGTTGCCTTAAGATTTTTCTTGATCACCTGCATTTCTTGTTTTATGACTGCTAACATTTATGGTCAAATCAATATCCTGCTAACCGGATCACTCCAACTGATTGGAGTGTTGCAACTTCAACCATACAATGCCTCAAAATGATTCATCCTCGGTGATTCTTGATGATTGTTATTGTATGTGAACTCTACTAGTGGGAGATACTATTCCCACTTCCTATGTTGATGTATCACATACATCCTCAACATATCCTCCAACATCCTGTTCACCCTCTCCGTCTGTACATCTGTTTGCAAATGATAATTTGTGTTGAAGGCCAACTCTGTGCCCAAACCTACAAATAACTCCTTCCAAAACTTGGAAGTGAACTTTGCATCCCTGTCTGACACAATATTCTTTGGAACACCATGTATCCTAACCACATCTCTAATGAATACCTATGCCACATGAATATATGAGAATGTAGACTTCACTGGAATGAAGTGTGCAACCTGTTATCCTCCACAATGTCCTAGGCTGATGAGGAGATCGACGAAGGTAACCACAGACCAAGCTTTCAGTTTGGTAGCTAGCCCTACCAAACCAGAGAGGGCTCTCTTTATGAAATCACAGCCAAATAATTGACTGGAATGAAAAAGGCTTTTAGGCTAGGTATGTTTAGCTCAAGTAGGTTTTGAAAATTTAGGGTTTTGATGCTGGATAAGGGAGAAAAACTAGGTAGCTAGGTCAGAGGATCAAAGGGTTACAACAACAAAGATATGGAGGAGCAAGGTAGCAATAATTCTCTGATGGATCTTAGGGTTTGTCGGTGTAGTGTAGTGTTTATGAGAATCAAAAGGTCTTAATGAGCATGAAACATGAATTCATTAAGCAAGAAATAAAGTAACACATAATGATATTTGCATCAAAACAGAGCTTTACGTAAAGAATTATGTTTATAAACTGTAAAGAAAAACATTGAAGAATTGATGAATGGAAAGAGAACATGAACATATTTCATATAAAACTATAATAGAGAAAATACAACATCAAAAACTTACTACACATGAATTCCTAGATAGTAGTTGCGAACTACATCCTTTGATTTCCAGAAAATGTCCAAGTACAAGCTACAATAGTTCTCTTCTCTGATGTCACACCTATTCTATGATTGAGAAAATGATACATAAATACAAAAGCAAAATCTCCTCACTCTCAGGGGTTGAATTCATGATTTTTGGAGCTGTTCCCCAAACATCTCAACCAAAACCCTAATGACTAGGAGGTTAACAAACTCTCCCTCAATTTGAGAAACTGTTTTATTTGACCCAAGAAAAGTGAAATTTGCATGTATCTACCTAATTTGACATTCATCTAGCACAATTACATCTCAATTACATCATTTACATACGTAAAAAGTCAAACTAGGTCAAACTGATGAAGAAAATCAGCCTCCTGGAAAAAGCGTAGCTAATTTGGATAAAGCACAATGTGGCTGAGGAAAATCGTAGTGTGATATTCCATGCCAGTTTTAGAGGCCTTCTAGAACTCCAAATTCAGCTCATAATAGCTCATTGGAAATATCTCTCTCTCTAGTTATCCATAGAGCCCTCAAACACTCAAAATGATGAAGTATAGCACCTCAAAAGTGACTTCTCCCAAGACTGGTCAAAACGCGTAGCATGGCCTTGAAAAAGAGGGCAAAAAAGTGATTTTAGGTGGTTTTTGGCCATTTTCACCTTGTAAAATTTGATGACTTGGGCTTCCAGGTGTCCAAAGTTGATTTAGGGGTCAAAATATATCCAACCATGTAGATTTTTTTCCATTTGGAGCTCTCCAGAAAAAGCACAACGTGGCCCATGTTATGCTTTTGGCAGGGTGACTGTGCCAAAAATTGCCAAATTTGACCAAAAATTTGCAAATGACCAAAATTTTCACCAAAACTTCAAAAACTAATATGTTGTACTACACTATCATAGATGCATCAACTAACAAATCAAGCTTACCCTTCTCCTTTTGACTGATTAGGGTTTCATTTAGCTTCTCCTTCAATTTCTTAACCTTAACCTTAGCAATCAGATTTATTGTATAATAATGGGCAGCCATGTGTTTTTGCAATGTTTTGTCTCTTTTAGCCCTCCTGAGAAGCTTCTCCAAGTGACAATTTACCTTTTCAAGCCAATATTTTTTGGCTCCACTGATTTCTTTGTCAATGAGCTTTGATGTAGGTTTGTTATAATTGGGCATCCAACTCTTGATTTTTGAACCATTTCTCACCAATATTCGGTATCCATGTGGCTGCTACTATGATGTTAGCGGATATAGTGAATGTCACCCCTATAATTATGACTTGATCCTTCTTAAGATGTGTGGTAAACAAACTAGTCAACCTAGCATGACATTTGACGTTTTTCAACTTGCTCACAAAACTCAAGACACCCTGCATATTGAAAACATTGCTTGGAGAGTGGTGAGGACATAAAGTCCTGTGTAATGAGGGGTTCATACCTTTCCATTTTCTGTTGGCCGGATAAATTGTTCTTGCGGACAAGACCGATCTCCCTAGTATCAACAGATATCTAGCAACAAGCAGGACAAACAAATCTACCTTTCTCTAAACATATTGCGATTCATTAATAAAAACTAAAGAGGTGTTTTACACCCTACCTTAAGTCCAATGCTAGTTTTTGGAAGCCATGCTTCAACCGTCCGAAAGAGTTTCCTTTTGAGAACCTGCAATCACAAACAAGCACACATCAAATAACGCCTACATAGCTAATATAATAAACCATATTCATCATGGTGATCAAGGAATCCATGAAATAAACCATAAAACATAGCTTATTGAGAAAAATAAACTTGATTGTATTAACTTTGAAAATAGAAGAACTTTACAACCTTTGGTGCCTTGATGTTGTACAAGCTACTCCCAGGGTCTGAAACAAGAATCTCCTCTACTTTGACAAGCCTCACACTCTTCCAAATGAGATCAACAAGGTATGTAATATTTCCTCACAAAAGCTCAATTAGGAAGACTAAGTTCCCGCAACGTTTCACCTAAAAAATATTCAGCTTTCAACCTCCTAAGTAACCAACCCAATGCTTCATTTTATAGTGCAAAGGAGGGAGGTTGCAGGTCCACCTATTAAGGGATAGAATCCTCTTTCAAAGGGATAAGCTCCTCATATCAAGGGGTTAGGTCCTTAAGGTATGGGATGCATGAACCTTAAAGGAGCGAACTTGCCACCTCAAGATTCCTTCTAGAAGCTTCCATAATGACTCAAAGTGAGTTTTTAAGAATGTACTTGCGCCTTTTTTACTTTTATAGGGGTCCGCACCAATTATACAAAGACAGAGCGGTCAAGTGCGCAAGGGACATGACCATTAGGTGCGGGACCATAGGTAATGCTAAGAGAAAGTGCGGAACCAGAGTTTTAGAGACTTTTAAGGGCTTTCTCTTATTTTCAAGGCTTGACATGAAGAACTGAGGTTTAAGACTTGCAAAGGAGGAAAGTATGAGTGGTGATAGACTCACACTGATTTCAGAATGTCATGGTGACAATATTTTGTGCAACAGATTGCCCCCTAAAGTGCGAAGTTTGTAATAGATGAGAATAGCATTTGTCATCTAAGAAGAGTGAAGTACTTTATCATTTCAAAGATCATCCTGTGGATACCTTGGTTGGAACCTATAAAAACATTCAATACAAAATATATATATGTGAACATATCATTGCTGAGGTAGGCATTCCCATACTTAGATCAAAACTGACTAGAAAACTAACAAAACTACTCTGATACAGGAATGATTTTGTAATACATCACAAGTATAGACATATGTAGACACAGTATGGGTGCAGCCATCTGTTTATGAATAGTCCACTGTATAATGAATAACAAAATTCCTCGCAGCCTGGATGGTGGAAACTAGATCTAAGGTCTTGATTTCTGCTTCTCGAACTAGTACGATTCTGTCCATGTGAATGAATGTGTCGAAGTTGAACATGGTAGAAACCACTTGATTACCAGTCAATGATGTGAACTGTTAACAAGTGTGAGAGAAACCACCAGTAATGTCATTGGCTCTCAAAGTACTCAGTACAATCCATGAAATGTGAATAGATGAGCTGATGTCGAACATGTCATAGAATCCTTTGATCGAAGGTCAATGATGCAACCTGTCGTCGAAGGCCAGAAACCTGCCATTAGGGCATGTAGATTCCAAGGTACTAATTATTTCTAGATAATCTTTTTAGATAATGAGTTGAAGTCGATAGAAGGTGATCTGTCTTAGGCAAGCCCACAACACGAAATCATAGGTCAAGTTTGAATAAATATATTGGCAAGGACTAACTCAGGGATGGTCAAGATGGATGACAGATATTTTGCAGATGAATGGTTTATTTGAATTAACCTCTTGAACACATAATGACACTGCAGATGGTTTGGTGACAATTGACCCAATGCTAATACCTAGAAACTGGCTGAAGACTTTCAATATGGTTTGATTAATTGTTAGGCAAAGGATTTCCCAACCCAGGTGAACAAAAAGTGTTGTGTTCAAGAGTGGTTAAATGCTTTTCTAAAACACAAAGTATAACAAACAGGTTCATTTTTCTCTCTTTTCCCCCACCATTTCTGGGAAGTACCTCTTTATTTTTGACAAGCTTGAGGAGGATAACATTTGCTTGGTTATAAGCTCATCCTTCGGATGAGTCCAACTTAGTTTAAAATTTGAACCCTAAGAAGGAGTGGTTCGTTCCTGTTTAAAATTGAATAGGTCCTTTACTGTTTAATTTTAACGAGTCCAGTACAGGAAAAACTCGGTATTTTTCAATTTTAGGGAGTCAGAAGAAAAACTTAAGAAAACTCCATGGATGGCCTTTTTCGTAAATTTGTGTCTCCCAAGCCCAAAATAGTATAAAATAATACTTGAGAGAATCGCTTGACGATTACGATCAAGGAGTACTTTTCATAATTAATGGCCTTGATCTGAAAAAGTAAAAAATTGATCAAAGACACGTCATTTTATAACCAATATCGAACTTGAAACGACAAAAGCCTGGCAATATTTTCATGTTTATACGGTCAGAAAAGAGTTGTAAGTGAACTATCCTTTTAATTTCGTTTTAATGAGTTTAAAAAGGAAAAACTTGGCAATCTTTTCATATTTTACGAGTCAAAAAAGAGCTTAAAGAGGACTCCAATGTTTTTTTTGTTGAAAATGACAAATTATCCCTGAAAATCCAATATTCTGCACAAAATCTCAAAACATTACTCATAACTGTTTAAGATAAATAAAAATGCATCAAAAAGTTACATTTTTAAAGTAAAAAATAAGTAAATTAAAAATTCATTTATTCAAAAAAACTTATAAAAAGGGCTTTTGTAAATTCATTTTTACCGTTTGACTTCAAAGTTAGAAGAGAGAGCTTTTGGGTAAGAAACTTTCTGTGAAGATTGCAGAAAATATGTCCGTTGGAATTGAAAACCGTCAGCTCCAGGTAATCCACATCATCCTTATCTTGCATTTCAACCATTTGCATTTTGTTTTAGGGCTTTAAATTTGATTTTTTTTAAAGGAAAATTTGATTAAAAATCCGCTCGGGGGGGCCCGCAGGTGCAACATGCGGTGCCTACGGTCCCCGACTTTTTTCTACAAAGGAAAAAGTTAGAGTTCCACACTTGTCTCTAAGGATGAGTGTGGACCTACGTACTATCCCTCACTAGCGAGTGCGGACCCCGAGAAATAGTTTTTAAAACTTCAATTTTTTCCATTTCCACCCAATTTTTTTTTGAACTAAATTGTTCTAATATGTCTTTTGTGCAATGTAGGACATACAAAATGCTTATTTGGAGGGAACGCGAGCACAAAGATGTGGACCTACCCGCAATAAATCATCAACCCAAATTGGATGCATTGAGAGCATGCAGACTATTTAAATTCTGGGCCATACCCAGCATGAGGGCCCAAGTAGACTTTTTGCAATGGCTGGTGGATAGGTGGAACATACAGGACCAATGTTTCATGATTGATGGCCACCAGCTTGAAATTGAGCTGGAGGACATATACTTTTTGACTGGTTTGCCTAAGAGAGGCGAACAATTATCTCTTTTTGGGACTAGGCCAGGTGGCCAGTCTGTCGGTAGTCTCCGATTGGAGTTTTGCAATGAACAAACAGCAGACAAACGGATCGATATCAAAACTATCGCCCGTCTTGAACTTAAGGCTATCATGTTCATTGTCACCAGACTATGCGGGAGTGTAGCATTGCATGTAGCTACCAGATCCCAGATGCTTATGGCAGTAGACTGTTATCGAGGTACCATCATCAACTTGTGCGAAGCTGTGTTGGCGAATGTAAAAGGCCAACTAACTAGAGCAAAGAATGGACAACTAAAAAACTTTGGATATGGTTTCTTGGTTGTGAGCTTTGGTCTAGAGAGGGTCCCGATATTGGTCCCACAGTAGCTTTTTGTTGAGGCTGGACTTCCTCGAGAGCCTAGGATAATGCGTTGGGTTGCAGTGATGGCCCATCATCCTGAGGAGGGTTCAGAGGTTGTTCGATTTCCGCCTGAGTATTTTCGTTGGTTGGGGAACCAACTTTTTGTGATTCAGGATTTTCCATATGCTGGGATGGATTATCGTGGTAACCCAGACTTGACTCTTCCACCAGGAGAGCAGTGGGATGATTAAGGTAAATTCATTCTCAACATTTTCTAAGTTTTAACTATTTTTTTGTTTTTTTTTTAAATCGTCCAAAACTAATAATAAAAAGTTTCAAATGCAGATGTGGGTCCACGACGACTAGCCACTCTCCAGCCCTATGAGAGGAGACACCCAGTTGTAGTAGTACCGGCCCCATAGGACCAATCAACGGAGACCCTGACTGAATTGGAAAATCATCTAGAGTGTTTGACAGTAGATATTCCAGAGACTAGCATAGATGATATTCCACTTAGGTTACAACATTACGTGATTGGGGTCCCAGGACCTTTTAGGAGGTTCCTTTGTAGGGTGGCCCGAGCAGTGGTTTCTTATCGTGATCATCACTAGGGATAGGATGATCGCTTTTGTAGACTCACACGACATTTAATGTCTTTTTGTATTAACATTTTGCCGATCATAATGTGTTTTTCAACCTATGATCAAAGACGATGTATATTTGACACACTTCTATGCTATGATATATCACTATTACTGGCTATCTTGTATAACATGTTATGGAATGTTTTTAAATTTATTGTTTGATTATTGCAAATGTCTATTCAACATTCAAGAAGCAACTGCATCTGCTAATGTATTTAAATATCTTGGAATATGCTGGTATTCAAAGTAGTCAAATTCACGTTCCAAGAGATGAACTCTAAAAAATAATCTTAATAACACTGGATTTCTAATGGCATAAATTCTGTTAAGTTGTAATACAACGAGTTCAGAATCTAACCTAACAATCAAACTGCGAATCCCGAATGAGATGGATTCAGATAATAACTCAATCACTGCACTATACTCTGCAATGTTATTCGTTGTTTGACCGAGTCTTACCCCATGCATAGATACCAACTCATCAGAGATTGAATAGATAACCCAAGCTGCAGAAGAAATGTTCCATGTACTACGACAAGCACCATCAGCGAAACCAATGTATGTTTGAAGAGATGTCAACATCTGCAATTTCAAGAGTAAAATCAAGATAAGCAGGAATAATGATAAAAACACTCTAAACTAGGCACACATTTCTAATCTAAACACACCAGCTAGAAAGAAACTAATCTAACAACAATCTCCACACCTAGATTTAAGCATAATATCTCTTCAGATAAAGACCATTTCTGGGTTTACCAAAAGAGACACTATCAAAATCTACCAATTCATAGGCCCCTTTTGCCAGCTTTCGCTTAACAACATAAGGACCATTCCACATAGGTACAAATTTTCTAGCCCCTAGCTTATCGTTTGCTTGATCGTATAGTAAGACTAGGTCTCCTTCCGAAAAATTACGAGGTGTAACATTTCGATCGTTCTGAGCTTTTATTCGTTTGGCATGAGTTTCGATTGCTAATGTAGCGTCACATCGATTCTCATCTAGCTGAGCTAAGTACAACAAATGTTTCTCCTCTTCGGAAGTGGCTGGGAGTAATTCTACGGCTATTTGCAATGACAGAATTTCGCATTCAATGGGTAACAATGCTTCCAAATTGTAGACTAGTTGAAAAGGAGTGAAACCAGTTGATGTTTTTACTGTGGTTCGATATGCCCAAAGTGTTGAAAATAACATGTTATGCCAATTCGACCTATGAATACCAATGATTCATTGGATCATAGTGACTAGAAATTTATTGATAGCTTCAACCAAACCATTAGCCTGTGGGTAATATGGAGTAGAACTATCATGACACAGGCCAAGTTGATCTGTTAGTTTAGTCATCATGATGTTTCGAAAATGACTCCCATGATCAGTAATAATCGCTTGAGGAACATCGAATCTAGTAATTATATGATTGAAAACAAAAATTGTAGCAGTTTTGCCATTTGTCGAAAATGTAGGCATCGCCTCGGCCCACTTAGTAAAATAATCTACCACAAGGATGATATACGCATGCCCCCCAGCCGAGTGAGTGTTACATGTAATAAAGTCGATACCCCACTTTACGAAAGGACCAACGGCAATTATAGGGTGGAGAGGAGCAGGTGGAGCATGCATCTTATGATAAAAAATTTGACAATTGTGGCATTTCCGGACTGCATAGATACAATCTTTAAATAAAGATGGCTAGAAATAACCAGCGCGCAATATCTTTTGGGTTGTGGCATACCTAGACATATGACTGCCACATGCTCTAGAGTGACATTCATTTAGAACCTTTTCAGCTTCTTCATGAGTTAAACAACGTCAGAAAACAAAATCCGCCCCACAACAATAGAGTGTATCACCAATAATATTGTATTGTTGGGATTGGAAATGTATTTTCCGTCGCTGAGATCATGAAATTTCAGGCCGAAAAGATTGGGTTTGGAGATAAACAATGATATCTCCATACCATGGATCAAGAGTAGTGATAAGAAACAAGGATTCGTCCGCAATGGGCTCTTCCACCACAGTTTCAGTATCAGCACGAGGGAAATCACACATTAGTTCCGCAAAAACCAAAGATTTCTTTGCCTTGGATTTTTCAAATTCCAAGTCAAATTCTTGCAGGATAACTATCCATTTGGAATACTTGTCCCCTAGCAATTGTTTGGTCAAAATATAGATCATAGGGTTACAGTCAGAAATTACTGTAGTTTTGTGTAATAAGATGTAATGACGAAATCTTTGGACAGCTTGAACAGCTGCCAAGGCCAATTTCTCCACATGCGAATATTTAAGCTCAGTTGGATTCAGAGTTCAACTAAGATATTAAATCACATGTTCATTGCTGAATTCATCTTCCTGAACTGAAACCATCCCAATGGTGGAATGAGAAGCAGTGAGGTACAAGAAGTAATCTTGGTTGTAGTTGGGAGGATGCAATAATGGTGCATGGGTCAACGCGTGTTTAAGTGCATCAAAAGATTTTTCAGCTGTCTCATCCCAAAAGAATGGAGTATTCTGTTTAAACAACCTGGTAAAACCCTTTGTTATCTCGGAGTAGTTAGGAGTGAAACGACATAAAAAGTTTGCTTTCCCTTGCAAACTTTGGAGTTGGCGAAGAGTTGAAGGAGGAGGTAATTTGACAATAGCTTCCACCTTTGAGGGATTGACATGAATGCTGGCTTTTGAAACAACAAATCCCAGTAAATGACCTGTTTCTATACAGAAAACACATTTGTGTGGATTCAGCCTAATTCGATAATGCCTACATCTCATAAAGATTGCTCGTAAATGAGTGAGATGATCGACTCTACGTAATGAATGGGCAGGTAAATCATCGAGATAAGGCTACACAATGTGCTTGATGTCATGAAATGCGTAAGACATAGCTCTTTGAAAAGTTGCTCCAATGTTCTTCAATCCAAAAGGTAATTTGCAATAAGCAAATGTCCCCCATGGACAAATGAAAGCCATTTTTGGTTGATCAGTAGGGAGTATGTTGATTTGATTGTAATCGGAAAAACCATCCATAAAGGAGAACATTTCACTGCCGGCACAATCATCAATAATTTGATCAATATAGGGGGTTGGATAATTGTCTTTAGGACAAGCTCGATTAATATCCCTATAATCGATACATATTATTATCGTTCCTTGCTTTTTGTTAATAGGAACAATATTAGATACCCAATCCGTTAAAGGAATTGGATAAATGGAACCTGCTCGAAGTAATTTCTCAACTTCAATGTTAATAGCAGTAGCTTTTTGCGGATGTATCTGACGCAAACGTTGCCGGACAGGTTTAACATCCAGGTAAGTTTTAATTTCATGGAAAACAATTGATGGATCGATTCCTGGCATTTCTTCATATGACTAGGCAAACACGTCGCAGAATTCTTGAAATAGGGCTTTATAAGTTTGGAGTTCATTGTCCGTACAGGAAGCACCTATATGAATGTTTTCAATAATTCCAGGTTTAATTGAAATGTCAATAGGAACCGTTCGAGAGATATTTCCCAAATTTAACTCAAAATTAGGATGTTGCAATGGATTCTGTGGTTCTTTGACATAATCAGTAGTAAAAATAGATGAAAAATCATTTTCAAAATGATTAAGCTCAGGTAAAAATGAAGATCGATGATGAAGATCTTCCCATGGTAAATCATCAATAGACAAAAGTTCACAAATCTGCTCATCAGTATGAAGAGGATCAGAAAATGTTGTTGAATCTGAGGTTGATATTGAAATTGATTCTCCATGGACGACATTCATTGGATCAATTTCAGTTGAACAAGGATCAGAAAATGACTATACAGCCTGATATGCAATTTCAAAGGGACTCAAAGGCATCACATCACCAAATGAATCCACCTCAGAATCGGAAGGTACGATCCAAGGATTATCAAAAGCAATATTGTTCGATGAAATCATATGAATAGTTGCAATAGAAGGCGATACGTTAGGAAGAGGAAAGGCAAAAGTTCCTAGTAAACCAGAATCTTTAATCAATCCTACCCCAACATCTTTAATCGGATGAAAAATAAGTTAGTTGGTCTATGGTAATGATCTTTCCATTATGAGGAAACTTGATAAACCGAAAGACCGATGAAACAATAGCAATCATAGCATAAGACCAACTGTGACCCAAGAGAAGGTTGTAATCTAGAGGGGCATCAACCACTTCCACATCTAGATTTACAGTTTTGCCTTCAACCCCTATAGGTATATCCTGTAAAATGCCAAAAGGATGAAACCCTCGGCCATCAAAAGCCTTTAGAATCGTTGGGGATTGATTAAGTGTAGGAGAACCAGGCGATCTCCAACACTGGATCGACATAATACACATAGAAGCTCCCTCATCAATTACAGTCCTAAAGCAAGGTCTGTTTTTGACTAACACTGGAATCTGGAAAGCCATTTGATGAGGTAGGCAAGGTGTACTATTCTCTAAGTCGAAGATTATAAGGTTCAAATATTGAATATCAACAGATCCTATAGCCGACAATAGTAATTTACGTTGTGCTGGACATGATTGCAGCACCTCCAAAGCTGACATTACTGAAGGGGAAATGGCTAAGTCTTCAACAATGTTATAATTATGAGCAGCTCTCGCACGTGGATTGAAAGCTGACTTCCAAAGTATACCTTTAGCAGGCGGTTTGATTACTAAGTCTGGGTTAGGTTTTTTGATCTGTAGCGGATTAGAACCAGAAGGAGTTGAAGTTGATGGGTTTGAATTAGAAGATTCTACTTCCTTACCACCAATAGGATTTTTACTACCATAATCTTGCGATCGTGTCGCAATCCTGACATGAGACATCATCATTATGGGTTCTTCTGAGGCATTTGAGGAAGATCCAATCATAATACTATCTTGGCTAGGAAAAGGATCCTTCAAGATAGCAGGCGTTTGAGAACCTTTGATGATTTTCACAAACTTAGTTCAATGTGGGCAGTCCCTTGTAAAATGCTCCTCGTCACAAATGAGACAAGAATAGCGAGGTTTACGTTTCTCCTCAGTAGATTCAGTTTTATCTGATTTCTCTTTTGAGTTTTGTTTATTTTTCTTCTTCCCCTTCTTTTTACCACCGGATTTTGATTTGGCCGCAGATGATTCTACAACATGAATATCGGTAGGAATTTCAGCGGAAGAGTCTCCTGTCGGGGAATCTGGTAAAGTTATAATAGGAGAAGAATTATTTGAAGATTTCTTCTTGCTTTTGGTACTAACTGAACCAATCATACCATCAGCGGCATGAGACCTTGAAGGAGCTGCAGTTATTTGATTTTGTTTCGAAAGGTCGGGGAATTTTTTGTGTAAAGTACCCGACTGCGTATAAACGAGGTCAAGGTACTGAGCCTGAGCAATTAATTGCTCTTTAGTAACAACTCCTACCTTAGCTACATCCTCAGTGATTTTAGGTAATAATGATTTAACGAACCATTCTGCTAAAATTTGATCCAGAATAAAAACTTTCACTAAATGTCATCTACGTCGCCATTCATGTATATGATCAGAAATATATGTGGATGTTGACTGTTTTAATGAAGTTAATAATTCCGTGCCATTGTTGTATCTGATAGGCAACTGAAAATGAGTTAAGAAAGAAGTAAGAAAGAAGTGGCCAATTGACTAAAATTATAAAAAGAGGCTCGTGGTAACTCAATGTACCACTTGGCAGCAAGACCAATTAGAGTGCGTTGAAAAAGATGTAAGTGAATTGTATCATTGATAATGGAATTAGATGCACACCAGAGGTGATAAGTCATCACATGGTTTGACATATCCTCTCTTGACTTACCCTCAAACTTTGGGATATCACTGGGCAACTTATTCGGCATTGGCGGCCAAAATGGAAGATAATTAATTGGATCATTCGTAAGGTGCGAAAAATCAGGCAAGTCCAAAGTTGCAATAAATGGTAACTGACAGTTAGGGTTGCGAAAACCTTGGGTCATAAGACCAGCCCCAGGAGGAGGATATCCAGGATAACTTGGAATTGGATTTGCATTTGGAATATTATATCCCCCCGGAAAACCAGGATTAACTGGACCAAACTGGGGTTGTTGAGGTTGTTGATAAGTATATCCAGGGTACGGTTGATACTGGTAAACTGGGCTTTGAACAGCAGGACCAAATTGGTATTGTCCCTGGTACGGTTGATAAGTGAATTGCGGTTGACTTGTGACAACCATACTTGGAACAGGTTGTCCTACAGGCATCTGAACCAAATTCTGAATTGTAGGTCCCGACTGTGGTAAAGAGGCTTGAGGAGTTGATGTAGGAACAATAGAAACCGGAGCTGTCGATACTCCAGAAGTAGGTGGGGTAGATTGAACAGAAGTTGTGGCAGTCGTTGCGGTAGTTACAGCAGTCGTTTGAGGTGGAGTTCGAGGTGAACTATGCCCAGACTGATGAACCACACCAAGTGCAGAAAATAGTAGGTTGGATAGGTTGTTGGGTTGGACCAGAAACCAAAAGTTGTCCAGATTGAGATGACAACTGCACATTAGATTGCAAAATCTGTTGAGTTTGAGATGGATCCCACACCATGTTCATTTCGGGGTATGAACCCATAAAAGGTTGAGCATATTGAGGACCATAACCGAGTTGAGCATAGGGCTGATAATTGAGAGGTACATTTCCAGCTCCTTATACAAATGGTTGACCAGAAGGTGGTTGGAAACCTTGAGTTGGGTACTGACCTTGAGGTTGATAACCTTGAGGCACGTACCGAAACTGGGGTTGACTTTGAGGTACATATTGATACTGGGGTTGACCTTGAGGTATGTACTGTCCCGAAGGTATGTACTGTCCTTGAGGTTGCCCCCCAGGTGATAAGTAACTACCCTGAGGTTGCCCCCCAGGTGGTAATTGAGTACCTTGAGGTTGCCCCCCAGGCAATCACTGACTACCTTGAGGTTGTGGATTTGGAATAGTACCAGACATCATAAAAACTTCTTCTACGCTCAACGGTTGAGTTCCATTATTACCAATTGATATCCCATGCTCAATTGGTTGAGGAGATGCTCCTGAAAAAGTACCAGTGAGTGAATGATACCCAGAAGGAACAGAAGGACCACCATATAAAAATGTTTTTGGTGTTTGGGAAAACATGGATGACCGTTTCGACATAATCAATGGAGGATAATAATCTCTGGGCGTAGGATGAAAAGGAATTCGAGGTGGTGAAAAACTAAGACCCGGATTTTCTAAAAAGTTGGTCAATGAGACGTACCAAGCATCACTCCTAAAAGGACTGTAGAAAATTGATTCACGCTCCCTAAGTTCTAAAGTTGGTTGATTTTCAGTGAGAGTTATATCTTCTTCCGGACTAAAGTTGGTTGATCTTCAGTGAGAGTTATATCTTCAATAGAAATGAGTCCAAAAGGAAGATTTTGGGTAATGATACTTCCTACACTAGGTGAACCAGGACCACTAGAAGTTGGAGAAGCAAATCCTAAAGATGGAGTAGCAGTAGGTTCAGTTTCATGCTCAGAAATTTTAGGTTCTTCAACTAATTCACTAGTAGAAGAAATACTACCAGTAACTTCAGAAAATGAAATTGGTTCAGAAATATACTTTGTTGCTTGAACTTGATAATCAGGATGAACAATTGAAGAAGACTCTCCGGCTTCCGGCGACCCAACTCTACTGTCATTAGGTGATATAAGAGCTCATAACCCTTCAAGCTAGCTTGGTGTATGCTCGGGAGGTTGCCCCCGAAGTCTACGGGATTGTCTCGGTAATTCAACCACAATTAAATATTTAATTACTTCACACGCAAACAAATAAAATCTCAATAAAACCACCTAAAGTCTCCAAAGAACGAAACAATTGAATCACACGCCTAAAAAATCTAAGAGTTCAAACCACACACAAACAGTAACTTTCCGTACCAAAAACACTAGTTGGTGATGAAATCCAAAGTCATAGAATTAAATACAGAAAGGGCGGTTGGAACAGTTACCCCGACAACCTGCTTAATGAAACATACTGGCACAAGTTTCTTCACAAAACTGTCTCGAGTTAAGAGAACCCCCTAGAGAGTCCAAGTGAGTCTAGTTGACGTCTTCTCCAGGTACAGTGAGACCCATCCATCATCGTCACCTTAGGAAATAATCTTAAGATTATGGTCACTAAGGTTACCAACAGTAACGAATACAACTGGGGGAACAGTCTATGATCCGATCTACGCGCAAGGGAAGAGTAACAAAGCTTAATCCCCTTGAAGGCTCCTTGACATGATCAATCCGAGGTTTACCAACAAGTGAACCCAGGCTCCTTGACAATGGTTAATCCGAGGTTTACCATTTTTAATATGCGGAAATCTTCTATCTTTCCCAATGAGATAGACTTGATTGTCTCAAAGGTTCAGACATGATCTCGTGATTAACTCTTTTAAGAGGAGCTTCCTAGATTATATCAATTACAATTGGATTTATTTCCTACCGCAAGATATAGCTACTTGTTTGTTTTAACTATCTTGGAGAGTTAATTACTCCCTACTCCAAGATACTAGCCTAAGCTATATTGGTGATAAGAGACCTAGAAATAAAAAGATTGCTAGATCAATTTTAATTAAGCATTATTTTTATGGGTTGTTTCTTAAGTCAATAGGTACGGTGATGAAACTTTGATGGTGTGAAGAATTGACTCCAAAAATACTAAAAAATGCACCTAAGATGATAAACAATTCGTTTTTCCTTCAATGAATTTCTAGCTAAAAGAAAGAGTTGAGAATGCAATCCTTTGAAAAACAAATCTTTCCTTCAACATGTAAATGAAAAGAAAATCTTTTTGTCTTTTTCAATAAACTCAAAATTAGACTACTAATTATGCTCACAAAAAATCCCTTTCTTTTTCAACACTCAAAAACTACAGAAAACAATTTCTTTCAAAAGAGATTCTACAATTTCTAGAAAACACTCAAAACTATAAAAAACTAATCTTGAGATCTAAAAACTTCTAAAAACCTAATTGAAATAAAAGCTTTAAATATTTTTGAGGAAGTTTTACTTATTTATTCAGTAAACTAAGGATTAATTCGTTCAGAATAACAAATCAATCAAAAAACACCCAGCTATGTTTTCTTTTATAAAAATGAAATTCAAAACTTACAAGCAAGTTCGTTCAAAGCTTTGCAAAGAGAAAAACGAAATATATTCCTCACCAAGGGCAGATTTCACAAATCAATTAGACTCATCAAGAAGACAAAAAAGACCAGGGTAATCTAAGGTTTCTTAGGCTTCTAATCTCTGAGTCACTACAAAGACCAAGCAAAAATCAATCCAGGCATGCAAAACTTCTAGAAAATCACCTAAAACAAAAATGCCAATGGAACTCACTCACAAGAGATTCTTAACAGAACACATGCAGATCTGGGTAGAAACTAACAGTCGTAAATAAAAAACTAAACTTAACTGGACAAAAAAAATTTAGGTTTTTCAAAAATTTTGACAGGGTCCGCAGGTTTCCGGTAGAACCAGATGTGGTACCGCTCTGTGCACTAAAAGAACAGTGCAGATATGTCTGCACTGTCTTATAAAAAGAAAGTGCGGTCATCTTTAAAATTTCGAAAAAACAAAAACTACTCTAGATCCTAAAAACTACCCAATCCCACACACATCAAGCAAAAAACAGAAACAAGAACAAGTTTCTCAAGTCAAAGAAAAAGGAAAACCAAAAAACCAAACTCAGTTCCCCAGCGGAGTCGCCAATTTGTTGGCCGGATAAATCGTTCTTGCGGACAAGACCGATCTCCCTAGTATCAACAGATATCTAGCAACAAGCAGGACAAGCAAATCTACCTTTCTCTAAACATATTGTGATTCATTAATAAAAACTAAAGAGGCGTTTTAGACCCTACCTTAAGTCCAACACTAGTTTGTGGTAGCCATGCTTCAACCATCCGAAAGAGTTTCCTTTTGAGAACCTGCAATCACAAACAAGCACACATCAAATAACACCTGCATAGCTAATATAATAAACCATATTCATCATGGTGATCAAGGAATCCATGAAATAAACCATAAAACATAGCTTATTGAGAAAAATAAACTTGATTGTATTAACTTTGAAAATAGAAGAACTTTACAACCTTTGGTACCTTGATGTTGTACAAGCTCCTCCCAGGGTCCGAAATAGGAATCTCCTCTACTTTGACAAGCCTCACACTCTTCCAAATGAGATCAACAAGTTATGTGATCTTTCCTCACAAAATATCAATTAGGAAGACTAAGTTCCAGTAGCATTTCACCTCAAAAATATTCAGCTTTCAACCTCCTAAGTAACCAGCCCAATGCTTCATTTTATAGTGAAAAGGAGGGAGGTTACAGGTCCACCTATGAAGGGATAGAGTCCTTCTTCAAAGGGATAAGCTCCTCACATCAAGGGGTTAGCTCCTTAAGGTATGGGATGCATGAACCTTAAAGGAGCGAACTTGCCACCTCAACATTCCTTCTAGAAGCTTCCAGAAATGACTCAAAGTGAGTTTTTAAGAATGTACTTTCGCCTTTTTGAAATTTACAGGGGTCCGCACCAATTACATAGAGACAGAGCAGTCAGGTGCACGGGGGACATGACCATTAGGTGCGGGACCACAGGTAATGCTAAGAGAAAGTGCGGAACCAGAGTTTTAGAGACTTTTGAGGGCTTTCTCTTATTTTCAAGGCTTGACATGAAGAACTGAGGTTTAAGACTTGCAAAGGAGGAAAGTATGAGTGGTGATAGACTCACACCGATTGTAGAATGTCATGGTGACGATATTTTGTGCAACATTTTCCCACACTTGTTGTAAGGCCTCCTTTCCTTCTCCACCGTAAACTTGTGAGTGCAAACCCTAGAGGGAAAAATATGGGAAAGGAACGAGGGAATAGGATGAATGGGTTAGGGAGTAAGAATGTGTGTAGGAAAAATTTATGAGATGGGGAAGGATGTTATGGAACTTAGGGAAGTGAAGGGGAGTGAAAAGAGTGAGGGAATAGAGCTAGGGAATGTATACACAATCCCAACTATGAAGGCTACCAAAAACGCAGCGTAGGGATAGGTTTTAGGTATAGGAGGTTTTAGGAATGAGAGTGAGGGGGTGTGAGGGTTTTAGGGAGTGTGTTTGAGTGTGAGGGAGGATAAAATGTATAGGAATAGGGTTTGTAGGCTTGCAAACATGAAAAGGAGGGCTTCCCACAGAAAACACAGCGAGGTAGCTTGAGACCAATTATTTGGAATGTCTTTGGCCATAAAAATGTTGAGGAAGTGGTTGGTGATGAATGAGATCTCTTTAGCAATGAAATGAGTGAGGAAATGAGTTATGATGGTCTTTTACAGCTTGTAGAAGTCAATTTCTTTTCATAGTAGTGGGGTGGCCCACACTATGTCTTTTTCACTTTTTCTTTGGAAACTATGTAGCTTAGGAACATTCAATGCAGTTTTTAGAACATAACTTATTACATCACTTCAAATGAATTACACTTGGAAACATAAATTTTTGAGCAAACCCTACCACTAGTCCTTTATTTCCTGGTTTATTGAATGAAATGATAGTTTTGATGACTCTAACCCTAATGACCTAATGGAGACACTGAGTTGAATGAATACCATGGGGACATGAGGAAGATGATGATAATGATTTTTTCGATGATGGCACATCCAACTGAGTGATGGCAGTGACCAAAACATGAAAATATTGAAGGAGTAGTAGTAGACCTAGACACACTTTCTAGTGACCAAATTTTATTCTGAAAACCTAGTGACATGATAAAATTTGACTTGAGACCCCTAAAAAAACTTGGTAAAAGCATATTGTATCACTGGTGACAGGCAGAACTTGCTGACACTGACATTGGCTCCAGTTGGGGATGGTAGCTCCTTGGAGGTGTTAAGAACATCGTATACCAAGTAGCCTTATTCATTGGGCAGGGAGTCAAAATGCAAAGACCAAACTCAAACTAAAAATAAACTAACAAACTGACTGGCTTGATTATAAAAAACATACTGACTGAAAAACTGAATTTACAACTTTTAAAAAAGAAAAATAAAACAACAACTGATCATAGAAGCCTTATGGCCTTCTCCTCGGGCTTCAAACTTTTGATGATAACTGCCAACCTGCTGAAGGTGTATATACAATCATTTGTAATGATCCCTCTAGTATAACCAATCCAACAAATGGCTACTTATTTGAATTATGCTCGAACTTTCCTTGAGCAGGCAGAAAAAACAAAATCTAGGTCACTCCAAGTGTCCACTAAACATGTGTACATGATCCATAAATATAATAAAACTTATTTCCCTTGATGACTGCAGCAACTTGACAAAAGGATCCTGAAACTTGTGAATGACTACCTTTTCTTGATGATCAATAATGAGACAAGAATCTTATTCCTTTTTAGACATTGGTCATTTTATAAAATGAAGTTTGTCATTCTTAAGAAAAACATATGTAGACTGCAAATTTTTGGATGAACTTTGTAACGAGACTCCTGTTGAACAAAACAATGAAGCCAATTGCCTGATCAAATTCATGTCATCTTTGTTTTGAGCTCATAGTTAACTAATGGTGAAGGACTTTGACTATCGATATCATCCACAACATCAGCTATTGGATCAAGGAGAACCTGAGAGGACTGCTACAACTTCTCATACATTGGTTCCAATGAGGCTACATGATTTTCTATAAACTCTTCACGTTCCACACTTTCGGTTGCATTTTCAAACTGAATGTTTCTTGGTAACAGTGATTGTGGACTGAAAAAATGTTATATATTACAAACAAAATTCTCAACAACTTCAGGAGAAGGTTGCCAACTACTGTTAACTCACTTATTTTCTTCCTTGGTAACCTTATAGTTTTATGTTATTATTTCGAATGAAGAGAAACACAAAGGTAAGGAGTCTTGGTAAAAATTTCAAGATCTTCTCCGTACTCCATTTCAAAATTGAAACATTGCTTAATTAAGATTTCCTCACCCTTGTTTTAAGTTTCACAAATGACTAAAGGAGGATCACTAGGAATGCAGAACTCATCCAAATAATCAGATATCAAATCATTCAAAATCAAAGAATGTTGTTTCCATTTTAAAATAGCTTTAGACTACTTCTCTGCTTTGGTAACTTTATGATTTTCCTTTATTAATTCAAATGCAACATAACATAAAGGTAAAGAGTTACCATCATCCATTTCATCACTCTCTTTGTGTTCATTGTCCAAGCTATTAAATTGCTTACCTAATTCAGAACTTCCATCAAACTCATCCTCTTTGTCATAAACCACATGTGCAAGCTAACTGTCTTCTTTAAAGTGATGAAAACATGTTGCTAGTTGTTCATCGAAATCATCATCATATTCATCGTACTTAGGAAAATCGGGTTCAGGAGAAACATCATCAAACATGAACATTGATAAAGAAGACTATTTTTCTTCATGCTGATCTATAAATCCAGTTTCATGAGTATCCTCAAGCAAATACATAAAACAATCATTTTTTTATCTATGATAACTGAGATTAGCAGCAAAATGGTTAGGGTTAAAATAAGCGGGACATGGTGTCTTTGAACATCAAATTCATATCTCATGGTGATATTTTGTATCATTTCTTCCATTGTACTTACCAAAATGTCGAGCTTCACTTCTGAAGATGTGGTACTCCTTCTCTATGTTCTCCCTTTCTTTTGTCTTCAACTTTGACCTTTTGACTAGCAGATTAGATTCCACCACTATTGCACTGTCCTGCATTTCTTTGAGTGTTGTGGTGTTCCTTTCTATAAATTAAAATTCCATTTTCAGACCAAAGGCATCAAGGTAGTGTAAAAGAGCTAAACCGGGTGGCGGTTTGATGTCAGCAGGGATTGAATGGTATACTTGATTGAACCTGGCTTAAAAGAGTTGCAATGTTTCTCCTGGCTATCTTTCCAAATGATTATATTCTTCTAAAATCATAAAAGGATTTCTCTTGATCACCCATCTCTCAAGGAAGACTTTCAAAAACTGATGGAAATCGAAAATGCTTGCAGTTGGTAAGTTCTTGAACCATTTCTTGGCTTCGCCTTGCAAAGATAAAGCAAAAATCCTGATACTAACATCATCTTATTCAACCTCAAAAAGGTCGAGAAAATTTTCAAAATTCTGAATTACAATAAAGAACATGAAGTCTTGGATGAAATTCCAACTTGAAAACGTGATCTTCCCATATTGTCCTTGCATGTTTCTGTTGGTAAGTTTCATCCTCTAGTGGAGTCTTTCAATTAAATTTGAAACTGATTTGGAGTCGCTAGGTGAATGATTTCAGCCTTCCTGTGTCTGACCACTTCCCACCATCAACAATCATATATGATCCTTGTTGTTCTTTCCCAGGGAAGATATGATATTTCATTCCCTGACAACGACACCAAAATGTTGTCCTCCATAATGTCCTAGGCTAATGAGGAGATCGATGGAGGTAACCACAGACCAAGCTTTCAATTTGATAGCTAGCCCTACCAAACTAGAGAGGGCTCTCTCTATGAAATCACGACCAAAGAATTGAATGGAATGCAAAAGGATTTTAGGCTAGGTATTTCTAGCTCAGTTAGGTTTTGAAAATTTAGGGTTTTGATGCTAGAGAAGGGAGAAAAAATAGGTAGCTAGGTTAGAGGATCAAAGGGTTACAACAACAAAGATATGGAGGAGAAAGATAGCAATAATTCTGTGATGGATCTTCGGGTTTATCGGTGTAGTGTAGTGTTTAGAATAAGTAAAAGGTCTTAATGAGCATGAAACATGAATTCATTAAGCAAGAAAGAAAGTAAGACATAATAATATTTGAACCAAAACATATAATTATGCAAAGAATTATGTTTATACACTATTAGGAAAACCATTAAATAATTTATAAATGGAAAGAGAAGATGAATATATTTCATATAAAACTATAACAGAGAAAATACAACATCACAAACTTACTGCACATGAATTCCTAGATAATAGTTGCAAACTACATCCTTTGATTTCCAGAAAATGTCTAAGTACTAACTATAATAGTTCTCTCCTTTAATGTCCAACCTATTCTATGACTCATAAAATCATACATAAATACCAAAACAACATCTCCTCACTCTCAAGGGTCGAATCCATGAGTTTTGGAGTTGTTCCCTAAAGATCTCAACCAAAACCCTAATGACTAGGGAGGTTAACAAACTCCCCCTCAATTTGAGAAATTATTTCATTTGACCCAAAACAAGTGAAATTTTCATGTATCTACCTAATTTGACATTCATCTAGCATAATTACACCTTAATTACATCATTACATGCTCAATTACATCATTTACATATGTAAAAAGTCAAACTAGGTCAAATTGATGAAGAAAATAAACCTCGTTGAAACAACGAAGCATGGCTGAGGAAAAGCACAGCGTGATATTGCATACCACTTTTGGAGGCCTTCTTGCACTCCAAATTGAACTCATGATAGCTCATTAGAAATAGCTATCTGTATAGTTATCCTTAGATCCCCCGGGCTTTTAAAATGATGAAGTATATCTCATCAAACATGACTTCTCGCAAGACTGGTCAAAAAGCATAGCGTGGCCTCCAAAAACAGGGCAGAAAGGTGTTCTTTAGGTGTTTTTTGGCCATTTTCACCCTGTAAAAGTTGATTAGTTGGGATGCCAGGTGTCCAAAGTTGATGTAGGGGTCAAAATATATCCAACCATGTAGATTTTATTCCATTTGGATCTCTCCAAAAAAAGCGCAACGTGGCCCATGCTACGCTTTTGGCAGGGTGATTGTACCAAAAATTGCCAAATTTGACCAAAAATTCGCAAATGACCAAAATGTTCACAAAAAATTCTCAAAATTTGTGTATAAGGTCCTAATATGTTGTACTACACTATCATAGATGCATCAACCAACAAATCAAGCTTACACTTCTCCTTTTGACTAATTAGGGTTTCATTTAGCTTCTCCTTCAATTGCTTAACCTTAACCTTAGCAATCAGGTTTCTTGTGTAATAATGGGAAGCCATGTGTTTCTGAAATATTTTGTCTCTGTTAGCCCTCTTGAGAAGCTTCTCCAAGTGACAATTTACCTTATCAAGCCAATATTCTCTGTCTCCACTGATTTCTTTGTCAATGAGCTTTGATGTAGGGTTGGTAGAATTGGGCATCCAACTCTTGAGTTTTGAACCATTTCTCACCAATATTCGGTATCCCTCTGGCTTCTATTATGATTTCAACTAATATAGTGAATGCCACCCCTGCAATTGTGACTTGATTCTTCTTAAGACGTGTGCCAAACAAACTAATCAACCTAGCATGACATTTGACTTTTTTCAACTTGCTCACAAAACACAAGACACCCTACATACTAAAAACATTGCTTGGAGAGTGGTGAGGACATAAACCCTTGTGTATTGAGGGGTTCATACATTTCCATTTTCCCACCATTGTTGTAAGGCCTCCTTTCCTTCTCCATAGTAAACTTGTGAGTGCAAATCCTAGAGGGAAAAACAGGGGAAGGGAATGAGGGAATAGGATGAAGGGGTTAGGGAGTAAGAATGGGTGTAGGACAAATTTATGATATGGGGAGGGATGTTAGGGAACTTAGGAAAGTTAAGGGAAGTGAAAGGAGTGAAGGAATAGAGCTAGGGATTTATACACAGTCCCAACTACGAAGGTTGCCAAAAACGCGACGTAGGGCTAGGTTTTAGGTATAAGAGGTTTTAGGAATGAGAGTGAGGGTTTTGGGGGAGTGTTTCTGAGTGTGAGGGATAATAAAAAGTATAGGAATAGGGTTTGTAGGCTTGCAAACATGAAAAGGAGGGTTTCCCATGGAAAACACAGTGAGGTAGCTTGATACCAATTATTTATAATGTCTTTGGCCAAAATTTTTTTGAGGAAGTGGTTGGTGATGAATGAGATATATTTAGCAATGAAATGAGTGAGGAAATGAGTTATGATGGTCTTTTACAGCTTGTAGAAGTCAATTTATTTTCATAGTAGTGGGGTGGCCAACACTATGTCTTTTTCACTTTTGCTTTGGAAACTATGTAGCTTAGGAACATTCAATGTAGTTTTTAGAACATAACTTATTACATCAGTTTGAAATGAATTAAACTTAGAAACATAACTTTTTGAGCAAACCCTACCACTAATCCTTCATTTCCTGGTTTATTGAATGAAATGACAATTTTGATGACTCTAACCCTAATGACCTAATGGAGACACTAAGCAGAATGAAGAACATGGTGACATGACTAAGATGATGATAATAATTTGTTTGATGATGGCACATCCAAGTGAGTGATGGCAGTGATCGGAACATGAAAATATTGAAGGAGTAGTAGTAGACCTAGACACACTAGCGAGTGACCAAATTTTATTCTGAAAACCTAGTGACATGATAAAATTTGACTTGAGACCCCTAACAAAACTTGGTAAAAGCATATTTTATCACTGGTGACAGGCAAAATTGACTGACACTAACACAACCTTTACTAACCTGTCCACAATGTCCATGATCGAATCATGCTTCTTCACTGTCTTCGAAAACCCTATGATGAAATCCATGGAAATGACCTCCCATTTCCATTTTTGAATCCTGATCGTCTATGGCAGTCCACTGGATGTTTACATTCTTGTTTCACTCGTTGACAATCAAAGCATCTAGCCACAAACTCTGCTACATCCCTCTTCAAATTCGACCAATAATAATATCTCTTCACTGCTAACAGCGTCTTCTGATAACCTGGGTGACCTGAATATGGTTTCACATGAAACTCCTTCAAGATCACCTTCTTGAGCTCACTGTTATCCAGTACATATATCTTGTCTCAGAACCTGACCGATCCATCTGTTGTAAGACGATAGTCCATGCCTTGTGCACCTGCACCTGTACTGCCACCTGTACTTGTACCACTACATGTACCTATACCTATACTTGTACCATGACCTTTACCTGTACTATCACCCTGCTGCAACCTGTGCACAATCTCCATATAACTGACATCCTATTGTCCTACTTGTAAGATCCTATCCTGTAAATCTGTCCCACAACTCATAGTTGTCAAATGATGTACATGTGTCCATCTAATGAGAGTAGCTGCCACACTGTTCTCTTTACCTTTGATGTACCTGATCTCAAAATCAAACTCACTAATCATGGCCAACCATCTAGCCTACCTGGCATTCAGATTTAGCTAGTCAAACAAATATCTCAACCCAATGTGATCACTGATAAGCACAAACTGCCTGCCCAGAAGATAATGCCTCCACATCTTTAGTGCATATATAATCGTTGATAACTGAAGATCATGTATCATATAGTTCTACTTGTGCTAGTTTAGTTTCTGGGACTCATAACATACCACCTATTCATCCTGCATAAGGGATCCACCAAGCCCTCTCTTGCAAGCATCTGTGCATACCACAAATTCTTTGTTCGAATATGTAATATGTAACACTAGTGCATGTGTCGACAACTGCTTGAGTTACTCAAAGCTAGCCTCACACTCCTCAGTCCATTTGAACTTCTTACTTTTTCTTTATAAAGATGTGACAGGATAGGAAATTTGTGAGAAGTTCCTGATGAAACTCTTGTAATAACCTGCCAAACCCATGAAGGATCTCACCTCATCCACATTTTTAGGAGCTACCCAATCCATGATGGCTCTTATCTTTTCTAGATCTACTTCAATGCCTTCCTTGGAGACGACATGCCCCAAGTAATGTACCTCCGTTTGAAAGAAAAAACATTTTCTAAGCTTAGCATACAACTAATGCTCTCTCAACAATTTCAACACTGCTGCTAGATGCTCGACATGCTCTTTTTTTATAGAATATACCAGTATATCATCAATGAACATAATAGCAAACTTATCCAAATATGAATGCAATACATTATTCATCAAGCACATGAATGTAGTTTGAGCATTAGTTAAGACAAATGGAACTACAACAAACTCATAATGCCCATACCTAGTCCTTAATGTAGTCTTGTAAATGTCCTATTCCTTGATGTGTACCTGATGGTATCTAGATCTCAGACCAGTCTTTGAGAACACTTCTTTCCCCTTCATTTGATCGAACAAGTCATCAATCATCGGCAAAGGGTACCTGTTCTTGATAGTCACTTTGTTCTACTGCTTGTTATCAATGCATAATCTGAGAGTACCATCTTTCTTTCTCACAAACAAGACCGGTGCACCCCATGGTGATACACTTGGCCTAATGTATCCCTTTTCCAACATTTCCTTCAACTACAACTTTAACTCAAATAACTTAGGTGTGCTCATCGTATAAGGTGCTTTTGATGCTACAGCTGCCCTTGGCACTAACTCATTAGAAAAGTCTACCTCCTTGTGAGGTGGAAACTTTGTAATGTCCTCAGGAAATACATCCTGAAATTGCTACAGCACTAGGTATCTACTCAAAACCTATGCATCCTCAACCTCCTTACCCTTATCACTAGAAATGTGTACTGCAAATAGATTGCACCCTTTTCTGCGGCTATGTTTTGCTTTCATAGTTGTCAGCGTCCTAAATGATGTGACTTTCTTCATACCTTGCAAGACTCTTGGTTCTCCATTGTCATCAACACACTCAATAGATTTTTCATAGCAGTCAACCTTGGTGCTATGTAGATACGACATTTCCATGCCCAACAAATACTGTATGATCCAAATGGTAACACATTCAAATGTGATGTTGTAGGCATACAATTTAATCAAATGCACAAACTCTTACCCAATGACGAACTCGCTTCTTTGTACCTGTAGCCAACTACACTAACCATGATTTTGCATGCAATTCCTTATGAAAACCACACTTATCCACCAATTCAGTACTAACATAGCTATAATTAAATCTAGGGTCAATCAAAATAGAAATAACTTGATCACAAATCTTACCTTCCATCTCGATGATAGATGTCTGATGTTTTTCCTATCAGTTGTCTACTGCTGTATAGATACATGGAATACTGTGACCGACATCCCCAATAGTCTGTGCCTCCTGTGCACTGTATATATTAGGTATACCACTCTGATACTGTGGGCAATCTCTCCTATGATGATCCCCTCCACAAGTCCAACATCACACAGGTTCCTTACTCTACTCCTCAGGTCAATGTCCTTGCCCTTTCTCTTATGCATTGAATCGCTTAGGTGGTGCAACATTCTCCTTGTTACCTATTTCCTATGGTCTTGCTCGCTTCTTGTATCATTTTCCTTTTTTCTTTGCAATACCTCTCTAGTCTAACTTAGTCTTAGTCTTGCACTTTGATTGTTCATAGCAATGCTTTAGCTTTCGAAAGACCTCCTCCAAAGATCTAGGCTCATCGAACTCAATCTTGTCTTTAAATTCAACTGGTAACCCACTAATGAACCTATGAATCTTGGCCTTCTCCTCTGTGAGGTAAGGCACATATCTCAGTAACTCTAAGAACTTACTAGTGTACTCGTCATCTATCATGAAACCCATCTTTAGTTCATAAAATTCTTTTTCAACAAAGTACCTTTCTGACACGTACTTTTTTTTAAATAGCCACTCAAACTCACTCCAAGGCATATCTTCCTCATGAATACACCTCACATTCTTCACATCTTCCCACCAAATGTCTGCTTTACCTTTGAGACTAAAGGTAGATACTCTAGCTTTCATGTCCTCTGAATAATAATGCAACCTGAAGAACTTCCTCATGCCAACCAACCATGCCTCTGCATCTTGTGGTTTATTCATTTCCCCATCAAAAGTATGTGGCTTCACTTTCTTAAATTCATCCTGCAAGTATCACCTTTCACTCCTCCTGTAAGGATTATACCGATGACGATCATAATGCTTATCTGAATCAGAACTAGAATCATACATGTGTCTGTCCCTTCTCCTATTCGGAGTACCCAATAATCTGCCATCTCTATCTGATCGACGACCACCATGCGATCTACTACCGTATGCCTCATTAGTTTTATCTTCATGCTAATGATAGATCCGTAGTGGTCCTTATCGCCACAAATCCAACAAGCTTTGAAGTATCACTGCATTTACCTCTGCTAGCTTTTCCTGAGCCTGTATGATTCTATCATATCTGCCTTGCACCTCCTTATTTCTTCCTTTAAACTTTGCAATGTAACTTTCAAATTAGAAGAGTTCCCAACACCATACTGCTCTTTAGATTCATAGGGAGAGTCTTTGTAGTCAACCATCTTGTTAGCCATTTGATATTTCTTCCTGTAAAGTATATCATGTCAGCTAAACCAAATCACAATAAACCAACGTACCTTAGTATAGCTCGGGGAGGATACCTTGTCTGCAAGATCAGCAGCATGATACATTTATAACATAATCATAACAATATATAAAAATAGTACATAAGCATATAACCATGCAATTGTCATTCTAGCTAGGATCCATTCATCAATGCATGACATTAACACAACACACACTACAACCTCATGCATGACAACATCCACTACATCATGGTACACTTGACTACAAGCAAACATGAAAATTCATAAGCATTACATAACCCTACATACCATGACCTTATGCATGACAACATAAACCATACCATTGTATGTGGACCATGCACAACTACAATGTAGACAATACACCAACCTACATGTAGATAACTCTCAAGCACGAGTATGGGCCATTCCCACATATAACGCATATAATCAAACATAAATGAATAACGCACATATGTAGCATCATGTAACCCAATACACAATAATGATACATATGACCAAACATACAATAATGTAACCAAGCAACCACATGATACATGTAAGCAATATATAACAACACATAACCAGTCATATACTCAGAGCGATGGATCCCACAAAAGCACAATAAGTTCCACATGATGACATCACCACAACAATGATCAACATCATGCAATTGCAACAATAGATGGAACGCAAGTGTGAGAGACACACATGAAACTGACATGCATGCATGACCAACACATAGCCCATCTAGTCCGAGGGGTGAACCATGCTCTGATACCACTTTGTAACACCCTCCTCCCACATCTACCCAAGCAACCGTCCAACTGGGGTAAACCTGCAATGAGAGGCCACTATGATATGATTCAACATCCTAAGTCACATTAAGGAAGTGGAACTGATGGAAACACACCATGCAAACATCCAACATCATCAACAGAACCCTCAGAGGACAAGTCAACCACTCAGACAACCTATCCTTAGATCCCACTACTGTTTTAGGTCTCTTGGGCCATAATCGCTCTCATGCTATGGGCAAGGGAGCGACCAAAAACCTAAAGTCGCTCTCACAGTCCTGCTTACTAGCGAATGTGGATCAGAATCACCGGTGTTCTGCCAACGACCTCGAGATTTAAGCCACTTTTCAGGCTCAAAGCCTAGGTCACTACCTACAATTGACCTTTCTCTTCAAATCAATAAAGTAACATGGAAATGATAGTACTAAAGCAAATACTTTTTCAAGACCTTGACTAGACCCCTACTAGCCATGACAGGCATTTCGTCAAACATATTGCAAATGTATAATCTACTGGTGTAATTCATAGTTCTGAGCATGGGGGTCTCATACTTAGCTGAGAACCACTAAGAACCATTGATGCCTCAACGCATCAACTTTCATTCCATCCATTAGGTCATAGATACATTGATCATTCAACTATAACTAAAAAGATGATGGGAGCCAAACATGGCTGCCATCATAAAACACATACATAACCAGCATAATGGCAATAGAAAATACTCATGAAAGTATAGTCATATAGACCACATATAATCCATAAAAATGATCATATAAATACAAGGATAAATAGCCTTTCATTAATGATGCAAAATCCAAACCTAGGATGGGACTTCCACGTTCCACCTGATAGTAGAATGGCTAAGCCAAATCTCTCTTCAGCCATTCACCCGTGTGCCAGATTCCAAGCATGAATGTGGGATCTCATAGAACACATCAACCAAAACTCATCAAGGGCTTCGAGAATCCATCCACCTCAGCCCATCAAATAGTGATTCCACCTCACGGTCGGACATCACGAAAACCATCACTAGATCGGTCTCCATCATAGCCATCCATGACTCCAAAGTGTTTGATCCAACCAAGACTCCAAGGCTAGTAACTCAACTCACTAAGGGCTCCAGAGCATTTGTCCAACCAAGGCTAGGAGAACTAGTAACTCAACCCATGCTAAGGAAACATGAGAACCAACCAAAAACACAAGGAAATAAACCCACAAACTCGATGGCTATCCAGGAAATGGAAAGGCTAGGCAATCCACAGCCCATCCAGACAATCCTCCATGCCAATTATAGATCATGACAAAAAAACCACATGCATATGCCATGCATGCCAAAACTAGTGAAGAAATCATACATGCAACTTGGTACCTGCAAGCAAATATGATGTAGTTGTTGATCTCGATGCCTCCTTGCGCTTTCCTTCTTTTCCTTTGCTTGATTGCTCCAAGAATCCAAGTATGCTACACCCTCCAAAAGTGCTCCAAGAAAGCCCTAAGTGTTCGAGAGTATGAGAGAGAGCTCCAAGACTGAACTAACAAAAAGTGACCAACTGATCCTCAGAAGCCTTTTTATGAACAAGGCCTCTATTTTCTTCATTTTCCATTATTTCCATAAATAATTGTGCCAAAAATGCCATTTTTCCTTTCCAAAGCCTTAGCCATTTCCTTTGCGAATTTACTTAGCCATAAAAAACCAAATAGACACCCCCTAGGATGTCTTGCCCAACATTCAGCTTGGAATAAGTGTCCCATTGACCGTGGTTATTGTTTTTAAATTTCATTACATGGAATTTTCACCAGGGTTGTTACATTTACATTTTCTCAATTTAGTTAAAAAATAATGCTTAAGTTTCCAGTTAATTAATAATTATGGTTTGCCTCTTAGTTTTAGGTAAGTAGGGTTTGTTCTATAATTGCCAGTACTTAGGGTTTGTTCTTTTCCTGTTAATAGTTAATGTTTGTCACTTGTTAGGGTTTGTTAATTGTTTGTCACTAGTTAGGGTTTACTTTTTAATTGCCAACATTTAGGGTTTTCTCTTTAAAGAGCGATTTCTATCCAGTTGTTATCGATTTGCAGGATTGGTGTTTACAATAATTAGGGTTTCATCTCTAATGATTTTTTTGAGTGCGGCATTAGAACAAGGATTGACTAGTGCATGAACTCAAGGTGTGAGTAGGTATTCTAAGGTATTGTTTTGTAGGTTCCCAAAGTCCTTCTCTCACATTTCTAGTGCTACATTTCGAAGTTCACAGACCCTAGATTGACAATTAAATGGTGGTCCATCAATATACTCTATATTGTAACCAACACTCATCCCTCCCCTCCCATCCCAACTATATGTATTTGATTATTTATGTTAATCCCCCAGCGTCGCCATGAAGGTTACTTGTCAAATAAATGTGGCTAAAGTTGGGAGATTGCTCCATGCAAGCATGTCTACCTTAATTTCCCTAGTGTGGAATAGAAATGCTCGCAATATCGATCTTCTGGATAGTTATGGTCGCATCACCTTCGATTGTTTCATGATGGTTTCTCTGCCTCCAAGTAGTAGAAGAAATTATGTCGAATGATAGCTCGTTTGCGGCTACCAGCATGCAATGAGAATAAATCATGTTGTGGGAGCCTAGGTTCATTCACATTCTTCTAGTGGAATTAGTTTAGAATTTCGAATTCTTGGTGGATTTTGAAGTGGGTCTCTCCTATTCCAATGGTGGTTTCTGGATGTTGGCATATTTGGAAGCTCTGAAATAATTCTTGTTTCACTCAGGGCTTCTCTCTGCTATGAAAATCTTGTGTGGGTGCAACACCCATCAGGGGAATTTTGAGGTCTAAAATGGGCCTCCTAAGAAAAATGTACAACCAAAATAAACTTTATAAGAACCAATAGGATTCAATGTGATGATGTGAACCTTGGACGATGATTCACCATTTTCAGAGTAAAAAAGTAAAAAGATTAAAAAATAATAAAATAATAAAACTACTTTTTCAACTCATATTTTCAACTTATCTCCTTAGGTTTTACTCAAATTTTGAGCAGGATTACTCGTTGGATGGAATTTTTAATTCCTCATCCAATGAGTACCCATTTTGCATACTTTCGATGGACCCTGTTACACGAAAAATGAGAAATACATGAAAAAAAGTGATTGCAATCACAATTTTTCATGTATTTCTCATTTTTCGTGTAGCAGGGTCCATTGAAACTAGGCAACCTGGGTACTCCTTGGATGAGGAATCAAATTATTTATCCAACGAGTGTTTCCGCTCAAAATTTGAGTAAACCCATAGGGAGATAAGTTGAAAATATGAGTTGAAAAAATAGTTTTTTATTTTTTCCCTTTAAAATTTGATGATGTAATCTAATCTTATTTTATTATTTTCACTATTATTTTAAAATAATTTCCTTAGGAGGCCCATTTTAGACCTAAAAATTCCCCTAATGACTACAGATGGGTGTTTTGGCATTTTGGTCTTTTGGGGTCGGAGGTAAGCTTTCCAATTCTCTTCTATGTGAGATTTCCTTCCAACAACGATAACTTCTCTGCTTCAGGTCTCATCTTTTCCTTGCTCAATTGGAGGCATCTCACTCTTGGTGTTCTAGATTTATAAGTTGCTCTTCCACTTCGAATTGTGTTTGTTGGTTGTTGTGTTGGAACCTCTGAAACTCAGTGTCCTCCTTTGGCTATCCATGGTCCTTTTCCCCCTTCTGGCACTTGTAGTTCTATTCTCTTAGTTCATGCATAATTTTAGGCTTTCTATGGACTCTAACTCATTGGACTCATATTCACTAGCTTATTTAGTGTGTGACCATTGCAAAATAGAACATGAAGCTATTAATTTAGAAATCTATGATTTTCATGTTATGATTTACCAATAGCAGGCCTCTGAATGAAATTCACTTGATATGATTTCGACTCTGCAACAAAAGAGTTTCTTGTTTAGAATATGAGGTGGATGCTCTGTGACGTATTCTCATGGGAGTACAGCTACATGAGGACCATCAAGCCAACCTACCTGCTGAGCTCTCTCATGGTATTGACCTCAATAGGCCACTGGACCCTGCAGATTAATCATAATTGTCATGTTTGGTTTCAGATGCTTATATTTTTTGTTCCAATTTTGTTGCCTATACTCTTCTTGACATATAAGATTATAGTTAGGACTGAGAATTTTTGTTGTAATCTAGGTAAGGAAAATTAAATACACTCTAGCATCCTATATGTCTTTGAGCAGAATGGCCATGGCATCCCATATATCTTTGAGAAAAATGGTCATGTAATTCTCCCACGTATTTGCCACAATCAGATGTGGATTTAATACAAAGAAGTACTAATGTTTGTAAAAAAAAAAAAATTATCTTTTGAAGCTTTTGGTGAATTCTATGAAACAAATTATGATCGTATTTTTTTGTTATCTAAAATATATTTTTGAATGCATAACTAGATTCAAAGTATTTGCCACAACGAGATGTGGATTTAATACAAAAAAGTACTAATGTTTGTTAAAAAAAAATTACTTTTTGAAGCTTTTAGTGAATTCTATGAAACAAATTGTGATTGTAATTTTTTGTTATCTAAAATATATTTTTAAATGCATAACTAAATTCAACACAGTAAAAATACCCCAAAACACTCATGCACAACTTACAATAACTTGTAATTCAACCCTACCAATTTTAATCAAATTTAATAAAAAAAACTTAAAATAATAATATTTACTTTAAAATAATATTTAATTTTAAAAATAATACTTCAAAGTGATACCAATTTAAAAAATTCAAAAAATCACAATCAAATTAGATAATTTATTAATAATAACTCTTAAAAAATAAAACGAATTTGCTAAAAATAAATCTTAATAAAAATTTAAGTTATAAATTTATACTTAATGTTGACTTGCGAATTTTCTGTATCCTGTCAAATAGGTCTGAAAATTAAAAAGATGTTTTGTCAAATTAGAGGCCGGGCCCGACACAACAACAGTACTCTTTGACACGACACATTCCTGAGAGTTTAATAAAATGCATTATTAAAAATACATTGGTAGTAACAAAAAAGATATTATTATTATTAACAAAAAATTGTTTGGTCTAATTTAATTATTGTTTTTGAAATTCCAAAAATATAATAATTAAAAAGAAAATTAATAAAAATATTACTAAAATTTATATTTATTATATTTTGTTTGGTTATTTAAAATAAATTAAACAAAAATTTTTAAAAATTTCTACAATTTTTTTTTTGTAAAAAACCAAAAAAAATGTCTTACCAGACTATTTCATTTATTACTTAAATTATATCTTTATATATAATACTCAGTAATTACCATCTTAAAAACAACTCAGTAAAAAGTATTCTATATTTTCAAAATATTGTTCCTGGGTAAAGAAAGTCCTACAACACAACCAAAGAAATAGTGAGATTAAGATGGAAATAGGGAGATCAATACATCTTAAACGAATTCAACCTAAACCTCCGATCTCATAGAATTAACCAGAGGGAAGTTGAAGTTGCTATAAGAGCAGTCGAGAAGGCTTAACCCTCAAGATTGCACATATCTTTGATGCCAGTCCACTGGTCTAGTGCCGAATTCTCAGGTTCATTTTCAAATCAAGAAACCCTACTGCTCGGATATGGAAGCTCTTGTTCACGGCGCTAAAATTCGTGGGCAACATTGCGCAATTGACAATAATACTTCTTTTAGGTCCGCATCGTCTCTGAAGCAAGCGATCTCTACCATCAAATTCGAGAGGCCGGAAATCGAAGGTGAGGCGCGGCTTAAGGTCGCAAGATCGAGGTCCATTGCGGAGGTCGAGGATGCGTGCAAGCAGTTTCGAAACTATGTCATAGAGATGGCTGCCGAGGACAAGAATGTGAATGATCTTAGGGATGTGGAAGAATTGCTGTATTGCTATCAAAATATCACGTGTCCCGTTTACAGGGATTTGCTGAGCCAATTTTATGCAGAGATTTGTAGTGATATCTTCTTGGATTCTGCTTCTTCCTCTTCCGACGATGAAGAAAGCGTCAGCGATTCTTCAAATTTTTGATCTAAAGAATTACAGTTCTGAGAGCTTTGTGTACGTGTGGGGCTAGAAATCTAAATGCCGAAAAAAGGAACTCGAATTTCTTTCTTCTAAAATTCTTTAAAGTACGAATTTTCTGTGAGAGTAAACTAAATGGCCTATCCTTTACCTGTGAAAGCAAACTGCCATGTGCGCGTCTCAGACAAATCATGCGCATGATGATTTTGTTATATCTGAATAATATGGTTGTTTTACCAAATAATGTTATGGCTTTTCCATTCTTCTGTACAGTCTTCCTGCAAGAAAAAGCCTTGACGTAACAGAAACCAATCTAAAATAAAACTTGTTAAATACATAAATTATCAATAAAAGCACAACATCTCAAATCTTGAAGCAATACTTCTGAATTTCTTAGAATTTAAGTAACTTTGCAGAAATCAACTTCTTTTATGGTGATGGGCGTAGGCTCAAGAATTTTCGTCTCTGAATCGGTTTGCATAAATCGTGTAGATCACGTGGCAAGGGTGAACGCAGCGGTTTCTTCGTCTGCTTATTGGGTTTCTTGTACAGATGAGAGCTTGTGTAGAGTAGCCACCTCCCCTGCTTAGAGCTTGAGGCTTCTCCCGGGTTCTGTTGGTGAAGGGTTTATCCGTGCTCTCGGCTGGCTAGATTTTGCGTTTGCTGAAGGCGATTCCAGTAGCTGGGATCCACGGATTATGTAGTACGGTCCTTCGTAAGCTTTTATTACAGTGTAAATCTGCCCATCGATCTGCTGGTTTTCCACCAGAGATCATCCAGATCACTGTCAGGAGGATCGATACGGTATTCCCGTGCTCTTACCGTTGTCTTTCCTCGCAATTCGCGCTATGTTTGGTGCTAATTTGAATCCTAAGGAAGGAATGAGGGTTTCATGATCCAGACTTGAGGAGTGTCGCTGCAATCCAGGACCCTCAGCTACCTGAGGTTTGATATGAGGAATTTGATGATCCTTGCAGTTTTTATCCATAATTTATCAATTTTTAGTGTTCAGTTTTCTGGCTATTATTGGATTGGAAGCATCCTATATCAATGGCTCTGCTTTACCATAATTTTCATTTTCACTTCACTGACACTAGTTTGCAATTGATCTTCCTAAAGTACATCCCTCTGTTCTTGGTAATTTTTATCTTTTATGATTCGTCGCCAACACCCACATCCTCAATTATATCCTCAGCGGATTTAAGGTTCTGCTGTTGGCCCTCTGTACATTAGTGAAACAAGGCCTAGGGAAACAATCCTGAGGCGAGATGTTAAACCTTCTCTGAAGTGAAAGATCCGCTCACCGGATTTAAGGTTGTCCGGTTAGCCCTATACATTAGGGATGTGAAGGTCAGGGTAACCAATCCCAAGGACTCTATGTTAAGACCCTCGCTGGAAGAGAGAGCATTTAGAGGAAACATCTCTGCAATTGCAAGTTCTTACGCAGGAATACCGATGATACATCGGCCTTGCTAGATAGTCCTGGTACTTTAGATTGTGTTCTTGGAATTTCTTTCGAAGGGTTTAATTTTCCAGTTCTTATGCACGAATACCGATGATACATTGGCATTCCTAGATAGTACTGGCACTTTGGATTGTGTTCTTGGAATTTCTTTCAAGGGTTTAGTTTTCCATGGATGATTAAAGTTTGGGTGAGTTGGATTAAAAGAAAATATTTTTATTTTTTTTTACTCTTTTATAAAATAGTATATGTTTATTTTTTGTGTGGAGTATGTCTTAAAATTGTTTTTTTGCTAAGAGTTAGTCTTTTCTTAAGTAAGGAAACATTTTGATTTAATGGTGCGAGAGAAAAAGTTTTTCATGGACCACTTACCACAAGAGTAACTCCAGGTGGTCTGGTTTTCCTTGAATAATGGTGATGACTCAAGCTGATGGCAGCTAGTAATGAGTATCCTTACTACTGGTTTGACAACTAAATTATGATAAGTTTTCTCAATGTGTAAAAATAAATATTTATTTTTATTATTTTGTTTAAGTTTACCCACTTACACATGAGCTGTGTTTCAGGACTCAGGGATCGAAAAACGAAAGTGGTACAAGATCGAGGTCGATTGAAGAAAAAAATAAGCTTGAAGTTCACAGCAAAAGAGAAGACCTATTCTAAAGAATTGATCTCTGCTAATACAGTAAAGATAGAAAGCTTTACCTGAAATAGCTAACCCATCATATCAGAATTCAAAACTAGCTTCTGATTTGCAAGCATCACAAGGAACAACAACTTCTCCAAGGATATTCAAAATTATCTGACACTTCTACCTAGTGGCAGGTAAGGACACATAAAAACGTTTGATTAAAGGATATATTTGGTTGATTGCACAAAGGATCTTATCTTAATTCGTGAGAGGACTTCAAAAGAGATTTCAAGAAGCAAAACAAGGACCGGAAGATCTAGGAATTGAGCCTGCAAACATGTAGGTTTTTACTGAAAAAGGGACAAAAGAATCCAGATGATGTCACCCAAGAGCACTGAATGCATGCAGAGAATAGAATTATTTTAAACTTCTTTATCAAATCCGGTTTTATTGATGACCATGGTTCCTCCTTTGTATGGAGAGTAAGCTGCTCAAGTTCACGAACATGCTCACTAAAAGTCTTGTGCTGCAATGGTTTAGCGTCCAGCACTGTACGGTGTCAAGTTGCCCTACATTGTCACTATAAAAGTGACGACATTTTGACTTCAGAACAAGGAATGCTCCTTAGCTGAAACCATATCGTTTTCAAGCGCAACCTCTTAAGTCATCAGAACATGTGCTTCTTGTTCTCACTTTGGCAGAACTTCTCTGTCACTTTTCATTCTATTTTGCAACCGACTGTATTAATGGACCTATAACCAGTTAAATATCGATTGCCTAGAATTATTAACAAAAATAAAACATAAACAAACAAACCTTTAGTGCAGGTCTTGTACATCAACCCAGGAAAAACTTATCATCCGAGGTAGAGTTAAAGTAGGTACAATTTTAAATACTGTAATGGACCTTCAATAAATTCTCGTTACCCATCATTAAAGCCAATATATCAGAAAAAAAAAAAAAAAAAATATCAGCGATTCAAGCATCCGTCAATCAACAGATACACCTTCGTGACGTTATGACAACAAAGTCATCCGGAGAGACCATAAATCCAGCTACCCAGCCAATCATACGGAAGCCAACTATTCGGACAATATTATATCTCCCGTTGTAACTTCTCCATGTTTTAGTTATTTTTTGGGTATGTTTTTTTGGATACAAACTATATTTCAAAATTTTAATTATAGAAATTTTTGGAAATATATAATAAAGTTATTTGGCTGTAAGATTTTGAGTGCGCGAGTTTTTATAGTATTAAATCATTTTTCACTATAAAAAGATTCGAACACTCTCACCCATATTTTTCGAGAATAAATAACCAAATTCTAACCCACAAAAACTTATTTTTTAAATTATATTTATTAAAAATCTAAAATTTATATAATGTCCATTCCCCATCTCAAAATATTTGAAAACTAATTTTAAATAACATAAATTACCATTCATATATATATATAAATCAACATATTAAAAATTAAACCACATCAGCATATAAAACAATCCCGAAAAAATTATACCGTTTGCACAAATAAAGGGATACGAGAGTTCCCAAGCTTGTCATTTGTAAATGACCAGTAGCTGAATATTGTATACAAACAAATGTCACAATTCCTTTTTTCTTGGGATGTATTATCATATAATAATAAATAAAGATGAAACAATGGTTAAAGAAAAAGTTATTATGTATTATTTTTTGTATTAATAGTTGGTGAAGAAAGTATTGTAGTTAAAATAGGTGTAGTTTAATTTATAGGTGAAAAAGACTTTTTTATTGTATGATAAAATAACTTCAAGAAAGAATGTGATTTTTTATTATTTAAAATGTAATTTTTAAATATATAAATAGATTTACCAGAGAAACCTTTTAAGACATTCAAATTCTACATATTAAACAACTTAACCTAAAAATTAAAAAAAAATTGAGAAATTTTAATTAAAATTAACCAGTAAAAATGTCATTAAAAAAACTAATTTCTCTGTAAATTAGACTACGTCTTTAAAATATTAGTAATTAATTTTACGATAAAAATTGAGATAAAAAATAGTAATAAAAATTAATTAAAATATTATTATTTTATTAAATATAAAAATAAAAAAAAATGTATCCCCGGATGCGGGTGATCTGTAGAGCAATAACCACGATGGGACGGAGGAAGGCGGAGCATGGCTGGCACCTGGCCAGCATGCTCGCCGGACAGAACTTCAGGTGGGAAGACATTAATGCGAGGGTGATTAACACCACGGGAGCTCATATGTTCGGTCTTGGAATTACAACACTGTCCACTTACGCCTGCTCAGGAGGATTTCGGTCTGCAGCGAACTTAATTGCCATAGTAATGGCGGGTGAGGATCGAGGGAATGGCACCTGCGTTTTAAGTGACCTCACTGCCAGTAATCTGAGTCTATGCTTCATTCTGTTCGGTAAGATTCAGAGCTGTGAGAAAGAATGGGTCTGGGGATGGTCTGACGATGGAGGCTGGTTTCGAATTGAGCCTGAGGCTACGCTCTGGCGGTGTAATTCCCTCACAGAGATAAGCAACAGCCCCTGTGGTGTCACTACAGGTCAAGGTAGCTCAGCTTTTGGAGACTTTTTTGCTGCTGTTCGAGTTTGTCATTACGCGATGCCGAGACCCCGCCAGCGTATGCTGAGTCGCAGAGGATCTGGAAGAGGAACCCCCTCACGGCCCCCTGCTGATTCAGGCTCCTTGGGGATTCCTTCTCATCATCGGGGAACAGAGCGCATTCTGACCCCTAGCCACTACCTGGACCCAAATTCTCCAGACTCGGCCAATTCGTCTTCATTTGGTTCAGCCACTTTCTCGTTCAACTGCTCTCTCACGCGCCCTCGAATAACGGCTCATGTCTCTGTTCTCTTCATCGAGGAAGCTCAGCACGAGGGAGAGTCCAGCGCTCCAATTCCACATTCTGAGGAAGTCCATAATCCCAGCTCTCCAAAGCCCACCTCAGAAATGCATAAGGAGCAGCCCCAGCCAGCCAGCGCCATCAGCTTCATGCTGGAGGCCCATGCTCAGCCAGACATGCAGGAACCGGAAATGGGTTGGTGTAGGATCGTAGAGGAGAAGCCCGATGAGTAATCCAGGTTCCAGCTCTCACCATTTTTGGATGCCCAATGAAAAGGAGGAAAGGTTATCTATGGTTCTGTTTGTCAATCTTTCTTCATGTTTTCTGTACCGTTTCTACTGTCTAGTGTCTGATGTGGCGATGCTACTTGTGTCTGTATACCCTTCACAGGGAATGTCTAGTGTCGGTTATGTGCATCACTCTGTCTCCCTTGCGCGGGAAGTAAGGTTCAATCTCCAAGGATGGCTCTCTGTTATCCAAGGATGTAATTGTTCTCTTTTTTGTATATAATAGATTAAATTTACTTAGCAAAAAATAAATAAAAAAAATGTATATTAAATATAAAATATTATTATTTTATTAAATATAAAAAAGCGTGTATAAGTTATTTTTTTTTTTTCTCGGTAAAACTAGCTAATCTATTATATTATATTTACAAGTAAACTTTACATGCAGAGAGACAGGCCGTCCAGGGCCAACTGTGGCACCTTGGATAGCTTAGCTTGACACAAAATGCTCCCTCGCAGGGGCAGCACCTCCAGAACATACCAAAACACTTCCAGAACATACCAAAACATAAGACAGTAATGACACGGCTATACGAGAACATAAAACAGTATTGAGCTCAGACAATAGCGATACGGCCCACGCAGGGGCTTCCAACAAAAAACTCACGGTAAACCTTGCCCAGACGCATGACCGCCATACACATGACATGATTAAGAACTGAAAATATACATACATAGTAACGTAGCATAATCCAAATACCCGCCGAGACCTTTGACTTAGACCATACCCGAGAGAGAGAAAAGAAAGCCGGAGAGTGCCTCTGGGGATCAATCTTCAGGCTCTTCCTCAATGATGTAGCTCCAGCCTTGGCCTTCAGGGATGCCTGCCCACATTGCCATAGGATCCTTTGCAGTGGCCGGAGGTTCCTGCTCTGGAGGTTGGGGAGGGGCTTGCTTGGGCACTTTCCCAGAAGTTCCTTCTTCAATTGGTGGCTGCAGCACTGGACTTTCCTCACGATAGTCTTTTGGAAGTAGCTCAGCCGAAACTGGTAGCTTTCCATCTTCATTCTCCTCAGGAACCTTAGTAAAGAGAACTGAGATATGTGCACTGATGCCTGCATTATCCTTCGAGCTGCCCAAGGTGAAAACGACTGAGCCGAATGCTGGAAGCACGGGCTCTCCTCCACTGGAGCTGCCGACCTCCATGAACTGACTGGCCTGAATTGGGGTGGCTCTTGCCCTCCTGTGGCAGTAGCAGCAGCAGCAGTGATGGTGCACATCTGCTGCAGGGGGGCGTGAAGATGCACCTCGCCCCGGTCCCCTTCTGCTCGGTTGTCTTTCCCGCAATCGTGCCATAGACTCCACGTCTCCTTCAACTTGTTCCAGGACCGAGCTCGTGGGCTTGAAGTCCCCGCTGTGACTGCCAAAGGATGGCAGTACCCGGATTGATGCAGGGCAGAACTCAACTGCCCAAAGACCACGCACAGGAATAACAGACACGGAGCGGACTTTGCCCGAGTGAGTGTCTTCACTTTTCGCCTCAAATTCACTCCAATTTCTCTTGGAGCTCTGTTCCCACCTGAGGCATTCACCAGAGTCGCAATGACGGATTGCAGTGGCTGCGTTTTGAGGGAGGAGAGCACCCACCCGTCCAGAATCCTTCCGAGCCTGCACCACCCAAGCCTTACCATGCAAATGAGCCTGCAGTGATCTGCCTTCTCTGTGAAATCTCGCAACATTCCCTCGATAAGAGCCCTCCATAACTGCTTCCTGCATCCACATCGCTTCACCCTGCGTAGCATTGAATGCCAGGAGCTCGGGCGGCTGAACATTAAACCTCGGCGGCAGTGAACCATTACTATGTATCGTTAGCACGGGGCGGCACATGCTGGGCATGTGGCTCGTCCCTGTCTGACGTGCCATCACCCGCATCCGGGGGTGTATAAGTTATTTTTAATTGTTACTTTATTTTAGAAATCCAAGACCCTCAAGTGAGGATTTTAAAGACTTTCAAAAAGCAGCGAGATCAAATCATGTGTACACGAGGTGAGAGTAGAGATGTTAATAAAAAAATAATAATTTAGCGTTAGAATTATCAAAAATATAATAAATCATTTTTAATTTAGAATTAGAATTATCAAAAATATAATAAATATTTTTTTTTGCAGAGAAGATTTTCAGTTTTGAAGTTTTTTTTTTGGGGTACTTTTGAAGTTTTTTTTGGTAGAAAGAACTTTTATGGTATGTTTTAATACTACATAATTCTCTATATCTTTGGCACATTGCTCAACTTTTTTAATGGATTTGCTATTGCAAAAATAAAAGGAGACCGTAAAATATTTATATGATTAGGAAGATTTGATTACCCTGAAGTAGCATAAAGGATTAACTTTCTAATTTGGTTTATAGAAAAATTGTAAAATTTGAATGCTGAATCAAGATATGGAGTCACTCAAGATGTAAAGTTTGAAAGAGAGAATATGGATCATGAAGTTAAATCAATTTGTTGTAATGGTGTGTTATGTGCATTAATCTCTTAACTTGTTTCCTAATTAATGATTAATTAAGCAATACAAAAACAATGACTTGTTAAAGGGAGATTTGAACAAAGAAAGCCATGTAATGGCATGCCACAAATCTCTTCTCAAAGAAAGGAAGCAAAAACAACAAAAAGGACAACCGTGTAGGCTTAACTTCCTATGTGCATGAAGGTACTAAGGCTAAACGCAACCAACATGGGTGCTTAAGTAAAGCAACACATGCAAGTGGGAAGACATTGGAAAAGTGCATGCATAACATTGATCAATACCCTCTCCATAATCACGACTTAAGTGAGTATGTGGTGATATAAATGGGCCTCAGCAAATGTATAGCCATATTAGGTACTCATGTATAAAAATTCCCTCTTAGACCGAAGAAAGGGAAAACCTAGTTGGAAAGCCCCTCCCCTAAAGAGGATTGAAGTCCATAACATGGTTGGTTGATAGTCTCCAAGATCCAACACCAATGATAAATCAATGTGCTATAAACTTATTTATCACCTCAGAGTCCACTTGAGAGACATCTTAATGACACCATATTGAAACATTGTTGTTTATCCCTATAAATATGGCATTGAGTAGGTCATCATTCCCTGCCCATTGACAAGATCATTGCTTGTTCCACTCTTGCAAGAAGCAATGATCGTTTGCTACACCTCAGTAAAGCGTAATGACCCTCCAAGCTTCTAGATTTGGTCTTTTCCAAGGAGATCGGTTTGAGAGAGTTGGTTTACCTCATCTAATGAACTTGGGAATTAATATTGGACTATGAATTCACCTGAAACTAGGGGTTTGGATTCATTCTCTCACATCCTCGCCAAGTAAATTAAAGAAGCCATTCCTATGGGAGAGTACAAAGACATAAAATACATGTAACTAGATGCTGCCGAAATCTTAGAGAGAAAGACCTTCTTGAGTTCAAACCTACATTAAGAGGATGTCTTACTTGTGGATATAGGCCAAGGCAGAGTGTGGAGCTAATGAGTTATGATGGATTACAATCATATTCAAGATATAAACCATTGTAATCTATCATTTCTTACTTTAGATTTCACTATTTTCCCTCCAATTTATGTTGTTTTGCACATGTTATGTTTGGATCTAGTCTTACTTAAATAATTTTGGCTAGATCTATGATATCTTTAACATAATCATTGTTAGGAAAGGTAGATTTGGGTTTTAATGTGTAGAAATTATGGTGTAAATTTTCAACTCCTCATGAAAATTTAATCAAAATCACAAGACACAAACCTACTCTACTGCTCTTCAGAATTTAATTCACAATTTAGAACATCAATCACAAACATGCAATAAAAAATAACACACATGCAGACAATATTTTTCTAAGGGAAAGCAATCTGCTAAAAACCCCTTTGCTTGCTTACATTAATTTGATGAATAGAGATGTATTATAATTTCTTTGCTCAAGTGATCACAACCTGCAAGTGAATAACCTATTTCTTTGCTCACTGAGAAGCTCTGACCCAGACTCAGTCAATTTCTTCCTCTACTTGAGCCCTTATTTCTCTACGCAATTCCTTGAGAAATTAGGCCCCTGTTATATAGGAAATTCCTCAAATTGATTGAATAATTTCCAAGGTTAATCATTTGACTACATGCAACACCTGTACACTCAATACTAGTCTACAATTGATGTTACACTGCCTTGGAATAGCCATTACAACTGGGGAACTTGAATTCTCTGCATACACTAGTTATTTGGTTTGATTGATTAGTTAAATGAATGATCACTGAGCTAGAATGAAGTCTCACTACATAACTGACCTTCCACTAATTCCCCCAACAATTGGAACTAGTTCAATTGAAGACAACTTGAAATAACTGACCTTGATTGCTACAAATTAGCAATCACACATGCTTAACTAGACTCCAAGCCCTCTAACTCGAATTTAATGAGTAAACTGAGTGACACAAGCCATGTCACACAAGTTAACTGCATCCAAGTTGTTTGCTGACATGGAAATTCAAATTTTCTCAATTTGACCAAGGCAAAATCAAATTGAGACTTTCTTGCTGCATTTTTCAACACTTCCTCTTAGCAAGAAATGGATTATCAATGATCCGCGAACTATCATGGATATTTCACTGGACAATTCGTTACAACAGATCTGATAATAATATATTAAAATACTGGAATTTTACACTATTATAGTTTTATTAAAATTCTATATTTGTAGATTTAACTGTAATTAGTGCATGCATGCGAATGTAAATTATGTAGCAAGGTAGAGAATGACAAAATAATCTCTCACACACACATAAGACACAAGATATACTATAACAGAAACCCTTTCGGGAGAAAACCCAATTGGAAGGTGAGGTCGCTTCATTCTCTTTCTCTGTCTGGAAATATGGCTGTAGGTACAAAGAAGTAATACTTTATGGCCCGTGGGCTGCAATAGTGCACAAATCCTCTATTTTTTCTTTACCTCCTATTTCTCCTGTCTATCTTTGCTTAACTATGGAACAAAATTCCCTTGAAAGAATGGAATGCCTCTTCCTCCTAATGGCCTGGTTATAACACATCATGATAGCCTACTAGTGGTTAATTTTGACTACATCAACTCTTAACTAGATTTACAATATAGACTCTTCTAGAGTGTTTTACATCATAATCACATGGCTAGCCCCTTTTCCATGAATAATGGGGATTGACGTGGCATCTTCCTAAATTATAGGTGTGAAAACAGGAAGGTCAACTTCTGAGTGGCATAACTTTTACATGCGGACTTTGTTTGATGTGCTTCTTACGCAATTCAAAAGATATCTATGTGTATAATAGCATGAAATGGTGCAGTTCTAAAGAGACAAATTTTTACTTCCAGAAAACATCGTTTGATGCCTCAAAATTCTCTCTGAAGGTTTTAGACCCTGTTTTGCCAAACTGGGTCTCGCTGGTAAAAATGGTCTCGTGAGTTGATTCCTCCACTTTTTCCACTCCAAATTCATCGAGATGGATGAAAAACAATATAATGATTCAATACTAATAAATCAACCACCACTATCCTTTACTTGTGGAACTCAAACTTCCCTCTTGACAAAGCCTTTGGTAAAATTTCAGCATCTTGTTCCTCTATCAGAATGTATTGTAGCAACAGTATCCACCTCTGCACACTGTCCCATAAATGGTGATACTGAATATCTACATGCTTGGATCGATTGTGAAATACAATATTCTTAGAGAGCTTGATGCAACTATGATTACCACAATAGATCACAATTGGATCCATCATCTGACCAAACAGTTCCATAAATATCTTTCTCATCGAGATCGCTTCACCTGCCGCTTGAATTGCAACCACTTGTTCTTCTTCTGTTGAGTTGAGCGCCATAGATATTTGCTTCTTATTGTACCACGAAACTGTTGCAGACCCAACACTAAAAATTCCACCTAATGTATTCTTATCATTTGATGGAATCCCCTTATAATCTGCATCTATGAAGCCACACAACTTCACTCCCTTTGTCCGTCTGTACCGTAGTCCAAACTGGGCAGTGCCTCCGAGGTACTATAAAACATGCTTATCTACATTCCAAAATAATTTGGTTGGCCTAACCATGGCTTGGCTCAGCTAGTTGACTGTGTAGCACATATCTGGTCATGTGTTCACAAGATACATTAATGAACCCACTAGCTGTCAATAAATGGTAGTATCCACTTCTTCACCTGAAGTGGCATCCTCCTTCCTCTAGTTGGTCGCTAGAGGTGTCTCCATGGGTTTACAACTCTCCTTGCGGAATATCTGCAGTATCTCATTTACATACTTTCCTTGAGACACAAATATTTCCCCATCGCCTTTCCATACTTCCAACTTGAGGAAGTAATGCATGAGATCCATGTCCTTCATTTCAAATTCCCTTGCAAGGTCCTCCTTGCAATATCTGATCAAGTGCTCATCGCCAGTCAAAATCAAATCATCAACATATAAGAAAATAATAACAAATTTACCTTCTATCAAGATGTGATAGAGGTTTGCATCCACTTCACTTTTAGTGAAGCTCAAACTAGTGAGATAATTGTCGATCCTAGTGTACCAAGCATGGGGTGCTTATTTGAGACCTTACAATGCTCGCTTGAGTCTCCAGACATGAGACTCTTGACCAAATGTCTCAAAACCTTTTGGTTTCTTGATGTACACCTCCTCCTTAATAACCCCATTGAGGAATGTTTCTTTTACATCCATTTGGTGGATCTTCCACCACATCTGCACAACCAGTGAAAGAATTGATCTAATGGATGAGTACCTTGCTAAAATAACTAAGGTACCCTCATAGTCAATTCCCTCAACTTGAGAGTATCCCTTGGTGACAAATCTAGCCTTATACTTCTCTATGCTTCCATCTATTGCAAGCTTAACCTTGAAGATCCATCTCGAGCTCAAAATTAATTTATCTGCTCGTCTTGGGACCACTTCCCAAACATTGTTCTTTACAATGGATTCATATTCCTCCACCATTGCATCAGCCTATATAGGCTTCTCTACTACTTCCTCGAGAGAGGATGGCCCAGTCTCTACAAGCTCTGTCATTAGAGCCATGTAACTAGGGTACTGTTCAGGTAACCTCCTCCATTTGGGTAAATTTGAAGGAGCTCCCACATTCTCCCTAACATCCTGCATAGGTCTATCAACTTCCCTTAATTTTTGGTTGCTCCACAACTTCTTGAGCCTCCTCCTTTGGAGCTAAAAGCTCCTCTTCTAGTTCGATATGAAACTCCCTCTCAAGAGAGAACCACATCACTTTCTCCTCATCAAACTTTACATCCCTTTGCACAATTATCATTATGAGGGAAGGTAAGTACACACGGTAACTATGAGGAGTTTATGTGTAACTCGAAAATACCCCCAACTATGTTCTCAGTTCAAACCTCTTCCTTGATTCTTTGGAGACATGGCAGTAAGCAGAGGCTCCAACAATCCTGAAGTGAGACACATCCAAGTTTCTCCCTGAGAAGGTCTCTTACGGTGTAATCATACCAAGAATCCAATGAAGACTGTGGTTCTACAAATATATTTTTGTGTTGCATGCCTCAACCCACAAATGTAGAGGTAGGCCTTGGTAATGTAACATAGATCTCGTAGCTTCCACAATGCTATGGTTCTTTCTCGTAGCCACCCCATTTTGTTGTGGGTTGTGGGGTGCTATCAACTCTATTATAATGACTTCTTTCACACATAAATTATTGAATTCATTAGACACGTACTCACGTCCATTATCACTCCTTAGATCCTTCACCTTCTTTCCAATTTCTTTCTCAACCAATGCCTTGAATTCTACGAACTTGGAGCAAGTCTCATCCTTCTTTCGCATGAAAAATATCCAACACTTCCTTGAGAAGTCATCAATAAAAATGACAAAATATATGTGTATGGTAGTGGAGGTTGTCGATAAAGGTCCATAGACATCAGAGTGAATCATTTCCAAGATTTCATGTGCTTTGTTGTCCTGATCATGGAATGTGGATTTTGCATACTTCCCTAAGGTACATTCTTTGCAAACATCATGTTACTCAAGTGCTCCTTTAGGTAGGAAATTGGTTATTTGTTGTATAATCTTCAATGCACCATGATGAAAATAACCAAGTCTTTTGCGCCAAAGTTCATCAACATCGCGACTCTACACTTTCTCCGCCTTAGTGCTTCATGCTGCACAATCTTCCACACCTAGCTTATACAAGTTCTTCACACAAACCCCAATCTACTGGCTATGTGTCTCTAGAATTATTTTCCTTTGCTAAAGATCACATCATAGCCATGGTCTTCCAAAAATGTAACAAAGATGATATTTTTATTTAGTCCCAGAATGAACATGACATCCTTGAGTCCGAGAGGGGATATTGACTCCCTCTTAAAGGTGACTGCACCAATCTCAGTTGCGCTGTACCTTTCGTCATCCGCCAACTCAATATGCATATGGAAATATTTCTCCTTCAGGTCACTGAAAAACTCTTTACACCCTGTCATGTGGAACGAGGCACCAGAGTCCAAGTACCACACGCTCCCCATCATTGTACTAGCCATGCATGTGATAAGGGTGAACTCAAGCTTGAACTGTGAATCTAAAGCTTCACCTACTTCTCTGTTAAATTTTCAGATTGTTCTACATTGAATCAATTAATTTAGCCCAATCTACTTATTCATTAACAATGTATCTAATTATTATTAATATAACCAATCATAAATGTAACTAAAGAAAGAAAAATATATGTAGTGACAAAGGAGACAACAACACAACCATAAGAGGCAGCAGATTGGTCCAAGACAAGGGAAAAACCCCACAAGGGGGAATGATCCAAATAGGATCCTAGAAAACGCTTTTCATGAACTCTCTAAAAATCATGCAAAGATTAAAAATCTTGTGAAGATCGAGCTTATCAGAGGAATCCTCATGACAGTTGCAAATTGCGATTAATGCGGATCAACGAGGACCATCGATCAAGCATGCTGAGCATCGGCCCATGGTATCGCGCGCTATCACAATCGGCAAATACAGAGACAATTTCAATAAACGGGGGTTGTTTCTGATATCACAGGGAAAACCTTTGAGAGAAGTGAGACCACGAGCACCCGGACCTGAAATAATTAACAAATGCAAAGGATGTTGTTTTGATTCCATCAAGAGTGGGATTCCACAAGACTGGCAGAATATTGGAGGGGCTTTGAGTGGTAAGCGGTTTTAACCGAGTTTCGCCCGATGCCATACAGCGATTGCCACGTGTCCTGGTGGAAGAGAGAGAGAATCGCTCACATCAGATGGGTAAAAATCATGCTACTTAGCCGCCTGATATGAACGATGACCGTATGATTTGGGCCCCCCAGATCAATGACGGAGATGCGATCTGATGGACGATTGGATTTGATGAGGTTATAAGGCAGATTGTGCAAGATTTGAAGTCCGATATGGACAATGCGTTGGTGAGAATTCGTGTTTCGCGGGTGTTCTTAGAGTAAACGTAAAAAATGACCGTTTCAAATATTTCCAGTGTATCTGACACACTCATCCGTTACAAAATAGGTAGCCACCTCCTTGTGAGGCATTACGCAACGACTATAAACACCGAAAGAAGGGATTCGAACGGATAGAGAGCCAGAGAGCCAGAGAGCAGAAACGAACAGTCAAGAAGCAGATTGGCTTTAAAGCCACAGACTGACTGAGAGAAGAAATAATAGAGAGGCAGAGAGAAGAAGCAAGTGAGGAGCTGACCTAAAGAAGCAAAGGAAGCGCCAAGCCAGAGTTAAGACAGAGACAGAGAGAGTTAGAGAGTCTATGTACTCCAGAGAAGGCTTGAGATGTTCAAGTGAACTCCTTTGCACACCTGTCATGTATTGAGTCTCAGATTGGGCTCATACTGTTGTAGTCAACAGAGACCGAGTGTCAGTGAGGAGAGCCTGTGTGCTCAAAAGAGACTTGGGGGATCCAAGTATTGTCTTACTGATTTGTATCTATTGTGTGAGACTCAAATTGAGCTCATTGTTGAAAAAAACTTTGCTACGAAGACATAATAGAGAGGCTGCCACTAAAGGCTAGACCAGGAGACATAACCCAGGAGCATTGGGTGAACTCCTTATTAAACTTGTTGTGTTTATATGTGTCGTCTATTATGTTTTCTTTTACTGCTTCATTGTCTATGTATTTCACAATATTATCGATCCGTTGCACAAAATAACATGGGCACATCCCTGCACATGAGTATGTAATACCTTTTTAATTGTCTTAGATCAATTTCAGATCAAGTGGTATCAGAGCTTTAGGTTGCTAAGGTTAGACAAGCTTGTGCTGGATTTTTTTTGTTGAATGCTAACTAGGACAAGGCTCAAATTAGGAGAAGGAGAGTTGGTTAAATCTAACCCAGAAATTGGAAGAGTCTATCCTAGGAGGAAAATTGCAGAAGAAATTCCCTTGGAATCAGAATCCTAGTTCATGGACAGTTTCATGACCATGAGAGCCATGGTAGAAGAAATGTATAGAGAGTTTAAGAAAGGTAGAGGTGAAGATTCATCAACCTCCAAACAAGATAAAGGAGTAGAAGAACCTCTTCTAGTTTCCCACCCATAAGGTAAAGAAAAAGAAGAAAATCCCTCTCCACCATCTCCCCCATCATCACCTTCATCATCATCATCATCATCTTCTTCACATAAAGAAACCCCTGAAAAGAAAAAGAAGAAACCTTCTTTGATTAAATTAGATGTGAAGTTTGATTTGCCAGTTTATGACGGAGAATTGAATGCAGAAAAGCTAGATAACTAGATTAGACAGATTGATGTATATTGCAGAGTGCAGAACATTGATTCGGAAAGGAGAAAGATTCAACTAGCTAGCCTATGCCTTGGGGGAACTACCCTAGTATGGTGGGAAGGAAGGACACAAGCTGATTTGAAGAAGCATGGTAAAATTCTTTCTACCTGGAATGAATTTGTTTCTTCCATTAAAAAACAATTCTATCCACTAGCTTATATGTAGCAAGCTATGATGAGTTGGGAAACTCTTCGCCAATTAAAAGGGCAAAGTGTACAAAGCTACACCCAAGAATTTAGAGAAAGAGCTTTGGTTCTAGCCATTTCTTTAGACTCACCTGAAACTCTGCTGAAGTATATAGGTGGTCTACACAGCTATTTAAAGCACACCATTCTCATGTTTAATCCTACTAGCATAGATGAGGTATCTATTCAGGCTACACATCTAGAGGCTAGAGGCAAGAATGTGAACCCAGAGATTGGGGGATCATCAAAACCCACTGCAAGCAAGAACAAGGAAAAGAAAAAGCAAAAATGGAAAGAGAGAAAGGTAAATGCAGTACAGAAGACCAAATCTTCATGCACTCACTGCAAGAAGGATGGGCATGATGATGAACACTGCTGGATTTTGCATCCGGAGCTGAAACCCAATAAATTCGATGGCAAAAAGAAGAAGAATGTTGCGGCTATTCAGAAGGATTTGGGGTCAGACTCAGGGAATGAAACAACAATCACAGCCACAGGCATAAAAGGTAAAAATTCTGAAGCATCTACTAGTAATTTTGCACAATCTACTGATAATGAAGAAAATGAGAGGAAAAGACATGAGATTTTTCATATTAGAGTTATTTCCAAGCATCAAAAGATTGATACTTTGTTTGATAGTGTCTCACAAGTAAACTTAATTTATGAAGAAATTGTAAATAAGCTGAGATTACTAATCACACCTCACAAGAAGCCATATCCATTGGGTTGGGTATGTGATAAAGCAAAGCTACAAGTGACTAGACAATGTAAACTTAGGTTTTCTTTTAGGTCAACATTTGTAGATGAGGTTGAGTTAGATATCGTTCCCTTGGATATATGTTGAATTTTTTTAGGAAGTCCTTACTTGTATGATAGAAAAGCCATTTTCTATAGAGATGAAAACAAGTATAAACTCGTTAAAGATGGAATCGAATATATTGTAAGAGATCATAAACTCAAGAATAATTATACTCTCATAAACTCAGGGCAGATGAAAAGAATTGTAAATTCATGCAAACAATTTTTACTGATGGTTGTAAAAGAAAATAAACTTGATAAAACCAATGTATTTGAAGGCTATGATGCTAAACAGCAAGCTGATTTAGAAAAAGTTGTTTCAGAATATGATATGCTGTTTCAAGAACTTAAAGGTCTGCCACCCAAAAAGGAAATAGTACATGATATTAATTTGCAGTAAGATGCTCTATTGCCTAACATCGGAATGTACAGGTTGTGCACTTTAGAGAATGCAAAAATCAAGAAGTAGGTATAGGGGATGCTCGAGAAAGGGTTCATAAGACCTAGCACATCACCATGTGGGTCTCCAATTCTCTTGGAGAAAAATAAAGATGGCTCATGGAGAATGTGCATTGATTACCGAGCACTAAATAAGATAATTATAAAAGATCGTTACCCCCTTCCTCGCATAGATGATCTATTAGATCAGTTGAAAGAAGCTGTTTACTTTTCCAAGTTGGACTTGCATAGTGGCTACCATCAGGTCAGAGTTGCAGAGCAAGATGCATGGAATACTTCTTTCAAAACAAAGCAGGGACTGTATGAGTGGTTAGTTATGCCTTTTGGCTTAACTAATGCTCCTGCTACTTTCATGAGAATAATGAATGATGTACTCAAGCCTTTTATTGATGATTTTGTCATTGTATATCTAGATGACATTCTTGTATTTAGTAAAACATGGGAAGAACATTTGAAGCCTGTAAAGCAGACTCTAGATGTTTTGAAAAGAGAAAATCTTTATGTTAAGCTATCAAAATGTGAATTTGGCAAAACATCTCTGAATTATTTGGGTCATATTGTAGTGGGTGGTGAATTGAAGATAGATCCCTCTAAGGTTGCAGTCATTATAAATTGGCCTAAACCCAAATCTTCTACAGAAGTTAGAAGCTTCCTAGGAGCAACACAGTATTGGAGAAAGTTTATTGCTAACTTTTCCTTGAATGCAGATCCCTTACATGCTTTAACAGGATTGAACAAGGTGTTTTAGTGGGGAGGCAAACAGCGGAAAGCCTTCGACACCTTAAAAGAAAAGATTAGTACAGCACTGCTCAATCTTTAAATACCCTTTGAGATTGAAATGGATGCCATTGACTATGCCATGGGAGCAGTGTTGATGTAGCACGGTAAACCCATATGTTATCATTCTGAGACATTTAATTCTGCAGTAGTTAATTATCCCATATATGATAAAGAATTGCATGCATTAGTACAGAGTGTGAAAAAGTGGAAACATTATCTAATGGGCAAAGAGACAGTTATACATACTCATCATCAACCACTTCAATATTTACACTCACAAACTAAGTTGCAGCAATCAAGACACTATAGGTGGATGGGTTTTCTACAACAGTTTCATCTTGTCATCAGATATAAAAAGGGCAGACACAATAAAGTTGCAGATATGTTGTCTAGACCAATCATAAATGCATCTACTATACTTAAGCATAACTCAGTAATACATGAAATCTACTTTGAACAATATGCTCAAGATATAGACTTTAAAGATGTATATGCAGCTTTAAGTAATGGCATAAAGGTAGAAGAATTGGATTACTATATTAAGGATCGACTCTTGTATCATTTAGGAAAGCTATGCATCCCACAAACAGAGAGAATTAACATAATTAGGAAGGCACATACTTCCCTAATATGAGGTCATTTTGGTGTAAGTAAAACAGTTGCACAGCTGCAAAGATTTTGTTATTGGCCAAAAATGAATGAAATAGTTTCTAGATATGTGAGAGGGTGTACCATGTGTGCTAATAGCAAGCCCAGCAATAGAAAACTAGGCTTGTACACTCCACTACCAGTTCCTTCTCATCCTTGGGAAAGTGTTTCCATGGACTTTGTTGGGGGACTGCCTAAATCTAGAAAAGGTCATGACTATTTATATGTTATTGTGGATAGGTTTAGAAAAATGTGTATTTTAATACCCTGTAACAAACAGATTACAGCTGAAAAAACAACAAAGTTGTTCTTTCAGCATGTATGGGTTCATTTTGGATTACCCACTTCCATTGTATCTGATTGAGATTCCCGATTTGTTGGGAAATTTTGGTCGAGTCTGTGGGAATTGATGGACACCAGACTGAAGAAGAGCACAACTTTTCATCCGCAAATGAATGGCCAAATAGAGGTGGTCAATAGGACAGTGATCCAGTTGCTCAGGGGCTATTGCAGCAAGCATCCCAAGTCTTGGGATGAACATTTATGTTATGTACAACATGCTTACAACCGTGCTAAACATTCTTCTACATAGAGATCTCCTTTTGAGACCTGTTTTGGTTTCATACCAAGGTCTCCCTTGGATTTTGTCTTTAGTAAAGACATAACAGTTGATGGACACAGTGATGTGGACAAAGCAACCAAGTTCATTGAACAAATCCAAGAAATTCACCAGGCAGTGCAGTAGTAGCTCGAAAAGATCCAAGCCAAGTACAAGGCAAGGCATGATAAGCATCAGATTGAGCATAGTTTCCAAGTTGGTGATCAAGCCTGGCTGTATATCAGCAAAGACAGAATGCAAGGTGAAGGTAAGAAGCTGAAGCCAATAAGGTATGGACCTTTCAAGATACTTGAGAAAATTGGTGAGAATGCTTTCTGCCTTGATTTTCCAGTTTACATGCACATCTATTTAGTAGTTAATGCAGAAAGCTTGAGACTCTTTGAACCTTCATTGATTGAAGATCCTGAAGAGCAAAGTTAATTGCCTTCTATAAATGATCTGTTGCCTGAATATCTCAATGAATTGTAGGAAGATATAGTTATGGACAAGAAGGTGACAACTACGCATGGAGGGGATGTTGAGTACCTCAGGATTGGACTCAAAGGTTCAAAACCAAGCAGTGTAAGATGGATATAAATTGGGCAAGCGAGGAATCTATATCCTCACTTGATTGATGCTTAAAAACCAACTTTTGGTTGTCCAAAAGCTTTTTCAGTGGGAAGGTGTGATCCAAATAGGATCCTCAAACACTCTCTAAGTTTTCATGAACTCTCTAAAAATCATACAAAGATTAAAAATCTTGTGAAGATCGAGCTTATCGGAGGAATCCTTATGACAGTTGTGAATTGCGATCAGCGCGGATCAACGAGGACTATTGATCAAGCGTGCAGAGCATCGGCCCATGGTAATGCGCATTGTTGCAATCGACAAATACAAAGACAATTTTAATAAACGGGGGTCGTTTCCTTTCAGAGAAGCGATACCACAAGCACCCAGACCCGAAATAATTAACAAGATCGGAAGAATATCTGAGGGGCTTTGAGCGGTAAGCAGTTTCAACCGAGTTCTGCCCGATGCCATACAACGATTGCCATGTGTCCTGACAGAAGAGAGGGAGAATCGCTCACATCGGACGGGTAAACATCATGCTACTTAACCGCCTGATATGAACGATGACCGTAGGATCTGGGCCCCCCAGATTAACGATGCAGACGCGATCCGATGGACGACCGGATTTGATGAGGTTATAAGGTAGATTGTGTAAGATTTGAAGTTCGATATGGACAGTGTGTTGGTGAGAATTCGTGTTTTACGGGCGTTCTCAGAGTAAATAGAAAAAACGACTGTTTCAAATATTTCCAGTGAATCTGACACACTCATCCATTACAAAATATGTGGCCACCTCCCTACGAGGCGTTACACAACGATTGTAAACACCAAAAGAAGGGATTCAAATGGAAAGAGAGCCAGAGAGCCAGAGAGTGGAAATAAATAGTCAGGAAGCAGATTGGCTTTAAAGCCATAGACTGACCAAAAGAAGAAATAATAGAGAGGCAGAGAGAAGAAGCAAGTGAGGAGCTAACCTGAAGAAGCAGAGGCAGCGCCGAGCCAGAGTTAAGACAGAGACAGAGAGAGTCAGAGAGTTCATGTACTCCAGAGAAGGCTTGAGAGGGTCAAGCGAACTCCTCTGTACACCTGTCATGTATTGAGTCTTAGATTGGGCTCATACTATTGTAGTCAACAGAGACCGAGAGTCAGTGAGGAGAGTCTGTGTACTCAGAAGAGACTTGGGGGATCCAAGTACCATCTTACTGATTTGTATCTGTTGTGTGAGACTCAAATTGAGCTCACTATTGAAAAAAACTCTGCGACGAAGACATAATAGAGAGGCCACCACTAAAGGCTAGACTAGGAGACGTAACCCAAGAATATTGGGTGAACTCCTTATTAAACTTGTTGTGTTTATATGTGTCATCTATTATGTTTTCTTTCACTGCTTCATTGTCTGTGTATTTTGCAATCTATTGATTTGTTGCACAAAATAACATGGGCACATCCCTGCACATGAGTCTGTAATACCTTTCTAATTGTCTTAGATCAATTTTAGATTAGGGAAACCCTTCTGAATCTTCTTGTTTAATAGATCATCATAAAAAATTTTCAACAGAGAGTACAATGAGCCCAATACATATGTTTGCAGTGGAGATTTAAAAAAATAGATCTACATATCTATATATTAGTAGAGAGAAACTCATATCTACCATATCACTGAAGCCAACTCAAGCCAATTGTCAAATCCAAATTCAAAACCCTGGACACTCTCACCAAAATTGACTGCGTGCATCCGAAACTCCGTGGACGCTCTCTCAAACACTGTGTGAGGGCATCTGTAGCTGCTCGAACACTCTCAAGAAGACTATGTGCATGCGTCCAACGTAAAACTCACCATATCTTCTCCAAAACCCTCAGACGCTCTCTTCCAGTTACTATGTGTGCATCCGAGACTACCTTGACACTCTCAAGACTACTCTGCGCACGCGTCCAGGGACCGACACCTTTAGATCTACCTCTGAAACCCTGTACTCTCCTTAAACTTTTGTGCCAACGTCTAGGGGTCTTTGGATGCTGCCTTGACCATTGTGTGCCAATGTCTAGGGACTAAAACTCCCAGTTATATTCCAATGTTCAGGAATTAGAAAACCCTAGATCAGTGTGAGCTTCACCCCTGTGATTTTAGACCCTTGCACGAAGTCCTTCCATCAGACCTGTGTGAACCGAGACAAAAGAGAAGAATAGAATATGGCTTGATCAATGTGGTGAAATGAACTTGAGGTTGCTTCTATTTATAGGATTTCCTGAGGGTCCACTTGGGGTTGAGGCCAACCTAACCAATTTCACATGTGCATAGGGCCGACCCATTCCATAATACATGTATGATTAAAATAATTCAAAAATCAACTTCTGCTTGACCAAATAGGGTGATCTTTGGGTCAATTTTGGTCCTCTCAAAAAGAGGAATTTAATGCAAGCATCATATCAGTCATATGAGCTATAAAATGTGAAATTTGACCCTAGTTGAAAAAATTAACACTCCCTATCAACTAGGAAGAATTCCACCTGCTAGTATTGTTGAAGAATCTAGGGCATCTGAGTTATGATCAGATTCTTCTAGAAATGACAACAATTTATGAAGTACTTTTAATTTCTTGTTAACATGATCTTATTATTATTCTTATTATTGCATGTTCTCTTACTTCATCAAAAAGTTACCAAAAACAAAAGAGACAATAACATAAGTTGTTGGCTCTTCACGAGGGTAAAACATCTCTCTCCTCGAGAGGAAAACCATTCTGTAAATTTCTCTTATTGAAACCTTGATAGAAAAATTCCAAACACTAGACCCTTGAATTTATCATGCTTCCAAGACCTTGTCACTTGCTCCCTTTAGTCACCTTATGTTTCTTCCTTACTACACTGCTTTGCAACAGAACTAGGGAAACTCAGTCCAAAGTCTAATAGCCTTATATTTAAAATCAGCCTTCTGAAGAATCCATTTTCGATATATTTTGTGCACACTTGATGCACCAAACCAAGTTTTTGTCTTTACTGTGGAGGACTTTCCTTCTCGTTGTATATGATTTGGTCTCTTCTAGATCAAGACAGAGACTAATGTTGTCTCTCATTTTCGTACTTCACAGTCCCTTACTTCTATGGTATGGTTTCTTCTTGTTCGCAATTCTTTCCAGCACTAGATAACATCATGTCTCTCCTTGTTTGCAATTATTTCCAATAGATTTTGCGACCACTAGATATCAGACTTTGTGACTGTCTCTTTCCTGAAGTGAACCTCGACCTATCTCAGTGATGTGAGGTATGTACAGACCCGAAGCATATTTCTCAAATTACTGCATTATATTTCCTTTTGTTCTTTGCTGAGTTGTCTTTTATTAATGTGTAGGAACATTGACTTCTTCTTCACACTTGATCTCAGAGCTTGACCGACTCTGATGTCCAAATGAGGACGCAGTTCTACCTATATATATGGACTATCTTCCTCTTCTAGGCTGACTTATCTTCTGTGGGTAGGCCAACTTCATCAAGGGATAGTTTGATCATATTTGAGCTGACCTTATGGAGTTTATTGAAAAGGCCTTGGAGCATATAATTACTGTTAAACACACATGGACAGCACAAAAGATGTGAAGGATAAATCATGCAATGCAATTTTTATTAACAATTGATTTACATTTATAGTACAATATCTGACTCTTGGGTTTCAGATCCCAAGGTCTCTTGGACTGCTTAGTCTTTCCGGCTTCCACACTAACCCTTTAGGATTAGGTGTCCAACATTCCCCCCCTTAATCCGAAGGGTTATGTATGAGTCCAAGAAGAGAGCTGTAATACAAAATGTGCAAAAAATGCATGGCAGCACTAGGCTGAATGTGCTCTATGAAATGTTGGTAAAAAAGGGCGGTGGTTTAAGGATGACCACCAACACTGGAACGCTTAGTGCAGTTCCCGGAACTCTTCCAAAACTGGCAAGAAACTGAAGTTTTCTGCTAGAGGAAGTGATCCTATTGTTTTAAAGAGGGAAACCTTCAACCATAAAAGGGAGGTCTCACCCCGCATAAAAGGTAAAACTTCAACCTGAAAAGGGAAGTCTCAACCTGTGATGGTTTAAGGATAACCAACAACTCTGGAATGCTTAATGCAATTCCTTGAATTCTTCCAAAACTGGCAAGAAGCTGGAGTCTTCTGCTAGAGGAAGTGTTCTCAATCTGTGTTCACGGGCATCTTTGTCGCTGGCTACAACTCTGAAACTGGTGTGGCAGGTTGTGGCTCAGGCTCACTTGATGTGACTTTGAAGCTTGTAGATGACCATCATTTCCCCCCTTGTCAGGTACAAGGTGAGAAGATGGAGAAAACTCAACTGCAAGACTGTTCAATACTCTAGAACAAGTTCTGACATGCGTTTGGAATATCTTCTTGGCTGTTGATGCCCATTGCCAAGAAGCGATCCATCCAAGATGAATCTTTGTTCTTGCAGGACGTTTGTTTTTGAAGCATCTGTGTGAAGAATGGCTGGTTTTATGACCGTGCTCACATGGATGAAGATCAAAACAGTGATCTTTCAGATGGCCAACTCGATCACAGTGTTGACATTTCACGATCTGTTGTTGTGGAAGAGGGGCAGAGTCTGGAACAGCTGAAGCTGAACTCTCATGAGGAGCAGGTGAACTGTCATAAATGAATCCAGCACTCTGAAACTGAATGGGCTTGGCATAGTCTGGAATATGAAAGGACAAGTCCTTGTCATATCCAAGACCAGTTCTGTGCTTGTTGTGGACAAGCTGTTCCCAAGGTCTGATGATGGGCTTGGGAAGTGCAGACTGAGTTTCTGCATCTGCATGTACAACTGTTGCTTTATTTGAATGAATGGTAACATTATTGACTTGCTGTTTATGGGAGTCTGCTTCATTGTTCTGAACAGAAACAGGTTCAGAATGATGACTCCATTTGTGTAATTCTTCCTGCTGAAGCTGAGATTCAAGCTCCAAAAATTCTACCTTTTCTTGTGTATACTGCAGATAGGTTTTAATATCACATAGAGTGTTCTTGCTGATTTTCACTGTATCATGATCAGTAGAATGCATCAAAGTTTTCAAGAATTCTAATACTTCAGTAATTTTAGCCATATTCTCCATTGTCAAAATTACACCTTTTAAAAACTGATCATAATTATGAACAAATGAATAAGCAGCACCCACTCACAATACTATGTCAAGAATCTTTTCCTTATTGCTGGAAATTTAGAACTGTTATGATTGAAATGAGACAAGAGTTATCAACACACATATCATGCACGAATACAGAGACCAAGAGTGATAGAGAGAGTCCAAATACAACAGTCTCTGTGCAAACCATCAATCCAATGTTTGTAAACTCCAGTTGGTTTATTGAAGATGAAATGTGAATGGCACACGCGCTAGGTCACTGAAGTGAAACTGCATCTGGCAGCCCCTCAATCAAAGCATACATCCATTCAATCGCCATGGCCACGACTGACTCACTGATCCCTGGCCCTGGTATTATTGACCACGTTGTGGAAGATGAAATAATTCCGCTCTTGCAGTGTCACATCAGACCGCTTCTGAAGGTCAGGAGCAGCAATGCCGTTTCTCGAATTTCTCCTCACTGATCATCGACCCTCCTCGATCGAAAAAACAGGGAAGCTCAAGACCTCCTCGCCAATTACGACAGTGAATTCTCCCGGTCCTTCGTCTTCGTTTAAATAGAAATGAGTGACGAACACATTATTCTGTGCTTTTCACCGACGATCTTCTCAAGATTGATTACGGTCGGACGAGTTGGAGTTCCAGACGATCAGGGATATGGAGATTGCAGTGAGGGAAAGAGAGGAGCGCACGCTGTTGAACCGATGGCGAGAGATTGAAGTTCTCGACGCCGGTCCGGCTGGATCCCTGGAGGAGGACTTGGAATTCCGTAGGTTTAAAGAACAATGGTTCTCTGATAACGATTGTTAGGATTGAAGGTGGGATTCCTCCTCTGGTTGATTTGCTTGAATCAACTGATTCTAAGGTCCAACGAGCGGCAGCAGGTGCCTTGCGCACCCTTGCATTTAAAAACGAGTCAAACAAGAATCAGATAGTGGAGTGTAATGCCCTTCCCATCTTAATTTTAATGCTGCGATCTGAATCTGTCAGCATTCACTCTGAAGCAGTAGGTGTTATTGGAAATCTGGTGCATTCTTCTGCAAACATAAAGAGAGAGGTTATTCTTGCTGGAGCCCTTCAACCGGTTATTGCTTTCATGCTGACCAGTTAAATAGCAATAACAGTTATACACTGTCAAATAGCAATAACAGTTAATAGTAAACCAAGAAGGCCGATCTTCTTGAAACAATGGGTGGCTACAAAGCTTCGGACATTGAACTATGCTAAAACTGATCTTCTTCTGCTCGTGCCGAGAGTTGAACTCGCCTTCTCTGATACAATCGCTGTGCAATACATTTCAGAGTTCATACAACGGTGGATGTCCAATGCATTATCACTGTAATACAATATACTTCATCGCAGAGAATAGAAAGGCATTCCAAGGCTCTGAATTATGAAAATCTTGACTGTTCCTGAGTAATATATTCCCAAAGGCGATCCCATAAGGTGCTGCAGACGCCATCATTCTTTCAACTGCAGGTTCGGAAGCATTCTCCCATATGTCCTGATTTCTGACAGCTTGCAAAGAGTACTCTTGAACAATCCTCTAACAAGATAAATCTTCATACACGGAAAGAATTTGAAGGAAGCGGTAACAATCTCCGTCGATTGTCGGCGTCAACGGGCCTTCGATTCAATCTCTATCCGGGAGTTCGTCACTTTTTCTGCTTGTCCCGACCCAATTCTCAGACAATCCGCCACTGATAGCCCTTACAGCGGATTAGCGATGGATTGATTATTCCCGTGAATTGACAGAATTAATTTCTACTCCTCTTCCACAGATATTGTTACCTATACTCCTAAGAGCACTCCCGCAAGTGCTAGAAATCATTCCCCAAGGTGCGATTATGATGACATGATCTTAGAAGCCCTCACGGCTCTGCGAGATCCCAATGGAATAGAAGTTAACACAATTGCGAGTTTCATGGAGGAAAGGCACGGCTCGAAGCTCAAGCGCTTAGTTTCCCAGGAAAAGCTAATCAAGATTCGTAATAGCTACAATACAGAGGTGCGATGGGGTGGTATGGATTGGGTGCAGTGATTGCAGGGCAGATGCAGCACAGCACATGGCAGAAGCGTTTTCTGAGCGTTATCAAAAAAACCGAAGAGAATACACAGTGGCGCAGAAGCGTTACTACACAGTGGCGCAGAAGCGTTTTCTAAGACCAACACACAAATCGTTAGATAAATCGCTCTTCAAGAGGAATTCCTTTTAGAGAAGAATTTCAGTGGATTAAACGGAGAAAACAGTTCTGACGGGGAGCAGGAATAGAATATGTCAGGGCAGCGCTTCTTTTACAGAACGTTTATAAACAGTAAAGAGCGCAGGCATAATTCAAAGGACAGAGTGCATGCAGTGTAGCAGCTAATTATATGGAGTAGCAGCACTGACATGCACATAAAAAAGGCCACAGAAAAACAAGTGGCTCTAATACCATGTTAAACACACATGGACAACACAAAAGATGTGAAGGATAAATCATGCAATGCAATTTTTATTAACAATTGATTTACATTTATAGTACAATATTTGACTCTTGGGTTTCAGATCCCAAGGTCTCTTGGACTGCTTAGTCTTTCCGGCTTCCACACTAACCCTTTAGGATTAGGTGTCCAACAATTACTTCAATAAATTTCCCTTTTTCAAGTGTACCAATACTTCATGACTCTAAACTATATTTATGACAATATGAAAAATCCATAAAGACATCAAGAAGAAGTCTTTGACCTATAAAAATTCTTGCTCATGAAACCCATGAGGAAAGCATTATAAAATATATTTTGTCTTTGTCTTTTCATTACATAGATTAATAATTTCTTTTTCCATATGAAGACTGAACCTAGTTACACTTTCTTCAACAAATATCTGTCAGTTGATCTTCTTATCATCTCGTCATGTTGTGGTCATGATTTGACTATCTCTGCTCAACTATATTTGTTGAAAAAATTCTCGTATCTAAAATAATAAGAATCAGGGAGAAATAACTTCCACCCATACCACGAAATAGGATAACTCATCATACAGGGGAGCACATATTCAACCCTGGATTCTCATCGAGGAGCTCACCCTCAACCCAGAACATCAAAAGGGGAGAAAATCTCAATCTAATCATATTGCCTACTAATCTTCCCAACAATGACCCTCAATAGTCATGTTTTAGAACACCTGCATCATAATAGACTTGGGTTGTACACCCCAAGTACACTCTCAACTCGTTGGCTAAATGAGGAGCGGTATTCTCGACAAGCACTTCTTATGGGTATTATTCCAACTAGGGTATACTCTGCAAAGACTAGATAGGGGAGATGCATTCTCTGACCCTATGAATAGAAGGGAGAAACATATTCAACCCTATGGGTAACAAATAGGGGAGTACCCTATTGTCTAGAGATCCCTCAACCCCAGGATCTCTCTATCTCAATTCCTCACCTTGGGAGCTCAAATAGGGTAGGGAGATTTGGCTTAGTGTCCTTGATTAGCATTGCCCCTTATCCAAAGGGGCCACATCCATTAGTCCAGGTTATTCTCTGAAGATCAAGAAATTTCCTTTTAGTAATGCCTTGGTGCGAATATATGCAATTTTTTCATTTGTCGATATGTGATGGAGTCTTAAAATCATCTCTGCACCATGTCTCAAATAAAATGATATTGAATCTCAATGTTCTTGGACTTATCATGGAACACGATATTCTCTGCCAAATGGATCACACTCTAGTTGTTGAAGTATATCATTGTAGTGTCTAGGACCAGCTCAAATAGATCTCCAAAGAGATTCCTCAACCAATCTACTTCACAGTTAGCCATGATAGCTACTATGTATTCTTCTTCAACAATGCTTAATGCTACAGACTTTTGTTTCCTACACCTCCATGATATCATGGAAAATCCAAGGCTAAAACAACATCTAGATGTACTATTTTTTTCGATAACATTTCCTGCGCAATCAGCATCAGTGTATCCATGAAGTTGGATATTTCCAGCAGAATATCTCAAACCAAGTGTGATCGACACATGCAAGTATCTCAATACGTGTTTGGCAGCTATACAATGTGCATGGAGGGGCTTGTTCATGAATTGACTCAATTTTTTTACTACATAACATATATGTGGACGAGTGTTCACAAGGAACATCAGAGCCCCAATTAGTTGTCTATACTCAGATGGATTTTCCAAATCAGGTCCTACAGCTTCTCCACAGAGCTTCTTGAAGTTCATTTCCATCGGTGTAGCCATGGATTTGCATTCAGTCATTCCAAATCTTTCCAACAACTTCACAACACATTTTTCTTGTGAAAGGAAAATCTCACCAGGACTTTGCCACACTTGAAGGCCTAGAAAGTAGTGCATGAGGCCAAGGTCCTTCATTTCGAATTTAGAGGCTAGCTCCCTCTTACATTCGATCATCAGAGGCTCACTACCTATCAAGAATAGATCATCAACTTATAAAACCAAAATCAATGGCATACCTTGGAATACCTTGAAGTAGAGGTTGGGATCAACATTGCTTCTTGTGAATCTGAGCTTCATTAAGTAATTGCCAATGCATGCATACCAAGCTTGGGGAGTTTGCTTAAGACCATACAATGCCTTCTTCAACCTACAAACATGTGTTATTCGATCTTCCACTTCAAATCCTTGTGGATGTTAAACATATACTTCTTCCTATAACATGCCATGCTAGAAAGCGGTCTTTACATCCATTTGATGAAGAGTCCATCCTTGATTAGAAGTAAGGGAAACTATTGAATGGATGGTTGTATATCGAGCCACGGGAGAAAATATGTCATAATAATCTTCTCCCTCTTTCTGAGAGAATCCTCGAGCTATAAACCTTTCTTTGTATTTCTCAATGTTTCCATCAATTCCATGTTTGATATTGAATATCCACTTTGAAGTCACAATAGATTTCCCATTTGGTCTTGGCACAACATCCCATACATCATTTTTCACAATCGACTGATATTGCTCAGCCATAGAATCCTTCCAAACTTTTTCTTTTACTGCGTCTTCAAATGAGGACGGTTTGGCTTTATTGCTCATGGCTGCAACATATCCCTGATACCTACATGGTTGCTTCCTTTTTCTGAATGATCTATGAATGGGAACATTTATTTCAAAATTATATAGAGTATTACAGAGACAAAGTGGTCTCTTTCTAGTAGGAGGATTGAAGGAGGATCTAACAGATCCATAGGATCCATGGGATCATCAGCCATATCAGACTCAGGCACAGAAGGACAATCTAGAATATCCCGGTCATCATTCTCTTCCTTGGGAGGAGGAGGTGAAGGAAGATCTCTTTCTTTTCCAAGAGTTGCATCTTCATGGAAAGTTACCTCCTTGCTAATTTCAACCTTCCTCTGAATAGGAATATATATGCTATATGCTTTAGAATTTTCACAATACCCCACAAACGTACCTTTTCTTCCTGTATCTTCCAATTTATTCCTTTTATCCTTCGGCACATGAAAATATACAGGGAATCCAAATACACGAAGATGGCTAAATCAAGATTGAAACATGTGAATATTTCTTCGAGGGTCTTGTTTTCTAACGCTTGATGAGGCACCCCATTTTGAACATATACAACAATAGATGTGGCTTCTACCCAAAGGAACTTTGGAACCTTTTGATCATGGAGCATGGCATGGGAAACTTCTATTATAGACATGTTCTTCCTTTCAGCTAAACCATTATGTTTAGGAGTATATGTCACAATTGTTTCCTTCTTAATCCCTTCTTTCTTGAAAAATGTTATGAATTCATTTGACATGTATTCCCCTCCACTGTTAGACCCAAAGACTTTGATTCTCTTTCTAGTTTGATTTTCGATCAAGATTTGAATTCCTTGAGCATCTCAAAGGCTTCATCTTTGTGCTTAAGGTAGTATATCCATGTATTTATTGAGAAGTTGTTAATGAAGGTGATGTAGTAGATGACCACCATAGAGTGTACATGCATCGAACCACATATATCAAAATGAATGAGATGGAGGATGTCATTTGTCTTTTTCTTACTAGAGGGAAATGGTCCCCTCATTTTCTTTCCACTCGCACAACCTGGAAAAACTCCATCATGATGAGCTTGAACATCGGGGATACCCGAGACCAATTTCTTCAAATTAGGAAGTGCATCATAGTGTAGATGAGCTAGCCCGCGGTTCCATAACTCTCCCACTTGATTGGTATTATGAACTAATGCTAGAAGTGGTCTTCCAATGAATATAGATTCCTTCGAATCTCGATCCTAATGTGAATGCATCTCTCATATGTGAATTAGCATGCCAAGTCAAAAAAATTTCTTTGATGAAGGCAACCCTCATCCCTTTATCTTCTAATGCAGATATAGATACCAAATTCTTCATTAATCCTAGTACATCCATAACATCATGTAGCATAACTGATTCCCCATAATTCAGTTGAAATTTGACGAACCCAAAGCCTTTCACGGGATGAGTGGAGTTGTCTCCAAGAATGATCTTCAACTTAGTCTCCCTCTCTACCAGATTAGAGAGGACTTCCTTGTATCCAAAGAAATGATGAGTGGCCACACTATCAACCAACCAGCTATCCCACGAATTCGGTGGAGAATAAATAGTAAGGGCAGAAATAAGAATGTATTCCGATTTATTTATAACATTAATTTCATACCTGGGAGCCCTTGACTTCTTTTGAGGTGGATGATCTTCTTCACGGTCTCTTGAGGAGTCTCTTCTTTTTCTTTCATATATTCTATTTCAGTTATTCTTTTGATTGTCTTTTGTTATTGTTGTTGCTTCTAGTGTTGTAACATGGCCTCTTTCTCTTCTCGGGACAGTCTCGAGCATAATGACCTTTTTGTGGCCATTGAAGCATTCAATATGAGATAACGATCTGTCATTCCTTCCTTTTGTATTTTGAGAGGGAAGCTTCCTTGATGGAACTCCTTTTGCCTTCTTCCTTTTTTCATGAGTGATATATGTAGTAGGCTCTCCCTCTTCATGCTTTTGAATCCTTCTTGTTGCTATCATCCTTGATTCTTCTTGAGTAAGTTTCCCAACTATTTCATCAAATGACAAAAGGAAATTGTTGTTGTTGATTGTAGTAATGAAGGTTTCCCAAATAGGATGGAGGCCTGTAAGAGTCACAACTACTAATTCCCAGTTAGGCATATTTTCTCCAACTCTCTGCAATTGATCTCTAAGGCGAGATGTCCTCATAATGTAGGATTGAGCAAGCTCTCCTTTGTTCATCTTGGTTTCCTTGAGTTGGTCTTTCAAGGTGATGGTCTCATTCAAGTTGTTGATTTCATACATGCTGACTATCTTGTCACACATGTCTTTAGACTTTCTTCAATTCCCAACATATGCAAGTAAATGATCATGTAAACCATTAGCAATAATTTGTTTTGCTTTGGACTCACCTTTCTTGTACCTGTTCTTGAGGGAAGCAGAATATTTTTCTAGAGGCTCAGGCATCCTTCCTTAGATGTATTCCAACACATCATTGTTGTCAACTATGATCTCCAATATGTCTTTCCATGTAGCAAATTTTGATGCATCACCCAACTTTTCATGCTCCTTGAAGGTAGATGATGACATCTTGATCTTGACTAGGAAATCTTCTTTCTAACAATCAGGGCTCCAATGCTTGTCTTCTTTTGGGCTTTTCCTTCACCTAAGCTCTGAAACCATGTTAATTTTTCAGATTGTTCTATGCTAAATCAATTTCTTTAGCCCAATTTACTTCTTCATTAACAATGTATCCAATTGTTAGTAATATAACGAATCATAAACGTAACTGAAGAAAGAAAAATATATGTAGTGACAAAGAAGAAAACAACACAACCATAAGAGACATCATATTGGTCAAAGACCAGGGAAAAACCCACAAGGGGGAAACCCTTTCAAATGTTCTTCTTTAATAGATCGTCATAATAAATTTTCAGTAGAGAGGACAATGAGCCTAATACATATGTTTGCAATAGAGATTTACAAAACATATCTACAGATCTACATATCTATATAAAAACAGAGAGAAACCCAAATCTACCATATCACTGATGCCAACTGAGACCAACTGTTAAACCCAAAGTCAAAACCCTGGACGCTCTTAGCAAAACTCTCTGCGTGCGTCTGAAACTCCCTAGACACTCTCTCAACCACTGTGTGAGAGTGTCTATAACTGCTCAGATGCTCTCAAGAAGACTCTATGTGTGTGTTTGGGGTCAAACTCACTAGATCTGTTCCAAAACCCTCAAACACTCTCTTCCAGTTACTATGTGTGTGTCCGAGACTGCATGGATAATTTCAGGACCACTCTGTTCAAGCGTTCAGGGACTGACATCTTCAGATATTCCTCTAAAACCATTAACGCTCCCTTAAGATTCAGTGCCATCATCTAGGGGTCTCTAGACGCTGCCTTGACCACTGTTTGCCAGTGTTTAGGGACTAAAATTCCCAGTTCTGTGCCAGTGTCCAAGAATTAAAAAATCCCTAGATCAGTGTGAGTTCCACCCCGGTGATTTTGGACCCTTGCGCGAACTCCTTCCGTTAGACCTGTGTGAACCAAGACCAAAGATAAGAATAGAAGATGGCTTGATCAATGTGTTGAAATGAGCTTGAGGTCGCTTCTATTTATAGGCTTTCCTAAGGGTACACTTGGGGTTGAGGCCAACCTAATCAATTTCACATGTTCTTATGGCCGACCCATTCCATAATACATGTATGAATAAAATATTTCAAAAATCAACTTCTGCTTGACCAAATAGGGTGATATTTAGGTTTACTATGGTCCTCTCGAAAAGAGGAATTTAATGCAAGCATCATCTCGATCATCTTAGTTGTCCAATATAGAATTTGACCCTAGTTGAAAAAATTAGCATGCTCCTCTTGAGGTCGTATTGCTCAACCTTTTATGTGGACACTTCGTGGCATAGTGCCTGAATTAATGGCAATTGAAGTATTTAATTTTGGACAAATCTTTCTTCTTGTCCCCTTAGCTGGATTCTAGTTTTGTTTGAGATTTCTTCCCTTTTCCCTTCTTCCCTTTCTAACCAATGCAAATTTTTCTTCATCCTCACCCTTGGATGATGTTCCATCCATGGTATTCTACCTTATTTCCTCCTGTACCAAATTGAACCATAAGCGTTCCCAATTTGGTAGTTTCTCCCTCCCATTCGCTGAATCTTGGTAGCTATGCCAACTCTTAGGAAGGCCTAGAAGGGATAGGCTTACCAAGTAACCTTCTGCAACATTAACACCAACCCCTCCAAGCTCATCATGAACTTGTGTGAACTTGATCAAACATTGCAGAATAGTGTCATTCTTCTACATCTTGATAATTCAAAGTTTATCCTTGATCATCAATTTCTTGTGGTTAGTGCTATTGTGGAATAGATTTGTCAGTGCTCGTCACATTGCATAAGGAGTTTCTTTCCCATGGATATTTGAGACAATGTGGTCTCTCACTCCCTCCAAGATTATTCTCCTTGCCTTGGTTACATATTTCTTCCATTGGGCTATGTTCTATGCATCAGATGGCTATGGTTTTACAATTTCTGTCTTGACATATTCTAGCAATCCATTGTCAACCAATACCACCTCCATGAGATCCTTCCATGCAATGAAATTAGAGCTTCCTTCTAAGGCATACTCTAGTCTCAACCTGTTGAAGGTCATCTTCCCAACTCTGAAGAGATCCTGCTACAATGATCTAAAAAAATCAAACCTCTTGAGAAACAACTTTGAAATTCTTGTTCTAATGTGAATCTTTCTCTGATATCATGTATAAATTATGGTTTAGATTTGCAACTGCTCATGACCTTTTAATCAAAATCACAAGACACAAGCCTACTCTACTTCTCTATGGAATTCAATTCAAAATTTATAACATCAATCACAAACATGCAATGAGAAGTAACATACATTCACACAATATTTTTCGAGGGGAAAGAAATTTGCTAAAAACCCCTTTGGTTTCTTGTATTAATATGATGAATAAAGATGTAATTTCTTTACTCAATTAAACACAACTTGCAAGTGAATAACCTATATCTTTGATCATTGAGAAGATTTGAGCTCCTACTTCCTTGAGAAATTCCTTGAGAAATTAGCCCCCTTTTATTTAGGAAATTCGTCAAATTGATTACACAATTCCCAAGGTTGATCATTTGACTGCATGCAACACCTTTACACTCAAGACTAGTATACAACTCATGTTACATTGCCTTGGAATCTCCACCACAACTGGGGAACTCGAATTATCTACATGAAATAGCTATTTTGGGTTGACTGATCAATTAATTGGATGATCACTGAGTTAGAATGAAGTCTCACTACACAACTGACCTTCCACTAGTTCCTCCAACAATTAGAACTAGTTTAATTAAAGGCAACTTGAAATAATTTACCTTGATTGCTAAAAATTAGAAATCACACATGATTAACTAAGCTTCAAGCCCTCTAACTTGAATTTATTGAGTAAACTAGGTGACACAATCCATGTCACACAAGTTAAATGCATCCAAGTCATCCGCTGATGTGGAAATTCAAATTTTATCAATTTGGCCAAGGAAAAATCAAATTGAAACTTTCTTGCTACATTTTTCAACATGATGTATCTATTGTGTGTAGGATACAATTCTTAGAAGTGGAAGAAAGATATTTAGGAGCTGAAGAAGGGTCTTCCATAATCATACCAATTAATATCACACACAACCTTAAGGGACAAAGGTATGCACTTATTCCTCCATTGCATACTTTCTTACATGTAAATTAGTTTGAGATATTAGATATAGGTGAGAATAGTGGATGATATATCCATTGTTTTGTTACATATCATGAGCATATCTATGGAGGATCTCACTTGTCTACAAGAGGATTTTTACTTGCAACACAATCAGGTGTAATCTACTGTTGGTATATCAATGAAGTTCTCGAATGAGTATGTTGAAGATGAATACTATAGCTTATGTTAAGAAAAATTGTTTACTTCAAGCAACTAAGGTTCCAACCTACACCAAAATGGTTGGGATAGTCAGAGTTTCAGAGGTATAGAAGAAAATGCCACAATCATCATGAAACAATAGTTTATTAGACCATTGTTGATGCCAAACCAATCAAAGTTAGTAATGAGAATGGTTTGTATGTATTATGAAGAAACACATTGGCAGGAATTTCTCAAACTACTATTTAAATGATACCAAAACCAATGATCAATGCAAGCACAAACAAACCTCAAAGTTACTACCTTGCCAAGATGCTTTCATATAGGCCTCTTCATTAATAAATTGAATAAAGAGGAACTAGAAAATGTTTACTGATATCAGAATGGAGGGAAATGTCGCCTCCAATAATGATGTTGAGGAAACAGTATGTGATGGTGAAGATTATAAAGGTGTCTTGTTTAGATATGTTATGATATCATTATGCAAGGTTAAACACTATATTGACAAAAGATAATAAGAAAATAAAAATAAAAAAACTCTTTACTACATAATTTCTAGGTTGGATAATTTTTTTTCAAAGAAAATAAGCAAGCCAAGCATGAATAACAAGTGTAGTTGGAGTATAGATTTAGAATTGGAATGTTCAAAAGGCTTGATCCTAAAGGGTTAATTTTCAAAAATTCAAAATAGGTGTTGCATACTTAGTCCACTCACAAGAAAATTGGTGTGAGGAGCTCTTCACATTAAGTGCACACAATTGGAAAGAGATGGAAATAATAAGATCCAATACAAATATAATTCTTTTTTATCATTAGATGAACATATTATAAGTGGAGGGGTTATTTCCAACAAATCTAAAGAAGCCATTTTTGCATAGAATAAAGATTAAAATAATATATGGAATGAAAGTCCAATCGAGATGAATTGGATAAGGCCCTTTATAATTAGCTAGAATTGCAGCACAAGGTAGCATAAGAGCTAAAGAAGAAACGAGAAGAATATGCTACTTATGAAATACTCACCAAGAAAAGGACAATAGGACCAATATAACAAAAATATTCCAAGAGGAAAGGAAGGATAACAAATAAAAAATTATGCGAGTGTTAGAAGAATAGGAAAGGGAAGCAAAGGATATTCGTGAGAAACAAAAGAAGCCATAGGAAAAACAAATTCAGAAAGAATATGTAGAAAAGTTTAAAAGGGAATAAGAGGAAAAGAAAAGGCATGAGCGAGGAAAATCTCATATAAAACCTAAGATTTCCAACATGAAAAATGTCATTGACCTATCTTAAGAAGAAGAAGCAACACAAATAAATTCAAAAGTTCAACGGCAAAGAATACCATGGCATCAATATCTTAATTAATCATAGCCTAGATTAAATGCACCTAATCATGAAATACTAGGTAGACCTCACTAAACAACCAACATTGCATATGGAGGAAGAGTTACCAACCTATCCTCAGATGTCGAAGAAATTCAACAAAGAAATCGTTGATCTCCACATGTATGTACTCGAGACACCCAATGACTTCAAGACAACTAAAAACGTCTTAGTAAAATTCAAGCAAATCATCGACAAGAGATAGGAAGACATCAACTAGATAACTTATTTTGAACATGAACACATCCATAAGTTTGCAGTTCATGAAATCTAAGTGGTTGATAGACTTGAGTATCTAATAACTAAGGTATAAACTTACACTCAATACTATATAGAGACTAAGGTGAACTTGAGTGTATATATGGATCAAGACAAGCTTTGTTATAGTTGAAATTGTGAGGAACTATTCACTCAATGTGTCACCTTTGATGGTGGACATTGAACCCAGAAACACCAAAAATTCTCGAGTTATATTTACTCAGAACACTATTAGAAGTTTTCCTAGTTATATATTTGGGCTAAAAAATCTATTTTATAAAATGTAATGATAATAAATAGAAGAATCATTCTCTAATAAAGTGATATTGGGCGATGCATAATTTTTTTGGAATGTAACTAGAGAATTACATGATGTAGCGAGTTATCCTTGAAAAGAGTATTTCATTATAGATTATTCTTTCTCCTTTTGCATGTCAATAAATAGAAAAATAACTAAAATATTAATCATTAAAAAAAATATTAATCGTTAAATACGATGGTTCGTGGACCTCAACCTCGAGGATCATTACAAACCATAAAAGGGAGAGTCGAATTGGAACTCTTCTTTTGGTTTGGTCCCTAATGTTGAGTTGGAATTCTAGCCCACTCAATAGAACCTTCTAACTAGATCTTGTCTTTTTCTTTGAAGAGAGTCATTATATAAAATCTTGAAGTACGGCTTTCTCTTGGCTCCTTTTCATAACTAGTGTTCCTTCTGCCATCAAAACTTCTTTGTTTACTATGCAATCAACCTCAAAGAAAAAGTATGAGGGCATGGAAGAAGGGAATTTATTTAAATTTCTTTGACATGGATTTGATTCGATAATTTTTTCTAATTAGATCTAGAAAGAAGACGACTCCCTTGCTGTACAATGCATTGATAATTAAAGAGGAGCCACAAATTGTTGAAATACATAGCAATACTAAGAGGGGGGTGTAAATTATTATTAAAAAATTTTAACTTCAAAAACTTGTAAATGCATCCTTAGATATAAAGTAAAGAATATAAATATATGGAGAAAAAATATTTTTACGTGGAATCCCAAAGTGATAGAAAACCATAGAATGATTTTCTTAAAATAAATAAATAGAACATTCAAATTTACCAGCACCAAATCCTTAATTTATCAACAGTAAATTAAAGGAAGCACCAACTCCCTAGTTTATCAACACTAATTGAAAGCAACAATCAACTCCTTGGTTTATCAACACCAACTAAAAGGAAGCACCAATTCCCTGATTTATCAACACCAAATATTGTATGAAGGTCACTATTAGTCAAATAAAGTCTGCCCTCCTAGTAGCTTCTCCTCTGTCCTTCACACATGTTCTTAGTTTCGTAAACATGACCTTCTTAGCAACACAAACTCCCTCAATAAATTATCCTTGAACTCGACCTCCTTATTAGTATAAATCTGCCTTAACAAGCCCCAAACCAGGACTTAAACTTGGAATTTGATGCACCTAAACTCGACCCTCAAGAAATCATAACTCAGCTTCTAGAACTTTGCTTCCTCCATAAGGTTCAACCTCCTCAACAAAGAATAGTGTTAGGTCTTCAAAAACAAACCCAAAGCTTGTCTTCAAACACACTAGGATTTGGACCTCAAAAGAGGCATGAGTTCAACCTTCCTTTTACCAAAAATTCAATCCTGAAATTTGACCTCAATAGGGACAAGCGACTACTCTTAGGACAGGCCTGCAAATCGACCTTCCACACTAGAATTCAACCCTTTACATAGATCTAAATTCGACCATAAAAGGGGACAAAATTTGGACCTCAAGAATAAATATGAAATGTCCTTCAAACTAGAACAAAAAATATTAAAAAAGTGTGCCAAAATCCTTCAAAAATAATCCAAAATAACTTTCTAAAATAAGACAAGAACCCTTCTAGAATGGGCCAAAAATCCTTCCCCATAAAGTTCTCCAAATCATCTCCTTCTCACTTCTGGTTCATGAGGTATGAACCTCATAACTCCTTTTCTTCACTTATTTGAATATATATAAACTATCTTTAGCGACTCACTTGAAATGCTCCTTCTCATGCATATTTATAGTGCATTTGGGGTCTAGACTAGGCTAACTTCTCCACTGGCTCGACTAGCGTGTGCAACTAGAATAATGTATAATTAATATTGAAAAAATAAATTCTCCTCAATCGTGAGGAGTTAGAAGGAGTGTCATATACCATTAGAAAGGTACGGGGATACATTTTCCAACCATATATGTTATGCTTCCATTTTAATTGGGTAAATGGAGAAAAAAATATATTCATAGATAGGGTATGCAAATGGGGCATCAAAAATCCAAAAACAATATTTTGAAGTATGTTATTTGAATATGTAACAACCATTTTTACTACCCCTTACGGAAATATTACCATGTATATTCATTTATGTAAATAAATGTAAAAATTTAAAATAAGGTTGGGCTATATGACTAGACACAGATTCAAAAGTATAATAAGGAGTAGTTGTTTGTGTTGTTTTAACCACACCCACCTCATTTAATTATTCTCAACTATTCCCTATGTAATTAAAGATGGTATGTATAGTAGATAGTGATGTGAGTACTGACTATACGAGTGGAGGATAAGCCCATACCTCCCCTATTTCAGTGGGGCATGTGGGAAGTCAACATGTAAGAGGAAAAGGAATAGAAAATGGGTGAATGGGAGGAGTATGCAGGGATGGCATAAAATAAAGAGAAAATGTGTAAAATGAGTGCACTCAAAAGGAGAAGAGGAAAGAAAAAAACAAAATCAAAGGGAAAGCATCAAGCAATTACTGTGTGAATTTTTTGAGATAACGCACCCTTTTATTTTTTGGAAGGCCATTATTATGCATTAGGGTAGATCTAGCCAGTGAAAGCTTTGTGGGGATATTGATTCATTGAATGTTTTACTTGGGGGTGAAAAGAAAAACCACCCTAAGAGTGAAATCATACTCCACGGCTAAGCAATGCTTCACTGAACTTTAGGTAAATCCTTTTGATTAACTCATGAGAGGTAGGATGGTCATTGTGATGCTTAATATGGGAGGCAGTTGATAAACCGCTCAGATAGTGCACTCCCTCTCTAGCCTAGTTGAGTTGTTGATGGTATGAAAATTCCCTTGTGAAACAAACTCCTCATACTTTGAAATTGGCTCGGGGGTGGTCAACTTGAAGAAATATTGCAATGTAGTTGTGTTATGGTTGGGTGGAGAGTTTAAGTTCCTCCCTCATTTTCTAGTTGTTAAGTTAATCATATAAGTATATTTACCTACACGGTTATTGTGCTATGAGTAATGGACGATTTTTGTTTTGTGGTATGACAATGTCTGTATCATCATGGTTAATGGAGGAATGTGATATTCCTATTTGTATTTGATGATATGATTTATGCATATGTTTCCATGGTTAAGAGGATATTGGAGGCCTTTGTGTTTACTAATATGATCTTACATTACAAAGATATTTGTATGATTATTTATTGTTACTTAATGTACTCAGTTAATTTCTACAGTGTGTGAATTCCATTGTTTTCCATTGCTATGGATATCATGGATCTCTAACTGTATAAGAATGTTAATTTTCTTTGCAAAGTAAAGTATATCAATGGATTTAATAGAGTGGGTCGGGATCCATTCTGTGGATTCATATGTTGGTGTTGTGTTTAAAAGTTACTGAGTCACATCTTACATGACTTGGGCATTTTCAATGTCTGTTAGAAAGAATAAGGTTGGTTTCATCTAAGTATTATGGTTGTTTATATGTATGAAAAGTTGGCGTTAGAATAAAGGTTTCATTCCTATCATGGTCATGGACTTGGGCAATAATTGACTATGAGGAAGGTTTGGAAAATCCATCAAAACTCTTAGAACTTTCAAGTCCAATTGTTGCAAAGAATTGGGCTTACATATGGGCCCTGATAACTCTTGGGAGATATGTAAAGGAAGTTTGGATTTTGTACAAGCTCAAAGGAGTACTCTAAGCATGTGTTAATTACCTATTTTTCCACTTAATGACAATACTTAGAACTAATTTTCTCCACATGGTCCACATCAAGTAATGTGTGTGGCCTCTTTGGAGAATGACACTATTGACAAGAGGTGCGGGGTGTGATGAGAAAAATTTCTCATTATCAAATGGAGAAAAGTACCTCTAGGGGGATAGAGGAATGTATATCTTGGGGAATGAATAAAAGTGCATTCTGGGGGGATGAAGAGATATGTTTGTCCAAGGGATGGAGATATAGAACAACATATAATTTCAATATGTGAATTAGCATTAAGGGCTTGGCCCTCTGGGACCCCAACTTAGGTTGAGGTGGTAGAAGCCACGTAGGCTAGGTAGGCTATGTGGATGTCATGTGAGAATCCAAAGGACATGGGTCGATGATGTGACAAGATTGATGATGTGGCATACTATTAGTGTGACATGTCACAGGAAGGAATGACTCTTTTGTATATTCAAAAGGGTGAATTGTGGGTGACACATGGCACCACCAAATAATTCCACATGGCAGGGTGAGATCACCTTGACATAAGAAAGTCACAATAGAGATAGGTGATGTGGAGCTAGATGATGCAAACTCTATGTTGTTTGTAGATATCTAGGTGGCACCACAAGTTATGCCACATCATCCCATAATCACGCTTATCGAAGGACCCTTAAGGCATGACCTTTGTGGGTGAGCATGGCTAATAGAAGGTAGGAAGGAGATTTATCTATTAACTAATGTAGAGAGCCTTTTTAACTGTCAAAGTGGTAGGGGTCCATATTTCATAGCGAATGGTAGATGTATTCAAGAATCTGATACCTCCAAGTGTGAAGAAAAGGCACAACAATAACATATATCCCTAGATGTTAGCCAATACTGGATAGGTTAGGAGATGTGGAGATCTGAGAGTCCAAGGGATTTTCCACAACACAAACTCTACGTACACTTGAATAACCCTTAGAACTAGATATAAAGGAAGTTGATTATTTGTATGAAGGAGTTGAGCCTAATGGGACCCAAAAGTTCAGCAAAGGTGGAAATAACCACGAATGCTATATTGAGGCCACATCAATGTCACGTGGATGTCATAGATAAATTTCAATCCAAAGATCAAATTGGGGCAAAATTTATATTGATGGAAAGCTCTTAATGAGATGGATGTGATGGTGTTGTTTGAATTTGGTTCTACAAAATTTGGTGAAGAAAGAATTTTGTAACCACATATTCATAGTGAGACCATATAGGCCATGTTATTTAAAATTAACATCCCCCATTTATCTTGGGAAAATCCAAGGGTGTGGGAGGGAGTGTTACAGAGTGGTATCATTCCAGGGTTCAACACTTAGATTGGATAGACCATGTTCAACGTGAGAGTTAGAATTAGAGCTTAAGGTTCAATACTAAAACCAAGGAAGCTTGCATGGAAATGATTAAAATTTATTTTGATAAGTTGTTTGGAATATTTATATTATTTGTCATCGAAGTTAGGATATACTTTTGAACTTGTAGATGTCATGGTTGCTAATCTTTTTGTAAAATGGTTATTTCAAGCCTACTGAACGATCTAGGTGTAAAAATGACAACATGTCCTTTTGATATATGTGACTGATATGGGTTTTAGATATGTGAACAACAACATACAACATTCTTCAGATCAACATACCTAGTATTGGAATGAGAAGGTAACAATTCAATTTGCTTATGCTGATATAACTAATAGCTATGTGTGTGTGACAAAACATAAGAAGACACAATCAAAACAAGAAATAAAAATATGGACACGTGTGAGGTATAGAACAACATGGACCAATTCCATCATGAATAAGAAGGGGAAAGTTCCCCTGATAGAACAAAAACCTTCAGGAGCTTGAAAGCTAAGTTGAAGAGTTGTAAAGCAAAGTATGCAAGACTCATCATAAAGAAGGAAGGGTAGGAAAGGTTGATTATAGTGCTACTACAAAACCTATCATATATGAAAGGGTTGTTGTAACATATATCATCCTCCAAAGATATGGAAGAATTTCATGTTGATAGGACCAGAAAGAAACATCACAAAGATGGAGAGAAAATAAATCTATTTTCATGTTGGAATTTTGTAGAGGAACATCTGAATAAAGAATGCCCTAAAAAATGGTGAAAGAAGAAGAATAATTCATGTGAACACCAGGCACAGAACCAACAACCAAAAAACCCAAAGGAAGTGACTCAAGAGGGAGGGAGATGAGGGAGCATTTCCTCAAGCTCTCTAAAATATCCCTTCTTGAACTATTTAGAGGGGTACAAGAATTTTGAGGTTGTTGTAAACCTTGGAAGGGACTTTCACTAAAATGTTGTGCATATGTTGGTGATGTAATCATTGAACACCATAACTCAAGGGATTAAGCTTGTTGAGAACTAAGGAATGAAACTTTTCCTCTCTTTGTTGCTACTGCTGCCCACATAATTTTTGTTGTTCTAATTATTGAATTTGAGCATGGCCATGTTACTATGTGTTATTTCCTTATGTTGTTGTTGTGGTATTTTCTTTTATTTCATTTTCTTCTTTCTCCCTCTTGCAGTTTGGTCTTGATTTAATTGTTGGGTATGGGAAGAAAAGGGAAGGAAATAAGTTCTGGAAGGAGAGATAAATAAAAAACCCAACCAAAAGAGAAAGGCCATGATTAAACCTTGTGCATAAAATAAATGGTAGTAAAGGGAGAGAAGAAGATGACAAAATAACTAAAATGGACTTGGCTGATTCCACTTGAATAAAATGGACAACAATGTAATAACCATGAAAATGGCATAAAAAGGGAGTTCCCTTAACCGAAATTGTGCATGGTTAATATGTATGCATTCCTTATTTTATGAATAAGAGAAAATCAAATGAAGGATGTATAATGATGTTATTTTAAGTTGTAAGATCGATGTTGAGAACCATCATAGTAGGGAAAGGATTAATATGAGAACTATGTGAATGGTATACTATTTGTTATGTTTTGAGCAACATAGTGAAGTTGTTTAATGAATTCCATGTTACATGGGATGTCCATTTAAGAAAGTGAAAAGTGACCTATTTTTGTTAACTACCATTTTTAATGTGCTTATGCTTATGCTTCTAACATTTGTTGTGTGCATGAATGAAAAAGATAAACTTTGTAAATTGGCAGCATATGAACAATGTGAATGAACATGCTAGGAGTGAATGTAAATGAAAATGAATTTATGAAATATTTATTGAAATCTATAAATAATTGAATTGATAAAAATAGGAATAATTTGTTATGCCAAGACCATTTCAGGAACTACTGAATATTTCAACAACATAAATGCTTTTAACCAACTTTACATTAAAAAATAATTCAGTTGAAAACGTCGGTAATGATAGCCAAATGATTAAAGAAAGGAACTTTCCATGTTAAAATGGATAAAAGGAAGGGATTGGGTAAGAATCTCTTTAGTTGAATTCGGAAATTATTTTTCAAATTAATGTATGTTTTGCACGGATACCAGGAAATGGTATGGATAAGGTAGGTAGCCTCCAACACAAAAGATTACAATACATTTTGTAATGTAGGCTGAGTGGAATGGAGAACTAAATCATTCATCAATTTAGAGATGTATATTTTTCTTTTCTGACTCATTGGTGTGAAGGAATAAATGTTTGATTGCATTGTGAAATGTTGGAATAAATGGGATGCACATGGATAGAAAAATGATAATGACAGTTAAATTTATTTGAATTTAGTAGCAGTGCTAGAATCATTAAGAATGTAATAAATTCTGAGACCACCTCTAGCAGTTATGATTTTTGTAATAAAGGGATTGTATACATATATGTATATGCACTAACAAAGTGTTGGTTGTGTTATCCATGATAACCCCTAGAAATAATTTGATAGTTTGATTAATCGTTTGCATTTATCTGTTTCTTTTCCGAAAGAGGTTGTTGTGTTTTGCAAATTGGAGATTAAATAAGGAAGGATGGGTCTAGTCTAATTTGTTTTGGAGAAATTCCCATATTCTCTAAAAAACCCATTTCTTTCACAAACTCCATTTTCCCCTTCTTATATCACTCTAGCCGCAGTTACCCATTTCCAACTCTAGCCGCATTCATATTCCATGTCTAGCCGTGTTTCCTCATTCCCCTTTGAAATACTTTAAAACATTAAAAAACATGCCGCAGTCCTTTTTAAAGGCTTGGGACCCACAAAACATATCGCTATCGGCCCTTTCCTTTTGCAATAAACAACCACCTGTCTCCCCTTCCCTTTTGTGATTGCGATATCACATATCACAAAGACCCCCGCCGATTTCCATATCGCAAAGTCCCATCACCACTCCTCTGCCAATATCACATGTTTCCCCCGCCGATTGCGATATCGCATAAAGTTTTTCCCCCCCGCTGATTGTGATTTTGCAATTGGGGATTGCACAGTCATAAATCCCTCCTTCGCCGAACTCCCTTATGACTTGCGATTGTGATGGACCCGAAAAGTTATGCATTATGGTTGTGTGAAATTTTAGGTCCAACATATTGGGAAATCATTATAAATCAATGTTAACATTCCTTCTTCCTTCCTGATGGCGATATGCGAGGTCCTGGCTCCAGATGCAATATTCTATGTGTCATGCTTTAGTAAAGTTTCACGTCTGGACAGTCGGTGAACATTATGGAATATGGTAAAAGGCCCCCCTCCTGTATTGCGATTGTGATAACAACAGGCCCAGATCAGCGACCCAGATTGAATTAGCCTAGAGAAATGACCTAGATCAACAAAAATTAAAATATCCATTTCGCTTCCGCTGAGTGGGACAGTGAGGGTGTTTTATGACATATATCCAGTAGCATGGTCATCAAACATAATGTAGAGAAAAGAGGATAGTGAGACACAGAGGACAGTGAAGGAAATTTGAAACATGTTTTAATCAGAAAACAACACGCCTACCATCAGGACAAACAACATTGTTCATGTAAAGGCCCAGAAAGAACACTGCAGGATTTGAAAGGCCGAATGTTTTGAATTTCCACAAATACAGTGCCAACATTACAAACAATTGCAATTTTTTCCTAAATTATTGTAACAATTAGATAAATCATGTTTAGATGTGACTCCTATTTGTATTCAAACTCTGTTAAAACAAAAAATCCCTATGAAAACTTTGTTAGTTAGAAGAAAAGCATGAATAGGTCTCTAGAGTAATGAATCGAATTTGGCCTAGGTGGAAAGATTTGTAAAGAGATATTTTCTCTATAAATAAGTAGATTTTCGACTCTGAGAAGGATGGAGAATGTGAGGAACTGACCTTCTATAATATTTTTATCTTTTAATAGAAAATATGCAGAAACTCTACTTTTTTGTCTGAGATTCATGTCATGGCTTTTATGGGTTTTTATCATATTGTTTGAAGTTTTACATAATATTTTGATTACTTGGAAATATGTCAAATTGCTCCAATTTCCTTCATTTACTGTGTATGACTGTGGGTGTTTATTTGTATCATTTTCAAAGCCATAGATGCATCAACTTACATTAAACACTGTTTTTATCATAATTTGTTTTAATTTGACTCCATACCCAATGGTGGCATTCATCACATTTTTCTTCACCTACAAAATCATAAAAATAGATCAGAGTTAGTCATATGAATTTTGAGTTTATCACATTCATTTAAAAATATTTTAAGAGAGCCCTCTCAGATTGGAAGGACTAAGTTCCATTCAAAATTTGGTTTGAAATAGTTACACTTGGTTTAAGGTTGATACATCCCAACCCTTTCCAGCCCAATTATAATAGGCTAATTGAAAGATTATATTGTCGGTAGAATGTTGGAGGGGTGGAGGACCAAAGCCACCATGAAAAATAACACTACCTGCAAAGGAGCCCAACAACATGACTAAATATCTCATGCATATGAGATGAGATCAGGCTTCTGAATGAAGAAAAGTTGGGAAATTAAATTTTTTGGTTTGAAATTTTTGAGTATATCTCATGAAAAACTATATGTTGTGAGGGATGTAAAATAATGGAGCTTGGAGCTTAAGAAGAAGACTAATGTGATGACATTTCCACTATGTGGCACTTTTTTTTTATCTCATGGAAGCAATTCATAACCGTGACCTTGACTATAAGACTCCATGAGTAGTGCGGTGGAGTGCGCCAAACTGTGACTTTGCCATAAGATTCTATACACATGCCATTAGAGAATGCGAGACTAGTTCTTGGTTATAAGAATATAATGAGAACCTTGTGCATAAAATCCCTTGGATAGGTAGACTACGTGAAATAGGGGTTTCCTAGGCCCATAAGGGTGAGTGACTAATGGGGGTCCATGAAAGAAAGCCTTTGGCTAGGTAGACTGGTCGAAATGGGGGTTTCCTGGGCTTGTAAAGGTGAGTAGCTAATGGGAGCATGTTGATATATGACTACCTTGGTGGTAGATGATATGCCCATGCTCACTAGGAGATGAGTGAGAGGTGGGGGGGGCTTCTTTGTAGTTCTACAAAAAGACAATGTGGAGCATTATGACCACCACTGAGTGCTCGCCTTGGGGCTAATAAACCAATCACTGCTTGTAAATCCAAGAAAATAAAGAGTAGCTATAGAGATGAATATCAATAATAAATTTAAAGAAATTCATGTTAAGTTATGATTTGATATAGTTTAGTTATGTTGTAAAATTTTATGTTTATCTCATATGACCCAACTGCTTATGATATAGGTGAATTACTGAACTATCCAAAATAAATATATGAGGTTGATTAAAAATGAAGAAAATAGTAACAACTTAAATCATACAACATAATAATAGCATAATCGAGCTAAATAGCTCCTGAACAAGTCCATTGTTGTTGGCTTGATGGGCCCTGACCCAGGTTCAACATTAGTCAGCCAAGAAAATACCTACACTACTGGCCCTTTCAGCATCAGTTCAAGGAGTGTGGACCGAAGTCTCACCCGAAGCAGTATGGGGGGGTGTAGGAACCAAGTTTCCACACCCTGAGATGGTTGTGATGTCGGTTTTATACCTTAAACCCTTCCTTCGCACAGATCGATAAGCCTTTAGGGCTTATTGATGTACTTTCTCTTCCGTCTCTTAGAACCTTCGCGAAGGTATACGATCGTCCTTCACGCAACCCTAACTAGTGGCTCAGGTACTTACACGCCTTTGTTATGATGTTATTGTATGATTTCCTGAATTATATTAAGTGTTCGCCAAGTTTTCCATGTAATTAATATTGTCTTCGCGTAAAAATATATCTTTATTTGTGTTATTATAATAGATAGAAACATATACATTCGCGCATCAAATTAACATTATAACATAAACCCAAAACTTAACATAACATAATCACATGCAATCCATAGAGGAAAAATACATAGTAATTTCAGAATACTTCTCTTTATTGATGATTCAGATTTCCAATACATACTCTATCTGCCCTACGCACACAACTGCAGGGGTCCACGCACTCAGCTGCAGACTTCTACCCTAGGCCTCTGCACACTTAGCTGCAAAGCCTCTTCCTATGCTAAGACTCTTGCTCTTAGCTCTTCACAGACTCATCAAGAACTTCTTCTTAACTAACTGATCTTTAGACTCCTTTAAGACCTCCCTTTTATACAATCCCATGGTCCGCGGACCAAGGGTGGATCTCATCAAGCTGACACAACCTATCTAGACTAAGGGCGGAAAACCATTTTTGACACTTGATATCTCCGCACTCCGCAAACACAAAATGCGGAGACTTTACATTTCTTTATACAAGCTTTAGGCCTTCTACCCCAAAACTTGGGTTTTTAACCCCAAAAGTGACTCCCAGGGGACCTGTTCCCAATAGGACCCTGACACAAACATGGTGACTCGCCCTTGAGTCACTCAGTTGGTGCGGAGATCTTGTCGCAAAGACCTCCTAGCTCAACTTGGACTACTACAACTTCAACGATACACTTTTCTACCGAATTCTTCATCTCCTCGACTAGCTGCTCCGTTGCTGGCCCTATGCCATCTGACTGAATCTTCTGCTAAGTCTTCTGCAGACTAGCCAACTTGCCTTCAATTGTAGCCATGATCAAATAGGCCTCGTCCAACCAAGGCTGTAAGTGAGCCATCAACATTGCTTCCTTCTGCTGATCTACATCTACCTGCTCTTTCAAAGCTTTTGCCTCCTGCATCTTTGCCAGCCTCAACATGATGGTGACAATGCGCACCATCACTTCAACTTCGTCGTAGCGCTATTGTAGCTCCCGCGCTTCTGTTTCTAGCCTCTACATAGTGGGGTCTTCCTACAGGCTGGTGACCACCTCTAGCGACTGCTCGAAAAGTGTCATGCAGTCCTTTACTGTGCTATCTACTGTTGCTACAATGTCTTTCACAGCTAACTCGTGCCATTCTCTGATTTCCTTTGGTAGCATAGCTCCCTATGCACTTATGCTGGTTCTGTGACATTTCTTCATTCTGTACAGTTCCTTGATCGCGCAGCTCTCCAACTCGTGCAGTGTAGTTTATAGTCCTGCACTTCCTTTTAGCTGCCTGGAGTGCTAAGACTGTGCTTCACTCATATATTAACCTAGCTGGATCACCGGTGTATGGATTCAATTGGCTGCCATTCACCCTCCTTGGGAAGGGTTCTCCATTCAATTTGACCAGTTGAACTGCTCCACCATCGGTAATCTCCTTGATGACATACGGACCTAGCCAATGCATCCTAAATTTCCCTGGAAATTTATCAAATTTGTTGTCATATAACAAGATCAGATCATTTACCTTGAAGGTGTGCAGTTTGATGTGCTGATCGTGCCATGCATTTTCGTGCTCCTTTTGAACTTGCTGATGAAATCTAGCTATAAATTAGTCCTCCTCAAGATCTGCTAGTTGCGCAAGCCTCTCTTCTAGGGCTCCACGATCCGCCATTCCTATGAGTGTCGCTATGCATAGAATAGGTACAATGTATTCCACTGGAATCAGAGCTTCTACACCATACATGAGTTTGAAAGGTGTTTGTCCAGTCAGCTTCTTGCAAGTCGTTCTATAAGCCCATAGCATCGCGGCTACATGCACATCCCAGCCATTTATCTGAGCATTGCAGACCTTCGTCAGCGTGCTCTTCAGTATCTTATTGAACGCTTCCACCATCCCATTAGCCTGTAGATGATAAGGGGTAGTTTTCTGATGATACACCTGAAATTCCTTAGTCAACGCACTGATTGTTTCATTAAGAAAGTTCATATAGTGATCGCTCATCAAGATATTTGGACACTTGAATCTCATCAGGACATACTCAAAAATAAAGTTTGCTGTTGTCACGCTTGTGTAATCCTTCATAGGTTGTGCTTCTACCCATTTGGTCAAATAATCAGTCCTGGTGATGATGTACTATGCACTCGTCTTCTTTCCTTGAGGCTGAATTGGTCCCACAAAGTCAATTGCCCATTTTTTGAATGGTTGTAATGTCACCTACGGCATCAGAGGCAGCTCATCCCTCTGCAATGACCTGCTAGTCCTTTGACATGCATCACATGCCCTACAATATGATTTTGAATCCTTATGCATGGTTGGCCACCACAACCCAGCGCATAGAATCTTTTGCGTTGTTGTTTTTCCTTCATAATGTCTTCCTGTAGCTCCTCCATGAGCCTCAGTGAGGATGCTGCTTCATTCAAATTCAGGCACATAATGTCGCAATATTTTGTCTGACCCCATTTTGTACAAGTTCCCTGTAATGATAGAGAAGTATGCCATGCACACTACCATTTCCTTCTTCTATTGACTTGTATAATTGTCCAGAGCCGATGTTGTCATCAAGAAGTGGATAATATCTTCAAACTAACTACCCGCAATGCGCACTGCAAAGAGCTGGGCATCAGACAGTCCTTCCTCTAAATTAGTAGGTTCCTCTCCAGTTTCAATGTGCGACAGATGATCAGGTCCCGCATTTAGTCATCCTGGTTTCACAATAACCTCAGAGCTGTACTCCTAGAACAACAACAGCCACCTACAGATTCCCCCCCCCCAACATAGGCTTGTTGATCAGGTACTTTAACGCAGAATGATCCATATACATCTTAAAGTGTCCGCGCAACAGATAGTTCCTGAAATTTTGAAGCGTGTACACCATAGCTAATCCTTCATGCTCTGTCATGGAATAATTTTTTTCTGCTTTATACAACTTCCTACTTGTAAACACTATAGGATGATTCAATTCTCCCTCACTAGCCTGTGTCAGTATGGCCCCCAGTGCAATACATGATGCATCCACGTGCACATGAAATTCCTTCTTCAAATCTGGGAAGACTAGGATTGGCGCAGTGACCATTTTCTCTTTCAGCACATCCAAGATCTTCTGACATTCATCATTCCAACAGAATGTAGCATCCTTTTTCAACAATTTCTCCATAGCCGCAGTGATCTGGGCATAGCTCTTGATGAACTTCCTATAGTATCTGGTATTCCCTAGAGTTGCATGCAACTGTTTCACATTCCTCGGCGCGTCCAAGTTGATTATCACTGTGATCTTCACAAGGTCTACCATCAATCTTTGTCTGCGTACCACATGACCCAGCAAGATACAAAACAAACATTTCTTCTAATTGAGCACGATCTAGTATCTCCTACATGTATATAGCATCAAGCACAGACTTGCCACATGGCGCTTGACCAATCCAAACATTATCCAATTGTCAAAGTATACCTCCAGAAGTTTATGAATGAAGTCTTTGAATGTCGCAATGACTACGCACGAAAATATCGCTAGCGCATTCTTCAGCCCAAAAGGCATTACAGTGTACTGAAAACATCCCCATTCAGTTGCAAAGGTCATCTTGATTCTATCCTCATGTGCAATTTTCATATTATGGTACCCAGAGAACCCATTAGTGAAAGAGTATGCTTCTTGGCTACCTACATTATCCAGGACCGCATCAGTGAACGGGGTCAGGAAAGGATCATGCACACAAGCGTCATTCAATTTCTTGAGATCTATTCATATCCTTATTTCTTCCTTTTGCTTCTTTTCCTAAACCACTATTGGGCTTACCCAATCATATTCTTCCACTGGTTCGGTAATATCCGCTGCGAGCATCTTATCTAGCTCAACATGGACCCTTTCCTTATACTTCAGGTTGAGGCTGTACAGTCTTTACTTTATAGGTTTCACGTCCAGCTTTAGGGTGATCTTCATGACACCTAGGCCTCCTATTATCCCTTTTAGATAAGAAAACTTTGTGGGGAATAAATCCTGATATTTACGGAGTAGTTCAGAGATCTTATCTACTGTTGCGTCGTCCCAAGAGTCCCCAATATTTGAAAACTTTAGTTCTACCTTCGTGCCAATGTTCACCTTCCTAGTCTTGAGTGGCTCAGTTATGTTTGGGTTCTCTCGCTGTGGTCCTTCAACTCCGTGGTGACCTTTAGTCTCTAGGATATTAACCTTTCTCGGGTCTTCATCTTCTTCTTCTGTTGTTACATTGTAACATTCCAGTGCGTGGCTCAGCTGGGTAGTCCAATCTAGTTGAATCAGGTCTAGAGTATCCTATGGTACCCTAAATATGGTTGTCTTAACCTCCTGCAACGCTTCATCGATGGACTCAAATACATCCTCAAAACTGAATGTCATCAGAAATCCTTGGCATAAAACATCCCATTCTTTAGTGCCATTACAAAGTTCTGTCTCCAAGTACCAATTCATTGGTATAACCTCCAAGGTATGAAAAAACATATGGATCCACTCTGGCTGAGGTTTCGCTCCATATACTTCAGTCCATTTGGCCAAATGATTGCGTGGATCATTCCTCCCATCATACTTTTCTATTATTCATACCTTCGGGTGGCCAAAGTGTATCCTCATCATCTTCGTATATTCGCGCCAACCATCAAAACTACCCTTGTGTGTACCCCACCATCTTGCAGGTGTAGCATGTAGCACCCAATCTAATGCCTGGAAGTGATGCTTCTCAGGAACTTCCCTTTCAAATTCATCCAAAAAGCGATCAACGTCAGTTAGCCCATCATAGTGAGGTAGATTCCTTACCTATGATGATATGCAGTGCAACGACTTTGTCATCATATTACAGTGCAACGTAGATACTTCATGTAGCCAGTTCCGCCAGTGCTCAAGTTATTTGTCTGAATCTGATGTGAAGGAGCTCTCGCGGTCCCATGCAATATGTCCGTCTGCTATCGGATTTACCCAATCCTAGTCTCGCACTGTTATCTTGTAAATCTGGTCCAAATCGTCATCACTTTCATAATCACGAACTGATTCTATATAGCGCGGTCCTTCTACAGGATCCAGTGGCACCACTACGTGGAGCGATTTATTTTTAAAGATCATCTTTCGCTTCTTCAGGTTGATTACCCCATTCATGTCAGTGGCCCAATCGATCCCAAGGAGCACTGGGTAGGGATTTCTATCATCCACAATCTCTATTACTTCAAAATATGCTAGTGCGCTTGCGCCTTCAATGTCAATTGTTACCCCCTGTAGCCTCTCCATTGGGATGATTTTCTGTTTTTTCTCCATCCTTAACTGGATTGAAGACCATTGGAGTGTGGGTCTCCCCATTCTTTCCCACATTTGTTTTGGCAAAACATTCGCATTGGACCCCAGATCTAAGATAACTTGGTCCATTTTGTATTCCCCAATCTACGTGGTGAGTCTCATCTCACGTCTAGTCGTCACCTTATGCTTACCAAGATTTCTGACTACGCGTGGTTCATCAGTAGTGCTGTCCTTGCCAGTGCACCGATTGATCAGTTCCTGTAGTCCCTTCACAACCTTACTATCGCAGATTAGTTTCATGCAGGTCTCTAAGAACATGGTAATCTTGGACGGGTCCATTTCTTCAACTGGTTTGTCTTGACTTCCTGAGGTAGAGGCCTCAGTGAATATTTTCTTTGGTTCCATAAATGTTTATTTTGCATGCTCCATATCAAACCAAGTATCCTTTTTTGGTGCTTTGCAGACCCACTCACCTTCTGTAGGCTGCTTCCCTTTATCCTCACCAGTCCTCATTCCACTCCGCAGCATACTGTTTACCTTAGGGTATTCTTCGCGAGGCTCAGCCCTCATCATATAGAGGTTCTGTGTCAACTGCGGAGGCTGTGCCCCCTTTTCGTGAATCTTAGCCAACAATATGGGAAAATCCTCAGTCGCATGGTCAAATTGAGTACAATAGTGGCATGAAAGTCACATCGGATTCAGGTAGTCCCTTGCGTAGTGTCTTGGTCCTCCACAACTGTAACAAATAAGTTGCCCTCGACCTCTACCAGGTCCCCCTCCACCTTGGCCTCGGCCGCGCCCCTGATACTCACCTTGTGCTCCCCCAACAACTTGGTCCAAAGGCCGTGTTTTTTCCTGCACCTTGTATGCAGGTGTCCTGTCCATCATTAATTTGTAACTATGACAATTTCACTTGTCATGACCTACTGATTGACAGAAATTGCAGAAGAGCTGTTGTGGTGTCTGTATGAATTTCTGCAACAAATGGCAATTGTCGGTCACATGTTTCCCAACTACCTGGCATATAGCACACCATAGCACAGGCCCTACACTTGGCACTATCGCAACCTCCGGTCTTAGAGGCATTAGTCCCCCTGCTGCAATGTAGTTTGCAAAGACTGGACAGTGATCCTTGTCATGCCCCTGACCTTTGCATTTCAGACACCAAAATTCCTCGCACGACTTTGACTGAGTTGTTTTGTCTTTCTTTAGACTTTGCATTTTGAGGCAAAGGTTATGAAACTACACGTGAACCTACTGAACCCCAGATTAGCATCCTATATTGGTGTCTCATGTAGTCTCATCATGATTTCTAGAGCTTTTGCCTCGGTCCCAATCTTTTATTGTGATAGCGTAACCCTTAGGTGGGGCAGGAGCGAGGCCACAAACCATTCGCAGTGCTGTCCATTAGTTAGGTTCATGTTGGCTTCGTGGATTGTACACTTCAATATTTGGTCCAAATCCTAGGGTGTCTCCCCAGGCTTCATCATGATCTCCTTGAATCCCACAAATGATTGCACTTGATACTTAGGTCTACTGAATTCCCTATTCAGCGCAGTCTAGATATCTACCAATGCGGATGTTGGGTTATCGGTGTTGTACTTAATGTACCACATTAGTGCGTGGTCTTGCAAAGCACTAATCAACATTACTTTCTTCATTTGATCATCTGTGATACCCTAAGATTTCCATACAGCCTTCACGACGAACAAAAATTGGTCTAGATCTTCATTTCCTATGCCCTTGAACACAGGTATCTTTACAGAGTTCGCCATATTGAATAGTGGTGGAGGTGGCGGTGGTGTGGGCAATGGGGTAAGTGGTGGAGGTGAGGATGGGGGCGGTGTGGATGGATGGGATGAGGATGGAGGTGGTGTAGGTATTCGTAGGAACCCTTGTCTTATTAATTAAATAGTGCTTAGTGGGGAATCCTGCACTGCTCCTTCGTCGTCACTTAAAGGAGGCTCAATCAGTGGGCTATACTTAGGACCTTTTCTTCCTCCATCCCTGAAAGACCTTCCACTTCACGTAGCTCCAAACATGAAGGTAACTACATGACCCAATTTTCACACAAGAGAATCTTAATCCAAGTATTTAGTGATTTCAAATACTTACCTCGCAGCCCTCTGAAGAAGTAGCGCTCTGCTTTGCTGTAGCTGACTGAAGTATCAACCGCGAACTCTATCACAAACCCTCCTATGATACGGTCAAGCTAGTGATCGACAACATGTGCAATCTTATCTTCAGAGGCTTCCAATCTCTGCACTAACTCTGGGGTCTAGACAATTGGATTGCCAAGCCTCCACCTTCCCTGGCCGTCTACCAACTTCGCGATCCACTCGTATAATTTAGCCGGGAAAGAACAGAAGAAGTGTTATAGACATTTTTGGGCACTGCAACCCCAATCATAAATTTCCATAAACCAAGGGCTCTTAAGTCCATTAAAGTGTTGTTCCGACCTCTAAAAGAACAAGGTCAACTGATTACATCTTCTCCCAGAAGTTCTCCATGAAAAACTACTCAGAACTGGTCAAAACTGGACCATCTCACCTGCTCCATGGTCAAAGTGTGCTGCATCCCACCTAAATACACATGGGAGGTGTGATGCATCTTGAAAAGCCCTTCTATGTGGTGCGATGGGCAAGAATGGACAAATGGCAGGGTCAATCTGCAAGGTGGAGGATCATGGAATCTTCCAGAAACTTCTCCTATGATACTTGCCTCTCTGCATTCGCCCAGGGATGAGTAAGAGATCATCAATCTCCAAGTGGAATCAAGAACTATCAGAGAGAGGACACTAATCAAATCTCAAAATCTGACTCACCCCCCTTGTAAACATCTATATAGGGATCCCTCATCCCAGAGATCCAGAGGCTGGAATTTTGTATCTTGTAAGGAAGTGCTGCTGGTTTCTTGGTGCAACATCATAGTGTTGGGTGATCTAAGCTTTTCATGAGGTGAAGAAGGGCTTTCTTGCTGAGAGGATGATGTTGGGTCAGAAAAATTGGTTGTAATCCTCTTTGCTATTCTTGATTATTAATAAAGCTATTCAAGTTTTCCTCCACATTCTTGTATGATTGATGATATATGCATTTGTGTGGTCAATATATATCTGATCCTATATTGTTTATGATAATAGATCTATGTTCTTGGATAGTACTATGCTGCTTTGATTCTATAGGTGCCCTTTGAAGCTAGGTAGACGAGGAAGCGAGTGGCAAAGATCTATCAGAAGGGAGAGGAATCAAACAAGGAACCAAGCACAAGACAGAGGTTGGTCTCCTTTATTCCCCTCTTATCTATTTCTCATAAAGGAAAACGAAAGTGGTTTTAGTTTGTTTGTTTCTAAGGTAGCTACCAGCCTTAGTGGGACTAGCAGCTCTGCATAGACACTAGATTTCCCGATAACAAGAAGATTTCGTGAATTTTTATGTACATATATCTATCCAACCATCGTTCCTTTTTCAATCATGGATTCTTGTTTTCTTGTGCCGCGAATTTGTGGATCTTCATATCCAAACAGTCTTCAATCTCCTTCTTAGTTGGATTCCAATGATGTGATATCACACATCTCGTTATGCAGATCCTGGTCATGGCAACAGAACCATTTGTTGGATTGATGGTCCCTGACCCAAGTTCAGCATTAGTCAGCCAAGAAAATCCCTACACTACTAGCCCTTTCGACGTCAGTCTACGGAGCACGGACTGAAGTATCACCCGAAGCAGTATGGGGGGATGCAGGAACCAATTTTCTACACCCTAAGATGGTTGTGATGTCGGTTTTATACCTTAAAACCTTCCTTCATGCAGATCAATAAGCCTTTTGGGGTTATCCATGTACTTTTTCTTTCGTCTCTTAGAACCTTCACAGAACCCTAACCAGTGGCTCAGGTACTTATGCGCCTTTGTTACTGCGTTATTGTATGATTTCTTGAATTATCTTAGGTGTTCGCCAAGTTTACCATGTAATTAATATTGTCTTCGCATAAACATATATCCTTATTTGCGTTCATATAATATAGAAACATATACATTTGCGCATCAAATTAACATTATAACATAAATCTAGAACATAACATAACATAATCACATGTAATCCATAGAGGAAAAATACAAAGTAATTTTAGAATACTTCTCTTTATTGATGATTCAAATTTCCAATACAGACTCTATCTACCCTGTGCACATAGCTGCAGGGGTCTGCACACTCAGCTGCGGACTTCTACCCTAGGCCTCTACGCACTCAGCTGCAGAGCCTCTTCCTATGCTAAGACTCTTGCTCTTAGCTCTTCACAGACTTATCAAGCACTTCTTCTTAACTGACTGACCTTTAGACTCCTCTAATACCTCCTTTTTATACAATCCCATGGTCCGCGGACCAAGGGCGGATCTCATCAAGCCAACAAAACCTATCTAGACTAAGGGCGGAAAACCCTTTTTGACTCTTGATATCGTCGTGGTCCCCAACCACAAAATGCGGAAACTTTACATTTCTTTATACAAACTTTGGGTCTTGTGCCCCAAAACTTGGGTTTTTAACCCCAAAATTGACCCCCAGGGGACCCATTCCCAACAATTGTCATGACACTAGAACCCTATGATATGCACAATTTTCCATGAAGTATGCCATGAACATGTGTTGTGTTATTAAATAAAGGTAGAGGCATGCCTTGGATGAGAAGATTCTTCTTATGTGAGGAAGCCTTGCCAAGGGATGTATCATAAAAGGGACCAAGGAAGCAGAAAAGGGGATGCCTAAACTTGGAATGTGAGTCACTGCAGTTTAAGATGAAATGGATCACTCGAGGGACTAATGAAGCAAATAAAGGGATGCGTGAATTTTGAAAGTAAAGTGGTTTTCAAAGAATTATGTGCATAATCATTTGGATTGAAGATGCATTAGATGTGTCCTACAAAGCAATGAGTTGAATTGCTCCCTGAGGGAGCATTGAGCACAATGGATAGCATGGCTAGACATCGAAAGTAGATCATGCTATGGAATCAAGTAATTGGGTAGTTCAATGTGCAATGGAAGCACTTTGGACCAGGTGAAGCCACTCCATAAATGGTTGATAAGATGGGGTATCTTACCCATTTTTGTTTACTACGAAAATGAATGTAAAAAGAGTTGGGTATATAATGAGTTCACTGTTGTATTTTTGGTATTATTTATAGAACACTGAGGATGTTGTTACTTTAATGGGGTGGGGTATATAATAGCCCTTATGTACATACTACCATGTATATTCATTTATGTAAATAAATGTAAAAATGTAAAATATGGTTGAGCTAAAGGAGTGGACATTGATTCAAAGGTATGAGGAGTATGAGTTGTCTGTATTATTTTAACCACACCCACATAATTTATTTATTCTCACATATTCCATAGCTAGTTAAAGATGGTATGTACAACAAATAATGACATGATTATGGCCCTCCTAAGTGGAAAAAGAGCCCATAGTTCCCTTGTTCTTGTGGGGCATGTGGGAAGTCAAAACATAAGAGGAAAAGGAATAGAAAATGGGAAAATGGGGGAAGTATGTACGTATAGTGGAATAGAAAAAGAAAATGCAAAAAATGAGTGTGCTCAGAAGGATAAGAGGAAAGAAAAAAAACAATGGAGAAGGAAAAGCATCAAGTGATTGGATTTTTGGCAATAATGCTCCCTGTTATTTTCGGGAAGGCCATTTTTATGTGTAGGGGTAGATATACCAATGAAAGCTTAGTGGGGGTATTGATTCACGGGTTGTTTTCCTTGGTGATGAAAAGAAAAAACACCCAAAGAGTAAAATCAGACTCCTGGGCTTAGCAGTGGTTGACTGAATTTGGGTGAATCCTTTTGATTGACTCCTGAGAGGTAGGAGTGTCATTATGGTGCTTACTAGAGGAGGTAGTTGACAAAATTCCCAAACAGTTCACTCCCTCTCTTTCCTGGTTGACCTATTGATGCTGTGAAAACTCCCTTGAGCAATAAACTCCTCAAACTCTGAATTTGGCTTAGGGGTGGCCAATTGTAAGAAACATTGCAGTATAACTAGCCTATGGTTGGGTGGATAGTTGAAGTCCCTCGCTTAGTTGCCAATCATTAAGTTGATAAAATAAGTATATTTACATGTATATTTGTTGTGCTATGAGTAATGGATGATTGATGTTATGTGGTATGACAATGTTTGTATCAACATGGTTGATGGAGGAATGTGATATTCCTATTTGTCTTTGATGATATGCTTTATGCATATGTTTTCATGGTTAAGAGGGTCTTGGATGCCTCTGTGTTTGTTGATATGATCTTGCATTGCAAATATATTTGTATGAGTATATACGATCGCTTAATGTACTTAGTTAACTATTACAATGTGCGAATTCGATTTTCTGGCATTACCATGGATATCATGGATCTATGATTGTTTAAGAATGTTGATTGTTTTCACACTCCATAGTTTATCAATGAATTTGATAGAGTGGGCTAGGATCCATTCCGTGGGTTCATATGTTGGTGTTTTTTTTTAAGTTATTAAGTAATGTCCACCATGTATTTGGCTTGTTCAATGTTTCTTAGCAAGCATGAAGTTGGATTTGTTTATATGTTTGAAATGTTTCCATTGAAATGAAGATTTAATTATTGTTGTGGTTATGGATTTGAGTGACACTTGACTGTGAGGAAATCTTTTCCAATCCATCCAAATTCTTAGAACTTATAAGTCCAAGTATTGTAGAGAGTAGGCTTGTATATAGGCTTAGACAACTCTTGGGAGATATGCAAAGGAAGTTCCAATTTCATCGAAGATTGGAGGAGTAATCTAAGAACATATTAATTACTTATCTTTCTGCTTAATGAAAATGCTTAACGCTTATTCACTCTATGCGATGCGTAGCAAGTAATATGTATTGAAATTACCTTGTACCCTAGATATGTTCTATGTCTAGACTATATAACAAACACACTGCAGATAGGACACCACTAAAAACACTTTTCAGATTGGAAATTATTAGCAAATAGATCAACAAAGTACCCAAGATTTATCAGCCCATATATCAATCTATGTTAGTCCATTAATACATGAATCATAGGGCTCTCGTACCATGGATCATGAACCTTCATAAACCTTGATACAAACTAGTGTGCATATTATAAAAAATCTAGGGCTTTAGGTTCAATCCTTCAAACCCTCAATTTCCCCACAAGTAAAGAGAAAAATAACTTGAATTACTTGTTCTAGCAGTCCTTTATTGTAACACCCTTCTCCCACATTTACCCAATCTAACTGGTCCATCGAGGTAAACATGTGATTAAGTTTTACTATGATATGATTCAACTCCGCATGTATATTTAAGCAATTGGAACCTACAAGACAAGGCTGATTTGACCTTCCTTAGAAGCTACAAAACCTTCAGGAGCCAACCGACCCCTCTAGGTATCCAATCCTCGAGACAACTTGACGTTGTGCTAAACTAGACCCCTAGTCACTCCCATGACAAGACTTCCATGTGATTGAGACCCTCCAGTCACTCCCACAACAAGGAATCCATGTGACTGCAACCTTTTTCAGGTAGTTTTGTGCCAGTGACCCCAAATTTTGAGCCACTTTTTCAGGGCTAGGACTCAAGCCTTTGCCTAGAACTTAATGAAACTTCCATAAATGGTAAATAATAATGAAATAAGGTTACTAGTGAAAACAATTGAATAAGGAATTGACCTGACCCCTTGCAGCCATGAAAAGAATTTTGTCAAACATATCATAAAGATGTAATGTACAGGTCATAAATACACATCTGAACATAAGGGTATCATAGTTATCTGAGAATCGTCAAGAAGGACTGATGCCTCCTCATAATAGTTGCAAGATCATCTATTAGGTCATGTATTCATTAAAATTTCATCGACTAATCAAAACATGATGAGATTCATAATACAAGTCTGTTATAAAACATGCTTGTAACCAACAAATAACCATAGAAATATCAATGATGAAACCACTATTGAAGCCACATAATGACAAGCAAATTTACTCATGAAATACCAAAGGAAAAGGAGATCTTATTAACACATGCAAATCCAACTAAGTCAAGGACTTCCACGTACCACTCGACCATAGATTGGCTTGAACCAAATCTCTCTTTCAACCAATCACCCTAACTCCATATTCTAACCATGAATGTGGGATATCATGGAATAAACCACAAACACCAAACCAGGTCTTCTAGAGGCCAAACCACCTCAACCCTAAACCATTGATCCCACCTCATGGTTGGACATCACTAACCATCACTAGATCGGTCTATACCCAGGCTGTCCAGAGCTCCAGATCATTTGTCCAACCAAGTCTCCAGGAACTAATAACTCAACCCACAACCATAAGGAACATGAGCACCAACTAGAAAACAAAAGGAAAAAAAAACCACAACACCATGGGTATCGAGGAAATGGCAAGGCTAGGCAAAGTCATTTTCAAAATAGGAAATCCTCCATGCCAATGAAAAACCACAACCAAACAACCACATGCTTGTTCCATGGATGCTAAAACTAGTAAGGAAATAATACATGCAACTCGATACCTACAAAGAAAAACTCTTGTAGATGCTGATTTCATTGTCTCCTTGCTCTTTCCTACTTTTCCTTTTCCTTCTTGCTCCAAATCCCATGTATGCCACAATGCTCCAAGAGTGATCCAAGAAAACTCCAAGTGTGAAAGAGTATGAGAGAGAGAATATAGAAGAGAGCTCCAAGGTAAACCTGAAAAAAACTATGAACTGATCCTCAGAATTTGTTTTATCATTGAGGCCTCTATTTTCTTTATTTTCCTTATTTTTCCTTCAATTTCCTCCTCACATGCAACCCGTGACCTTTCACTTTCCTTTTCTCATGTTTTCCATTATTTTCATAAACAAATTCCAATTAATGCCACTTTTCCTTTGCCATTTCCTTTTCCAATTTTCCATATCCATTAGTTAATCACAAGTAATCCTCATCACTATGTTTTTCCCAACATTCATCTTGGAATACGTGTCCCATGACCTTGGTTCTTATTTTTCCTTTATTAAATTTATTACATGGATTTTTGACCAGGGTTGTTACAGAACCCTCCCCCTTGGGGGAACACCATACTTAGTCTTAATGACAACTACAACTAGCAAGACCGTTGAAAAGAAAAACATATTGCCCGTGGAGCTTTAAAACTTAGCTCGTTGTAGTATTTACAACCAACAACCTATTGAAAAGCAAACCAATATGAAAAGCATAGAAATATGAAAACCATACTACTTATTGGAGCTTTATAACACAACTCATGGTGGTATTTACATCCAGATACATATATACATATAGCAAAATTGCTTTTCTTTAATCGAAAAATAATGAAGGATACATAGCCCGCATCTAATCAACCATCTAACATGTAGCTTCATCGGGCCCAACGTGGTTCCACTGCACTTTAATCTGCACGATTTCTTGGTTCTGAAGCATGAGCATCTTTCTCTGCAAAATGCACTGAGATTCTAGTTGGAATTCTCTATCTAGCTCCACTTACAAACCAATCAATCACATGATCGACATCTCTAACATACTTCTTAAATAATTAAACATGGAAAACATCATGGAATTTCATTATCAGAGGTAGTTCAAGTGGGTAGGCTACTGGCCCAATCCTCTCAAGAATATTGAAAGGCCTACAAAAATGAGGTGCCATCTTGGCACATGATTCAATCCTTAAGAAGCTATCCTTGGGCTTGATGTGCAAGTACACATGTTCCCCAACCTGAAACTCCTTAAACTTCATGTTCCGAACTACATAAATCTCCTGTTTGTCATGTGCTTCCTTTAGATTCTTCTTGATTACTTTCATTTCATGTTCCACCTCTACCAACATGTATGGTCCAATTAATACCCTGTTCACTAGATCACTCCAATTGATGGGAGTATTACAACTTGGCCTATAGAGTGTCTCAAACGAAACCATCCTAAGATACTCCTGATACCCATTGTTGTAAGCTCAACCAGCGGAAGATACTCTTCCCACTTTCACTGTTGATGCATGATATACATTATCAACATGTCCTCCAAAATCCTGCTGACCCTCTATGCCTTTCCATCTATCTGTGGATGATAAGTTGTATTGAAGGCCAACTCTGTACCCAAACCTGCATATAACTATTTCTAGAATCTAAAAATGAACTTGGTATCTCTGTCTAACGCAATCTTCTTCGAAACAACATGTCACCTCACTACCTCTCTGATTAAGACCTGTGCTACATCATTAGTTGATTAAGTAGACTTCACTGGAATGAAGTGTGATACCTTTGTCAACATATCATCTTGTTCTTTTCACTTCAAAGATGCATACATAATTGCATTTAAAAGGGATATGTAACCATAATATGCATACACATAAAAGAAGCAGGAATAAGTGATAACCATGAGAAGCAAAGACACAAACAAGTTGATAATGGATTTCACCCAACGTGGGTTACATCTTTGGGCACTGCTCATTGTGGGGAGGCCTCTTTCATTAATATTTAGCGAAATCAAATTACATGAATGTATAAAAGACACCCTATACCTCCACTTTCGGGGAATGCCTAAAAATTCACACCTCTGCTGAATAAATGGACTACACCATTGAATTCCTGGAGATAAATCGTGAAAAATGACTATAAACTCGACCCCTTTCTAACTTGGTCAAAATCTGGAACCCTAGGAATCTTAAAGATTCCCCAAAAATTCCTTTCTGGAGAGGGGCAAAAAATCCACTACTAAGATGACAAATTTGACGCACCATTGTGCTCCTTGTATCAATCTGAGTAAAATGAGTATAAAGTTTTCCTGGTTTTGCAACTATCAAAATTTGGTCATTAAGGAATCTTTTAAACTCCTCATGATTTCACAAAGATTCCTCTTTGAAAATTGATTGAAGATTTGCTGCTCAGATGAGGAAACAGATCTCATCATTGCACTCCTTGCAAAATTCTAAGAAAAATGAGTATAAACTTGATATACTTCTCCCTCTTTAAAAAATCAGCCTCCAAGGGAATCTGTCAAATTCCTCATGATTCCCTATGTCAGGGTTCTGTGCTTCATTCTGCTTGCTTAGGTTGGGTTCCAATCCCCTCCGGTCTCCATTCTGTCCCCTCTTCTGGGAAAATGGAAAATCTAAATTTTAAATATATTTGGGGCCTACGAATTTAGCAATGACAACCACTGGCACAATGGTTAAATTGAGGTCGCGGTTTTCCATAGGACTCCGGTTCAAGACCCCATGGGTCTAGGCATTATTGTTTTATTTGGGTTTGTGGTGTAAATTTGAGTGTGCTTCTTTTAATGTTTGTGGCTATTACATATGGTGACGGGGCATCATGTTGGTAGGCCGACTCTATAATTGTCGTTGGCCATATATGTTATATGGTTATATATGTATATATACATATATATGTATACATATACATGTATGTATATATGTATATATGTATACATATATATATGTATATATATACATATATATATATATATATATATATATATATATATACATACACACACATATATATATATACATATACATATATATGTATATATATGTATATATATATGTGTGTGTGTGTGTGTGTGTGTGTATGTGTATGTATATGTATATATATGTGTGTGTATGTATATATATATATATATATGGGATAATTTTTCTCGCTTCGACACCAAAATCTATTACTGCAATGTGTCATTTTATCACCTAGTTAATGGCTATCAAATTTGGTAGGACCCCTAGATTTTGCGAGCCTCCAAATTGCTAGAGAATTATATATTATGGAGCAATGGAACACATAAAATATTGCAGAAATATAAACACAAAAAACACATAAAACAAGAGATACACAGATATACGTGGTTCACACAGTTTGGGCTACATCCATGGAGAAACAACCAATCCTTCTTTTATTATATTATCCAGCAAACTGAAGAGATACAACCTACAACAGATCCACTGTAACACCCTCTTCGCTCTCAATCTCCTCTCTTTTCCTCACTCATAATACAGATATAGATAGACGCATACAATTCCCTCATATATAGTGAGGGGTTGCCTTCTAGCGTAAAAAACCCAAAATTAAACATAACTTCTATCGTCAGATCATCCGCCTAATGAACGACCCAGATTGATTAGAAATTACTAGACTTTTACAAGACAATTTTACATCTATTTTAGCTTCGAGGGCACTGCTCCCGAACCCTCGCCGGGGGACCGCTGGTCCCCGGACCCCCCAACTGGTGGGGATCAGCCCCCCCAAACCCCTGTGGGGGGACAAGTCCCCCCCGTGTGGAGGGGTGTACTGTCTTCCTGGGGTATACATCCGGATGAGACCTTTGAATACAGAAGATAATTGGGCTCCACACCCAACAATCTCCCACTTGGAGATTGATTATAGCAACTCCAAAGCTACTTCATTTGCTAGACAATGACTCCACTTTGGACCTGGCTATTTCTCATCTTCTTCATCATACTTGAAGACCAATTGAAACTGAGCAGATTCTCAGTTTCTCCTTGGTTACAACTTTTGTTAACATATCTGCAGGATTCTGGCTAGTGTGTATCTTTTCCAGCTTCAACTGTCCATATTCCAACACTGACTGTATGAAATGGTACTTGAGCTGTATATGTTTAGTCTTGGAATGAAATACAAAGTTCTTTGCAAGATGTATGGCACTTTGGCTATCACTGTATAACCTGCCCAACTCCTACTTCTTACCCAATTCATCCAGAAATCTTTGTAACCAAATCATTTCTTTACTAGCCTCTGTAGCAACAACATACTTTGCTTCTGTTGTTGAAAGTGCAACAACACTAGATTTTTGAAACCCAACTGACAACTGTTCCACCTACAATAAATACATATCCTGTAGTTCTCCTCCTGTTATCTTTGTCACTTGCCATATCTGCATCAACTTATCCCTGTAGAGAAATGTTTGAACCACCAAAGCATAATGCTTGATTTGTGGTACCTCTCCAATACCTGAGAATCCACTTCACCGCCATCCAATGTTCTTTTCCTAGATTTTTCATGTACTTGCTTACAACTCCCACTGCATGTGCAATATCAGGCCTTGTGCAGACCATTGCATACATTAAGCTTCTAATTGCTGATTCATATGGAACTTTAGACATATGAGCCATTTCTTCCTGAGTTTTGGGACACACCTCCTTACTTAATTTGAAATGGCTAGCGAAAGGTATACTAACTAGTTTTGTATTTTGCATGTCAAACCTTTTCAACACCTTTTCTATGTACTCACTTTGAGACAATGTTAATTTGTGATTCTTCCTGCCTCTAGTTATTCTCATATCAAGGATTTGTTTTGTAGCACCCAAATCCTTCATTGCAAATGAGTTTGCCAATTTCCTTTTGAGCACATTTATTTCCTGCACGTTAGAACCTGCAACAAGCATGTCATCTACATACAATAACAATGTAATATAGCCGCCATCATTTTTCCTTTTGAGATAAACACAATGATCAGAGTGACACCTAGTATAACCTTGTTTAGACATAAACCTATCAAATTTTAGATACCACTGCCTTGGAGCCTGTTTTAAGCCATACAAGCTCTTCTTCAACCTGCACACTAGTTTCTCCTTCCCTTTTACCTCATATCCTTGTGGCTGCTGCATATATATCTCTTCCTCCAAATCCCCATGGAGAAAGGTTGTCTTTACATCTAACTACTCAAGATGCAAATCTTTAGCTGCTACTAGACTTAGAATAGTTCTAATTGAAGTCATTTTAGCAAATAGGAGAAAATATTTTATCAGAATCAATACATTTCTTCTGTGCAAACCTTTTCACCACAAGTCTAGCTTTATACCTTTTTCTACCTCCATCTTCTTCCTTCAACTTGTAAACCCATTTATTCTGCAATGTTGTTTTACTTGCAAGCAACTTGACTAAGTCCCAAGTCTGGTTATGTGCTAAGGAGTCCATCTCTTCTTTCATGGCTTGCTCCCACTTCTTCCTGGTTTCTACCTGCACTGCTTCTTCATAACATTCTGGTTCACCAGAATCAGTCAACAATACATAATATAATGAAGGAGACTATCGTTCAGGGGGTCTACTTATCCTGGTAGATCTTTTAACACCACTTTCAAGTGTTTGAGGTGCTTGTTTCTGTTGTGGTTGTTGTTCTAGCTGTCGATCATCATGATTTTTAGGCACCATCACCTTTCCTGTGATATCGTCAAGCACTGTGTATTCTCTGTTTTATTTTTCCTGTTTCTTTTCCTGCAGATGATCCTTATACAAAACCTTTTCATTGAATATTACATCTTTACTCCTAATGATTTTGTGATTTTCATAATCATATAAGAGATAACCAAAATCATTAACACCATATCCAATAAAGGTACATTTCTTTGATTTTGCCTCAAGCTTTGTTCTATTTTCTTTGTTAATGTGGACAAAGGCTTCACAACCAAAAGTCTTTAAAAAAGAGTAGTTTACTTTTTTACCTGTCCATGCATCCTCTAGAATACCACCATCCAAGGAACTTGAAGGCCCTCTGTTTATTAGATAAACAACAGTATCTATAGCATCTACCCAAAATTGTGAAGGCAATCTTGCATGCAATCTCATGCACCTTGCATGCTCCATGATTGTCCTGTTCATCCTTTCTGACACACCATTTTCTTGTGGTGTTCTTGGAACTGTCTTCTCTCTACGATTTCAATTGTCTAAACAATACCTATCAAACTCTTTGCTGCAAAATTCAACTCCATTGTCTGATCTAAGACACCTCAACCTTTTTCCTATCTCATTTTCAACCAAAGCATTCCATTTCTTGAAAGTATACAATACATCAGATTTATTTCGAATACAATAAATCTAGGTTTTTCTGGTTGCATCATCAATAAAAGTAACATAATAACAAGAGCCACCAAGAGTTGATACCTGAGCAGGTCCCCATACATCTGTATGCACAAGCTCTAATTTTTCGCTTTTCTTTTCTTTCCCAACTCTAAGGAATTTGACTCTCTTTTGTTTTCCATAAATACAATTCTCACAGAATTTTAAATCAACATGCTTCAAACCTGGCAACAAATTTCTTGAGTGAAGAATCTGCATCCCCTTCTCACTCATGTGCCCGAGCCTATGATGCCACAATGTGTATCTTCTCCTGTAGAGGTTAAAGCATTAACAGAATTAGAAATACCATTGCATAAATACAATGTACCAACCTTTCATCCTTTCGCTATTACCAGGGATCCTTTAGTGACCTTCCAGGTTTTATCTGTGAAAGTAGTTATGCAACCTTCACCTCCCAATTGCCTTGTTGAAATTAGATTTTTCTTGAAATCTTGAACATGCCTTACCTCCTTCAATATCCATTGATTTCCATTCCATTGTTTTATGAAAATTGTACCCATTCCAACGATTTTACAGGGTTTATCATCACCCAATCAAACCTGTCCAAAATCTCCTTGAACATAATCATGAAAATGTTTCCGATCAGGTGTGGCATGGAATGAGGCATATGAATCTACCACCCAGGCATCAATAATATTTTCTAAAGAAAGAATCAAAGCATCTTGCAACACATCACCTGTTACATTCACTTCATGATTAGTTTCTTGCTGCGCGTCTCCTTCTTTTCCCTTCCGAGACTTGTAGTCTTTCTTCAGGTGTCCTTTCTTCCCGCATTTCTAGCACACTATCCCCGATCTGGACTTGGATCTGCCTTTTCTTGACTTACTGTGATATCCTGGGCTCTTTCCTCTTTCCATTTTTCTTCCCCTAGTATCTGCAGTCAAAGCACTACCTGATGTCTCACCGGAGCTTTTTCGTCGCATTTCCTCGCTAAGGATTGCACCGACAACATCATCAAACTTTAAAGTATTAGATCCAAAGACAGAGTTACTAATGGCCATAACTAAACCATTCCAACTGTTATCAGGAAATCTAGTGTCTATGCAGAGCTGCTAGTCCCACTAAGGCGGGTACCTTAGAAACAAACAAACTAAAACCACTTTCGTTTTCCTTTATAAAAAGTAGATAAGAGGGGAACAAAGGAGACTATCCTCTGTCTTGTGCTTGGTTCCTTGCTTGATTCCTCTCCCTTCTGATAGATCTTTGCCACTCGCTTCCTCATCTACCCAGCTTCAAATAGCACCTGTAGAATCAAAGCAACATAACACTATCCAAGAACAGAGATCTTCTAGAGCTCTGATACCACTTGTTATAGATCTGATCCAAAATATATATGAGAATATAAAATAACCCAAGAATAACAAGATCGAAATAGATAGAAATGCTTCTTTATTGTCAAACCCTTAAGGTAGGGCAACACCATACATTCACTCCTTAAGGAAGGAGAACACTCCACAAGACATATGCTTGTTCATACAATAATCCCATACTATTCCTTGACATGGAGTCTCTAGCCTCTATATAGGCCTCATACATACAATACCATGGGTCATTACCATGGTTCCCTCATACCATCAACTAATACCATGGGCCCATTACATTATTATTAACTACTTGTGGTCCCTTACATGATATGGGTTAACCACCTTATTTATTACTATGGCCCATCCCATTATTACATTATTATCTTGGGTACCTCCCTTGGTACCCCATATTATCCCCCTAGGTATATAACACTCCACCCCCCTTAGCATGTTTCATCCCCGAAACATGGGAAGAACAAATAATAAGATGTACTCAAAAGACTAGTCCACTGGTACCATGCACGTGCATCTAGCCATCCAAGAGAAAGGTGAACCCTCGATCTCACTGGTGCCTCGCTCGCTTGAGATGGAAGTTGACCATGGCAGCTCTTCTGTGTTGATGTGTAGTAGGTGGATCTTCGCTCCTCGCTATCCATCATACGGGGGTTGTTGTCCTTGTGGCTAATTGGTTGCCATCTTGTTGGTTGTTTTCTTGCGGGGTGATGTGGGTGATGATATGTTGAAGTTTTAACCCATGGTGTCTTTTTCTTTAATTCACCCTGCTGTGGTGCCCGTTGTGGTGTCTTCTTTTCCAATATGACTTCAACCACTGAGCCCTCCTCTGATGTATCTGCACCTGTAACCTTTTCTGCTTCTGCTTCTGTTTGTGTTTGATTGTCTATCATCACTGGCTCATCATCTAATATGTCAGACCCTGGAACATCTTCTCCTTTAGCCTCCTTGGACTCTACCTGTTTATTAATGGAAATATCATGTAATGTAATTTTCTTCTTTTTATACCAAAGCTTCAGGAATTTCTTCTGCACATTAATATTGATAGTACCCACAAATTCCATCTAAGGATATCCCAAAACAACATCCATATTATCCATCTCGGAAGTATAAAAATCACCATGCAACACATACTTATCCATAGAAAGCTTCAAATCCTTATAAATTTGAGCATCCTCATCATCAACCTGTGTATTTTCAATTTGTTTTGCTGGAACTTGCAATTTGTTTGCCAAATTAACATTGATGAAATTATGCTTGCAACTAGGATTTATAGAAACAATGATTTTCTCCTTCTGAATCAATCCATGAACCTGCAATAAGGAGATACCAGCATAAAATAACCCTTTAGGTTCCTTGGTTTCCTTCTTTCCTGTAAAAATAAAATCTTTGCTAGGCTGTGTGTCTGTCTGTGTGAGCTTATCCACAAGATTAGCTTTACGGTCAAAGTGGTCCATAAGAGCTTTTGTGAATTTGTCCCAAGTCAAGGGCCTTCGATAGCAACGTTGATGCCCTTGCCACCATTGCAATCTTTCATTGTCCAAGTACATTGTTCCCACACTCAGCTGAGTCTCATCATCCATGATGTAATTCAATCTAAAACATTTCTCCATTTGTGCTAGCCATTTGGCTGGATGAGAGCCATCAAATGGATACAAGTCCCTCAAATTCAGATCTAGGCCCGCCATCACAAAAAAATTGGCGAAAATTTGAAATGGTCACAATTCCGTCAATATTGCTCAGAATCCCTATTATAACCTGTTTTCAGAAATGGAACAATCATTCTGCATCTTCCCATGTGATAGAAATCTTGATCCAGACACTAGAATTTCAGATCTGTGCTGCAACTCTCCCGCCGTCACCAAAATTTCTGCAAAAAAGAGCTGATTTTAAATCAGCGATATCTCCCTCATCCAGACTCCGATTCGACTGATTTTTTTTTTTGAATTTGGGTATTTTTTCATAAAAAATCCAGATATACAATTAGATGTTTCAGATTGTGCACCAGGACGTCCAGATATGCGCCGCAAACTCGCTGCCCTGAAAAATTGTCTGCAACCCCACTGATTTTTAGATCATTGATATCTCCTTCATCCGGACTCCGATTCAACCGATTTTTTTTTTGAAATCGACTAATTTTTCACAAATAATACAGATCTACAATTATATTTTTGTAGATATTGCACCAAAACATACAGATCTGATCTTCCAACTCGCCGCCCCCGAAATCCTGTAAAAAATTAAAAAAAAAATTATCCACTTTTGTGCCCAAGAAAGTGCTCTGATACCACTTGTTGTGGATTTAACCCAGAAATATATGATAATATAAATAAACCCAAGAATAACATGAAATGGTTCTTTATTGATCAAACCCTTATGGTAGGGCAACACCATACATTCACTCCTTAAGGAAGGAGAACACTCCACAAGCCATATGCATGTTCATACAATAATCCTTCACACAATTCCTTGACATGGAGTCTCTAGCCTCTATATAGGCCTCATACATACAATACCATGGTTCCCTCATACCATCAAACTAATACCATGGGCCCATTACATTATTACTAACTACTTGTGGTCCCTTACATGATATGGGTTAACCACCTTATTTATTACTATGGCCCATCCCATTATTACATTATTACCTTGGGTACCTCCCTTGGTAACCCATATTATCCCCCTAGGTATATAACATTCCACCCCCCTAAGCATGTTTCATCCCCGAAACATGGGAAGAACATAAAACAAGAAAACTAAGGCTAGTACCTTAGAAACAAACAAACTAAAACCACTTTTGTTTTCCTTTATAAAAAGTAGATAAGAGGGGAACAAAGGAGACTAACCTCTGTCTTGCGCTTGGTTCCTTGCTTGATTCCTCTCCTTTCTGATAGATCTTTGCCACTTGCTTCCTCGTCTACCCAGCTTCAAATAGCACCTATAGAATCAAAGCAACATAACACTATCCAAGAACAGAGATCTACTATCATAAACAGTATAGGACCAGATATATATTGACCACACAAATGCATATATCATCAATCGTACAAGAATGTGGAGGAAAACTTGAATAGCTTTATTAATATTCAAGAATAGCAAAGAAGATTACAACCAATTGTTCTGACCCAATGTCATCCTCTCAGCAAGAAATCCCTTCTTCACGTCATGAAAATCTTAGATCACCCAACACTATGATGTTACACCATGGAACCAGCAACACTTCCTTACAAGATACAAAATTCCAGCCTCCCCAACCTCTGGATCTCTGGGATGAGAAATCTATATATAGATATTTGCAGAGGTGTGAGTCAGCTCTAGGTTTTTGATTAGTGTCTTCTCTCTGACAGTTCTTGATTCTACTTGGAGATCTCATTGATCTCTTACTCATCCTTGGGCGATTCTGAGAGGCAAGTGTCACAGGAGAAGTTTCTAGAAGATTCCATGATCATCCACCTCGCAAACTGTCTCCGCCACTTGTCTATTCTCGTCCATCGCACCCTATAGAAGGGTTTTTCAATATTCATCGCACCTCTCGTGTGCATTAGGTGGGATGCATCGCACTTTGACCATGGAGCAGGTGAGATGGTCCAGTTTTGACCAGTTCTGAGTAGTTTTCCATGGAGAACTTCTGGGAGATGATGTAATCAGCTGACCTTGTTCTTTTAGGGGATGGAACAAAACTTTTACGGACGAAGGAGCCCTTGGTTTATGGACATATTTGATTGGGGTTGCAGTGCCCAAAAATGTCTATAATAGTTGCCCCCTAAAGCATGAGGTCATTAATATTTTGATGTCAGGTGAAATGCTTTATCATGAGGATCCGAAGTTTTTTCAAGCTGGAAGGCGACCTGTAATAAGATAAAATACAATACATTATCTTCATTATATTTTCATGATCTAGCTGAGGCGGGAATTCCCATGCTTAGCTTTATAAATTCATTTTCATGTACATAAGACAGACAATCATCTGAGTGCAGACTGATGATTCTGGTAGAGCCATCATCCCTTGGATTGGATGATTATCTGTGCAGCAATGATGTACATTTGATGTCTTTATTTTTCCTGAATATATATCGCAGCCCGGATGGATGAAAATAGATCTAGGGTCTTCAATCTCATTCGATCTTCACTCAAAGTACAAGTTGATCCATGTGAGAGATGTTCTTGAGTCGAACATGGAAAAACATCGCCTGATTACTAGCCAATGATGTAAGTTGTTAACAGGCACGAGAGGAATCACTGATAATGACGATGACCCTCAAGGTACTACAGTACAATTCACGTGGTGTGAATAAGGGACTTGGCGTCGAAAACCACGCAAAATCTTTCGGTCGAAGGCCATTGATGTAAACCTGTCGCCGGAAGTGAGAAACTTGCCATTGAGGCATGCAAGCTTCAAAGTACTCAAAGGGTTGTTCCTAGATCGACTTCTTAGATAATGAGCTGATGTCGACAAGAAGTGATCCGTCATAGGAGGGCCTTAGTGAATCCCACATAAATGACACGGAACGAGTAAATGATTTTAATGGAGGTGAAAACAATCTGATGATATAAGGTTCAGGGTGGCGATCATGAAAGAACGGAGCGTAAATGTATTGCAGTGGATGAGACATAGGGGAATTCTCTGAGCGACTTCTCTTGAACATATCGGCGACACTGACATGATGGATTGGTAGCGTTACCCCAAATATGGATGGTGTGATGGACCAATGGTGATATGACTGGTGAACGGAACAACCCAACTCGACTCGGATGCGGAGTGAAAGTGTCATGCTCAAGAGCGACTTGCTACCAATAAAGTTTCTTCAAGTTTTCTTCCCAAATTTTCCCCAGTCATTGCTGACCAATACCTCTTTATTTTTGTCAAGCTTGAGGAGGATAACATATGCTTGTTCTATAATTTTTCCTTCGGGCAAACCCATCGCTATGTTTTAACGAACCTAGCGATAGTGAAACTCATTCTTGTCTGTATGGACAAGTTTGTCGCTATTCGGTTTTAACGAGTTTAACGACAAAGATAACTCAGTCCTTTTCAATTTTAGAGAGTCTGAAAAGGGACGTAAAGAAAACGCCAATAATCATTTTTCGTCATATAATCCCTTGAGTCCGAAAAAGTATAAAATAATACAAAAGGGATGAATTTTTGGTAATTTTAACTAGCCGAACAAAACAAGTGCTCGATCTTTTTGTGTAATAATCCCTCGGGTCTAAAAAGATTAAAATCTAAAGGAGGTATAGCACTTCCGGTCACTTTAACGAGATGGAGAGGCCAATTGCTCAGCAATATTTTCATATTTTACGAGTCAGATGAAAAGAGCTTAAAGGAGACTCATTTTTCGAGGAACGAGTGATAAATTCGGGTAGCAGCTAATTCCAGGTAAGGTTTGGAATTTTCCAATCACGACATTGTCATAAGGATGGCTAACAGGATCACTCTTCGCAGCTGTTCCTCAAAAAGGGTAAACAATCAAATGGAGGTGAATGATCGGCCAATACAGAGTGGAGGTGATGATGAGAACATGACCAAGGCTTCAAAGGCTGATGATAATGCATTCACGATGGTTATTTACTAGAAATTGGTTCATTTTTTAATGAGCTTAAACTCTGGGGGAAAGTTTGCTCATTGCTTATGTTTATTTTTTAACGAGCTTGAATTCCGCGTTAAAACTGCTCGATGCGGGTTTATTTTTTGACGAGCTTGAACCTTGCGGTAACACTGGTCATGATAAGTTTGCATTCCCCCAGCATAATAACACAAATCGAGGTGCATGCGCTCCAAGCTTCATTGCATTCATTGCGGTGGTTGGAATGAAGGTTTACTTTTGAGATCTTTGAAAGACTTGACTTGGATTTTACGAGATCGTAATGAAAGACTTGATTTGGAAAGGGAGTTGTTTCATTTTTTAATGAGGTTGACACAAGATAGGAATTGTCCTCAGAATCCACCGTATTTACAGTATTTGATAGAAAATCAAAAACTGAATAATCTTCATGGTAATCCGGAAGATGGGAGCGATGGTGGTAATCTTCCCATGGTGCCTCTCCTATCATCATTGATTGAATGATTCCTTCGTCTGTAGAATGTACATGTGACCAAGGATCTGAAGAGGTGCCATATTCCTTAGACCTATCTATCCAAACACTCGATGAGCGTTGATTTGGGTTTGCCTCCCAGGCCAAGAAAATTGATTGCTACAATATTTCTAAAATGGCGATGATCCATGCTGACAAAATGTTTAGGAATCTTCCGAATCCATTAGATATAGAATATTTCATATTACAGGTTTCCACTGTGGCCACTTACACCAGATTACTCGGAGGCGGTAGGGCAAAAGTACCGATTAAGGCAGGGTCTTTTAGGAGGCCTACTCTAATATTTTGAAGCGAATGATTACTTCCATGGATCATTGGAATGCTTCCCGTAACTTGTGAACTGTTGGGGAGAAATGTTTGTTGGTCGACGATTGTAATTCCTCCTTGGAAGGGAAATGTAATCTTCCTGAAGTAGGTCGACACAACTGTGGCCATGGCATATATCTAGGGCCTTCCCAGTGGGATGTTGTAATCAAGGTTTCCGTCGATTACTTCAACATCAATTTCTACTGTTTTGCCTCCTAGTTCAACTTGCAAGTTACTTAAAATCCCGCATGGAGTTTATGATCGTCCATCAAATGATTTTAACGTCGTTTATGATCTCGACAAGGGTGGTGAGCCTAAATTTTTCTAGCAACTCATAGACATAATACATGTAGATGCTCCCTCATCAATAATTGTTCGATGAATAGTTTTGTTGAGGGCTTTCACCTGAATAAGGAAAGCTAGTTGAGCTGGTAACTGAGGGTCATATCCTTTATGATCAAAGGCCACAAGATTGGAATCCATTGGGTCAATCCCACCTATTGCTGATAATAAAGCTTGCTTTTGGGAGGGGCAATTTTGTGGTACCTCAAGTGTCGACATGGTGGACGACGATTGGGCCAAGTCCCATTCTATATTATAATGCTGTGCTGCTCTGGCACAAGGATTAAATGTCGATTTTTGTACTACTCCCTTTGGTAGCTTTATCGTTAGCTCAAGAGTGATGGGTGGCACAACTTCGGTCGAAGTTGTTGTCGAACTACTAGGTTGATCATTAGCCTTATTGTTTGATAGCTGTGGATTCCCGTAATCTTTATTCCTTGTCGATATCAAAGCATCATTTTGGTGCTTCGAAATGGACAGCATAAGTACCTAGGATCGGGAAGCATTGTCGCTAGCAACCATATTTGTTCCTGGATTTGGAAACGGATCAGTTAATACTGCCGAGGTTTTTGTATTCTTGAAGAATTTTCTAAGCTTAGCTTTATATGGACAATCTAATGTCCAATGATCCTCATCGCATATAAAGCATGGATGATTTGGTTTCCTATTTCCAGAAGGGTTTACAGAAGATTTTTAAGGAGATGACTCCTCTTGTTTCTTCTTCTTCCCTTTCTTTTTCTTCTTGCCCCCTAGTTGCTTGGTTTCTTTGCCTTTGTCAGTTGAGACGGAATTTACTTCCGAGGCGAGAAGTTCTTCTTTTGCATTTGGACTAGAAATCTCACGGGCCTTTTTAGATGTAGCCTTTGTTGATTTCGTGTCTGTCATACCAACCATGCCATCACCAGCGTGAGAGTCATTGTTTGATTTAGGAGGAGGAGGAACACAAAATTCCGGCCTGGGAGCGTTAGGGATTTTATCGTAGAGCATGCCAAACTGAGTATAAATCAAGTCTAAATATTGCGCACGAGCAATAACTTGCTCTTCAGTGATGACTCCCCCCTTTGCCACATCTTCTGTAATGGAAGGTAACAATGACTTAATAAACCATTCAGCTAAAAGCTGATCAGGAACATACATTTTTACCATTCTACAGCGACGTCGCCACTCATGAGTGTGATCAGATATGTGAGTGGTCGTCATTTGTTTGAAATTGGTAAGAAGTTTTGTTCCCCTTTTGTACCTTATGGGTAACTGAAAATGGGTTAAAAAGGTTGTGGCTAGGGTACTGAAGTTATCAAACAAAGCTCTAGGTAATTCAATATACCATTTTGCTGCCGGACCAATTAACGTTCTCTGAAAAAGGCAAAGCCTAATCGAATCTTCGTTTAGGGTGTTTGATGAACACCACAGATGAAATGTCATCACATTATTTGACGGATCTTCACCCGGATTCCCATTAAATTTAGGAATATCTGACAGAAGTTTATGCGGAATCGCTGGCCACCAAGGGGTGTAAGCAATTGGATCGTTCGTTAGCCAATTTAGATCTGGTAACTCTAAAGTCGCCACGAAGGGTAACTATTGATTCAGGTTTGGCGAAGCATACTCAAGATAAGATGGAATCACCTGGGTAGTTGGTCTTTGCATACCAGCATAATGCATTTGATGTTGGTAACTTTGATAAGGTTGATGGTCATAACCATTGTAGAATGGTTGATTTTGACCGTTTTGAATATATGGCTGCCCATTATTTGCAAAGATTTGTTGCTCAGATCCTTGGTAAACTTGTTGGAATTGCGGTTGTTGATATTGCACCAGCCATGGTTGTGAAGCCATGTGCTGTTGTCAATACTGGTTGTTTGACCAAAATGAGGCGTAATTATACCCGTTTGGGCCTGTGTCATTCCACTAGTTGGAAATTGCGGTTGAGCCGCAGGGACAAGAGGTTGTTGCATTACAACCTGAGAAACTTGAGGTTGGCATACAACAGGGAACGCTTGTACTTGTGACACCGTCACAATAGCTGGCATAGTTGGTATATTTGACATAGGTAAACATTGTTGCATCGAATATACAACTCTTGGTTGTTGAGGCAGTATTGGCACCCAACCGCTAGATGTAATTCCAGTATAACTTGAATTTTGTTGTGAACTCTCGTATGGTTTTCCCCCGGAGGAGACAATGAAAGGGTATATTTCCCCCCATACGGTGGTAATTGGGTACTCAAAGGAATGGTTTGTCCTTGAGGACCGGACTGCCTAAATTGACACCTTGAAGGATTAATTTGCTGAGACTCAACATAAGAGTTCCCAGATATTATTCTAGATGAACAAACGGGAACGGACCATACTGTCGAAATAGCCCCTGAGTGGGCCCCATCTAGCGATTGAGAGCTAGTTGGGACAGATGGTATGCCGGCGAACATTGTTGGAGTGACAGTAGGAAGTTCTGTCGTTGCTGTGTCGGATGACACAGTCCCAGATGTCAACGGTTGTTCAGACATTTCTAGTCTATCCAAAAGATTTCCTAGCGATTCTAGAGGAGCTTCTGATAACGGTAGACTAATTTCTGATGAAGAAGGATATAGGGTGATCCCGACTTTAAATTGCGATGGAAGATCCTCCACAATCTCTTCTATAGCAATCAGACCAGGTGGAAGAGGTAGAATGTCAGGTTCGTAAAATATTTCTGGTGCCGAAGAAGGTATAGAATTTGCAGTGATAGATTTTTGGGGAATAACACCTTCCGAATCAACCATAGATTGAGCTGGTTCAGTAATACAAGTGTTTACCTTCACACTAGGTTTAGCTCTACTGTCCTTTGGTGGCTGCGGAACTTCTTCTGTAAAGGAAGGGATACTAGAAATGTTTGGAGTAACCGGAGTCTCCGATGGTGTTGGGACACTTGTTCTAACTTTACCAGGGGATTTGGAACCGGTTAAATGAGTTCGCTTCGTCCGTAACAGTTTTGATTCTGGAGACAAAGACGGTTGACTCGTAAGCCTCCATGAATGACAGGGTTTCAATTGACTTTCTTCCACGATTGCGGATTACTCGATCAACTAAAAATCAAGGGGAAATATGTTTCCAAATTAAATGAATTTTTAGACACTTTGACACAACTTATTTTTTCAATTTTTAAGAGTCGAGAAAAAACAAAATATGACTCTAGTCACCTTTGATTTTTAATGAGCTTGAAGTGACAAGTGCTCAGATGGACCTTTTCCTTTAAGGAGTCTGAAAAGGAATGAAAGAGACTACTCTGGAAATCTAGATAGAGGGATTACCAAACCAATCTTAAAACTGTAGAATACTTTTTATGGTACGACAGTCAATCCTCCCGAATGCTGTGTTCAGTGCATTGCGATCGATAGGGCGGCAGACATGGCTTCCTATGGATAAAGGATAAAGCCTATTGTGGTCTCCCAATATATACTCAACGGTACGTGGGAGCACAAGTCCGTACTGGCACTTATCGTCTCAAAGTGGAGGAATCACCCAACCAGCAATGAAAACAACAGTTACCAGGCTTTACGACGCCGGAATACGTCTCTAGCCTAGACTTCTAAATGTTGTGCGTTAGGTTCCAAAGCATTTTTAGATTCATTAAATTTATTTTACAGTTGATCTTGCTTAAGAAATTTTCCTTTCAGGTTCACCGCATGATGTAGATATACAATTCCTAAAATGCAATCTAAGATGATAAACAATCGTTTAATCTTCTTTTTGCAATGAAAATCCTAGCTACTAAAGAAAGAGATATGATATTCTTTCAACATAGAGCAGAGAGCACACACTATATGCACTGTCCTAAATCAAACCAACAAACAGTCTAAATGCAAATGCACATGCATGTATTTGTTTTTAGCCTTCTTAATGTGTGAATGATAAAAAGAAAGCTAAGTGCAAATCTGAATTATTTTTCAAAGTGACATTACTAACAAGCTTCTTTTCAAGACAAAATGAAGACAATGACGACACTTTGCGATTTGGAATGGAAAACTTGCTTTCGACACTTGAAAAACTACTAATTCAAATCAAATACAAGAGTAACAGTGTAATCGACTATCGAGAACAATCGGATTCTCTTATATGACTGAAAACGACACTTGCGACACTTCCAAATCAAGAAACGACAGTCCAATTATGCTACTTCTTTGTAAAATAGAACTGAAAATGGCTCACAATACATAAAAACATTTACAGTTCTTTGCACAATGGAAGTGGAATAATGGCAAGGAAGGGGGTTTCCACAGAGGTATACTGACTACAGACAGCAAAACTCCTGAATAGAGCTGAAAAGAGTGAAGAAAAACCAAAGTCTGGAGGCAAAATTAGCCTTCTCTGATCGGCGCACCTGTTACACAGGGATTCCGGTATGCATCAAACTTACAGCACACGGGAAGTGCAATGCATACTGATATCCTTGAAGAGAGGGTGCAATGGTACAGTGCGAGACTTTTGATCCAGTTCTTGATCACAATTTGCAGCACAGTTCAGGGATTTAGGCCGAGCAAGTGATAATCAGTAAATAAATCACAGGGGTAGATCTAAAGAGGTTACTAGAGCCACCACAAGGGCAATTAGAGAGTTTGTAAATCGATTGTTCAGTTCATAAACAAAACCCAGAGATATACTGAAGCAGCATTGATCTACTTTGCATTTGCATAGCAAATGCAGTTCGAAGGCTAGCTGGCTTGACTTCAGGCTCCGTCTGTAAGTTTATAAAGCAAACAAATATAGACAAACAAAAAATCTATTCGCTCCCCAGCGGAGTCGCCATTTTGTTATCGGGAAATCTAGTGTCTATGCAGAGCTGCTAGTCCCACTAAGGCTGGTAGCTACCTTAGTAACAAACAAACTAAAACCACTTTCGTTTTCCTTTATAAAAAGTAGATAAGAGGGAAACAAAGGAGACCAACCTCTCTCTTGTGCTTGGTTCCTTGCTTGATTCCTCTCCCTTCTGATAGATCTTTGCCACTCGCTTCCTCGTCTACCCAGCTTCAAAGAGCACCTGTAGAATCAAAGCAACATAACACTATCCAAGAACAGAGATCTACTATCATAAACAATATAGGACCAAATATATATTGACCACACAAATGCATATATCATCAATCATACAAGAATGTGGAGGAAAACTTGAATAGCTTTATTAATAATCAAGAATAGCAAAGAGGATTACAACCAACTTTTCTGACCCAGCATCATCCTCTCAGCAAGAAAGCCCTTCATCACCTCATGAAAAGCTTAGATCACCCAACACTATGATGTTACACCAAGAAACCAACAGCACTTCCTTACAAGATACAAAATTCTAGCCTCCCCAACCTCTGGATCTCTGGGATGAGAGATCTATATATAGATATTTGCAGAGGTGTGAGTCAGCTCTGGGTTTTTGATTAATGTCTTCTCTCTGATGGTTCTTGATTCCACTTGGAGATCTCATTGATCTCTTACTCATCCTTGGGCGATTCTGAGAGGCAAGTGTCACAGGAGAAGTTTCTGGAAGATTCCATGATCATCCACCTCACAAACTTTCTCAGCCACTTGTCTATTCTCATCCATCGCACCCTATAGAAGGGATTTTCAATATGCATCGTACCTCCCATGTGCATTAGGTGGGATGCATCACACTTTGACCATGGAGCAGGTGAGATGGTCCAGTTTTGACTAGTTCTAAGTAGTTTTTCATGGAGAACTTTTGGGAGATGATGTAATCAGCTGACCTTGTACTTTTAGGGGATTGAACAACACTTTTAAGAACTTAGGAGCCCTTGGCTTATGGACATATTTGATTGGGGTTGCAATGCCCAAAAATTTCTATAACACCAACTTTCTGGCAATGAGCACAGAAATAATAGAGCCCTAACTTCATCATCAAAATTTACCCCTACAGAACTTAACTGACTTGTAACTGTATTAAAATCATTTAAATGGTCTGCAACAGATCCACTTTCTGACATCTTCATATTAAATAAACACTTCATAAGAAATACCTTATTTGAGGCCAAGGGTTTTTCATCTAGTTTGGCCAATGCCAACATTAAACCCTTTGTTGTCATTTCCTTTTAAATATTAAAAGCTGCCGACGCTGCCAAGCACAGCCGTATTGTTCCAAGTGCCTTCCTGTCGAGAATATCCCATTCCGTGTTTGTCACACTCGTCGGCTTCTTTGTCTTTCCGCTCCATGGTAAGTACAGATCTCTCTGATACAGATAATCTTCCATCTGCATCTTCCACAGCTGGTAGTTTTGGCCGTTGAATTTTTCAACCCTAAACCTACCATCTTCCGCCATTGCTCCCACTCGAACCAGGAACCCTTCTTTCTCCTACGAGTTTATCAGCCAAATAGACCTTCGGCTCTGACACCAGTTGTTAGAGAATTATATATTACGGATCAATGGAACACATAAAATATTACAGAAATATAAGCACAAAAAATGCATAAAACAAGAGAGACACAGATATACATGGTTCACCTAGCTTGGGCTACATCCATGGAGAAACAGCCAGTACTTCTTTTATTATATTATCCAGCAAACTAAAGAGATACAACCTACAGTAGATCTGCTGTAACACCCTCTTCGCTCTCAATCTCCTCCCTTTTCCTCACTCAAAATACAGATATAGGTAGACGCAATACAATTCCCTCATATATAGTGAGGGGTTGCCTTCTAGGGCAAAAAACCCTAAATTAAACATAACTTCTACCATTAGATCATCCGCCTAATGAACGACCCAGATTGACTAGAAATTACTGTACTTTTACAAGGCAATTTTACATCTATTTTAGCTTCGGGGGTGCTGCCCCTGAACCCCTGCCGGGGGACCACTGGTCCCCGTACCCCCCAGCCGGGGGGGATCAGCCGCCCCGAACCCCCGCAGGTGGGACAAGTCCCCTTCACATGGAGGGATGTACAGTCTTCCTGGGGTATACATCCAGCTAAGACCTTTGAATACAAAAGATAATCAGGCTCCACACCCAACACAAATTTAGTTAATGGGTCCTAGTTGACTAGAACTTTAACTGTGAATACCTTGAGGATACGAACTTGAATTTGAGTGAGATTCATGCTGTTGGAATTAGGATGACGAGCTCTTCTTTTTGGTTCTAGTTTGGATGAAATCCGAGAACTTTGATTCTTGAGCCTTTCCTAAGCCCACTTTTTTTCTAAGTTTGTTTAGAGCCCCTTGGATCATTCCTCTCGACTGAGGAGCATGAGACAGCCTGTAATCTTCTGATCCAGGTGGATATTGGTGGCCACCTACCAAGTCCACTTGGACCCCCACCATTTTTTCTTTCAGCTTTTCAGTTTCCTTAATTGTAGCACAGTTTACTATTTTTAGCAATTTTTCGGGTTCTGAACTTCCGGAGCTGTTTTGAGGCCCTAAACGACGTTTTTTGGGAAATCTGGGAGAAACATAGGTCCATGGACCGATGTTTCTCTTCCCAAAGTTGTATTTCTTGGATAGATCTTTCTAACAAGATATTGTGCATGTCAAATGAAGATTGTATACCAAAGTTACGACCCCGGGAAGTTGATGTACCAATTTACCCAAACGGGGCCCACAGTTTGTCGTTTCATCTTCTAGGGTTAGGTTTTTGGATGTTTAGGGTTTTCCATTGTTTCTCAACAATAAATAGGCCTTCGAGCTTCATTGTAAGACAGTTCAGAGGCATGTAGCCACCACATCTCTTCTCAGAGATAAGTAACCATCGCCCTCGCTGGTTTATTTCCATTTCTGTTTGTAAGCATATTACAGTATTTTACATTAATGAAATGAAGTATTATTTCCGTTGCATCTTTGTGTATATGGTTATCTCTATATTTTTTTGCATTCATGTTTAAATCCGGATCAGTGGTATCAGAGCGGTCTGCTTTTTTCTCTGTTTTTCTTTGCATGTCCCCAACGAGGTTGAGATATAAGGAGTTAGGGCTTTAACTGGTCGAACCTTTGTAAGACCAGCCTGGAAAATCCCAACGACCTCCCATGGCGAATGAAAAGAAAGATGATGGGGCAGGAGATCCTATCAAAATCTTGCTCGAGGAAGCCCTCGAGCGACAAAGGAATGCGATGATGGACAACTTTGCCCAGATCCTTCAGCGACTACTGAGGGGCGATGCATCAGCTTCCAACAGCTACTCTAGAAATGCCACACCATTTAAGGTACAAGTTAATTTTGAAATCCCCATATTCGAGGGTCAGATAGACACAGATGTCATCGATAAATGGTTAAATCTGTTAGAGTGTTATTTTTCTGTTCATGATTTTTCCAGTTAGGAAAAGATTATTTTCACTCTTCTCAAAGCAGCCCCCCACGTCAAGGATTGGTGGGAAACCTACTATGAGCAGAAGGATGAAAGTACAGGCTCACTATTTTCAGCTACACCCACTTGGAATTCATGCCGGGATGCCCTCAAGGAGCAGTATTACCCTGTCGAAAGATATGAGGATCAATACATAAAGTGGACCACGCTACGGTAGGGAAGGGACCAAGCCATGTCGAAGTTTACCAATATTTTCCATACCCTTCGCAAAAAGTTGGGTATCAAGGATTCTGAGCAACCTTTGGTACTCAAATACCGCGGCTGCCTGCACAAGTACATCCAAGAAGAAACAGAGTTCCTAAACATCTTCTCGCTCGACACGACATACCGATATGTCATCAGGGTCGATAAAAAGTTTAAACAGAAGAAGTGAGACTTTGGATCTATGAATCCGAAGCAAGGGAAAGGTGCCCTCAAACCGCAGAACAAAGGACAAAGCCAAGGTGAAATGACCCAAGACAACCTACCAAAGCTGCAAGAAAATAACAGCGCCGTGAAGCCAAAAAAGGACATGGGAAAGTGGTGTGAGTTCCATAAGAGTTCCACTCATAACACAAGTGAGTGTCGGGCCAAGAAGTCATTGGTGGCTGAGCTAAAGGTTTCAGAATCAGATGCATGTTCTGACTCTGAGTCAAAACCTGACAAGGGGAATGACAAAGGGAAGCGGATTGTCGATTCGGAGCCCAACGCCACCATTACCACCACAAAGATCCAAAAGGAGGAACTCGAAGATCTAGAGGAGGAGGAGCGTCTCTTCCACTCCCAGATGTGGGTAAAGGGTTCCCTGTTATAGTTCATTGTTGACAGTGGGAGCCAAAAGAACCTCATTTCGGCAGAGGTCGTGAAGCGACTAGGCTTATCGACCACAACACATCCATAACCGTACACCATTGGGTGGCTTCACCAAGGACGGGATCTTCGTGTGAGCCAACAGTGTCACCTTCCATACAACATCAAGCCAGGCTTCGCGGATGATGTATTGTGTGACATTCCTCCCCTTGAAGTTTGTGATGTATTATTAGGACAACCATACTTGTGGAAGCAACATCCTGTGTATGAATCAAGGCCCTGTGATGTTATTGTTCATTTGGGAAATAAGTTGTACAAGATACCAGAGGTAGCACCACCTACTGCCATCTCTTTGGTTACTGCAAAACAATGCAGTAAGCTCACTTCCAAAACCTAGAAATTTGTTTTCCTCATGATACACCCTCAAGGAAAGAAGAATATAGTGGCCACGACCTCCAGACAGGTCCCCTTCGCATGAAAACTACAGATGGACAAAGTCGTGAAGGAGTACGAGGACATCTTCACCTCCCCCGCAAGGGTTCCTCTACACTGTCAGGTCAAGCACTCCATCGATTTGACCCCAGGTGTGCCACTGCCCAATGGGCCAAACTATCGGTGCTCCGTTCTGGAGAATGATGAAATCAAGAGGCAGATTCAAGAGCGGCTGTAGAAATGTCACAGCTGTCTAAGTTCATTGCCTTGTGGGATCCCAATCATATTGGTATAGAAGAGGGATGGGACTTGGAGACTCTGTATTAACTATCGGGCGCTGAACAAGATCACTGTCCGTAATAGGTACTTGATCCCACGGATTGATGACCTCCTAGACCAAATGAAGGGGGAAAATATTTCAACAAGATCGATTTGAAGTCAGGATATCACCATGTACCAATCAAACCCTTCGGTGTGTGGAAGACTGCTTTTAAAGCCAAGGAGGGCCTTTTCGAATGGTTGGTTATGCCTTTCGAATTGATGAATTCTCTTGCAACCTTCATGAGGCTAATGGATGACATCTTGTTGCCATTCACCAACTCATTTGTAGTGGTATACTTGGTTGACATTATGATCTTCAGCTAGAGTTGGGAAGAGCACCTCCACCACATCCGACAGGTTCTCCAAACACCGCGACAACACAAGTTATGTGCCAATTTGGAGAAATGCACTTTTGGCATGACCCAGGTTCAGTATCTGGGATACGTTATTGATGAACAGGGGGTGCATGTGGATCCATCCAAGATCCAAATCATTCAGGATTGGCCATCTCCAACCACTCTGATAAAGCTCCGCAGCTTTCTAGGTCTTTCCAACATCTACCGCAAGTTCGTGTTGGGATTTTCTCATATCATTTGGACCTTGAGTCAATTCTCCAAGGGAGGATAGAAAGCAAAATTCTTTTGGTCTAAATCTTAGCACAAGGCATTTGCAGAGTTGAAAGATCGCCTCTGCTTGACACTAGTGCTCACATTACCAGACTTGCAACAACCATTTGAGGTTAAGATAGATGCCTCTGACTATGCTATTGGGGTAGTCCTTACTCAACATGGGCATCTAGTGGCATATCACAGTGAGACACTTTCAGACACAGTCCAAAAGTATCCCACTTATGACAAAGATATGTATTCCAATGTGCAGGCTTGTCGACAATGGAAGCATTACATTTTGGGGAATGAAATGGTCATCCACACAGACCACCGACCCCTGCAGTTCATACAGACCTAAGGGAAATTGCAGAATGATCACCATCAGAGGTGGTCCACATACCTACAACATTCCATTTGAATATCAAGTATAAGAAGGGCAGCACCAGTAATGTTGCAGATTGCCTCAGTCGACCACCGATCATGGAATTAACCATCGTGCTTAACTCTTGTGGGCATGAGACTTCTGATTGCCCACTTCTCTACAAAAGCAACCCAAAATTTGGCCACACATACCAGACACTCTTGGAGGTTCATCATGTTCTAGATTTTCACCTTGAGGATGCCCTGTTATGCCACTTAGGTCACCTTTGTGTTCGTTCAAGTGAGTGTGCCAATATGATTTGGGAAGCACACTACAGTTGGGCTGTTGGGCATTTTTTTGTCAAGAAAATGGTGGAAGTAATGCAAAAGTATTTCTATTGGCAAAATCTTCGATAAGATGTCGAAAAGTACATCAGATCATGGACTGCTTGCGCCATTGCCAAACCGACCATTAAGAAGCAAGGCCTCTATACCCCGCTACCTACCCTAAGTCGACCTTGGGAATCCATATCCATGGATTACATGTCAGGCCTTCCTTCCACTGAGCATGGAAACGACTGTGTTTTTGTGGTTGTCTACAGGTTCTCGAAGATGGCCATTATGGCGGCTTGCAAGAAGAATATCACAATAGAAGCCACTGCTAAACTCTTCTTTGAACGCGTGTGGGTACACTTTGGGATCCCACAGTCTATCATCTCAGATAGAGACAACAAGTTCCTCAGTACATTTTGGTCCAGTCTCTGGTCGATGCTGGACACCAAACTCACTAATTCCACAACCTTCCATCCTCGAACTGATGGCCAGACAGAGGTTGTCAACAGGATGATCGTACACATTCTGCGCATGTACAACTCAAAGCATCCACACACATGGGACAAGAGCCTCCCCTATGTTCAGCACAACCACAACCAGGCTCTCCACAGCTCGACTGGACACAACCCTTTTCAGGTGGGCTTGGGATTCCAGCCACTATGTCTGATTGATGTGGCCATGCCATTTGCAGCTACTCATGCAGATTCGCTCATGTCCAGTCTGAAACAGATAAGGAAAACAAAATCATTGAGCACATCCAACATATTCGCCAGCAGGTCGATGACATTCTAGAGAAATCAAATGCGAAGTACAAGCAGTGGCATGATCAACATCGGGTGCCACACAAGTTTCAGGTGGGCGACAAAGTCTGGTTGCATTTGCAAAAGGAACGCCTTACTAGAGCCTATCAGAAACTCAGACCACTCTAATATGGTCCTTACACCATTACCAAGGTTGTGGGAGACGATGAATTTGAGCTTAGCATTCCTCCATTCTTTGGCCTTCACCTAGTGTTCAATGTGGACCGCCTTCAGCCATACTTTCCACCATTACTAGACACATCCAACATTGCAAAATAGTTCACACCCACAGAGCTAAATCCAGATTGCATGGAACAACTTGCAACTTATCAGATCATGGACACATAGATCAAGCACACTCACCAGCAGAATATCCAACTGTATCGAGTTGTCAAAGCAGGCCAACTCCTTCACCAGGGACCAAGTTGAGTAGAAGTTTCCTGATCTCATGGAGGAACTCAATGCAATGGGGACCATTGCTTCGTAAGGGGGGGAGAATGATCCAGGTGGATATTGGTGGATACCCACCAAGTCCACTTGGACCCCCACCAATGTTTCTTTCAGCTTTTCAGTTTCCCTAATTATAGCACAATTTACTATTTTTAGCAGTTTTTCGGGTCCTGAACTTCTGGAGCCGTTTTGAGGCCCTAAACGAAGTTTTTTGGGAAAACTGGGAGCAACATAGGTCCATGGGCTCTTCCCAAAGTTGTAGTTCTCAGATAGATCTTTCTAACAAGATATTGTGCGCGTCAAACGAAGATCGTATGCCAAAGTTATGAACCCGAGAAGTTGATGTATCAATTTACCCAAATGGGGCCCACAGTTTGGCGTTTCATCTTCTAGGGTTAGGTTTTTGGATGTTTAGGGTTTTCCATTGTTTCTCAACAATAAATAGGCCTTAGAGCCTCATTGTAAGATAGTTCAGAGGCATGTAACTGCCACATCTCTTCTCAGAGATAAGCTACCATTGCCCTAGCTGGTTTATTTCCATTTATGTTTGTAAGCATATTTTAGTATTTTACATTAATGAGATGAAGTATTATTTATGTTGCATCTTTGTGTATATGGTTATCTCTGTATTTTCTTGTGTTCCTGTTTAAATCTGGATCATCTTCTATACTCCCTTTCCTGCATAACAAGTGCATTAACATGCTACACTTCCTTCTCCTTCACCTTTGTTCTTTAGAGCCATAAATGATGAACCAAAACTTGCATCTAATGAAAACCTGTAGTACATCTTGTGAAATACATGTTCTTTTACAAGACCAAACATGACCCAAGAAAAACCCCCATACTTTCCAAGAGTTTGTAACACACACTTCAATCAAGTTTACATCAAAATCATAACAGAAACCAATACCCCAGCTATCAACAAAAGGCCAAAATAGCATGTTTCTTTCATAAGTGATGGAAAACACAACATCAATTTTACAATCATTTCTCAACATATAATTTACAAAATGCACCCATGAAAAGCTACTATATCTAAAAAAACCATCTTTCACTCAACAAAGTGAATGGGTCAACTCTGTTAGGATATTCCGACACATAGGAAATAGTTAAGTTCAACTTGGTCTAGTATAGAGTTAGGTATAGAGTTAGGTAAAGTGTGTTTCTTTACCGTTGTACATTTTGTAACTTACAATCCGACGGTCACGATATGTAGTGATCCGACGGTTCACTCTCTCCTCGGTATTACCGACACTTGATCCGTGGCTTGACACCCGATTGGTCCATGAGTTCTATTTAAAGCGCATGGAGGGTCATTGTTCGGGTAATCCGTGCATGAGAGAAGCTTATGTAAATTTTCATTCTTTTGATTAATAAATTGCCTGTAGTAGCCACGTTGGCGCAGGCCGTGGACTGTTTCCCTCTTTGAGGGTTTTAACCACGTCAAAAATACTGGTGTATTGATCTGTGATCTGGTTGTGAGCGGTGTCCTTTTGGTGTTCTTTCTGAGGAACTTACCCTGTAAATTCCTACAAACTCCCTGTGGCAGATTCGCTTGTTGAACATCTTCACCAGCTAGTTCCTTCATAGGTGATTTGTGGGCATGGAATATCTGACATGTGGATCTTTGATGTCCATCCTTGTTGCAGTGACTACAATGATTCTTTCTCCTCCAAACTTTCTGGGTCCTCTTGGAACGATTATTCCTAGTGCACCTCTGATAAGAGTTCGTGGAAACCTCACTATCACTGGAATGTGATGAGGTGCTTCCATCATCCATTATTGGTTGGTCACTTGTTGTCTTGGAGCATTCTCTAACCTATTTTTTGACATACCCAAGTCCTACATAATTGATGGGAGTCACAATTCCCTAGCCATTAATGTCGAGGCCCTTTCCTTGATACCCCATTTTTTCAACAATTTTGATCTAATTCTTGTATTATGTTTCTCAAAATCAGTGAAATCATCATCATAAAAAGAACATGAAATTGAAGAATCATTGTTTACCTTAGGCTTGTTATGCTACAACTTTTCCAAGGCCTCCTCCTTGGCTTGTAGTTGATGCTACAACCTCTGTTTCTCCTTCTCTGCTTCTTGTAGGAGTCTTCTTAGTTCAACATTATCAACTTAAATGCTTTGGTTGATCTCTTCGATTTCTTGGAACCATGCAATATTTGGTGTCCTCCTTATTTTTTGCACAACATCTGCTGAAATGTTTGTCTCATCGCCCGAATCAGAAGCCAAGTCGACAGTTCCATCTTCTACAATCCTAAGAGATGCAATCTTCATTTCATCACCTGAGTTTGATCCCAAGTCATTTGGTCCAATACCTGGAAATCCTGCAGTTGTGATCTTCTCATCATCCTCTGATTCAGATGCTTGGTCTTTTGCAGAGTTGAAACTGTCTCCTGCTTCTCTTTTATGTCATTCCTCTTTGGCCTCAATTTTGGATGCATTTTCTAGCAATTCTCCTCATCATGCTCTTATGTATCATGATGATTACAAGAGGTCTTTTCTTCATTCTCTTAGTTGTTGTTGCCCTCTTTGGGTGGTCATCTTGCTCATGCTTCCCCATGCTTTCAAGATGTACAACCTTCACACTAGCTTCATTAAGGGTTTTAGGTTTAGATAATAACAATGAATGACGCAAATATCCATGCAATGAGCCAATTTATTCCATCAATGTTTCAAGAGAGTCTAATGGAACTTTCAATGCTAATTCTTGTTTCCTAAACCCCTCTATAAAGTTTTTAGCATTTTGACCTTTACCTTGTTTCAAATGTTTCCATTCCATCATGGCCTCTTGTTTGTAATCCAATGGGTAAAACTGTCCTCTTAAAGCATAAACAAACTTAGACCAAGATGAAATAAGTTTACTTCTACTCTTACCATGTTTCTGCAGCTTGCCTTCCCACCAGACGAGAGGAGTGCCACTCAGTCAAAGGATTGCTAGCTGGATCTTGGCTTCATCTTCTTTGATTCATTGTATGTAGAAATATACTTCAACCTGTCTGATCCAATTATCTATCTTTTCTGTATTAGATTCTCCACTAAACATAGGTAAATAAAACTTGACATCCAACTTGAAAAAGTGTTTTTTATGAGTTTTTATACCTATAGAATTAGAAGAAGAGGAAGAAAAAGGACTTTCGTTGGAAGATGGAGAGGGAGGTTCATAAGGCTCTTGTCCTCCTCCTTCACGATTCAACGAGGCATGATCATCTGGTCCTTCCTTCTTCTCTGGTTTCACCATTGTCTTCTCATACTCTGGAAACGAATTGTCCACTTTTTCTGCCATGGCATAGAAGGCCTTGTGATAGTTTCATTCTTCCTCTAATCGAGCATCTCCATCTGCCATTTTTCCTCTTCGTGCTACATGCCCCACTTTTGCATAAAAGGACTTAAGTTTTCCTTCACCTCTTTGGAGCTTCGCCCTGGTTATCATACACTTGCAATTCACATCAACAGAAGACCCACTCTGATACCAAACTTGATTTGGATATTTACAGTTCAAAGATGCATACAAAATTGCATTTAAAAGGGGCATGTAACCATAAGATGCATAAACATAAAATAAGAAAAAATAAACAACAACCATGAGAAGAAAAAACATAAACAAGTTGATAACAAAGTTCAACAGTGTGGGTTACATCTCTGGGCCCTCCCCAATGCTGGGAGGCCTCTTTCATTAATCTTCAATGGATTCAAATTACATGGATGTACAAAATACGGCTTATACCTCCACTTCCAAGGATGGCTTGAAAATGCACACCTCTGCTAAAGAAATGGATTGCACCATTGAATTCCTGGCAATAAATTGTGAAAAATAATTGTAAACTCAAACCCTTTCTGGCTCAGTCAAAATATGGACCCATGGAATCTCAAATATTCCCCAAATATTCCTTTTTGGAGAGGGGCAAAAAATCCGTTGCTCAGATGAAAAATTTGACTACACCACTGCGCTCATTGTGAAAACTGATTAAAATGAGTATAAAGTCAGCTTGGTTCGACAACTGTCAAAATTTGGCCCTTAGGGAATCTTTTAGATTCCTCACGATTCCACAAAGATTCCACTATACAATTTGACTGAAGATATGTTGCTCAGATGAGGAAACCGATATCGCCATCGCACTCCTTGTGAAATTCAGAGAAAAATGAGTATAAACTTGATATACTTACGCCTTTATAAAAAATAGGCCTCCAAGGGAATCTTTCAGATTCCTCATGACTCCCTGTGTTAGGTTTCTATGCCTCGTTTTGCGTGATCATGTTGGGTTCTTCTCTCCTATAGTATCAGTTTTTTCCCTTGTGTTGGGTGAATGGAAAATTCGAATTTTAAATATATTTGAGGCTGACAGATTTATCAATGCCAACCGTTGGCACAATGGTTGAATTGAGGTGGTGATTTTGCATGGGACCTAGGTTCAATACCCTGTGGGTCTGTGCATTATTTTTTTGTGTGGGATGGTGGTGTAAATTATATATATATAAACAAATTAGTTAAAATTTTCCTGTAGAATTTTTTGGGTCACTGTTTTTTTTTAAGTAGGCAATAATTTCCCCCTTCTGATGCCAAAATTTGTCACTGCAATGTGTCATTTTGTTGCCTAGTTAGTGGCTTCCAAATTTGGCGATACCCTCCAGATTTGACGACCCTCCAAATTTAGTTAGCAACTTGCTAAATTTAGCTAATGGGGCTTAGTTGACCACAACTTTGACCATGACTATATTGAGCATACGAACTCGGATTTGAGTTTCATTCACGTCATTGAAATTAGGATGATAAGGTCTACGTTTTGGGTTTGGTTTGGATGAAATCCAAGAACTTTTATTTTTGAGCCTTTCCTAAGTGCTCTTTATTTTCTAAGCATCTCTGGAGCTCCCTGAATCAACCTATCCACCACAACCATGATAGAATCATGTTGTCTAGATGTCCAATGAAATGACCTCCCATTTCCACTCTAGAATCAGAATCGACTATAGTAATCCACTTGGATGCTTACACTCTAATTTTACCTATTGACAATCCAAGCACCTAGCCACAAACTCTACCACTTACTTCTTCAAATTCGGCCAATAATAAAACTTCTTCACCGGTATCAATGTCTTTTGATATCTTGGGTGACCTAAATATGGTTTAGTAAGAAATTCTCTCGAGATAAGCTTCTTTAGCTCACTTTCATCTGACATATATATCTTGTCCCTAAATCTGACCAAACCATCTGTTGTGAGATGATATTCCACATCCTAATCAATTGTACCCCATTGTAACCTATGCATAAGCTCCCTATACTTGTCATCCTGATGTCCTTCCTATATTATCTGTTCCTGTAAATATGTCCCATAGAAGCTCATAGTTGCTATGTGATTTACCTGTACTCTGCCACTAAGAGCATCTGCAACCCTATTCTCTTGACATTTAATGTACCTGATCTAAAAGTCAAACTCACTGATTGTGTCCAACCATCTAGCTTGTCTGGAATTCAGGTTTGGTTGGTAAAATAGATATCTCAATCCACTATGATCACTCATCCATTAGGGGAGTTTTGAGGTCTAAAATGGGCCTCCTAAGGAAATTATAAAATAATAGTGGAAATAATAATATAATATTAGATTACATCATCAAATTTTAGAGTGAAAAAAGAAAAACTATTTTTTCAACACGTATTTTCAACTTATCTCCCTATGGGTTTACTCAAATTTTGAGCGGAAACACTTATTGGATGCAAAATTTGATTCTCATCCAAGGAGTACCCATGTTGCATACTTTCGATGGACCCTGCTACATGAAAAATGAGAAATACATGAAAAAACGTGATTGCAATCACGTTTTTTTCATGTATTTCTCATTTTTCATGTAGCAGGGTCCATCGAAAGTATGCAACATGGGTACTCCTTGGATGAGGAATTAAAATTTTCATCCAATGAGTACTCTCGCTTAAAATTTGAGTAAAACCTTAGGGAGATAAGTTGAAAATAAGAGTTGAAAAAGCAGTTTTATTATTTTATTATTTTTTAATCTTTTTACTTTTTTACTCCAAAAATGGTGAATCATCCCCATGGTTGACATCATCATCTTGAATCCTATTGGTTCTTATAAATTTTATTTTGGTTGTACATTTTTCTTAGGAGGCCCATTTTAGACCACAAAATTCCCCTAATGAATACAAACCTCTTGCCAAGAAGATAGTGCCTCTAGATCTTCAATGCATGGATGATCACTGCCAACTCAAGATCATGCGTCACATAATTCATCTCATGCTCATTCAGTTTCCTTGATTCATAGCATATTGCATGTCCTTCCTGCATCTGGACTCCACCAAGTCCTCTCTTTCAAGCATCTGTACATACCACAAAGTCTTTGTCTAAATCTACAATCTTTAGAACTAGAGAATTTGTCAACAACTGCGTCAACTGCTCAAAATTGATTGCACATTCCTCTATCCATTCAAATTTATTACCTTTCCTCTGCAATGATATAATGGGATAGTGTTGACGGTGCTGGACCCACCAACATGTAAGGGGATCTCCCAGGTAAGAAGTCCCAATTAGACCTCAGACTATTTGGTGTAGGAGTCCCAACAGTGGGTCGTACAGTAATGCCTTGACCACGATTTCGCACAGAGGTAAGTAAAATAACTCTATTGGTAGAAAAGGTGTGATAGCTGCGGCGAGCCAAGGAAGGTGCATGAGAGGTTCTAACACACTGAGGGTGACGTGAGTGTGCCCCTTGGAAACCTCTAATAGTATGTGGCTTGGAAGGGAACACACGAGCGAAGATGCATCACAAGCTGGAAAACAAGTTAGTGAGAAATCCAGAGTGATGGTTAAATCAACAACACATTTAAGAAAGATTCATACATACTTATACAGAATAGTGCATACATGCATGCGTAAGCAAACAAATACATATATCATTTAGAGTAAACCAGATAGCATAAAATACAATAAAACATATGCATGAAACGTGCTAGCTCTGTTATATTAAGTGTAAGTTCTAGTCATACAATACATCCATGTCCAACCACTAGTTTCAATAGTGGAACGTTATATCCGCAACCACCTGCTCCTCCAAATAGATGTACTAGCTCTGCGCAGTGGAGAAGCCAAGCCTCGTTACGATACTATCCAAGCTTTCTCTAAGATACTCCTATCGAAGCTTGGTTGACCAAAAGCCTTTACAACGAGTTATGAGGTTCTATTTATAGAAAAGGGTGGGGTGACCCTTGGCATCCCCCTTTGTGATAGTTCATCTACCCTCATGACTCTTCATCTACTCTATGACTGTTACATCCAACTATTGACACTTGAAATTCCACTTGACACGACGTTACATTACAATGCACATGTCCTCATGTGAGACAAAATGGTTTGAGCAAGCCATGCAAAACATCACTGACACTCGATCCATTGTGGTGAGACCAACTCTTTGACATGTTTGTGATGGTGAAGGTGGTGAGCTGATGCCAAGCTTGGTCATTCGTGATGGTGTGCATGCACCCCACGGTGATATCTTGTTGAAACGAACTCTTGCCTCCGTTGCATCCCGGTGCATTGGTGTGGCTCCTTCATCCAACTCATCTGCTAGCATGCGCATGGTCTTCTTGGTGCAACCAAACCGGAAACACACTAATGCATAATGTCCGTGTTGATCTTCCAATGTGTGCTAGTGGTCATACGCATCAACTGTCAACTACATGATCAGCTCCAGTCAGACTTGCTTCTTGTCTTCACCTTGGTGAGTGTTCTGAATGGGTTGGATTGCATGCATGCGCATAATGTCATGCATACTGTTGAATCCCTTGCATGCGATCAACAACACTTCTCACCATGTCTGATCCGTGCCATCTACTAGGATGGATCTATAACATGTATGGGCGTAATTTCATATATGAGTGCATGTTGTGCCTCCTCCTGTTCCTGTTCTTGCTACAACTCATTCGCTTATCTGTACAGCTCATGTTCTTCCTTAAGTTGCTGCTTCAGCACATGTAACTCCTTCTTTGTTCCATTCTTTATCTTCGTGCGATCGTGTCATCACCTCATAGCCTGAGTCTTCAAAGTTGATTTCATCATCAGTGGATCTGCTTGAGCTTGCAACTTTGTTCCTCCTCCATGTTGTCAAAAACCTTCCTCTTGCATTCGTTGCATCCGGTATGCTACCTTCAACTACTGTTCATGATGTTTCTTGCTGTGATGCTGCTGTTGGCATATCTTGATGTCCTTGTCTACGAAAAACTTGATTTCTTCATCAGTAGGCAAGCTCATAGACACTTGATCGACTGCATCCCCAAGTGTGCTCTGAACGGTGTCTTCGACTTTGCTCTCTTGGAAACCATTGTACTTGTGCTGCTGAGAGGTAGATGAACACCTGCGATACCTAGAAACATGGCAACATTCATGGAAAGAAATCTGTTAGTCAAAAACCAAAATGAACTTGAGAAATGACTTGCAACATACCTGTGTGATTGATCATGAAGGTCACTCAATTTTGACCAGGAGGTCGAGAGAATGAGTGCCAAATCTACGCAAGGCATAGTCGGGGCTACTGGGTAGTTGGCTGACTACTGGAACTACGCAATGCACAGTCTGGTCTGGCTATTGACTGCTGGAATTTCACAATGTGCAATCTCAGTTGGCAATGGTTACAGGCTCAGTGACTGCATTGCGCAATTCTCTGGGCCAGCAGTTATTGTCCCCCAGATTTGCACAAAGCAAGCCTGGAGAACAGATCTGGGGAAAAAATGTGCATTTCTGGAGAGGAAGACAGAGCCTTCCCTCCTAGGATTATGCAATGCTGATTGGGTCAAGCAAATTCTAGGCTTAGGCTACCTAGACTCGCTGACGAGAAACTGAATGCAAATGCACGGCGCTGCTGAGTGTAAGCATAAGTGAATGATCATGCATACAAATGGTGAATGACATATTTAGAAAATGGAACAACATGCATGTGAATGAGGCAATTCGTCAAATCAACGACCATTCGTAAAAAAATAGTTTCATGCATGCGAAAATAGTGAGATGTTAATGAAAACTGAAACGGTGCTTATATAAGCTAGTATGTATCAAAACAACAACAAGTGCTCACTGAAATCAAGAAGACAACATTCATACAAAGTGAAACACAAAAAGTTCCAGAAATGCAACACAAGACATGGAAAGCAGGCTTACCCCAAAATAGTTGAGATGAATGTGCCGACAACTCCTAGATGTGATGTGGGATGTTAGAGCTGCGAGGTTGATGTGAGGAATGAGGTATGCAACATTTGGTTGATGAGTTTTGATAAAATTGAGGTTGTGACACACATGCCATAAATCTAGGGAAAACGATACTTGTTGGGAGGTTTCTGAAATGATCCTTGCATGTAACCTCCAACTGCCAAAAATATATCCCTGAAACAAGGGATGCCTTTACATGCTACCTTGGGATAAGCAGCCCATGCATGCAAGTATGTTTTCCTCGGTCCTGGAGGGAACCAGTCAACTCAGCTGCACATGCAAGAGGTTGCTCAATCTGCTGGGAGAAAATGCGCATTTCTAGCTCAGAGCTGGGCTATCTGCTAAGAATATTTGCACAATTTTTGGGCAGAGTAGCTGGCTACTGCCCAGATTTGTGCAAGTTTTGGGCTGAGAAGCCCAGCTGGGAAGGATTGCACAATTTTCTGGGTGAATCTTGCCCAGTAGTATTACGCAATTCTGGGGCCCAGCAGGCTGCCAGTCAGGATTGCACTATTTATGGAGGGAAGGTTGTTTTCCCTCAAGATTTGTGCAAATTCTTAAAGGAGCTGCTCAACCTGCTGCTGGACCAAGTCTGGATGAATAGCCTGTGAGGGGAATGCATCAAGGTTTGATCGACAGACTTTCTTTCTGCAAGAAAATCACTGGAGCTTGTGTACTTGACAAAGCAAGACATGCTACTGTGAAGGTTGGTACGGAGGCTCCAAAACAAATCTAAGGAAAAATTTTGGAGGGTGGTTGTAACCACTACTGTTATAGACATTTTTGTGGCTTACAGCTTTGAGCATGAAATGTCCATAATCCAAGGGATCCAAAGTTCCTAAAAGTATTGTTCCTACCCCTAAAGGAACAAGGTCAACCAATGACAGCTTCTCCCAGAAGTTCTCCACCAAAAACCACTCAGAACTAGTCAAATCAGGATCAATTCAGATGCTCTACTAGCTGCCTGCGTTGCAATGCACCCCAGTACACTAGCTAGGTGCGTTGAAACGCACCTAAATGCACTACCAGGGTGCGCTGAGCGAGAAATGCCAAATGGCAGTGTCATTCCGCGAGGTGTACAGACACTGGAAGCTTCCAGAATCTTCCTCAATGACACTTGCCTCAATGAATTCGACCAGTGATGAGTAAGAGGCTCTCAGCCTCCAAGTGGAAGCAAGAACTGACAGAGAGAAGCCACAAGTCAAAACATAAGCTGACTCATCCTCTCTGCTTACATCTATATATGGATCCCTCATCCCAGAGATCCAGAGGCTGGAATTTTGTACTTTGCAGAGAATTGCTGTTGGTTTGAGATTGAGATTAGTGCATTGGGTGATTTATGCTTTGTTGGAGGAGAGGAAGGGATTCCTTTGCTGGGAGGTAGATGCTGGATCGGGACTCACTTGGTTGTATCTCCTCTTGGACTTTCTTATCATATCAATAAAACTATTTGGGTTTCTTCTACATGCTTGTATATCAGTGATGTTTTGTTGTATTTGCATGTTTAGCTTAATCTGATCCTGAGCTTTTTATGAATGTAAATCTATATCTTCGTGTAGTTTCTCTCTTCTGTGATCTTGCAGGAATTCGGTGAAGCTGGGCCGGTAAGGGAGCAGGGAGCTGGGAGCTATTGAAGAGAGGAGCGATTGGATCAACAAACTAGCAAAAGACACAGGTTAGTTACATCCTTCCTCTTCATTTACACTTCATAAAGAAGAATACTCAAGTAGTTTTCCTTGTTTGTTGCTAAGGCACTATCACACCTTAGAGTGGGATAGGGGCGTTCTAAATGGATACTTTTCCCAACAACAAATTGGCGACTCCACTGGGGATCGTATCTAGTTAGTTTATTTGTGTTTTTAATGTTGTTCTTCTCATAAACTTAGGAGTGGAGAATCAAACTACATTTGCCATTTACAAATGCAAAGTAGAGATCTGCTACTCTATTCCATTTACTGGGCCTGTTTATGATCTGAACAGCTGATCCACAAATGTGCTAATTGCCCTTTGTGATAGCTCTTAGTCCTCCTTTAAATCATCCCTCTAATTGTACCTTATTGATAGCTTTTATCCGGCCAAAAACCTTAGATCAAACTGCAAACCGTGACCCAGAACCCGGAGACAATTCTCATTTCTGCTTCAGCGCAGGCTCTGTGAAGAGGTTCTGTATTTCAACACAGGTCCCAAGAGGGCTACCTGTGCTGCAATTCAGTTTCTCTGTGCAAGGGGTGCGCTGATCAACCTTTGCCTTGTGCAGCTGTGGTTCTTTGCTTCTTTTTGCTCAGTTTTATCTCTGTTTTTTGCAGCCTGTTATCAGTGTGTGTACCTATCTAAAACCCCTTTTCTTTGCCTTAATTCCACCTCAGTTGTATAGAAGAAACTGTATTTGTTTTTGTGTATTTGTTACATCATTTGCAGTTTCCCATTACAAAAGTAAACTAGTCATACTGTCGCCCTTAGATCTAGACCTGTCGTAAGTGTCATTTTGATCTTAGGAGTGAGTTTGTTTGCTGTTCATAGTTGATTACGCTTTTACTTTTGTCTTTTGGTTTGAATTTATGAATTTCTAGTGTCGAAACAAGTATTTACTTCAAAATCATAAAGTGTCGTAATCGTCTTTTTGGATTTCAAAAAGAAACTTGTTTGTGTTTTCACTTGAAATCGAATTCAAATTTGTACAACAGCTTTCTTTTTAGGCATCAATATTAAGAAAGTGAAAACAAATACATGCATATGTGCATTTTCATTTTGACAGTCTGTATGGATTGATTTAGGAAAAGTGCATTTAGGTTGATCTTTAGGTTGAGAAAATGGAGCCTACCAACCAAGGAATTCCCCTTGGTGGAAATCCTAGTCCCTTCTCCTCTTGGGGAGATGTTGGTGCGCCCCATATGGCCACATTGTCGCTTCCAGGACTGACAATTGGCTTGCCGGTCTGGCTCTTCTCAACCAATGTCGTTCAGAACACCACTATTCCTGAACAGTCAAATCAGCAGTTAGACGAGTCCAGAATTTCCCACCAACCTTCTACTTCCTATAATTCTTCCTCTCTTCCTTCCTCTTCGTCTGACGGCACTGGTAAAGCTAAAAACCAAGTTTCTAAGGAGAAGAAGGAAAAGAAGAAGAAAGAGAAAAAGAAGAAGGAGCCAAAGGCAAATAAGGGAAAACAAGTGTCGTCTAATGAAAATCCACACACAGCACTGACCAGGCCTAAATCTCCATGTGTCATTTGCAAGGGAGACCACTTTCACAGAGATTGTCCTTGCATCCCTCGGATACTAAGGGACTGGTCTCCCCGTTTGCACAATCCGGTGTCATCAACCTCTGATGGCCATGTTGAAAGTACACCGTCAACTAGCGAAAGTGAAGTTCCAGGGAAAAAAGGGAGAACTAGACCTCCCTGTAGACTGTGCGAAGGCAACCATGCCCTCCAACGTTGTCCCTTCTTAGACGAGGCTAAAAGAGTCTTGGAAGATTGTCTGGTTTCACCGTCACGACTTCCTCCTGGATATAAAAAACTCTTGCCAAGTCCTTCGTTAGTTGAGAATCCAGCTGGCCCGCTCAAGTGGTCAGCTGAAGCATCTATCATTGAGGATAAACCAACTGAATCCATACCAGACGAAAGTCAAAAGGTCGAGGCGGCAGTTGACCCGGTCTTGCCTTCAGAGGTTTTATCTTCGAATGATACAGTCACTGAAGAGGATAAGGATGACACCATCCAAATTCTCTTCATCAACACAGACTCCGACGAACACGGGGGCAATCCACCCATTCCTTTATCACAGGAAGGAAGTTCGTCAGAGCGATACCCGGCCGTCTACTCGGTCCCACCACCAAGCAACCTAGTTGTATCCTTCGACTGGAACCAACTAGGCAGACCCCGTTTGCCAGCAAGCATACCATTCCGAATTATCGTTCAAATATACAGAATGGTCATGGCTGGCACCATCATTGATGAGGGGGCATCTGTGAGTATCCTTTCCTCTATTGCTTGGAAAGTGCTTGGTTCGCCATCGCTTTTGCCTGAGATGAGAAATCTGACAGGCTTCGATAAAGGAACCAGTCGACCTTTAGGGATCCTCCCCAATGTGCCTATCACATTGAAAGGGAAGACCGTTCAAATGAACGTGATGGTTGTTCAAGGACCCTTGGATTATAACCTACTCCTTGGACGAGACTATATATATTGCATGGGAGCCATCGTCTCCTCACTCTTTAGAGTAATGTGTTTTCCGCACGAAAGAAGAATGGTCAAGCTCGTGGACCAACTTTCATTTCCCGGATCTCGCATCGCAAATAGTCATATACCATCCCTAAATGGTCTCTTCACGCAAGAAATGTCTCAACCTACGGTCCGTCCTCCCGATGAGCGCGAGTGATTCGGAAGGATATGACTGGAACCCAGGGGGCATGCGTCCTGGTCTGCTTCAGCAGGAAAACTTTGGGTATAGGGTAGGTTTCCGCAGGAGAATATGACTAGTCTGTACCCCATCCGTGATTGAGATAAGGGTTATTCTAGAATAAGATTCTTTTGTCAAAGTTATGTGAGTTGGCGGGCATCGTCGCTCACCTTTGTTTATCTCGGTAGACATCGCCGAAGAAGTGTTTTGTTTGAAAGATTAATGGAACAATCTTTGGGTGACCTGTAAGAGGTAGGCCTCTCTCGGTAAAACAATTTTTTTGGCGGAAGTGAAGTAGAGGTAACCTTGAAACTCTACTTTATACCTGGGGGCATGCAAAACTTTTGAAGTGCAAGCAAAGAGCGGTTATTTATCTGTTTTTTGGATTAGTCATTTCCTAACTTGCATAAAGAAAGGATGCAGGGAAAAGCTTTGTAAGGCGCAAGCTCCATAAAAAATGGCATCTTACATGAGACATTCTTATCATATGACTGGATTAATCGAGCAGTTTTAGCACATAGTTCATGCTCGTTAAAAAATAAACATAAGATCGAGCAAGTGTTTCAACCCGCGTTTAAGCTCGTTAAAAAATGAACTATCCTTCGGTAAATAACCACCGTGAATGTAACATTATCAGCCATTAAAGCCTTGGTCGTGTTTGCATCGTCACCTCCACTTTTCCATTGGCCGATCATTCACCTCCATTTGATTGTTTACCCATTTTGAGGAACAACTGCGAAGAGTGATTTCACTAGCCATCCTTGTGACACTGCCGTGATTGGAAAATTCCAACCCTTACCTGGAATCAGCTGCTACCCTTTTTATCACTCGTTCCTCAAAAGACGAGTCTTCTTTAAGCTCTTTTCATCTGACTCATAAAATATGAAAAGATTGCCGAGTTTTGGCCTTCCAGCTCGTTAAAGTGACCGGAAGTGCTATCCCTCCTCTAGATTTTAATCTTTTTGGACCTGAGGGATTATTGCACAAAAGGATCGAGCGCTTGTTTTGTTCGGCTCGTTAAAACTATCGAAAATTCATCCCTTCTGTATTGTTTTATACTTTTTCGGACATAAGGGATTAGATGACGAAAAAGGACTTCCGGAGTTATCTTTACGTACCTTTTCAGACTCTCTAAAAATGAAAAGGACCGAGTTATCTTTGTCGTTAGACTCGTTAAAAAGATTAATAGCGACAAACTTGTCTTTAGACGAGAACGAGTTTCACTATCGCTAGGCTCGTTAAAACATAGCGATGGGTTTGCCCAAAGGGAAAATTATAGAACAAGCATATGTTATCCTCCTCAAGCTTGACAAAAATAAAGAGGTACTGGTCAGCAATGACTGGGGAAAAATTGGGAAGAAACTCAAAGAACCTTTATTGGTAGCAAGTCGCTCTTGAAAATGACACTTCCACTCCGTGCCTGAGTCGGGTTGGGTTGTTTCATTCACCGGTCACATCACCATGGTCTCGCCATACCATCCACCTTTGGGGTAAATGCTACCAATCCATTATATAAGTGTTGCCGATATGTTCAAGAGAAGTCATCCAGAGAAGTCAACTGTGTCCCATCCACTACCATACATTATACTTCATTCTTTCATGACCGCTACCCTGAACCGTATATCATCAGATCGTTTTCACCTCCATCAAAATCATTTGCTCCGTTCCATGTCACTGATGTGGGATACATTAAGGCCCTCCTTTGACAGATCGCTTCTTGTCGACATCAGCTCATTATCCAAGAAGTTGATCTAGGAACACCCCTTCAGTACTTTGAAGCTTGCATGCCTCAATGGCAAGTTTCTCACTTCCGGCGACAGGTATACATCAATGACCTTCGACCGAAAGATTTTGCGTGGTGTTTGACGCCAAGTCCTTTATTCACACCACGTGAATTGTACTGCAGTACCTTGAGGGTCATTATCATTATCGGTGATTCCTCTCGTGCTTGTTAACAGTTTACATCATTGACTGGTAATCAAGCGATGTCTTTCCATGTTCGACTTCAAAACATTTCTCACATGGATCGACTTGTACTTAGAGTGAAGATCGGACGAGATTGAAGACCCCGGATCTAGTTTCATCCATCCGGGCTGCGATATATATTCAGGAAAAATAAAGACATTGACATGTACAGCATTGCAGCATAGATAATCATCCTACCGAAAGGATGATGATTTCATCAAGATCATCAGTCTACCATCAGACGATTGTTTGTCCTATGTACATAAAAATGAATTTATAAAGCTGAGCATGGGAATGCCCACCTCAGCTAGATCATGAAAACAGTATGAAAAATAATGTATTGTATTGTATCTTATTACAGGTCTCCTCCCAGCATTGAAAGAACTTCTGATCCTCCTAATAAAGCATTTCACCCGATAAACGGCCTCATACTTTAGGGGGCAACTGTTATAGACATTTTTGTGCCTTACAGCTTTGAGCATGAAATGTCCATAATCCAAGGGATCCAAAGTCCCTAAAAGTATTGTTCCTACCCCTAAAGGAACAAGGTCAACCAATGACAGCTTCTCCCATAAGTTCTCCACCAAAAACCACTCAGAACTAGTCAAATCAGGATCAATTCAAATGCTCTACTAGCTGCCTGAGTTGCAATGCACCCCAGTACACTAGCTAGGTGCGTTGCAATGCACCTAAATGCACTACCAGGGTGCGCTGAGCGAGAAATGCCAAATGGCAGTGTCATTCCGCGAGGTGTACAGACACTGGAAGCTTCCAGAATCTTCCTCAATGACACTTGCCTCAATGAATTCGACCAGTGATGAGTAAGAGGCTCTCAGCCTCCAAGTGGAAGCAAGAACTGACAGAGAGAAGCCACAAGTCAAAACATAAGCTGACTCATCCTCTCTGCTTACATCTATATATGGATCCCTCATCCCAGAGATCCAGAGGCTGGAATTTTGTACTTTGCAGAGAATTGCTGTTGGTTTGAGATTAAGATTAGTGCATTGGGTGATTTATGCTTTGTTGGAGGAGAGGAAGGGATTCCTTTGCTGGGAGGTAGATGCTGGATCGGGACTCACTTGGTTGTATCTCCTCTTGGACTTTCTTATCATATCAATAAAACTATTTGGGTTTCTTCTACATGCTTGTATATCAGTGATGTTTTGTTGTATTTGCATGTTTAGCTTAATCTGATCCTGAGCTTTTTATGAATGTAAATCTATATCTTCGTGTAGTTTCTCTCTTCTGTGATCTTGCAGGAATTCGATGAAGCTGGGCCAGTAAGGGAGCAGGGAAAATACATTTACTAAGCTTGGTATACAACTAGTGCTCTCTTAATAGTATTAACAATGCTGCTAAGTGTTCATCAGGCTCTTCCTCATTCTTATAATATACCAATATATCATCAATGAATACAATCACAAACTTGTCCAAATAAGGATGCAATGCACTATTCATCAAGCGCATAAAAGTAGCTAGAGAATTATTCAAAATGAAAGGAACTACATCAAACTCATAATGCACACAGCTAGTATGGAAAGCAGTCTTGTAGATGCACTCTTCTTTAATGCATACCTGATGATACCTGTATCTTAAGTCAATATTCGAGAACATTGTTGCTCCCTTCATGTGGTTAGATAAGTAATCAGTCCTCGACAACAGATAACTGTTCTTTATGTTCACCTTGTTCAACTGCTTGTAATCGATGCACAACTTAAGAGTACTATCCTTCTTCTTCACAAACAACACTAGTGCACCACAAGGAAATACACTTGGCCTAATGTATCCTTTATCAAGCATGTCCTTCAACTTCATCTTGAATTCCACTAACTCCGGTGTGCTCATCCTATATGGTTCCTTTGATGTGTTACCCCTGGTACTAACTCAATAGAAAAGTCCACTTCCCTGTGAGGCAACAACTCTGAAATATTTGTTAGGAACACATCCTGAAACCGTAGTAAAACTAGGTACCTCCTCAAGAAATTCACATCCTCAACTTCCTTACCTTTATCACTGGAAATATGTATTGTAAACAATACATATCCTTTTCTATGATTGCGCTTTTCCTGCATAGTTGTCAGCGTTCTAAATGATTTTTTCTTCTTCTTACCCTGCAAGATTCTCTGTTCTCCATTGTCATCCTAACACTTAATAGCCTTGTCATAGAAATGCACCTTGGTCCTGTGAAGATATATCCAATCCATACCTAAAATAATATTATATGATCCAAATGGAAGTACATTCAGATGCTCTGATGTAGGCATACCATTTAACTCAAATGCATAAGATCTTGCCCAATGATGAACTCTCTTCTTAGTACCTATAGCCAATTGTACTAACCAAGACTCTGCATGGACTTCTTTATTCAAACCACACTTATCCACCAGTTCAATATTAACATAACTATAATTAGAATGAGGGTCAATCAAAATAGAAACAACTTGATCACAAAGCTTACCCTCCATCTCGATAATAGATGCCTGGTGATATGCCTTCCTATTTTGCAGTGTTGCATAAATCCAAGGAATAGTCTCTCCAACATCCCCACTATCTGTGCTTCCCGAGCACTGTAGATCTATGGTCTACCACCTTGATGTTGTGGAAAATCTCTCTTCCAATGCTCTCTTCCATAATTTTAGCACTACAAGGGCTTCCTACCATCACCTTTGTTCTGCTCCTCAAACTGAAATCATTGTCCTATATCAGATGCATTGAACTTCTTAGGAAGTGATGCATTTTCTTTATTACCTATATCCTAAAATATTGTTGGCTTCTTATCCCATTTTCCCTTATTCTTCTCATTACCTTTCCAATCTTTCTTAGTCTCATATCTATAGTTTGATTTCTCATAACAATGCTTTAGCTTCCTGATTGCTTCCTCCAATGATCTAGTCTCATCAAACTCACTCATGTCCTTGAATGTTACGGGAAACCCACTGATGAATCTCTGAATTTGCGCTTTCTCCTCCTTAAGATAAGGCACATACTTCAATAACTCCGAGAATATTCTAGTGTACTCGTCATCGGTCATGGATCCCATCTTCAACTCATAGAACTCCTTTTCCATGTCATCATAGTAATATCTAATAGATACTTCTTCCTGAAAAGTCTCTCGAAATCACTTCAAGTCAACTCCTCTTCCCAAATGCCTCTGAAATTCTTTACATCTTCCCACAAAATGTATTCTTTACCTTTAATACTGAACGTAGCTATTGATTAATCATGCAATCTTAAGAAATTAGTCATTGCAAGTAACCATGCTTCTATATCTTGTGACTTTTTCATTTCCCCATCACATGTAGGTGGCTTTTCTTTCTTGAACTCATCCAACAAATATCCCTTGTCACTCCTCCTATAAGGATGATAATGATGATGACCATGATACCTGTCGAAACTAGAGTTCGAATGAAGCCCATTTCCTTGATCCAGGTCTAGGTTTTATGAAGGACCCTTCCAAGACCTTTTACTTTCGTGATGTGTTAAATTTCATTTTAAAAGAACAATAATGAATACATCTGCATGCGGAAAAGAAGAGGAACATGAAAATCATCAACACATGAAAACATAAGCATTGATAACGGAGTTCGTCTAGGAGGGACAACGTCTCCAGGCCCCGGTGTCAAGATGGTGTAGGCCATTGCATTAAGTGTTGTCAATATTGGTGATGTACAGAGAGATGATGTCTTGATCATACAAGGAAAAATGCCCTCACGCAGGAGTGGTTCTAAGAGATGTTCCACAACTAGAACTCTCAATCAAAAGACTCTTATCAATATGACACAAAAAACATGCATGGTGAGCATCCTACCAACATGGCACAAAAGGGATCTCAATGCAAAACACATGCATGATGACAACAAGAGTATCCCATCAACATACAAGGGATCTCAAAGCATAACATGATGAGTTATGACAACAAGTACATCACATAAAAAATTCTGCATCAAATCAAGCAAGGAATCATGACAACATGTAATAAACAAGATCTTGCATCAACATCAATCAAGGATCTATGTAACATAATGAAGAAAGAAGAAGTACATGAACACATCATATACCTCACCACAAAGGGCCATATGAAGAAGTGGATGTCACACTGTTGAAGCTGCGCGGACCATCGATCTCAGGGCATCGATTGTATGAAGATGGTTGCTCGCACAAGAATGTGGACATATGCACTGGAACTTAGAAAAGTGACTAGAAGAAGAAAGGAGAGAATAAGAAATCTGAAGACACCATCAGATTTGTGGAGTCAAGTAGTGCTGAATCAACTGTCCGAAATCCAAATTCTAAGAAGTTGAGAATTTTGGGCTCAAGGAATCTTTTAGATTCCCCGGGGTTCCTCAAAGATTATGTTCCATGGATGAACTAGAAATCTGAAACTCAGATGATGAATCTGATCTCGCCATTGCGATCCCTACGGAAAACCATGAAGAACAAGTATAAACTTTACTATATTCTGAAATGTCAAAATTTTACCTCCTTGGGAAAATTTCAAGGCTCATGGTTCCGCTCCCTAGTTTAGCAGAAATCATGGTTCCATGTGCATTCTGGATATGACCGAAAAATGCAGAACTCTGCTGGAGAAAAATATAGCGCCACTGTGCTCGTGGCGATGAGAGGTGTAAAATCCATATAAAATTTGTTGAATTCTAACAAAGTGAAAATTTTTCCCTCCTGCAAAATTCATGGTTCCTGCATTAAAATATTAATTAACTACCTCGAAATTCGTGCCTACCTTCTGCCTCGAAACTTGTGCCTGTAGTCTCTCTCCTCTTTCTCAAACTCTATGCAAAGGTAAAGATGATTGTTTAAATAAAATTATGGGCAGATATACCAATGAAATTGGTTAGCGCATTGGTAAAATTGGGTAAATGGTTAAGGAGAGGTTGGGGGATCAAATCCCGCCCCTCTATATATATTTTTATAACCAAAAATGTATTTGAAATGGGGGTCGCATCCACATTGGGTGGCCTACCCCTTAAATCCCACACTAACAACATTATCAGTGTACTAAATATCGACGATCGGCCTTTAGAATCAGCGCTTATATATCGGCGATCGACGCTATATATGGTGATGTTATCGCATATGTATCAGCGCGATATATGGCCTTTGGCACATTTTATCGGTGTGATTTAAGGGGTTTCACCGATATATATGATCGGCGCATATATCGAAATCCAGATTCAATGATCGGCGATTGTATCATCACATTAATCGGTGCATGTTAAATCGACGCTTTATATTGTGCTGTTGGCATTGTATCGCAATCGGCGGTTACAATTGGTGATATATATGGGTCAAGACGATAGGGTGTGGGCCGATTCCACTGCCAGTGGCCCACCGACCTCGATATACATGGAATATACATATGCGGAGGGTTCGGCGGGGTTATGGCCGTCGATCCCGAATATTTTATTGTTGCGATTTGGTTGTTTAAAGGGTTCGGTGGGGGTTATGGCCGCCGATCCTGAAACCATATATTTCGACTTTGATTGCGATTTGGCCAGCAGGGAGTTATGGCCCGTCGGCCTTAAAATTAATATGTTGTTTAATATGGTAGGGGTGATTAGGTCGGCAGGGAGTTATGGCCCGTTGGCCTTATAATAATAATAATTTGTTATGAAATTTTTGGGGTGGCGGGGGTGGTGGCCTGCCACCTCATAACAAATTATATTTGATTTTTATAAGGAAGGGGCGTTTTGAAACTTCTAGAAAATAAGGGTCATTGGGAAAATTAACGAGGCAACAATTTTGACTGATTTTGGGAGCTAGGTTTATGCCTCAGGGTCAAGCAAATTGTAGGACACTTAAACCTGGCCCACAGACCAACTTTGACCAAAACTTTTACTGGCCTGTTCTCCCTCATACAAGCTCAGTTTGATGAGTCGTTCACACCTCGATGATTAGGACGATAAGATCTACGCTCTGGTCCTAATTCGAAGTCATTCTGAGCACTTGGATTTTTGAGCCCTCTTTGTCCTGTGTGTCTCTTTGGAGCCACCTGGATCAATCCTGCCCACTAAGGAGCTTTTGGTCTTCCAAAAGCATGAAAAGTAATCTACAACTTTCTCTGTACCCTGTCTGCATCACAAGCATCCTGAAAAGGTCTCGCTTCCATCTCCTTCACCTTTGTTCTTTGGAGCCTTAAGCGACGAGCCGACACCTGCTACCTCTACAACCTGTAGTACATTGTTTTGAAAATTACATGTTGGAATGACATGACCAACTAATGACCCAAACGTCCCACACTTGCCACGAGTTTATAACACATACTTGGTGGTCAAGTTTACAACAAGATGGACATAATACTGCAGCTATGACAACAAGACCAACTTATCATTGTTGCTTCAAAAAGTGATGGAAAACACATCATCACTGCAACACATGATTTACATACATAAGGCCAAACACTATTGTTTTGACAAGTGATGGAAACATAACATCACTTTCAGAGTGTAAAATACGACTCAAAACATGACCAGACATCATTGCTGCTAACCAAGTGATGGAAAACACATCATCACTTTTACACTTTAAAATGCAACAAATGATTTACAAAAGAATGACCATGAAATGAAAACATGTCTAGAAACCATTTTTCACTTATAAATGTGAATGGGTCACCTCCTTGTGGCAGTTTTTCTTGTCGAACAACTTCTCTTCCTGGTTCACGCACCGACGCTTTGTCTTTAAGGTGCTGCTCTGGATGGAGTCTCCAACAAGTGGCTCTTTGATGGCCATTTTTGTCGCAATGACTACAGTAGGCTTTCTTCCTCCATATCTGCTTAACCTGTTTCCTTTCATGCTATAAAGAGGGTCTTTCACGCCTCATCCTTTTGAGTGCTGCCATTATTTTCCAACACTTAGAAAATGTGTGGTTAGGTAAACCACAAAAGGTACATGTTTTTTGATGCCTTGATCTTCGTTCATTATTAACAACATGATCATAATCAAAATGAAAATTCGAAGATCAAAAATGGTTATACCTTCCTTTGTTGTTCCTGATGTTAGTATGGCGATGAGAGCTTGCCTCAGCTCTCTCCCTACAATGGGCACTATCATGGGATGATGGGGATGTTTTCCCATCATTCTTTTTCCTCGACAATGTCTCGGACAAATCTAACACCTTTGAGCATTCTCCTTTAGTGTATCTCGAGCCTGCAAATCGATGTTCATGCACAACCTCCAAAGGTTGAGTTATGCCTCGGTTATTGACACCAAGTTCTTTCTCTTTGTGCCTCATCCTTGTAAGGATCCTCATGTTTGTCCCTGCAATTGGGATCTCCAAATCTCCAACAGACATCATACTATGAGAAGATGAAATTGGAAGGAAATCAACATATTTTACCTCCTATTTTGATTTGGAAAGATCTGATGAGGTTTTCTCATCATCTGTTGTTGGTGGTTCACTTGTTGTCTCAGCGCATTTCCCAACTTCTTTCCTAACATGCCCAAGTCCTGCTCGACACAGTAATTCCTCTACTTTGATGGGATTGACAATGCCTTGACCATTAATGCCCAAGCCTTTTCCTTCATACCCCATTCTCTTTAACAGTTTGGAACAAATTCCTGTGGTGTGATTTTCAAAAATAACGAAATCATTATCAGGAAACATACATGAAGATGGAGAACTACTTTTTACCTCACATGGGTCTCATTGCAGCTTTTCCAAGGCCTCATCCTTTGCTTGCAGTTGTCGTAGAAAACCTTCTTTTTCCTCTTTCTCTTCATGTAGATTCATCTTCAATTCATCATTCTCTATTTGAAGATTATGTTTGTTTTGCTTCAGTTCTTCCATGGCCTTCTCTGTGGCTTGCAACTGAAGCTGCAATCACTCCTTTTCCTCTGTCTCTTTCTGTAGAATTTCATACACGATTTCCACTCTCTTGGAAATGTTGACCATGGTCTCGTACATCGCTCTTTCATCCTCTATCATTTTTCACATTGCAATTCACATCAACACAAAGACCACTTTGATACCACTTGATCCAGGTCCGGGTGTGACGAAGGACCCTTCCAAGACCTTTTACTTTCGCGATGTGTTAAATTACATTTTAAAAGAACATTAATGAATACATCTACATGCAGAACATGAAAATCATTAACACATGAAAACATAAGCATTGATGATGGAGTTTGTCTAGGAGGGACTACGTCTTTGGGCCCTAGTGTCAAGATAGTGTAGGCCGCTGCATTAAGTGCTGTCAATAGTGGTGATGTACACAGAGATGATGTCTTGATCATACAAGGAAAAATTCCCTCATGTAGGAGTAGCTCTAAGAGATGTTCCACAACTGGAACTCTCAATCAAAAGACTCCTATCAGTATGACACAAAAAACATGCATGGTGAGTATCCCGCCAACATGGCACAAAAGGGATCTCAATGCAAAACACATGCACGATGACAACAAGAGTATCCAAACAACATACAACAAGGGATCTCAAAGCATAACATGATGAGTTATGACAACAAGTACATCACATAAAATATTCCGCATCAAATCAAGTAAGGAATCATGACAACACGTAATAAACAAGATCCTGCATCAACATCAATCAAGGATCTGTGCAACATAATCCAGAAAGAAGAAGTACATGAACACATCATATACCTCACCACCAAGGGTCATCTAAAGAAGTGGATGTCACACTGCTAAAGTTGCTTAGACCATTGATCTCAAGGCATCGATCGTATGAAGATGGTTGCTCACACAAGAATGTGGACATCTGCACTGGCACTTAGAAAAGTGACTAGAAGAAGAAAGGAGAGAATAAGAAATTTGAAGACACCATCAGATTTGTGGCATCGTGTAGTGCTGAATCGACTGTCCAAAATCCAAATTCTGAGAAGTTGAGAATTCTGGGCTCAAAGAATCTTTTAGATTCCCCCAGGATTCCTCAAAGATTCTATTCCATGGATGGATTTGAAATCTGCAACTCAGATGAAAAATATGATCTCGCCATTGCGATCCCTTTGGAAAGCCATGAAAAATAAGTATAAACTTGACTATGTTATGAAATGTGAAAATTTTACCTCCTTGGGAAATTTCAAGGCTCATGGTTCCGCTCCCTAGTTTCTTTGAAATCATGGTTCCACGTGCATTCTGGAAATGACCAAAAAATGCAGAAATCTAATGGAAAAATGGATAGTGCCACTGTGCTTGTGGCGATGAGAGGTGTAAAATCCATATAAAATTTGTCAAATTCTGACAAACTGAAAATTTTTCCCTCCTGCAAAATTCATGGTTCCTGTATTAAAATATTAATTAACTTCCTCGAAATTTGTGCCTACAGTCTCTCTCCTCTTTCTTGAATTCTGTGCAAAGGTAAAGATGACTGTTTAAATAAAATTATGGGTAGATATACCAATGAAATTGGTTAGCGCATTGGTAAAAATGGGCAAATGGTTAAGGAGAGGTCGGGGGATCAAATCCCACCCCTCTATATATATAATTTTATAACCACAAATGTATTTGAAATGGGGGTCGGGTCCGCATTGGGCGGCCCACCCTTGAAACCCCGCACTAACAACATTATTGACGTACTAAATATCAACGATCGACCTTTAGAATCAGTGCTTATGCATCGACGTGTTTAAGATATCAGCGATCGGCGCTATATATGGTGCTATTATCGCATATGTATCGGCACGATATATGGTCTTTGGCACATTTTATCAGCACAATTTAAGGGGTTTTGCCGATATATATGATCGGTGCATATATCGGCATCCAGATTTGGCGATCAACGATTGTATCATCACATTAATCGGCGCATGTTAAATCGGCACTTTATGTTGTGCTGTCGACATTGTATCGCAATCGGCAGTTACAATCAGCGATATGTATGGGTCTAGGTGATAGGGTGTGGGCCAGGTCCACCGTCGGTAGCTCACCCACCCCGATATACATGGAATATATATATGCGGAGGGTTTGGCTGGGTTATGGCCGTCGATCCCGAATAGTTTATTGTTGCGATTTGGTTGTTTAAAGGGTTCAGTGGGGGTTATGGTCACCGATCCCAAAACCATATATTTCGACTTTGATTGTGATTTGGCTAGCGGGTAGTTATGGCTCGTCGGCATTAAAATTAATATATTGTTTAATATGGTGGGGGCAATTAGGCCAGCGGGGAGTTATGGCCCATCGGCCTTATAATAATAATAATTTGTTATGAATTTTTGGGGTGGTAGGGGTGGTGGCCTGCCACCTCATAAAAAATTATATTTGATTTTTATAAGGAAGGGGCATTTTGAAACTTCTAGAAAATAAGGGTCATTGGGAAAATTAACGAGGAAACAATTTCGACCAGTTTCGGGAGCTAGGTTTATGCCTCGGGGTCGGTCAAATTGTAGGACACTTAAACCTGGCCCATAGACCAACTTTGACCAAAACTTTGATTGGCTTGTTCTCCCTCATATGAGCTTGGTTTGTTGAACCGTTCACACCTCCATGATCAGGATGACGAGATCTACGCTCTGGTCCTAGTTCAAAGTCATTCTGATCACTTTGATTTTTGAGCCCTCTTTGTCCTGTGTGTCTCTCTGGAGCCACCTGGATCATTCCTCTACCTCTCTTATCAGGTATATCCAATAATATTCCATCTCTAGCCATGTCATCTCTATCCGACCTGTGCCCACCATGTGACTTGCTATAATATGCTCCATTAGTCCGATCCTGCTATCCATGACTAATTCTAAGTGGTTCTTGTCTTTGCAAGTATGAAAATATCTAAAGGATAATTGCATTAACTTCTTCTTATTTCTCCTATGCCCTAGAAAGTCTCTCTTGTGATTGAATGATTTAGTCATTATCTTCTTCATAAATTTTTATCTCTGCCTTCAAACTTTTGAGAGTGTCTTTTAAGTGAGGGGAGTACTCATCACCATCCTGCTCATCTGATCTATAGGGAGAATCTTGTGAACTTGTTGACAATGCTGGACCCACCAACGTTTAGTGGATCTCCCCGAAATGAAGTCCCAATTAGACCTCACACCATATGGTGTGGGAGTCCCATCTGATATAAAGGTCTAGTTGCCAAATCGTTAAAGATTTTCCTTGGCTCTAGCTGTCAACACAAGTGAGTGATGCAATGGTGTCTTTGAAAGCAAGGGAAGTGTGCCTGATGACCGTGCAGTTCCAAATGTGTCAAGGTTATTCTACTACAAAGGGGACATAAGGTGAGCCTCTAGGTGAGAGGTAATAGTACCACCTAGGAAGAGACACACATGAACTAGAAGGATCGGTCTAACATCTATCGAAATAGCCCACAGTGGATGTGATGGTTGTTACAACCAACAAACAAGGAAAGATCTATCTAGTGTTGAAATGTGGCAACAAGAATATTCCATTTTAAATTTTCCTTGAATTAAAATTCAAATTTAGTCTCACCAGCTGCTTGAAAAATAATTAATTAATTCATCTTGAGTTAATTAGTTGGAGAAACTCAAGCTAGAAGTCTTTGTGAAGTCATGCAACAGCTTTTCGTTAAATTAAGGAAGTTGTCCCTTAATTTAGGAGATAAGGATGAGTTGTAATTATTTAGCTCAGTTAACTGAGTTAAGTCCAATTAAATTAGTTCCAAATAGTTTGAGGAACTAATTGTGAGTTCAATCAGTTAATGCATGCATGCATGAAACTAGTGTACTCCAGATAACTGAAGATTCTCTCATAAATAACTCATGCATGTCAGTTCAGACAAAGACCCAATTGAGATTAAAGACAGGGACAATGTACTATCAGTTGCAAGAATTTTCCTATAAGAAAATCTCGTGCATGTAGAAGGAATTCGTTCCTTGAGATTTGCGTAGTTTTACAGTGAGTGAAAACAGTGTGTGAGATCAGTGTCACACAAGGTTACAGCTGGAGCACCCAAGGAAAACTGCGCAAGGAAATAGGAGGCTTGAAGGGTAGAGAGAAGGCTTTATGAGCAGTGTATTTTGTCTATGAGCTGCAGCGAGTGATTGTAGTAAGAGCTGGATAGCTGTGAGAGCTAAAGATATGTGTAATCCTGAGATATTTCCACTTGTATGATATTATAGATAGCAGGGTTTTTAGCTGAGGCTTTCCCCAAAGTATTCTTCTGTGTTTCATGTGTATTTATTCTTCTTCTATGTTATATGTGTTCTGCTTGATTTTGCTCAAACCGATTAATCTTCCGCAAGTTTGATTGTAGAAGTAGATTAAGTATTTTTCTTTAGTTATATTGCATAATCAGGGTAATCTACAGTGATAATTTCTACATGGTATCAGAGCAAAGGAGGAGATCAGGAGGAGTACTCAGGATGGTTCTTCATCTAAGCATGATGATGAAGAAAATCTGGCCTTAGAAAGTAAGGCAAGGAAAGGGAAAGGGAAGGCTTCCCATTCCAAATTGAATTCTTCTCATGGAGGGAAGAAGATCGACAAATCTAAAGTGAGATGCTTTAACTGTCATGAGGTGGGCCATTATGCAACTAATTTCCCATTGAAGAAATCCAAGAAGGTATCCTTGAAAGGATCAGAAGGTGAGGCATTAGCCTCTTAGTTCGAATTGGATTTCACCCTCATCGCATGCATGGTTTCATCGATAGTGGGTTGTGTTTGGTATCTTGATAGTGGAGCCTCATTCCACATGACTGGCGATAAAATTTTATTCAGTACCTTGGAGGAGAAAGACCTCAAGATGTGCATAGAGATGGGTGATGATGGAAAGTATTGTGTTTCAGGAGAAGGCACGGTTTCTTTTCAGAGGGAACATGGATCTCCTCTCACCTTGACAGATGTGAAGTATGTGCCTAGACTGAAGAAGAACTTGCTATCAGTCTCGATGTTGGAGGACAAAGGCTACGATGTTGTCTTCAGTAAAGGAAAGGTGTTCCTAAGACACATAGCCACAAGTTAGACCAAGAGGATTGGTATTCGAGTGAAGAATCTCTATAAAATAGAGGTGGATGATTGTGCTGCATTGAGTTCGAAAGAAGAATTGGTGCAAAGCCAAGACATTGGCGAGTTATGGCATAGGTGGTTGGGCCACTTGCATCATGGGGCCTTGAACATAATGCAATGGATCTCTACCAGAATTCGCAAAGGTAAACTTGAGCAAGTGGACACATGCAAAGGTTGTACCTTGGGAAAGTACACCAATTCTTCCTTTCATGATCAAGACAGTTGAGCTGAAGCAATCTTAGAAAGAGTTCATACTGATTTGTGTAGACCATTCTCGAAAACATCCACCACGAAACAAAGGTATTATGTGATTTTCGTTGATGATTTTTCTCGTAAATGCTAGATTTATTTCACGCAAAAGAAGGACCAAACCTTCTCAAAATTTTGTGAGTTCAAAGCTTTGGTTGAGAAAGGGTCAGGGAAGAAGATCAAGGCCTTGAGAAGCAACAAGGGTGGAGAGTATGTCTCTCAAGAGTTTAAGGACTTTTGTGCAGCGGAAGGAATTAATCGGGAGTTGACGGCACCTCATAACCCACAACAGAATGGGGTGGATGAGAGGAAGAACAAAACTATTGTGGGGGCAGCTCGGGCGATGCTGCATGACCAAGGCCTACCACTTCATTTGTGGGTTGAGGCATGCAACACAGCGGTATATTTGCAGAATAGAAGCCTGCATCACATACTTGGGATGAAGACACCAGGGGAAGCTTTCTCTGAGAAGATACCAGATGTGGGTCACTTTAGGATCTTTGGCTCATTGGTATATTGCCATGTGACCAAGGATGCCAAGAAGAAACTTGAGCTGACAGCTGAGTTGGGAATACTTGTGGGGTACACTGATACACCTCATAACTATCTGTTGTACTTGCCTACCAGTCAGAGGACAGTGGTTTGCAGAGATCTCAATTTTGATGAGCAGAAGGCCATGCGAGTTTCCCTTGAGAGGGAGCTCCAACTATAGGCTGTGGAGGAACTTTTCGTTCCTAAGGAGGAGGAGCCTTAAATTGATACGAAGCAGCTGTGTAGAGGTTCCAGGAGTGGAGACATCCACTCAAGCAGAGTCTTTTGGAGAGGTATTGTTATAGAAATTTTTGGGCACTGCAACCCCAAGCATAAATGTCCATAAACCAAGGGCTCCTAAGTCCCTAAAAGTGTTGTTCCAACCCCTTAAAGAACAAGGTCAACTCATTACATCTTATCCTAGAAGTTTTCCATGAAAAACTACTCAGAACTAGTCAAAACTGGACCATTTCACCTGCTCCATAGACAAAGTGCATTGCATCCCACCTAAATACACACAGTAGGGGCGTTGCATGTCAAAAAGCCCTTCTATGGGGTGCGATGGGCGAGAAGGGACAAATGGCAGGGTCAATCCACAAGGTGGAGAAGCATGGAATCTTCCAGAAACTTCTACTGTGACACTTGCCTCTCTGAATTCGACTAGGGATGAGTAAGAGATCATCAATCTCCAAGTGGAATCAAGAACTATCAGAGGGAAGACACTAATCAAATCTCAAGCTGACTCACCTCCCTTGCAGACATCTATATATGGATCCCTCATCCCAGAGATCCGGAGGCTGGAATTTTGCATCTTGTAAGGAAGTGTTGTTGGTTTCTTGAGACAACATCATAGTGTTGGGTGATCTAAGCTTCTCATGAGGTGAAGAAAGGCTTACTTGCTGAGAGGATGATGCTGGGTCAGAACAATCGGTTGTAATTATCTTGGCTCTTTCTTGATTAACAATAAAACTATTCAATTTTTCTTCCATACACTTGTGTGATTGATGTTTTATGCATTTGTGTGGTCAATATATATCTGATCCTATATTGCTTATGATAATAGATCTATGTTCTCATATAGTGTTATGCTGCTTTGATTCTACAGGTACTCTGTGAAGTTGGATACGAAAGCAAGTAGCAAAGGACTATCAAAAGAGAGAGGAATCAAGCAAGGAACCAAGCGCAAGACAAAGGTTGGTCTCCTTTATTCTTCTCTCATCTATCTTTCAAAGGAAAATGAAAGTAGTTTTAGTTTGTTTGTTACTAAGGTAGCTACCAACCTTAGTGGGATTAGAAGTTCTGCATAGACACTATTCCCGGTCCAGACGGTCGTCCAAGACTCTTGCCGAGTCCGTCACTAGTTGAAAATCCGGCTGACACGCCCTTGTGGTCGGCCGAAGCATCTATCATTGGAGAAAAACCATCTGAATCCATACCAGACGGAATTCAAAAGGTCTAGGTGGCAGTTGAGCTGTCATGTCTTCAGAGGATCAATCTTCAGATGATATAGTCATCGAAGAGAACAAGAATGACACCATTCAAATTCTCTTCGTAAACACAGACTCCGATGAACATCGGGGTAGTCTACCCGTTCCTTTACCACAGGAAGGAAGTTCGTCAGAGTCATACCCGGTCGTCTATTCGGTCCCACCTCCAAGCAACCTGGTTGTTTCCTTTGACTGGAATCTACTAGGCAGACCCCGTTTACCGGCTAGTGTACCATTCTGAATCATCGCTCAAGTATATAGAATGGTTATGGCTGGTACCATCATAGATGAGGGGGCTTCTGTGAGTATCCTTTCCTCAACTGCTTGGAAAGTGCTTGGTTTGCCATCGCTTTTGCCTGAGATGAGAAATCTAACAGGCTTTGACAAAGGAACCAGTCGACCGTTAGGGATCCTTCCCGATGTGCCCATAACATTGAGAGGAAAAACCATTCACATGAACATAATGGTAGTCCAAGGACCCCTGGATTATAATCTACTCCTTGGAGGAGACTATATTTATTGCATGGGAGCCATTGTCTCCTCACTCTTTAGAGTAATGTGTTTTCCGCACGAAGGAAGAGTGGTCAAGCTCATAGACCAGCTTTCATTCCCTGGTTCACGCATAGAAAATAGTCATATACCATCCCTGAATGGTCTTTTCACGCAAGGAATGTCTCGTCAATCCCCAGTCCGCCCACCTGATGAGCGCGAGTGATTCAAGGGACATGACTGAAACCCAGGGGGCATGCACCCTGGCCTGTTTTGATAGGAAAACTTCAGGTATAGGGTAGGTTTCCACGAAGGATATCTGACTAGTCTGACACACCCGTCCGTTTAGGAAAAGGGGATTAGACTAGAATAAGATTCCCTCGTCAAAGTTATGTGGGTGGAGGCGTCTGTGCCACTCACCTTTGTCTATTTCGGTAGACATCGCCGAAGAAATGTTTTGTTTGTGACACAAATAGAACAATCTTTGGTAACCTGAAAAAGGTAGGCCTTTCACGATAAAACAAATGTTTTGTCTGTAAATTGAGGGGTAACCTTGAAACTCTATTTCACTATACCTGGGGGCATGCAAACCTTTTGGCATGCAAGCAAAGAGTGACCATTTATTTTTTTAAATTTGTAGGTCCTCTAACCCTCTAAACTCGTAGGATTGGTTGTTTCCTAACTTGCATAAAGAAAGGATGTGGGGCAAAGCTTTGAAATAATGCCATTTTTATATATGAGACATCCTTATTATGCGACTGGATTAATCAAGCAGTTTTAACGCGGACTTCATGCTCGTTAAAAAATAAACATAAGCAATGAGCAAGTGTTTCCCCCAGTGTTTAAGCTCATTTTAAAATAAAAAATGAACCAATTTTCGGTAAATAACCATCGTGAATGTAGTACTTCAGCCTTTGAAGCCTTGGTCATGTTCTCATCATCACCTCCACTCTATATTGGCCGATCATTCACCTCCACTTGATTGTTTACCCCTTTTGAGGAACAGCTGTGAAGAGTGATCCTGTTAGCCATCCTTGTAACACTGCCGTGATTGGAAAATTCCAAACCTTACCTGGAATCAGCTGCTACCCGAATTTATCACTCGTTCCTCAAAAACGAGTCTCCCTTAAGCTCTTTTCAACTGACTCGTAAAACATGAAAAGATTGCCGAGCTATTGGCCTCTCCAGCTTGTTAAAACGACCGGAAGTGCTATCCCTCCTTTAGATTTTAATCTTTTTGGACGTGAGGGATTATTACACAAAAAGATCGAGCGCTTGTCTTGTTCGGCTCGCTAAAATTATCGAAAATTCATCCCTTTCGTATTATTTTATACTTTTTCGGACTTAAGGGATTATATGACGAAAAAGGATTTTGGAGTTTCCTTTACATTCCTTTTCAGACTCTCTAAAATTGAAAAGGACCGAGTTATCTTTGTCGTTAAACTCGTTAAAACCTAATAGCGACAAACTTGTCCATAACAGACAAGAACAAGTTTCACTATCGCTAGGCTCGTTAAAACATAGCGATGGGTTTGCCCGAAGGGCAAATTATAGAACAAACATATGTTATCCTCCTAAAGCTTGATAAAAATAAAGAGGTACTGGTCAGCAATGACTAGGGGAAATTGGGAAGAAAACTTGAAGAAACTTTGTTGGTAGCAAGTCGCTCTTGAACATGACACTTTCACTCCGCATCCTAGTCGGGTTGGGTTGTTCCATTCACTGGTCATATCACCATGGTTCCATCACACCATCCACATTTGGGGTTAATGCTACTAATCCATCATGTCGGTGTCGCCAATATGTTCAAGAGAAGTCACTCAGAGAATTCACTTGTGTCTCACCCACTATAATACATTTTCGCTCCATCATTTCATGACCGCCACTCTGAACCATATATCACCAGATTGTTTTCACCTCCATTAAAATCATTTGCTCTGTTCCGTGTCATTGATGTTGGATTCATTAAGGCCCTCCTATGACGGATCACTTCTTGTCCACATCAGCTCATTATCCAAGAATTCGATCTAGGAACAACCCTTTCAGTACTTTGAAGCTTGCATGCCTCAATGGCAAGTTTTTCACTTCCGGCGACAGGTTTACATCAATGGCCTTCGACCGAAAGATTTTACATGGTGTTCGACGCCAAGTCCCTTATTCACACCACGTGAATTGTACTGCTGTACCTTGAGGATCATTATCATTATCGGTGATTCCTCTCGTGCCTGTTAACAACTTACATCATTGGTTGGTAATCAGGCGATGTCTTTCCATGTTCGACTCTGGAACATCTCTCACATGGATCGACTTGTACTTTGAGTGAAGATCAAATGAGATTGAAGACCCCAAATCTAGTTTCATCCATCCGGGCTACAATATATATTCAGGAAAATAAAGACATCAAATGTACATCATTTCTGCACAGATAATCATCCAGTCTAAGGGATGATGGCTCTACCAGAATCATTAGTCTACACTTAGACGATTCTCTGTCTCATGTACATGAAAAATGAATTTATAAAGTTGAGCATGGGAATGCCCACCTCAGCTAGATCATGAAAATGTTATGAAGATAATGTATTGTATTGTATCTTATTACAGGTCTCCTTCCAGCTTGAAAGAACTTTGGATCCTCATGATAAAGCATTTCACCCGACATCAAAAGATTAACGACCTAATGCTTTAGGGGGCAACTGTTATAGACATTTTTGGGCACTGCAACCCCAAGCATAAATGTCCATAAACCAAGGGCTCCTAAGTCCCTAAAGGTGTTGTTCCAACCCCTAAAAGAACAAGGTCAACTCATTACATCTTCTCCCAGAAGTTTTCCATGAAAAACTACTCAGAACTGGTCAAAACTGGACCATTTCACCTGCTCCATAGACAAAGTGCGTTGCATCCCACCTAAATACACACAGTAGGTGCATTGCATGTCAAAAAGCCCTTCTATGGGGTGCGATGGGCGAGAAGGGATGAATGGCAGGGTCAATCCGCAAGGTGGAGAAGGATGGAATCTTCCAAAAACTTCTCCTGTGACACTTGCCTCTCTGAATTTGACCAGGGATGAGTTAGAGTTCATCAATCTCCAAGTGGAATCAAGAACTATCAAAGGGAAGACACTAATCAAATCTCAAGCTGACTCACCTCCCTTGCAAACATCTATATATGGATCCCTCATCCCAGAGATCTGGAGGCCATAATTTTGCATCTTGTAAGGAAGTGCTATTGGTTTCTTGAGACAACATCATAGTGTTGGGTGATCTAAGCTTTTCATGAGGTGAAGAAGGGCTTACTTGTTGAGAGGATGATGCTGGGTCAGAACAATCGGTTGTAATTCTCTTGGCTCTTTCTTGATTATCAATAAAACTATTCAAGTTTTCCTCCATACACTTGTGTGATTGATGTTTTATGCATTTGTGTGGTTAATATACATCTGATCCTATATTGCTTATGATAATAGATCTATGTTCTCGTATAGTGTTATGCTGCTTTGATTCTACAGGTACTCTATGAAGCTGGGTACGAAAGCAAGTAGCAAAGGACTATCAAAAGAGAGAGGAATTGAGCAAGGAACCAAGCGCAAGATAGAGGTTGGTCTCCTTTATTCTTCTCTAATCTATCTTTCATAAAGGAAAATGAAAGTAGTTTTAGTTTGTTTGTTTCTAAGGTAGATACCAGCCTTAGTGGGATTAGCAGTTCTGCATAGACACTATTCCCGGTAATAGTTATGGAAACACAAAAAGAGAAGTTGATAAATTGTTGTCGGATGTGAGAGAGAATGTGGGACAACCATCTTCTCAGCGTAGACAGAGGAGGTCACCTGAGGGGTAAACTGGATACATGGCCCTTGTTGGGGAATGTGTTGAGACCGAGCCATCTTCCTTTCAAGAAGCAGTGCAGCAGCCAATTTGGGTTGATGCTATGGTGGAGGAGTATGACTCCATAGTTCGGAACGATGTTTGGGATGTGGTTCCAAGACCGGAGAACAAGTCAGTTGTGATTTCCTGTTGGCTTTACAAGGTAAATCAAGTTGCTGATGGTAGTATGGAGAAACATAAAGCAAGATTTGTTGCCCGTGTTTTCTCACGGGTCGAGACGATCGACTATGATGATACTTTTGCTCCTGTAGTAAGGTACTCATCTATCATATCAATCTTGGCACTATCAACACAGATGGGTTGGGAGATCTAACTCTAGAGAGAGATATAAATCTCTAGGAAAACCTGTAAAGGTGGTGTGCTGGAAATGCGGAAAGGAAGGCCACTACAAAAGGGATTGTAAATCTAAAAATCCTGACAAAGGAAAGGGATCTGATGATGCTTCTTCCACAGAGGCGAAAACCACCTCAGATGAAGGTGGGGATTTGTACTTGGCTTCTTCAAGTACGCATGTAGATCATGAGGCATGGTTGATTGACTCAGGTGCATCCTTTCACTTCACTCCCCATAGAGAGTGGTTTTGCGATTATGATAAATACGATGGTGGTGATGTCTTCTTAAGGGATGATAGGAAGGCTAGAATCGTTAGTCGCGGAAAAATAAAGTTGAAGTTGCAAGGTGGAAGGGTTAGAACACTTTCGGTTGTTCTGCATATGCCTGCATTAGCCTGAAATTTGATTTCTGTAAGCAAGATGGATGATGCAAGTATAAAAACAATGTTTGAGAAGGATACTTGCAAGATGGTTCGGGGAGCATTGGTATTGATGTGGGGAGTTCGGACTGGAACTTTGTACAAGCTGTAAGGTAGCACTGTTGTTGATGGGTGCAACAGTTCTATGGTTCCTGAAAGTGGAGCAGAAAATCTAGTGGTCTCTGGAGAGAAGACTATGTTATGGCATCAAAGGCTTGGACATATTGGAGAGAAGGGCCTTTGAATACTTCATGGTAAAGGTATGGTAGAAGGTACGAGTAATAGCTCCCTGGATTTTGATTTCTGTGAAAATTGTGTATATGGGAAGCAGAATCGGGTGAGTTTCCCCTTTGGTGGTAAGAGGGCAAAACAGATATTAGAGCTTGTGCACAGTGATGTGTTTAGACTTGTGAAGGTTCCATCACTGTTTAAGTCTGTGTGCTATGTATCATTTATAGACGACTTATCAAGGAATACATGTATATATTTCCTTAAGAAGAAATCTGAAGTCTTTGATAGGTTTTGCAGTAAGGAATTTGAAGAATTCTGTAAGAAGTGTGGTATAGCACGACAGAAGACTAATCCATATACACCTCAGCAAAATGGAGTTGCAGAAAGAATGAACAAGACGTTGATGGAAAGGGCAAGAAGCATGCTCAGTGTTGTCGGGTTAGGACAAGAATTCTGGGTAGAGGTGGTGGAGACAACATGTTGCTTGGTAAACAGATCAACTTCATCAGTGTTGGAGGATAAGATTCCACAAGAGGTATGGACTGGTAAGCAACCCTCTCTTTCACATCTGAGGGTATTTGGATGTGATGCATATGTACATGTTCCAAAGGAGAAATGAACCAAGTTGGATAGTAAATTTGAAAAGTGCATCTTTATTGGGTATAAGGATGTTTAAAGGGTTATAAGCATTGGAACCTAGTAACAAGGAAGGTTGTGTACAACCAAGATGTGGTGTTTAGAGAGGTGAAAGATGTTATTAAACATGAAGTCCAACCAAAGGAACATGAGAAGATAGAGTTTTAGCTAAAGGAGGAAGAATCAGACTCTACAACAGAGGAGGAATCAGAAGATGAAGAGCCACAAACTCCGGGTATGAGAAGATCAGTTCGAGAAAGAAGGCAACCAGAAAGGTATAGTCCATTTGCTTTCTGTTCAAATTTTTCTTTATCTATTACTGATGATGATCCCAGAACTGTGAAGGAAGAAGTATATTTAGAGGATGGAAAACTCTGGAAAGAGGCCATGGTTGATGAAATGGCATCTTTGCACAAAAGTGAGGCTTGGGATGTGGTGGAGTTTTGAGCTTGAAGGAAACCCATTGGCAGCAAATGGGTATTCAAGAAGAAGACAAATGCAGAAGGAAAGGTGGAGAAATACAAAACTCGGTTGGTAGCAAAAGGTTATTCCCAGGTACCAGGAATTGATTTTGGTGATATTTTTTCTCCTGTTACCAAGGTAGCTTCTATTAGATTACTTTTATCTGTTGCCGCTACTTTTGATTTTGAGGTAGAATAGATGGATGTGAACACAACATTTCTTCATAGGATCTGGAAGAGGAGATCTACATGAAGAAACTTGAAGACTTTGCGGTGAAGGGTAAGAAAGAACTGGTATCCAAGTTAAAGAAGTATTTGTATGGGTTAAAACAGTCACCAAAGAGGTGGTATTAGAAATTTGATACATTTATATGAGGACTTGGCTTCACTAGAAGGAAAGAAAATCACTGTGTGTATTTTCAATTAATTGGTGATCGTGTTATTTATCTGGTCTTGCATGTGGATGATATGTTGCTAGTTGGAAATGACAAAGAAATTATCCAGGATTTGAAGACCCAATTGTCCTCCAAATTCGACATGAAAGATCTTAGTGCTGTAAATTGTATTTTGGGCATGGAAATTAAAAGATACCGGGTAAAGAGGAAGCTTTGGTTAAACCAGAGGAAGTATGTCGAGACAATATTGCAGAGGTTTAATATGCAAGATAGTAAACTAGTGAAGGTTCCTATTCCTGTAGGTGTAAAGTTATCTACTGAATAGTGTCCCAAGACACAAGAAGAGGAAGAGGAGATGTCTCGTGTTCCATATGCAAGTGTAGTCGGTAGCCTGATGTATGAGATGTTCTGTACTAGACCATACATTACACATGCAGTGGGAGTATTGACCAGGTTTATGCCAAAACCAGGGAAGGAGCACTGGACAGCAGTGAAGCGGGTTTTCAGGTATTTGCGTGGCACTAGTGATTATGGTTTGTGCTACCAAGGAAGTCCAGGATTGGACAGAGTGTTGTATATTCATGGCTTTGTTGATGCAAATTGGGCTAGAGATCTGGACCAGATAAGATCTACAAGTGGGTATGTATTTAACCTATTTGGAGGTGGAGTCAGTTGGATGAGTAAGAAACAATCTGTAGTGGCACTATCAACTATAGAGGCAGAATACATGGTAGCCACTCATGCAAGCAAGGAAGTAGTTTGGTTGCAGAGATTGTGTTCAAGTATGGGGTTAGTACAGGGATCTATCATGATAGACTGTGACAGCAAAAGTGCAATTCGCTTGGAAAATTACCCTACTTATCATTCAAAGACAAAGCACATTGATGTTCAATATCACTTTGTGAGGGATATGATAGAAGACAAAAAGGTGTTGCTGGTAAAGGTGGACACTTTGAAGAATACTGCAGATGCATTGAAAAAATCTATGAGCTCTAAGAAGTTCTCCTGGCGTAGAGAAACAATGGGTGTTTCAGGGCTGGAAAAATAACTAAGCTCTACTGTGGCCCCCTGTGGAAAGAAAACAGCAAGTGGTAGAATGTTGGGTTGTGTTATATTCTTTCCACGACTAACCTACATAGTTAACAGGGGGGTTAGAGCGGGGGTGGAGCTCCCCCTTCGTTGCACCGATTGCACAGTGGGGGGGTCACAGGGGGGACGGGTAGCCCCCCTCTACGGGGTCCGGAATTGCGCCCAGGGAAATTTTTTTTTTGGACCCTATATTAGGTTTGGCGGACCTACCTATGGTTTTTCGGTCCATGGTTTTGGACGCGATGGTTTTCGTTCCATGGTATTGGATGCTTCAGCATGTACAAATATGCACTGTAACATTGAAAGGAATATAATGAAAAATCAAGCTGGTGGTCCTGGTTTTGGGACCCAGGGGAAAATATTTGTGTATATGTGTTTTATGTGTTATGCTCTCGCATTGTTTATTTTTTGTGCTTTAGAATACATATGCAGGTAATTTCTGTACGGGGTTCAAACCTACAATTTAGCATACCAAGATGTTTTGGAATGCAGTAAAGCATGTTTTGAGATACCTCAGAGGCACATCTCAGTATGGATTATGGTATAGACGGACAGAGGGAGTGAAGCTACAGGGCTTCACTGATGCAGATTGGGTAGGGAATCCATCAGATCAGAAGAGCACATCAGGAGGAATTTTCAACCTTGGCTCAGCTCTAGTTTCTTGGTACATTAGGAAACAGAGGTCGATTGCACTCATCTCAGTAGAGGTTGAATACATGGCTGCAAGTCAGGAAACATGTGAGGCCATTTGGCTGCGGAAAATTCTAGTTGGTTTGTTTGATCAGAGGATGGATCCAACTGTGATCTATTGTGATAATCAGAGTTGTATCAAAATCTTTGAGAATCCAGTATTTCATGATAGGTCCAAGCCCATCAACATTCGGTATCATCATCTCAGAGAGTATGTGGCAAGGAGGATCATGTTGTTGCAGTATATTTCGACCGAGGAGCAAGATGTTGACATTTTGACTAAGGCATTGTCAAAGTGTAAATTCGAGTTCCATAGAGACAGGATCGGGGTGGCAGATAATCCCTTTCTTGTTGAGAGGGAGTTTTGAAATGTGGCAACAAGAATATTCCAATTTTAATTTGTCCTTGAATTACAATTGAGAGTTAAAATTCAAATTTAGTCTCACCAGCTGCTTGAAAAATAATTAATTAATTAATCTTGAGTTAATTAGTTGGAGAAATTCAAGCTAGAAGTATTTGTGAAGTCATGCAACAATTTTTCCTTAAATTAAGGAAGTTATCCCTTAATTAAGGAGATAAGGATGAGTTGTATTTGAGTTGTAATTAGTTAGCTTAGTTAACTGAGTTAAGTCCGGTTAAATTAGTTCCAAACAGTTTGAGGAACTAATTGTGAGTTCAGTCAGTTAATGCATGCATGCATGAAACTAGTGTACTCCAGATAACTGAAGATTCTATCATAAATAACTCATGCATGTTAGTTCAGACAAAGACCCAGTTGAGATTAAAGACATGGACAGTGTACTATCAGTTGCAAGAATTTTCCTATAAGAAAATCTCTTGCATGCAGAAGGAATTCATTCCTTGAGATTTGCGCAGTTTTACAGTGAGTGAGAGCAATGTATGATATCAATGTCACACAAGGTTACAACTAGAGTACCTAGGGAAAACTGTGCAAGGAAATAGGAGGCTTGGAGGGTAGAGAGAAGGCTTTATGAGTAGTCTATTTTGTCTATGAGCTGCAGTGAGGGATTGTACTGAGAGCTGGATAGCTATGAGAGATAAAGCTGTGTGTAATCCTGAGATATTTCCACTTGTGTGATAATACATACACCAGGGTTTTTAGATGAGGCTTTCCCTAGAGTATTCTTTTGTGTTTCATGTGTATTGATTCTTCTTCTATATTATATGTGTTCTGCTTGATCTTGCTCAAATCGATTAAGCTTCCACAATTTTGATTGTAAAAGTAGATTAAGTATTTTGCTTTAGTTATATTGCATAATCAGGTTAATCTACAGTGAGAATTTCTACATCTAGTATCCCACGTAATAGTCAACAAGGATTGGACAACAATAAAAACCATCACAACATGTTCTCAACAAGATAATTACTAAAATAACCAAATAGTTCAACTATATTAGTACATGTTAAAGAAAACATGAAATACAAACGTCCATAGAATAGTCTTACAAACGTTCATTGTCTATGCATGAATAATGTGTTGGCCTTAAAAGGTTTATGTTATTAAGAAAAATTTCCAAGATACATGTTTACAATGTACATCATTAGCCCTAGAAGTGGGACATTGGAGCCAATCCTTGCTCCTCAAAGAGCTAGCTGATCTCTCTAATGCTTTACGGGAGGAGCCAAGGTGAAAAGTCCTTTGCGCATACAATGAGGGGGTATATATAACCAAGGGGTGATGCTTCCCCCTTGTGACTCTTTGACCACCCTTATGACTGTTCAACTTCCTATGAATTTTCAACTTACATGACTTCATATTCATGTGTGTCCTTTGGAATTCCACTTTACAATATATTTGAATACAATATACATGGTCCACAATAGTGATGTGGCATATGAATACTCATGACATGACATGACATGACACTGTTGACATGGATTACTTGATAATGTGGCAATGTCAATTACCTATTTTTGCTAAGCGTTGGATGTCTTCTTGGATGTGATTTCTCTTCTCCTTTGCATGGCTTGGTGATGCAGAGTCTTCAATGATCTTAAGTCTTGGATGGTAGTTGAAAACTTGTGTCCCTTTGCTTCCTCTTGATATGTCCACTTGTGAGTTTAACTACAAAAGAGACTTTAGGCATGCTTCCCTTCTTCTTCTCCTTCTTCATCATCTCACCATGACTTGATAGTGTACTTGTTCCTACAATTCACTCATGACAAGATGAAATCAATCTGAAAACCCCCTAGTCTAGGATGATGCATTATTATCCATGAACTAAGCCTATGACAAGTCACAAATTTGGGATAGGGGCCATGTGAATTCACATTACATAGTTCCAGCCGACACGGGGAGAGCTTGGGCTCTGAGACTACATAATGCACAGCTCAGGAAGGTTTGAGAGGAAGAACTGTGCAGCTTCTAGAGGCAGTTTGGTCCAGTTGAGGGGAAGGACACTAAAGGAAGCATCTACCCAATTTTGGAGGCCAAGGGAGACTGGGCTTATATGCATTATGTAGTTCCAGTAGGCAAGGAAAAGGGTTGAGGGTTGAAGATGTGAAGTGTGCAGTTCAAGGCAAACTAGGAGGCAAAACTGCGCAATTCTGGAGGTTAAGGGACATTGCTGGACTCAGGAATTGTGCAGAATAGTAGCCCCGCAAGGCAGGGACTACGCATTGTGCAGTTTTAGGTAGTAGGGTCACATCCTAGAGGGCTAAGACTATGTAGTGCACAGTTCAGTCGGAGCCAGGTCAAGCTAATTTCCCTGTTGGGAGGATTTTCCGAAAATGGCTAAGTGCGGGAAGGGAGATGGACTCATGATAAACCTCAACTATGATCACACACTTAGCATACTTTGTCGACATGACAACATAGATCATCAAAACACATAAAAAAATAATTCCCCTCTATGTGACTACCTCATGAAAAGATACGACAAGTGCGAAAGTTAAGATAGATTTTAGGACGACCACAACGACACATGCGATAGTGCTCAAGACTTTGTGTATGGATGCGATAGATGCTTTCATGGTTGGGACAAATAATATACACAAAGACTGACCTTCAAAACTTCCAGAAAAGGCTCAAAAACATTGTACGGAATTCGAACATGCCAAAATACAACTGTTAATCCAACATGCAAAAGGGGTCAAAGAACTTTGAGAAAGTTCATGAAATGAGCTTTAGTGTTTGCAACAATAAGGAAAATACCAAGGAAGAGTCCGAAATTTGGGTGTAAGACAAAATTTTGGAGGGTGTTGTAGTAACTACAATAGAATTGTAGTCTACTATCTTTCCAATCATCTTTGATCTTCTCTTCTTGTAAAGTATACCATGTCACCTAAACCAATTCATAAACAAACCAATGTACCTCAGTATAGTTCAGGGGAGGATTTCTCGTTTACAAGATCACCAAGATTAGTGCAATACATGTATAATCATAATAATAATAGTATATATACATCATGCCAATAATTATCCTAGTTACCATGTATAATGCCACAATTATAATGATGACCCCTAGTATTGTAGCAAGAATGTTGCAACTCCCAAGACTACTAGCTTTACTTTATCAACCTAGGGTTTCATACAAACTTGAATGTGACAGTGCTATATACACAACATATGCATCATTATACTCATGCTACTTCTCAACTGGGGCACATGACCATTAGGGTTCCAAACCATTCTTCTCTTGAACTAAAAGGAGTATGACTACTGAAAGAAGAATGTAAAGGCTAGTTCTAGTGTATAGAAAGTAAATGCTTGTCAATTAAGGAAATGAAAGTTGCCATTTTGTAAATACTATGAAATGACATAAATCATCTAGCTATGAAATGACACAAATCACTTGTAGAAAGGAAACAATGCTAATCTTGCACTTGATCATCTAGCTACCAGGGTTGCTTGAAAATAGAAGGTTATTCTATCATTTTAGAATTCAAACATGCATGCATTAACTATCTCATTCACACTTGTAGAATAGATAAAAGTTCTAATTGCTAAATCCAGAAATATAAAAGCTAATTCTATCCGATATAACAGGAGAGAAAGGAGTGAAAGGACTAGTCTAGATGGAACTTCTGGTCATGGAGTCCAAGTTGATGGGTTAACCTAATCCTACACTAGGTTATGCTATCATTTCAGGTCAAAAAAAGGTCAAAACAGGATGCTGTAGGTTTGCTGCAAGAAACTTCTACAGGATGTCCTAAACTGCTACAGGATACCCTGAACTGCTGCAAGAAGTTGGATGAGAGGTTTTGGAGGGTAAGAATGGTGAGATGAAATGTTGGAAGGATGTATGACAATTGTGAAAGGTGTAGGGAAGGTGAAAATCACGGAAGGCCAAGCCCAACACTCCAAGAATGCTAGATTTTCTTAAGACAACTTACTCATGGTGGATGGAAAATAGAGGTTTAGAATATAGGTTGGCATGCATCAAAAGCAGGTAGAGAAGGCCTAGATGGAGTTGATAGAAAGAATCATTGCTTGCAGATCAATAACCCTGCAATCAAATCTGATTCACTTTTCATTTAAAAATCATTACATGTCAATGTGGAAAAGATGAGTTGAATTTGGAAAATCTGATCTAACTATTGCTAAGAAATAGATATATGAAATGGACTACCTCCTAAGCTATGTCAATCTTAAAAAGCAGAATAACAACTGTAGATATTTCTAATAAATCATAAAAAACTATCTAAGACTGAAACTTAATCTATGCAATGAAAAAAAGACAAAATCTGCTTTTGGGTTGTGAGAGTGTGTTCCTCTAATCATGATCCCATGAGGGAGATGAGATATGGGTCACTGTCACAAGATTTTTGATATATATTCCATCACTAGATTGCAACACTAATCTACTCCTCAAGCTAATGGAAGCATGGATAAGCAACAACTTAATCAACTTTCTAAGCTAAAAAGAAACATAAATAAACCTCAGTAGTTAATCAACATTCTAAGCTAAGAATATAGATACAAGAGAGGAAATTATACTGCTAGGGTTGGGCCATAACCCAAGAGTTTTAGTCCTCTAAGTCAACTTAGTGCTAGATCAAAACAAAACTTCTCATTATCAATCAAAAAGTGTCCAATACATCATAATAATAATAGTCTAATGTGTTTCAGCTTAATTGCCTCTTGGATACAATAAAACTTTAGATCCTAATGAGTACCCTAGCTTACTTATTTATACAAAAATGGAACTACCAACAACTCAGAAAATAGGGATACTTGGCTCCCTAACCCATGTATAGGTGGGTCTAACTCTTCCTTCACTTGAACTGGCTTCGCTACCAATGAACTTGACCTGCTTGGCTGCTAGTGAACTCGAGCTAATGAGATAGAGTGGGAGATCTTCGAATGATTTGAGGAGTTAAGGAGGGAGAACACCTCTTAGAATTTTTATTACTTGTCTACTTCGAGTTCCTACACCCAAATCAACTCAAACTTGCTCCAATTCCCGCATTTAAAACAAATTAGGACACATGACATAGTAACACATCTTTACTCCTCACATTAAGCATAATATAACAAAATATGTGGATAAATGTGAGAAAAGACAATTTAATAAGTTGGAGAATGGCATTGTGACCCTTATATTTTACCTATTGATGAGCCTAATCATCACCCCCCTACTGAAATTGTTTCCAATCCTCTTAGCAACGTACTCATCTATATCCATGTCCTTCATGGCCCTGGTGGCCTCTCTGACATCCCAAGATTCTGTATATGGTGTCTCTTCCTGAGGGTAGAAGCCTGCATTTTTCTCTATCTCTTCTCACTTCTTCCTTTCCTCTTCTTACTTCCTTCCTTCCTATAGACCCAATAGTAGAGGTGGACTGAAATTCATTACAATCCAGTTAATTTTCAATCTCGACATGGCCCTCTTGTACATAGGTGTTCTGGCCAATGCATTTTTCAATCTCTCAGGAGTATAATATTCTCTCATATGGAGACTGTGTTGTAGGGTATTCCATGTTCTCTACCATGCTGGTTGGCTCTCTTTCTCCAACATCCTAAGAGTGTCCTCAAAGTGATAGATGGCTTGTTCTTGGGTGGCAAGGTATCTAGGGTCCAACTTAGCATCATCTGAAATGTGTTGTGATTTTTTTATTACAACCACGGAACTTGTCTACTCTCCCCTAATGTAGAGGGGTTACTTTTCTTCCTTTTCCAATACTCTTTTCACCTCCTCAACCTTAGCTTCCTCATGCCTTATCCATGATGTAAGGGCCATCAGCTACAAGTCTCCCAATTTTTCATTGGGGTCCCAAACATTCATGTTAGTTAGGGTGAAGTTGTGTAGGTAGAACTCAACCAATTTGGCTCTGTCTTCCATGCCACTTTTGTCACACAACTCAATGAACTGTTTATAGTCCTGGAATGGCATGGACCCATGCTCTACTAGTGTCTTGATCTAGAGCTGCATCCATTTGTATTTTAGGAAAAGTGCATAGGATTTAGATGACAATCTTCATTTAAGTGCCTCCATGGAGAGGCTTGCCATTATGGCCAATTGAGTCTCCTTCTCTTGTAATTTCTCCCTCAACCATTTGTTTTCTGCCTGTAGCTGTGTTCTCATGTTGTATTCTTTATCCCTCAACTCACTCAACTCCTTGCCCATTTCTATGAGTCTTTCTTCCATAAGGCCCACATATTCCACTTTCTTAGATTTGCCAATTTGCACCCACATATGTGTCTTTCTTCTCTCCGCTTCAAGCTCAAAGAAGAGAGGGACTGGAAATTTCTATGGGATCACCATTCCTGCTTCAATGAACTTGTAATAGGAGCTCAAATTTGGCTGTGGGCTAGGCTCTTGAAGTTCTGGAAAGTATTTCTCCTCCTGTACCTATTTTTTTTCCTCCTTGCCTTCTTTTTGCCCCTTTTTCTCCTCCTGTATCATTTTCCGTCTTTCCTGTAGCACGGCCTGTGTTTCCTCTAGAACTGCCCATGTTACCTATAGCAGGCCTTTTCCTTTCTTTTAGAGTGTGATAGGTGCCTTGGGCTATTTCAAGGAGGTTTCCCTAGTGATAGACTTCCTTACATAGGTTATGGGAGTCTTTGAGATGGCTCCAGGAGATGTGGTTTCCTCAACCTTCCTTTCAATATGTTCCAACTCCTCTCTCTTGCTGGGTGATTCTTCAATCAAAATAGGGGTCATTATGGGTGTTTGAGGCTTCCCCTATCTAATCCTAATGCTTTTCCTTTTTTTGAGATCTAGGGGATTTTTCCTCTGCCTTTTCTTCTTGGATTTGATGGGTGTGCTGAAGGTAGTTAGGGAAGCAATTGCCTCCTTCTCAGTGGGTTCAGGAGACAACCTTTGTTGCTTTGGAGACATCTCCCCTTCTTCTTCCTTTTGTTCTTCCTTGACCTCTTCTTCTTTCTATGGTTATCCCTCTATTTTCTTTGCCTCTTTCTTCCCTCCATATTCTACTTCTGCCTCTTCTTTTTCTGCTTTTTCCTCTTCTTCTCCTGCCTCTTCTTCTCCTTCCTCTTCTTCTCCTTCTTCTTCTTCAACACTTAAGGCTGGGTTCTCCCCAAGTGCAAGGACTTGGGTTTCAAGGAAGGCTTCCTTGTCCATATCCTTGAATGTGGAACAGGGGAATGAAACTTTTGATTTACTCAAAGCATCCTCAACTATTAGCTTGATGAGACCATGGTGTGCTAATCGTTGTTGCTTTCCCTGTTTCACCTTCTGGCTCATTTCTATGATGGATTGTAGGAGAAAATAAGGCACATTGAGTCTTTGGGCTATGGGAAATCTGGGTCGAAATATCAATTCATGGAGCATCTTGAACTAATAGCCATAGACTACACTCTATCTTCCTTCATAAGAAATGAATTTAAGGATGTGATAGGCTACCTCATCCCAGGGATAGGGAAGGTTGTCCCTTCTGACCCAATTTTTGTCTTCAAATGGTTTCTCATATTTGGTGAAGAAATTTGTCTTAGCAAGGGCACTTATGGCCTTTTCTTCCTTTCTCCATTGGACCCCTAGAGGAAGTGTTTTCACCCTGCTGATCACCTTAGGATTGATGGTAATGGATATCCCTCTCACCACAGTTTTAGCACTTGTTCTTGATTGAGAGTTTAGAGCCATGGAATTCTCATAAGTTATATCATCATCATATCCTTTGAGCAACTCAAAGAAGCCTAAATAGTGATTCCTCCTGAAGATGTCTACTGCAAGGGGGATGAAGGTGAATTCTCGATGTATCCATGGGCTCTCTCCTATTGAATCCCCCTCCCATTTTCTTCTTTATTTTCAGCTAGGTGTAGGAGGTTTTTTGGGATAGCTTCAGTATGAATTCAAGAGTATATGAGAGCTAAGCTTTAGTTGATGACTATAATTACTACAACTCCTTATAGCCACAAAATTCTTTACTCTTATATCCCCAAACTCTTTTTAATTCACAGGTTGACTGTAAGTACTAAGACAGTTCAGAGTGTACCAATATGTAAATCATGGACAAAGGATAGATAAACCACTTAATTCTCATAGTACTACCTAGTATAATGACAATTAAGGACCAAGTTGACCCTAGGCACTGTTCTTTCACCCTTGCAGGCTTCTTGTAGCTTCCTGTAGCCTTCTCCACTTCCTGTAGATGTTTCATGTAGCTTCCTCCTGTAGGATTTCCAGAGTAGGGTTAGAATTTTTCAATGACTTACCAAGCTTATCCGTATCTCTTTGATTTCAAAAGGAGCGAAAAATGTAGGAAAGTTTTGGTTTTATGTTATTTTTGGTCAAGGCTCGGAGCGATGTTCTAGCTGTTGATGGTATGCGTTTTCCTCATTTGGACAGTTGGCCCACCTTGGGTGAATAGTTGGCTCACCTTGGGTGATCATTCTCATGTTCCTCGTAATCATCACCCACTCCCTCTTAATTGATTTCAACTGATGTGACACTTTTCCATGGCATGCTGACTGATGATTACGTTTTGTTCACAAGTTAAGGGTGGCCAAGTTAACTGGCCACCTCCAACTTATAAAAAAGAATTTTCCTTGACATTTACACATTTTTCATTATTTCATACCTATGGAAGAGCTTAGAAGTTACCATACCTATTCCTACCTGGTGCTTGATCAGTGTATGCTGGAGTTTTGGACATCTGTGCTGCTGCTTAGGGAAGTGCTTCCTTGCCCTTTTGTTTTTGTATTTCTTTTTGCTCCTGTATAGTTGACTGCTTGTTTTTATTCCTATGTGCAGGTGATTGATATCTCAGGTGCTGCTATTGCTACTATTGTGGAGTCTTGCTAAAAGGAGAAATGTGCCCATTGATGATGGTACCCTCTCCTCTTGGATGGGAAAAATACTAGATTTCATGCTGGATGCATTGGTGGCACTGTAGCAGCCCCATTTTTTCTTTTCAAAGGTTTTTTTCTTTAGAGAGATTTTGGGAAGTAGTGTAGAGGTTGGAGGATGATAGTAGAGCCCTGATGGAGTCATGAAGTGTTGTGACAATGGAGGAGATGTCCTCTGTTTTTTTTTAATTTTCCCTGTTTTTTTGAATGAGACAGAGCTTAGGTATGGGGAGATGGTGATTTTTTTAATCAGGGATGCATGGATGATGGGTGAGTGGTTGGATCAAGTGAAGAGACCCTAATAAACCTAGGAAAGGCCATGCATAAATATTTTTCTATCGGATCCCTTTTCGTGTAGCATTTCAAGAGATCATGTAGTGCTATAGGTCATCTTGTAGGAAACCAGAGAATGCCAAAAAGTTGATTTTTGAGCCCTGAGGATGGATGAGAGTGGTAGGGACATGGTTGACATGGATGGTATGGAGTGGATGGTGGGGGAAATGGAATGAAACTTGAGCATGTTGTCCCTGTAGCTCTGCATTTTCCACTGTCTTCAAAACCTGCAAAATCACAAAATTTATTAATGGACAGGTTGGAGTTCCCTGTCATAGTATTATTTTTGTTTGTTTTTCTTTTAGGGACACACAAGCTGTCTTTTCAACCTACCTTCCTACCTTGGATGCCTCTAGGGAGGTTTTCACCCAAGGATATTTTATTTTTATTTTTTCTTTTTTCACTCTTGGGTTGCCTTAAGGAGGTTTTCAACCCAAGAGTTGGCCTCATATGCCTCATGGAGGTTTTCATCTAGGCCTCTTATTGTTTCTTTTCCTTTTTTCTTCACAAATAAAAATAGTTTTCAAGAATGTCATGGCTTGGAAGAAATGACACTTCCAATCACATTTACCTCCTTGTTAATGGTGCTAATGAACTCTTCCATGGATATAGGTCTATTGTAAGCCTTCAATCTATATCCATTGATAAGCAAGGGAATACCTTCGTCATCAATGGTCTTGATTTGAACAAATCCATTGTCATGTCACTTCTCTATCAAGTATGGGACTAACCACCTTGTCATCAATTTTCCTTTGAAGTCCTTGAATTCGGATTCATAGAGCAGAGCCCAATCCCCTTCTTGAAAAACCTTGTCCTCGATTTTCTTGTCACACCAAACCTTCCTCTGTACTTGGATAACTTTAGTGTGTAGGAGGGACTACATTGTGAATTCATCTAGACCAATCAACCTGAGCAACCTCTCTTGTTCTGCCTTTGTAACATTCAAATCCAATTATGTTGTCATTATCAAGGTGTTGTATTCAAACTCAATGGAGAGTAGAGCCTTCTTTCCATAGACAAAGTGATAGGGAGTGAAACCAGTAGTTGTATTCCAAGTTGTATTGTAGGCCCAAGTGGCCTCCATTATCTGTCTTCCCAATCCTTTTTGCTGCTGCTCACAACCTTGGTGGGGATGCATTCTAATACTCTATTGGTGACCTATATTTGTCCATTGGCCCGAGGATGATAGGAAATATATTTTCTGTGCTTTATCCCATGCTACCTCAACAAATTTTCGATTAGATGTGATGTGAATTGAGCTCTTTGATTAGTGACTAGCTCTTTGGGGTACCCAAATTTGTAAAACACATTTTACCTCAAGAACTCAACCACTTTCTCCTCTGTTGCTACCTTGACAACCTTGGTCTCATCCCACTTTGTCAAATAATCAGTGCATAGAATTATGTACCCTTTTCCGCTGATGGTGGATAAATTGGCCCAATGAAATCCATGCCCCACTTGTCAAATGTCTCTAAATCCACCTGAGGTTACAAGGGAATTTCATCCTTGGGAGTAGGTTTCCCCATCCTTTGGCACTAATCACATCGACTAGTGTATCTTCTTGTATGTTGGTGGAGAGTGGGTCAGTAGTAGCTAGCATGAAAAACGTTGAAAGTGGTCCTCTTGGCAACAAACTGACCTCCACAAGGCCCATCATGGTAGGCTGAGAGGATGTCAACTTCTTCTTCCCTAACACATCTCCTTAAAATTTGATCTATTCCCAGTTTGAAGAGATTTCCCCCAATCCAAGTGAAAGGGGAACTCTTCCTCACAATTCTTCTCTTCTCCTTGGGTGACAAATTTGGAGGGAATTCTGTAGCAACTAGGTTGTTGGCTATGCCAAAAAACCATGGTGAGAGAACTGAAATAGAAAATAGGTGTTCATCTGGAAGCTGGTCATCAACCATAAATTCTTCACCTATAGGCAAAACAAGTCTAGAAAAAAAGTATGCAACTACATTTTCTTTACCTGTCTTATCAATGATAGTTAAATCAAACTTCTATAATAGAAGCTACCATCTAATAATTATAGCATTCACATCAAGCTTTCTCATTAAGTAATTGATAAAAACTTGGTCAATATGCACAAAGGTTTGATAAGCAGTGATGTAGTGTCTAAATTTGTTCAAGCAATGGACAACAACTAGAAGTTCCTTCCGAGTCACAATGTAATTCAATTCAGCCTTAGACAAATTTTTGCTATTGAAGTAAATGGCATAAGGCAATTTGTCATCTATCTATCCTAGAGCTACTCCTACAACTTTCTCAGATGCATTAACATGGATGTGGACAGGAAGAAGCCAATTTGGGCCTCTAAGTATGGGTGCGGTAGTCAATTTGTCCTTCAATGTTTCTAGGGCTTCTTGGCAATGATCTAACCAGTAAAATTTAGAGTCCTTGGCCAACTATCCAAACAATAGTGAGGCTACATTTCTGAAGTCTTCAATAAATCTCCTATAATATCTAGCTAAGCCCAATAAACTCCTAACATCTCTCTACTTTTGAGGAGTAGGGACCCTTTTGATGATGGCAATTTTATTTGGGTCCACTTCTATTCCCTCTTCAGATATTGAATGGCCTAGGACAATCCCTTCATTCATCAATAATTCACACTTCTTAGGACTAAGTGAGAGGTTCATTTCAATGCACTTCCTTAGGACCTTCCCCAAGTTAGAGAGAGCCTCCAGGAAGTCACACCCATAGGGAGTGAAATCATCCATGTAGATCTCTACAAAGTCATGAACTAGCTCAGCAAAGATGCTCAGAATTTCCCTTTGAAAAGTGGCAGGGGCATTACATAATCCAAAAGGAAGGACCCTATAAGCAAAGGTACCCTAAGGGTAGGTGAATGTAGTTTTATCTTGGTCCTCTGGGCTGATCTGGATTTGATTATAACCACTGAATCCATCCAGAAAAGAGAATAATTTCTTCCCTGCAAGACCATCCAAGACTTGATCAATGAAAGGTAAAGGGAAATGGTCCTTTTTAGTGGCTTTTTTCAGCTCTCTGTAATCCACATAGATCCTCCACTTTCCATTCTTCTTTGGGACCAAAAATATAGGGGACACCCACTCACTATCTGAGATGGGGTAAATGAACCATGCATCCAACAATTTCTGCAACTCTTCCTTTACTATGTCTTTGAGGGCTGGGTTCATTCTCCTCTGAGGTTGGCGCACTGGTTTTCATCCTTCCTTGATGTAGATGTGGTGAGTACACACTGAAGGATGCACTCCCTTCATTTCCTTATAGCTCCAAGCAAATTCATCTAAGTGTTCTCTCAGCATGTTACACAACTTCTCTTCTTGGTTGTCTGAGAGAGAGGGGTTGATCTTCAAAGTTTTAGATGGATCAAATTCTACCATTTTGGCATGTGCAGGACTTGGGTCAACTAGGCATAACTTAGTCCAAGTATTACCCTCATATTCATTCACAAGCTCATCAAGGGTATGGTGTTGGGGGGCTCGTTGTGGAGGATCTGGTCAACAAGGTCATCTTCATCAGATTGGCCCCCTCCTATGACAACATCTAAGGTACATATTGGATAGGATATGGTATGATACACTTCATCTTCCTCCTCCTCTTCCAATCATAGGGGCAAGTCATGCTCAAGGGATGGTTGAGCAGGAGAGTAAAATACGAATTGTTTGGACAAATTCCCATTCTTAATGGTCATGTTCCCAACTCTAAAACTTATGTAAGCATCAACAATGGCTAGCCATGGTCTTCCAAGGATGAGAGGGTAGCCATTGAATTTGGTCTTGTCTTGGAGAACTAGGAAGTCAAAAATATACTCCTAGGAAACAATAGAAACCATTACATCCTCAACGACCCCCTCAGGAGCCACTATGGACCTGCCTGCAAGTTGCAGCACTGTTATGGTCTTTCTCAAAGATCCTTGGAGGTTTAATTTGAACATGGTTTCCTTAGTCATAACATTTATGTCATCCCCAATACCAATTAAGATGTGAGGGACAATGATACCATCAATGTGTACATCTACCACAAGACTTCCAGGATCTAGATACTTTGGGAAAATCACTCTCCCTAGCATTAGATTAGACAATTGACCAATAATATTAATGGTAGGGATGTCTCTCTTTCTCCTCCTAGGATGTTTGAAGAATTTATCTTTTATAACCTTATTTTATATGGGAATATCCTTGATAGCTTGGAGGAGTGGGATTTTCACACACAAGTTTTTCAATTCTCCTAGAAGTTCAGCCTCTTCTGGGGTGTGCTAGTTAGGATGGATCAATATTTCATGAAAAGGAGGTGGATTGGATTGAGGAACACTCTCTTTCTTTTCCTCTTCAAGCTCCTCAGGTGGATATGGAGGTTGGTTATCTGGTAGTACTCTTCCAGACCTAAGGTTAATTTCTTGAATCTCCACAACATAGGTAGGGTAAGATGTCTCTCCATTATAGAGTTGTTGTGCCTACTTGTTGTTTGGGTTCAACTTTGGTTGAGTAGGCATATGAGGTTGCTTCGGTGGAGTAGGATGAATGAGTTTTGGTTGTGATCCAGGTGGAGGCAATAAATTAGGAGGTTGGTTGAATTGAGGCCTCCAACCTTGTGATGGGGTATTCCACTGAGGATGTGGAGAATCATATGGCTGAAATGGTTGATTGGCTGGTTGGGGAGGATACTAAGGTGCATAAGACTAAGGAGAAGGTGTGGACCATGAAGGGTGAGTAGGAGAACACCAAGGGGGAAGGGATGCATTCTGATTGGGATGGTAATAGGAATAGGATGCACCCTGCATGCCCTACTGGTATGGCCTAGGTCCTTGAGGCCTCCTTTGGTTGATATAACAGAGTTGTTCAATCCCACCTTTAGACCCTTGGTATACAAATTTTAATCCAGGAAAATAAGGACACTTATATGTGGAATGGTTTTCCTCACAGACTAAGCACACCACTATAACACTCAATGGACATTCATTTCTAGGGTTGCCTCCTAGTGCATTTAGGGCAAAATATAACTAAGGATCTGTCTTCTTCCTCTTGTTTCCTCTTGATCTGCATGGTGTCCATTTGTAGAGAAAAGGTGTGCAACATTTCACTTTTAAAGTCCTACAACATGTTTCCAATTTCATTTTTGATAGATGTGGTAAGGAAGAGAAGTTGGCCAAAGCTTTACTAGCCCTACCCTTCTGTCTAGTAGCCCTAGAAAGAATTCTGAATACTATCTTGATATCATTATTGGGTAGCTAATAAATGTCCCCTCCAGATAGCATGTTTAGGGTTTTCAATATGTCTTCCCTGATTCCTCTAACGAGGACTAACTTGAGTGATTCAGGATCAAGGGTGCATCTAGCCCTTTTGCAACTGAGTTAGGAGCTTTTCTCATAATCTTCCAAGGATTCATCATGTCCTAGGGTCATTCTAAATATTTCCTCTTTGGTGTCTTTGGACCTACAATAATCCTTGTGCTTGTTGTCAAGAGATTGCTACATTTTAGCCCAGGTGGTGATGATATCCCCAGGTAGACCCATGAACTAGCGTAAGGCTGCATCCTTAAGGGTGGATGGGAATAACATCAGCTTCTAGTCATCAGAGGTATAATCATAAGTTTTGTAATGACAACAAACTCAAATAAGAAGGTATCAGGGTCCTCTAAGGTTAATCCATGGAAGTGAGGAAGGGAAGAGGGGCTTATATTTTTCATCCTAGTATCTCCATTAGTCTCTCTAATGGGAAAAGCACCCTCATTTCTGTTTTCAACCTCATTTCTATTTTCAGCCATGGTGTAAGTGTGTGGAATGGTCTCTTCTTCTTCTTCCCCAATAGGCTCTTCAAAGATTTCAGGTTGTTCACCTAAGGGGTCTTCTAACTCTCCTGCAGTTAGAGATGGAAGTTGATAGTCACCAAAGAAGAGGGAAGGTTGATTGTTTGATGGTGTGGGGTTATTTGACAAGAATTTCCCTAAAGTGTCTCTACTCCTACGAGGCATGAAAGAAAAATATTTTTTCTTTCTTCAAAACCAAATGCAAGATAGAAAGGAAAGCAAGAGTAAAATCTATCTAGTAAATGAAAATAGAAATAAAAAGTAGAAATTAGATCTACCTAGGACACCTCCCCAACAATGGTGCCAAAAAGTGATGAGCCCTAGTATTGCAACAAGAATGATGCAACTCCCAAGTTGTTGAGGCCTCATAAATCTGTGGCAACAAAAAGGGGGATAACCACCCGGTCTGGACCTTAGAGCAGCTCCTTTCCATTTGGGATAATGGCTCTGACTGGATATGATGGGACCGATTTCCCAATGTTTTGGGTTTATATGATTTGTGGGATTTTTTTGATGATTTGCAAAAGAATAACTAGAAATTAACACAACTTTATTCTAAGATGCAAAACTTTGAATTAAATCTATTTTAATCTAACCCGGGGTATTGTTGGTTTTATGCGATATAAAAAGATGTCTATGTAATGTATGATGATATAGATCAATCGTAGACTATATAGAGTTAATATATTATAAGATAATTCCTTTGAGAAAATAGTTAATCAAAAGAATTGTGAAAAAACATATCACATATTCTAATGATCACATATAAAATAGACCATTCTCTATTCTGATATCGTACAATAGTGCAACTGATACTTTAAACAGAGATGACAGATTTCATACATAATTCATGAAAGATGAACTTATCACTAATACTAGAACAAAGATTTAGAAAACATGATAATAGTACCAGATGTGTGCCGTTCTGCTCATTTGACAAGTGACAATAGGCCATAATCAATCTTCTACCAATAAGCATCCCAAAGAATACAATAGTGCATCAACAGTGATCAACAAAAATATATTTTATTGAAAATACCATGTTCCATGATTCCATAAAGGCATCTACAAACTTACAATAGCGCATTCTTTGTAAATGCTCTTAATAAAATTTTGGACCCTTCTCTAAATGCACGATAAAGGTTTCAATACTATTCTAAATTAACTAAAAATAATTTATACACAATATCTATGAGGAGGTTTCAAACAACCTTCCTCGTTCCTAGTATCCAACTTTCCAAAAATAAAATTGCTGAAAAATGACTTAGGTCTTTATTGATTAACAACCGTTGCTAGCTTTGCCTCTTAGCTCACAAATGTCGGACATTGGCCTAACTTCTGGTGGCATCCCGAATTGTGTTCTCAACTACCCTGAAAATATAGCATCATGTAAAGGTGTCAACATTCTCTATACCAAATCCAAGGAGAAATTCAAGGTCATGATCTGACTGTGTGGTTTGACCAGAAGTTTCCATATTGCTTCCCAATCGATTTTTGATAGACACTAAATTGTTCCCTTCTGTAGCTGACTCTTATTCTTCCAATTCTAGTCTAATGCTTTAAGATTAGGAAGTTTTTTTGGATCACTCTCCTTTATGAGGTTGGATGTGTGAAACATGTGATTTACTATTTTGACAATGCTTTTTGAAATACTCGATGCTTTGGCTATTGCTAGTTTGACCTGTTTCACCTATGAGTCCCAATCAGTGAATAGAATATCCTTATGCCTTTCATTGATCCTCAGGAGACTTGAACTTTTTCCTTCATCTGAATCCTGCCACCCAATATAATCGGAGATCTTAGAATTGAGTTCATTGAACTCAATTCTTTGATTAATAATGATGTTTGTTAATTGTTCACTAGTATTCAGAGGTGGAATGATATTTGATATATGTTGGAGGAAGAGCTTCTTTTGCTTTGTCAGTAAAGTATTAAGTGTCAAAGCCTCGTTAACGAATTCCTCTACAGTAGGAATATCCTTGTACTTTGATAGGTCACTGTTTAGCTCCTATATCTGTTTGTTTTTAGCAGATAAGTCATTTTCATGACTTATATTCAGTACTTCCATATCCTGTTGTAGCTTATGCAGCTACTCCTCTGCTTGACTGTTCACGATGGCTCTTTCTTCATCTAACTGTCACAGTAATAATTTGATCTAGTCATCCTTTTCTTTAATCAAAATAGAGACTTCAGTTGCTTTGTCGATTGTTGCTATAGAATAAGATACGACAAATTGAGATAGCTGAGTCAAATGTTTAGTTAGATTTATTTGTGTGTCTTTCCACAAGACATCCATAAATTCATGTTCTGACAGATTTTTAGTTCTCCTCCTCTTCTTCTATCTTTTTACAACAACTTTGTGAAGAGGGTTGTAAAAGACATCTAGAGGAGGGATACATGTTACATTCAAGAAAATTTCAGTAGTTGGATATACAAGGATTACCTCTGTATCTTGGAAACTCGTTTTTGGACCTTCAGTGGTCACTACTGTTATTTGCCCTGGTGGGGTTTGAAATCCTGTGGTTTCTTGTGTTGATGATACCTTAGGGGTATCCTGTAGTTTGTCATTGAATGCATCCCACAAATTTTCTAATTCATCTGTTTCTGCTTCCTGCTCTCGTGACGTGCCTGGCTTATTTTGCTTCTGAGACTTGGTTTCAATTCTATGATCAGTAATCCAAAATTCTTGTGGGAGGTATTCTAACCTTTATCCTCTAAACTCCTGGAATCTTCTGAATTTCTCTGGGTTGCACTTTGTCTTGGCTGCATTTAGAATATGTTCAAAGTCCTCAATAGATTCTAGTAAATCTTCAAACTCATCAACTGTATGAGTTACAGGTTTGATCTTAACTAAAAGGGTGAATTTGTTTGCTATTTGTTGTGGATCAAAAGGCCTTGCCAGTAGAACGGGGAGCTTTAATAACTGCATATTCTGATACTCTTTATATGCATGACCATAGTTAAAGGGTAAATGACCCACATTGAAGGGGAAAGTTTGGCCATAAGGATTTCTTCATTTCCTTCAATGATTTTGTGAGGCCATTTCCTACTGTTTGGTATGCTACTTCTCTTGCCAATATTTTATCCGATACATACATAGGTAGGACATGTGGGAAATCTTAGCTATCAAATATCCCAATATAAGAGAATGAATCTTCAACAAAATACCTTCCGATTGCTTGGAGGTTTGTGATAGCTTCTTTTGTGAATCTTGGACATATTCTGTTGAAAACTAACTAATGTAAGGGAAGAACAACTCCCTGGCATAATTGGTGAAAATGTGGAATATAATGTTGTTCCCACATTTCCTTATAACTTAGGAATATACGAGTAGGATCATTGGTAGTCCATTTACAACCCATGGTTGGAAAATGAGTACAAAAACAAATGGCATCGAAGACATATGCGGACATGAAGAATTGGGGAACTACTCTAGAGGAGGCAGCCCTAGTTTGGCTATATTCAATAATTGCTTTGGCCAAATTCTCAGAAAAAATGGTTACCCAATTCATAATGTGAGAATTAACACAAGCCTCAATTGTAGGAACCCAATTGATCGAGAACTTAGAATTATCATGGAGACCATACACTCTACATAGGATAGAGGCTACAAAATTATAGGGATTGGCCAAAGAAGCAATGGGATACATAACTTCTTTGTCTTGTTTGAATTTATTGTCTCTTATCCTCCATTCCTATATCATTTAAAACGGGTCTTCGTTTTCCTTTACAAACTTTGCAAAAAATTGTTTGTTGTAGATGTCCTAGGCATTAGGTAGATTGTACATTTGTTGTAAATCTTTGGCTCTGAAAGAACCCAAGGCTGTATTTTTAGTTGTCTTGATAAGTCTATCTTCAACTTCTATATTCTCTACTACCCATCTTATCATATCTGTGTATGGCAAGAGCCTAACCCTTGCTACTATTCGGTGAAGGAAAGAGCACGCAACGTCTCTCAACTGCATTCCTGACGGTTCTGTGCTGTCAGCGGTTGGCCGAATATCTGTTACTTCAGGGTTTTCATTCTCTAGCATAGTATAGATAGTCTGCCATGTAGTGGCACCTCCATCTGCAATGCATACTGTATCTATAAAGATGGATGGTATCTATGTGCTTTCAGTTTTTGCGATAGATTTCTTGGTATGTTTCTGCATCACCTTTCGAATGGACATCATTTGAGCGGAGTTCCTATTAAAACCAACAGAAATTAATTGTTGCGTAAAATAAAATATTTGATGAACTGACTAAATCTTGTGAGAAAAGATCCGGGAATGAGTTCAACATTAATCAACCATAATGAACACCATGATTACATGCATAGGGATGATACTCGTATTAAATCATTCTAACCTAACTCATGCCCAACTCAAAAACACTTATTAAACATCTGTCAAGTCCGTCACATCAGATATTTAAGCTATAGCGCGAATAAAACTTTATTGATGGATCTTGCGATCTGTGATATGTGATATTGCAAAATCACAATATCGGAATATCGCAATATTGGGGCTTTGATAGGTAACAATTAAGTTCTTGACATAGTGTCCTCCGATGTGCGATATGCGATCGAGATGTCGCATACAAAGTTCAATCGTAAGTCGCATATCGGTATTTTTTGAATGTGCTTAACTTTGGTACTGAAGAATCACGCAATTTATGATTTGCGATGAGGAGTTTAATATGTTTTAGGTTAAAAAGGGCTTTTTGGAAAAGTGACAATTTTCTAAGAGTAGGCATTTTATTCACAAAGAGGGGAAAATTCAATTTAAAAGGGTCCCTATTTGTATTATATATAATAAAAATGGGGGGGGGGGGGGGGGGGGGGGGGCGGACGCGCGTTGTTGCATAGCACAACAATTGGCGATTCACTTGGGAGAACCAACTATCTCTAATTAGTTTCTTTGACATTTCTCAAACTTTAAAAACAAGAAAAGTTGTGAAAAAATAAGAATTTGTATGATTCATAAATTAAACAGTGTTTCTATGGAATATAGCATATTTACCTATCTCACTTCTTTTCTTACTCAACTCTTTAGGTAATAAAACATAAATGTCCATATCAGTCAATACTTAGATTTATAAAGATAAAGTAGGTATTCTCTTAAAATTGGCTTTATAGATTTTTACTCATTTATCATAGATAGAGCCTCTGCTACCAGAAAGTGTTCATAGCCTCGACAGGGTTATCTTTTAACCAATAATGATTCATAGTCCCATCCGAAATTGATTCCTAATTTCAAATTTAATCAAAATTTTATTCAATGTCATTTTACTTGGGACTTGTTTCTTTTTTTATGGTACTTTTTTACTTTAAATATCCTTAAAAGCCATTGTCCAGGCTTGGTGACCTAATGGTAACAATGTCATTCACTGGTTTTAATTTAAACTGAACAAGATGGCTCGTGATGAGACCCCTTGTCTTCTGGTTGTTTCAATCAAGAGCTATTACCCTGTTATGATATGCAGCCTTGGTAATATCAGTCTAAATTATTTTCTTGCGATCATGATAAACAAGCTCGTGATGAGACTCATTATCTTTTAAGTTTAGAATATTTTTAATTACATTGTGAAAAAATAAAATTTTATCAGATGGGATGAATCATTGGCTCATTTAAGAGTTATGGATGATAATTATAGAGTTGGTAAATACCTTTTTGCAGAGAACCCTTGCTAAGTTACTGGTTCTTTTCTTAACTGGTACAAAATCATCTATACTTTATAAAATCAAGAGTCTTTTCAGAAACTAAATGTCTTCAGTAAATTCAAAATTTTCCCAAAGAAATAAGGTTATTTAAATATCATATTTATAATTATCCTTTTACTCTTTTTTTTTATAAAAGTGAGAAAAATCAAGTAAATTATGAGAAATTTAAAATTTTGAACAACCAAAAGAGATACTATTCAATCCTTATTTTCCTAAAACTTAAAACTTTAAAACTAACGTTTAACTTCTAAGAAAATATTTTTTAAGAATTTTCCCGTTTACAGGTAAAGAGTCTTTTCTACCTGAAAAATCTTGTAAGAAAACAGTGGATGGGCCTAATTTTTCTATGATTTGAAACAGACCAAGCCACAGTCTTTGTAATTTGGTATGTTTACCTTTTTCCTCATGTGCCTTATCCCATTTCAAAACAAGATCTCCAATTTCAAAATTTCTTTGGCTTGTGGATGTTGTTTCAAATGAAGCTTTAACTATCTGTTGATGATGAGCATGTGTTGCTTTGGCATTTCCCCTCTGTTCTTCTAATTTAAGGATTTGACCATGTCTAAGTTAAAGAGAAGAAGAAGGGTTTTCATCAATAAAATGATCTAAAGCAAGAGATGGTATTGTTATGTTTGTGGGTAGAATTGCTTCTTTCCCATAAACTAATACAAATGGAGAAGTACCTATTGAGGCCTTCTGAGTGATTTTATCTGCCCGGAGAGAAAATATTAGTGCTTTATGCCAGTTCTTATGATTTTGCTCTACAGTCCGTTTGATAATTCTAATCGGGTTCTTATTTGTAGATTTAGCTAATCCATTACCTTGCGGATAATAGTTAGCTGATTATTTGAGTTTAAAACCTCTTTTCAAAGTAAACTCTATCATAGCATTTCCAGAAAAGTAAGATGCATTATCAAACATTAAGGCTGATGGGAGACCAAACCTAGTAATTATAAACTAATCAATGAAATATGTAATGTTTTGGGTGTTAACTAACTTTAATTGAATATCTTCTACCCACTTTGTAAAATAATCAGTTGCAGTTAGAATATACTTATGCTGTTTGGAGGAGGTTGGAGTTATTTCACCAATAATATCTAACCCCCATTGTTCAAATGGTTGCTGTATATTTACTGGCTGCAATGGGAGTGCTGCTTTCCTTTCTCTTCCTACTACGGTTTGACATACTTTGCATTTCCTCGCATATTCATGTGCATCTTTGAAAAGGGTTGGACAATAGTACCCGACATGCAGAATTTCCTGTGCTGTGGTATTTCCTCCGAAATGACCTCCAGCTAGCCCATCGTGTAATTCATGCATTACCTTTTAAACTTCAGGTTTCTCTAAACATCTTTTTTTTTCCCGTGGAAAAAGTCGTAATTTCCATTAATAAATATGAAAATTACATTTTTTATATTCATAAGCATTACTTTGATCTAGCACTGCCTTTCCAACCAAAAATGAAAGAAAATTGTGCATAACTCCTCATAGGGAGTACATGTAGTTCATAAACACTTATAACTTTAGATTTCAGTCCTCATCTCAGGTAATGAGTAACCGATGACTATTTACATAAATAATGAAAAGATAATAAAAAAATATATGTTTATCATCAAAAAAGACTGAGCTAAAACTGTTTCATTTCATGTGCTGCTCTTATATTGCTTCAGGTTCTACGAATGGTCTGTGATAATGTTGATACACGACCCCATCCAAGTCTTCGCAGATCATCCAAGAGTTTTCGTCCCTGATTGCTGCTTCTTTGGATAGGAAGTCAGCAGAGGTGTTCCGCTCTCTGTGGTGTGAGCATCCCTTATGGTCGCCCGTGCTCTGGTTAGAGGCAGAGAGGGAGGCCGAAGAGGAGCCTTCCCACACTTCTTTCTATAGTCTTTCTCGTGATCCTTGTCTGCATCGGTATGTTCTAGAGGGCACGAAGCTTCCTTGTTGATAGCAGATGGAGGTTCCTCCCGTCGGGGATGGTTTTCTTGCATGTTCTCCACCGGCGGTTGCACTCGCTTGTTGACCAGAGGGAAATATTTGTACACATGCCCCACTTTATGGTAGCGTCAACAGCTGTAAGGGATGCCCTTGTAATCCAGAGGATGCTTCCGTGTGAAGGAACTCCATTGTATCATTAAATATTCTTGCAGACCCCCTTGAGTGTCCATATGAACCAGTATCCTCGCAAATGCCATCTTTCCTGTAGACAAATATGACTTTTCTGATTCCATATATGTGCCAATTGAATTCCCTATTTGTCTGAAAATGTCCTCCAACCAAAAATGCAAGGGGAGGCCAGGAAGTCTTACCCATATCAGCTTGACTCCAAGTTGCTCCGTATCCGGATTGAAAAGGGGGGACCATCTCTTCAGCAGGACTACGGCATGTTCAAAATGCCAATACAACGAGAGTACCCAGTTCGTGAGGTCAGGCCTGGAGAATCTGAGAGAAAACCAACCCTTAATGAACGTTTGCACAGTAGGCAGCTCTGCCAAGTGGTTCCCCCAGACCTTTGAAACCCAAGATTTCAGTTGGGCTGCTGTGTAGTTGCATCCCCTTATTCTGTCGACCAGTACCCTATCAGCAAAATCCATGGTCTCTCCCAGGCAAATGTCTTCCTCCAATCTGAGGAATATGTCTACCCCCTTTGTCCTGAAGCATCGCATCTTCTTTATTGTCCTTTCCTCAACTGCAGTGTTCCCACGACCTTCTAAGGAGTGCTCCTGGATGGGGGGGGTTCACCGGGGGAGGGGATGAAGTAGTGGGGAGACTTTTCGCAAGAGGTGGAATAGCAGTGAAACTGCCAGAAGGGGAGGGGAAGCGCACGGTGGGGTCAGAGGAGTCAAGGAAGTTGGAGGGGCATAGGGGGAGGGAGGGTTTATGGAAAAACCTAGGTGAGAAAACTGACCAGGAGCCGGGGAAGGAGGGTTAAGGTTAAAGCAACCCATAGCAAACTCTAAGGTCGTTGAGGACGATGGGGGAGTTGAGAGCAATGGCCAGGCAGGAGGGTCATCCAGTAGGACGAGATGGTGGTCCAGTGGTCCAGAGAGTGCAGGGAGTCCAGAAATGGTCTCGTGCAAAGCCTCACCAAAAGAAAAGGTCCCCAACTTAGCAGGTTGCGAGGTTGTCCAGATGGTGTCCTCCACTATTTCCTCTTCCGAATAATCCACCATATCTAGGTCCATTGTTATCCAGGTTAAAACCAATTCCAACTGCCTTGGTAACCACCAGAGGGAGGAGCGGCAAAGCGAATTAAAAACTGGCAAGAGAGGCCAGAGGTCAAACAGCGATGCCGAAGAGCGGGAATGGGTGATCAGGTAAAGGAAAATGGAGTAAAAACCCCAAAACCAACCATAGTAAAAAGAAAATGGTCTGCACGTGTGATGATGGGGATGTGTGTAGTGCTGGTACAAATAGCTTCACCTTCCTACTCTGTCCATGAAGTGGCTAACCATGATCGCCTGCTAACCTGGCCCGAACCGCCATTTCCCACTCCCTCCAGTCTCTCGTCTCTAAAAATCTTAATAATAAATCATCATAGTTTCTTCTAAACAACACATTATCAATTAATTGATATTGATTTGCTTTAAGCCTTAGAGCATGCTTAGCTGTATAATTGAGATATAATGGAGCATGCCCATTTTTCAAGAAAAATTTTAGATCAGCATATTGCGATTCAGAATCATTGAGGCTTACCTCAAATAATTGCTCTTCAGTAGATTGATTGTCCTTTGTTGGTGAATGAGAGGCTCCGGTTAGCATTCTGGAAAAACCTTGACCTCTAATAATTTTAGCAGGATGTATTTCTACATCATATTCCTGAAGTGCAGTAACCCAATTTGCTCTCTTCTCTCCTACTTCTCTTTGGATTAGCAGCTACCTTACAGTGGGGTAAGGGACTATTATCTTAGTGTGTATTTTTAGGAGGAAAGGTCTAAAATGTTTTAAAGTTTTAAATACAGCAAAGGCCTGTTTCTCCACAACTGAATAATTGAGCTCAACACCTTGTAAGTTAGAACTAAAGAATGAAATATGTGCTTCAACATTCTGATCATTTAGCTATGTCAAAACTACTACGTAAGAGGTATCAGAGGAGAATGCGTATAATACAAATGGTTTCAAGAAATTGGGAGTTGTTAAGGAAGGAGCCTCAATGATGGCTTTCTTTATCAACTCAAAAGAATCTTTCTCGCCTTTCCCCATGTAAAAGTTTCATTTTTTCGGATCATTGACTATAGGGGTAACACAATTTGAGAAAAATCAGGAATAAATATTTTTACAAAATTAATTTGACCTAAAAATGATTGCATCGTTTTTTTGTTATGTGGCAGGGGAATGTTTTGAATTTCTTGTATCCTATCAGGATCGATATAGATTCCTTTCTTAGATACCACGAATCCTAATAATTTACCTTATTCCAAGGTGAAATAAGATTTTTTAGGATTCAAAGAAATGTTGAATTTGTCACATCTCTCAAAGATTTTTTTTAGGTGTCTGATATATTTATTTCTATTTTTAGAATAGATAATGATGTCATATAAATATATCACAACTGAATTGTTGATTATTCCTCTAAAAGCTATGTCCATAGCACGTTGAAATGTAGCACCAGCATTAATCAATCCAAATGGAATCTTTTGATATGCATATGTTCCCCACTTTGTTCTAAATGTACTCTTTAATCTATCATTTGGATGAACCATAATCTAATTGTAACCTAAAAATCCATCAAGAAAATACATCAATTCAAAACCTGCAATTGATTGCAGAATCTGCTCCATAGTAGGCAAAAGAAAATTATCTTTTTGGCAAGCTTTATTCAAATTTCTAAAATCTATGCAATTCCTAATGTATCCATTCCTTTTCCTCACAGGAACCATTTTTGACACCCATTTTGAATGTGTAACAGGGAAAATGATTTTGGCTTTGAGAATTTTATTGAGTTCAGACTTAATTTGACTTTCTAAGTTTGGGTGGATCTTCCTAAGATTTTGTTGGACAGGCTTGTTATTTGAAGTCATGGGTATATTATGCTGCATTATAGAAGTATCATATGTTTTGAGATCTGAATAATCCCAGGCAAAGACACTTTTATATTTTCTTAGCAACTTAATGAATGACATCTTTTCATCGGGTGTTAAGCCCAAACCTAGGTTTATGTTTTGAGGTTTATCATGTGTACCAAGATTAATCACCTCAAATCTTAGAGTAGAACTCTGTGTTTTTGAATTGGTAGTCGTTTTAAACCTATCTTTTAAATCATAGAGATCTTCCATCTTGACTACAAATTTGGGGATTGGATTTGCATCCTGTTTATTTTCGATCTGTAGGTCATGTTCATGTTCGTCTACGATTTTACCTTTATATGATCCATCCGATGAAAGAAAGTCGATTATATCTGTATCATCTTTAAACACTCTCCAATTTGTTATGTTATTGGGAATGGAAGGCCTAAAAATCAACTCAATCGAAAATCTATCTGGACTAAATTCTTATGATAGTATCAGTTTAGATGCTACATTGGCAAGTAAATCCACACTTTCGTTTTGTAACCTAGGGATTGTTGAAATATTAAATGCAGTGAAATGAGAAGTGAGGTTCTGAGTTAATGCTTGATAATGTTTCAGGTGTCCAGAAATACAATGGATTGTGTTCTTGACTTGCTTAACAATTATTTCAGAGTCCCCATATACCTACAAATATTTAATGCTTAATCCAATGGCTTTGTACAAGCCTTGAATCAATGCTTCATATTCGGTAGTATTATTCGTGCATTGAAATTCAATTCTGCAAGCTAGCATTGTTTTCTCTCCTTGTGGATTGATTAAAATGCAACCTGCTCCTACACCATCGTCTAATTTTGAACCATCAAAGTATAGAGTCTAGAACAAAGAATGATCTAAAATTTTATTACTAAGATTAATACATTTAGAAGTGTTTGATTGAGAAAAAATTTCAACCTGAGAGGTAACAATATTTTTTGGGAAAGGTGAGATTTGGGAATTGAAGGAGCCAAGGAATGATTCAACAAAATAATTCCCAATAATATTATTAGAAAAAATCACAAGCTCATTTGGTCCTTCTAATTCAGTGACTGTATGTTTCATAAATTTTTCGTGATCAACTCTAATTTGATTTGGTTTACCATTATATGGTAACCACATGTGTGACCAATCGGTTGTGAAATATCCATGTAGTTTCTCAGACCAATCCCTGCTTAAAATAAGACCATAAAATTCAGGGATGTCTGCCACTAATACATCAATTACTTGTAGCACCTTTGGGTTGGATGATAATCTAATCGATACTGATAACATTTCTCCAACAACCTCAACTTTTGTTCTGTCCAATTGGACTATATGCACAATAGAATTTTGAGGGGTAACGTTAAGTCTTGCGCACACAGATCTTGGCATGATATTCAAAGAAGCTCCTGAATCGATGAGACAATTATGAACATTTTTATTAAAAATTTCATAAGTCAAAAGGAAAGGAGGAGTGTGAGACTTAGATCTATCACCAATCAACACAAGATCATTTGTTTTTACCTTGTTCAAAGGTGACGGGGGTTTTCCCATATCTTTGTTAGCTTGGGCTATAATCGATGGTGGTATGGGATCTATAGGAACTGCCATAAGTTCTCTCAGTAAGACTTTCTGTTGTTGTTTGAGTTTGGTCATTTCATATAATGAAATGTTTGCGTTAGTGTTTTTCATGTCTTCAACTATATTGTAATCCACTGTCTTCAAAACTATCAAAGTTTTAGAAGTATCTAGGGGAATAGGATCAGTTTGAACAATTTTATATTTTTTCTCCTTTGTGGGAGGAGATTTTTGTTTCTGAATTGGTACAGTTGAGTCAACAGATGTTTTGCTTCTTGTAGATGCGGGCATAGCCTCTCTTTCTTCTTCGGTGGGGAGAATAAAATCCCATAACCCATTCGATTTTACTTCTTCTTCAGGCTCTGTTTCTTCTTCAGTTGCTGAGGGGTCTTCAACATCTTGATCTGATTCAGCACTTGAAATCACATTCGGAGGCTGATAGGGCGAAACAGGAGTTCTATTGTATGGGCGATATGGTTTCTTAGGAACTAACGATTCAGCTACTTGTTTCTTTATTTCAATCATATCATTTGACATAGTTTTTAAAACTTTTTGAAGACCTTCAAGATTGAATGGATCCTTTGGGGTTTTCTTCTTTGGTTCTTGGCTAAAGGTCACTTTTTGGATTTCTTATCTTCCATCTTAGATTGTGTTGCTAAGGCTAAAATTGTCTTTTCTACAGACAGGGCTTCTTTCATGTTTTCTAAGAGAGTAGCCTTATCGGCTCTATCTACAAAAATGGCTAGATTAGAAGGTAAATCATAAATGTACTCATGTCACTTATCAACTGGGGCACTTGACCATTAGTTTTCCAGACCATTCCTCTATTGAACTAAATGGATTCTTACTATTGAAAGAAGAATGTAAAGGTTAGTTCTAGTGTAGAGAAAGTAAATGCTTGTCAATTTAGGAAATGAAAGAGTCCAACTTGTAAATGCTATGAAATGACATAAATAATCTAGCTATGAAATTACACAAATCACTTGCAGAAAGGAAACTATGCTAATCTTGCACTTGATCATCTAGCTACCAGGGTTGCTTGAAAATAGAAGGGTATTCTATCATTTCAGAATTCATACATGCATGCAATAACTATTTCATTCACAAACATAGTTACCGATCAAACGAGAACTATTACCTCAAAACATGTACTAGAGCCCAAAAATCCCAAAAAAACATGAAAAAAAAACCCAAAAATAAAAAGTGTTGATTCTGCATCACCATTTTTTTTTTCAGAGAAAATTTTCAATATTTTTTTAAAACTAACAGTAAAAAACAATAAAAAGCTAGTTTGCCTGGTGCAAAAAACACTTGAAAATCGAAAAGTGTTGATGCTAGAATAACGCCTTTTTTTTAGGGTACAGTTTCAATATTTTTTAATAATGACATTAAAAATAAAATATCGTGACTCTGAAAAACTTAAATTTCCAAGGATTTTCAAGCATGACATTAACGATGAAATATCACGTCTTTGAAAAGTCTTAAAATTCCAACGATTTTTAAGCATGAAATTAAATTTAAAATATCACTTCTTTGAAAAACGTTAAAATTTCAACAATTTTCAACCATGGTGCTAAAAAAAATATTTATCACTGTTTTCAACGATAACATTAAAGATAAAATATAACGACTTAGAAAAACATTAAAATCTTGACAATTTTTCAACCATGGAATTAAAACCAAAGATTATGACTACAAAACAATATTAAATATTCAAAATATTTCAAGCATGACATTATAGAAAAATTTTATGACTAAAAAAACTTTAAAAATGAACACCTTAATGAAAGAGTTATTATAGCAAAGAATAATTTTTTTAAAATGCTAAATGTATAACGATTTTGAAATCTTAGCCTAAGACAACTTGATACATTGCAAAATAAATTTTAAAATCAACTATCAAATTGCACATAATGGGATCGGGTTGCTAGACAAGCATCGACATAGACTCTACAATATATATATATATATATGAAAACAAAAATTCAAATATTGAAAAAATAAAAATAAAAAATAATAACAAGTAAAAAAACATAAAAAAATGTCCACAGGGCTTTGGATTGACGTTGAATGGGTGTATTGTTAAGGCACTCCTTGCGATAGGTCACTGGTTCAAATTCCCCTGGGTGCTTAGGTAGTATTATATATAAATAAAAAACAAAAAAAAATATAAAAAAAAAAAAACAAAAAAAAATCAAATATAAAAAATACATAGTAATGACAAAAAAAACTATAAAATGTAAAACAAATTAACCATACCATGTAAAATTTAAAAAACAAAAAAAAAGAGTGAACTAAAACAAAAACTAGATAAAAAATAAAAAATAAAAATTAAAAAACAAAAGAAAACTAAAAAAAATAATTACAAAAATAAAATACAACATTTAAAAAAATTAAAAACTTAAAAAAAAAAAAAAAAAATTGCCCAGCCACCTCGAGGCCCAACCACCCAGAGGTGGCAATGGGACGATTCATGACTAAAAATAAATTAAATTTCATTAAAAAAAAAAAAAAAAAAAAAAAAAAAAAAAAAACCCATAAAAATACAAAAGAAAAGCAGAATTAACTTGTAAAAATGAATATATATATATATATATATATATATATATATATATATATATATATATATAACTTAAGAAAAAATAACTAAAATTAAAAAAAAAAAAAAAAAAAAAAAAAAAACATTTTAACTGTTTTTTATGTTTTTATTTTTATTATTTTTAATTGTTTTTATGTCTTTTTTTAATTGTATTGGTTTTTTCTATTTGTTTGTTTTTTTTTTAATGGTATTGTTTTTTTATGCTTTTTTAATTGTTTTCTTTTTTATTTTTATTTTTTTAATGTTTTTTTTTTAATTATTTTGTTTTTTAATATTTATAATTTATAATTTTATTTATTTATTTTATTTATTTATTTTTGTTATTTTTTATTTAATTTTATGTTATTTCTTTATTTTTATAATTTAATTTAAAAAATAATTCTTAAATTTTTATTTTATTTTATTTTTTATTTTTTTGTTTATTAAATTATTTAATATAAATATTTTTTAATTTTTTTCCTTTTTTTAATTATTTTTGGTAATTATTTGGAGTTTTTTTTCTAATGAGGTTTTTATTTTTTATTTGTTTTTATTTTAACTTAAAAAAAAAAATATTTTTAGATTTTTTTTGTGGTTCAATTTGTTTTTCTTTAAATTATATATTTTTTTGAAAAAAATCATTTATTTATTTATTTTGTTTATATTTATTGTTTTTTTTTTTTTTTTCATTAATTTTTTATTCAAAGTTTTTATTTTTATGAGTTAATTTTAGTTTTTTTTTTTATATTTTTATAGATTTTTCATTTTTGGTTTTGGTTTTCTTTTTTATATATATTTTTTATTTTTGATTTTTTTTTTCATTTTTTTTTTTTTTTTTTATTACTAACATGTTTTATGTTTTATTTTTATGTTATTTTATTTTTTTTGTCATGTTTATTTTTATTTTTTATTTTTTATTTTTTATTTCTTTTAAATATATTTTTATGTTTTATTACTAACTTGTTTTTATTATTTTTATTTTTGTCATATTTTATGTTTTATGTTTTTTTTTTTTTTTTTACAATTTTATAGGTTTTTTTGTTTTTTGTTTTCTGTTTTTTTTATATATTTTTTTGTTTTGTTTTGTTTTTTTATTTTTTTTTATACTAACATGAAAATCACCAAGAATTAAAAAAAATTATCCACACTTAATTCATTAGAAAATTTAAAGCGTAAAAACTAAGCCCTTTAAAAAGATTTAAAGTGTAAAAAATAAGCCCTCTAAAAAAATGTGTTGATGCTGCATCAACACTTTTCAAAATCAACATGAAAATCACTAACATTTAAAAAAAATGTTCATACTTGATACATAAAAAATTTAAAGTGGAAAAAATATGCTCCAAAAAAAAGGTGTATTCTGAATCACCATTTTTCAAAATCGAGTGATTTCTTGCTACCTCTAAAAAATGGGTACCAGGTCATTTTCTTGTTTGATCGGTAACTACGTTGACACTTGCAGAATAGATAAAAGTTCTAATTGCTAAATGCAGAAATATAAAAGCTAATGTTATCTGATCTTGTAAGGGGAAATGAGTGAAAGGAATGGTCTAGGTGGCACTTTTGGTCATGGAGTCCAAGCTAAGGGGTTAACCTAATCCTAACACTAGGCTATGTTATCATTTCAGGTCAAAACAGATTGCTATAGGTTTTTTACAAGAAACTACTATAGGATTTCCTGAACTGCTACATGATACCCTGAATTGCTACAGGAAGTTGGCTGAGAGGTTTTGGAGGTTAAGAATGGTGGTATGAAGTGTCGGAAGGGTGTATGAAAATTTTAAAAGGTGCAGGGAAGGTGAACATCACCCAAGGCCAAGCCCGACACTCTAAGAAGGCCAGATTTTCTTAAGACAACTTGCTCACGGTGGCTGGAAAATAGAAGTTCAGAATATGGGCTGGCATGCATCAGAAGAAGGTAGAGAAGGCCTAGATGGAGTTGGTAGGAGGAATCCTTGCCTGTAGATCAATAACCCTGCAATCAAATCTAATTCTCTTTTCATTTACAAATCATTACATGTCAACATGGAAAAGATGAGTTGAATTTAGAAAATTTGATCTAACTATTGCTAAGAACTAGATCTATGAAATGGACTACCTCCTAAGCTACAATAATCTTAAGAAGCAGAATAACAACTGTATGTATTTCTAATAAATCATAAACTACTATCTAACTTTAAGACTGAAACTTAGTCTATGCAATGAAAAAAAGGCAAACTCTGTTTTTGGGTTGTGAGAGTGGGGTCCTCTAATCATGATCCCATGAGGGAGATGAGATAGGAATCACTGTCACAAGCTTGTTGATGTATTTTCCTTCATTCGACTACAACACTAATCTACTCTTCAAGCTAATGGAAGCATGGATAAGCAACAACGTAATCAACTTTCTAAGCTAAAAAGAAATATAAATAAAGTTCAGTAGTTAATCAACATTCTAAGCTAAGAATACAGATACAGGACAAGAACTTCTACTGTTAAGGTTAGGCCTTAACCCAAGAGTTTCAACCCTTTGAGTGAACTCAGTGATGGATCAAAACCATTTTTCTCATTATCAATACAAAAGTGTCAAATACATCATAACAATAACAATCAAATGTGTTTCATCTTAATGGCCTCTTGGCTATAATAAAACTCTAAATCTTAATGGGTCCCCTAGCTTGCTTGTTTATACAAAAATGAAGCTACAAATAACTCTAGAAAATAGGGATACTTTTCTCCCTAACTTAAGTATAAGTGGGTCTAAATCTTCCTTCACTTGAACTGGCTTGTATGCCAATGAACTCAGCCTCCTTGGCTACTAGTGAACTTGAGCTGATGAGATAGAGTGGGAGAGCTTCGACTGATTTGAGGAGTTAAGGAGGGATACCACCTCCTAGAATCTCTCTTGCTTGTCTACACCGAGTTCCTGCACCCAAATCAACTCAAACTTGCTCTAATTCCTGCATTTAACACATATTAGAAGACATGACATAGTAACACATATTTAATCCTCACATTAAGCATAATATAACAAAATATGTTTATAAATGTGATAAAATATAATTTAATAAGTTGGAGAATGGCATTGTGACCCTTATAGTTTACCTATTGATGATCTTCATCATATAACACTAACTAGGTACTATGCATAACAAACATATGGATGACACACATGCATAAACAATGCATATAAACACTCCCATGCATTCATAGAAAACAAATCCCAACAAAAACCTCATCAACTTCTGCATGACAATACGACGATATCAATGTCCCTTACCATGCATACATGAAAAACACACAGAACAAAAGCACAGTTAACATATATGTAACTGACATGTACGCATGCCAACACACTCATCCAAAGAGAAAGGGAAACCAAACACCACCCAAGGAGAACACAACAATCCATCAAGGTAAACATGTGATGAAGAGTCACTATGATATGATTCAACTCCCCTTGTATGGTTAAGGAAGTGGAACTGACAAGATAAGACCAATTTGACTTTCCTCAAAAGCTACAAAACCTTCAGGAGCTAACCAACCCCTCCAGATGTCCAACCCATGAGACAACTTGATGTTATCATGAACTAGACCCCCAGTCACTCCCATGAAAATCCTTCCATGCAACTAAGACCCTCGAGTCGCCTCCACACAAGGAATCCATGTGACTGTAGTCTTTTTCAGGCAGTTTTGTGCAAGTAACCCTAAATTCTAAGCCACTTTTTCAAGGTTAAAAGTTAGGGCTCTGCCCAGAACTTCATGAAACTTCCAGAAATGGTAAATAACAATGAAGTAAGGCTACTAATGAAAACACTTGAATAAGGACTTGACCTAGCCCCTACCATCCATTGCATGAATTCTATCAATCATATCATAAACATGTAATGTACATGTTATAAATACATAATGAACATGGGGCTCTCATACTTATCTAAGAATCATCAAGAAGGACTAATGCCTCCTCATAATAGCTGCAAGATAGTCTATCAGGTCATGCATTCATTAAAATTTCATCTACTAATCAAAACATGATGAGATCCATAACTCAAGTCTATCATAAAACATGCTTATAACCAACAAATAACTAGAGAAATATCAATGATGAAACCACCATTAAAGCCACATAATGACAAGCACATTTACTCATGAAATACAAAGGAAAATAAGCTCTTATTAACATATGAAAATCCAACCAAGTCAGGTATTTCCACATACCACCCGACCATAGATCGGGCTAAACCAAATATGTCTTTCATCCAATCATCCCTACACCATATTCCAATCATAAATGTGGGATCTCATGGAATAAACCAAAAACACCAAACCAGGGCTTCCAAAGACAAAACCACCTCAACCCTCAACCAACGATTCCACATCATGGTAGGACATCACTAAGAATCACCAAATCGGTCTCTACCAAGGTTGTTCAGGACTCTAGAGCATTTGATCGAACCAAGGCTTATAGGACTAGTAACTCAACCCAAAACTATTGTCGGGCTCCAAATCATTTGTCCAACCAGGGCTTCCAAGACTAGTAACTCAACCGACCAAGGGCTCCAGAGCATTTGTCCAACCAAGGCTTCCAAGACTAGTAACTCAACCCAAGTTGTTATAGGGCTTCTAGAATGTTTGTCCAACCAAGGCTCTAGGAACTAATAACTCAACCCACAACAATAAGGAACATGAGCACCAACTAGAAAAAAAAGCGAAAAAAAACCCACAACACCATGAATATCCAGGAAATGGCAAGGTTAGGAAAAACCACTATCCATCCAGGCAATCCTCCATGCCAATGATAGATCACAACCACATGCATGTGCCATGCATGCCAAAACTAGTAAGTAAATCATACATGAAACTCAATATCTGCAAAGAAAACCTAATATAGTTGTTGATCCCTCTATCCCCTTGTGTTTTCATGTTTTTCCTTTGCCTTCTTGCTCGAAATCAAAAGTAGGCCCCAATACTCTAGTAGTTCTCAAAGAAAAACCTAAGTGTGCAAGAGTATGAGAGAGATAATAGAGAAGAGAGATCCAACATAAACCTGAAAAAAGTTGTGAACTGATCCTCAGAAGCCTTTTTATCATTGAGGCCTCTATTTTATTCATTTTCCTCCTCACATGCAACCTGTGACATTTCACCCTCCTTTTCTCCCATTTTCCACTATTTTCATAAATAAATCCCAATTAATGCCAATTTTCCTTTGCCATTGCCTTTATTAATTGTCCATAGCAATTAATTAATCACAAAGTGATCCCCATCACTATGTTTTTCCGAACTTTTAGCTTGGAATATGTTCCCATGACCTTGATTATTATTTTTCCTTTATTAACTTTATTACAAAGATTTTTGACCAGGGTTGTTACATTTTCCTTAAGCCCTTTTTGTCCTAATTGGTCATTATCCCTTAATTTTCATTTGCCTCCAATATGCACACAATGATAAGCTCCCTTTAGAAATTTATTTTCTGCTCATTGAGGAACTTCTCCTTTAGCCCCCCTTTGAATTGTACCAACACTAAAACTTGTTGTTGTGAGTCTTTCTTTTGACCTAACAAAATTCTATTATCAACACTTTCTTTTGAGTGAAACCCTATGACCTATCTTAACTACCGACCTAGAAACCCTATACCTTGTTGTCCTTAACTAGACCATAACTCATCCCACACTAGGGCTCGGATCTATCTTCAAAGCATGTGATATTTCCCTTACTTTAACAACACTGAATACAACTTCAAATAATTGAGGCCTCTGACCTACCTTAACCTCTCTACGGTCACACTATCCACTTCATCCTGCCTTCTATAACCTCTACTGCCACAAATTTGACCCTCTATTTCCTTAACTAGGCTCTAATATTACCTTCTTCCTTCCTGTGTCACGGTCTCAACTTACCTAGCATCCACAATCCAACTCCATGGCCCTTGATCTTCTCCTCGTGGGTGGTCTTACTTGTTGTTGCAGTTAGGTTTTATCCACTTTGGGCCCTCTAAGAATGGGATCCCATACGTATGCTACCATTCCTAACTAGGTTTTCGCCAAGATCTTCCACTAATACAAATCTATATTTGAAAAACCACCCTATTATCGGTTGTCTTAGCTAGCCTAAGTATCCCTCCAAGTCCTGTGACCTATTGTAAACCACTTATGTATTTCCATGACCAAGCTCCTCACATAACTCAGCCTCCTCTAGGGCTCTTCCATTCCAAAATTGAATTCCCTCACTTTTGTGTCTAGTCCTCTCATTTGGCCTTTTATTTATACTTTTTTGTGAGTGATCTTTGGGGTTTTAATTGTCTATCAAGAAACCCTCATTTAAAAAATCAAACACAAATTAGAATAAAAAATTAATTAACTTGGGTCTCAAACCCACAAGTTTGGATCAAAACACCAACCACTTGGGTACTTTTCCCAACCAACTAAATTTTTGTGGGGTTTCACCACTTGGAAATATGTTTCAAGCTACCCAAATTCCAACAATCCTTGTTAGTAAGGAAGGAATTTCTATTACACCATGAAACCTCCACCTCCATGACTTTCCATGCATTCCCATGATCATCCTCGCATGAGTCATGAATTTCCCTTACCTTACCATGAATGTTCTCGCATGTTCCATTTATTATTTTGTACTTGGACAAGTTTGATCTTGCATGGTAAATGATTGTCCTCACATGCAACATGAATTTTCCTTACATAATTGTTATCAATCTATTTTATCCCCTAAATTAGTGACCCTTATTCCACATGGTTTTTTGACATTTTCCACACTTGGGGCCTACTTTTTCTCCATTTTGACCTTCGGATGCATGGATGGAGGCCTATGGGAGTGTCTTGAGCCTCCTAGACACTCCAAACCCTTATTTATGGGAGCGTCTAGGGTCTTTTTCACTTCTTTTTATGCTAGCGTCTGGGGATGAATTTTAGAGTGCCTTAGTCCCTAGGAGATCAATTCGATTTGTCACCTATTCGAGCTAGCCAGGACTTATCAATTAGAAGTTTCCATGACTTCTCGTCATCCTCGGCATCCACATACATCCTCTTGGGACCTCTCTTCTACTTATTTATACTGATCATTTGAGAGGGTTAGACTATTTTTTAGAGAGACAGAGTTTTAGAGAGACGAATTTCTGGGGTAGAGATCTTGAGTCTATGCTTCCATCTGGCTACTAGTTAGAGAGCTTGTGAGGTCTTTGTTGCTTGTGTGTTTCTCTTCATGACTCATTTCTGGATATAGTGGGGAAACTTTGCTAGATCACAGAGAGGAAACTTTGAGGCAAAGGTATAAGCATTGTAATATATTTTTCATGATTAATGGAAATCCATGTTCCTTCCCTGTATGAATTTGTATTCAACATGCTATATTGTTGACTCTATTACTTTCTAATGTAACGATCTTCTAAGGATTGTAACTTATCATCTATGTTTAGTTGTGATTGTGTAGGGAACGAGATCAAGTGCATACGAGGTAGATCACTCGAGTGGAGTGCGGGAATCCGCATCATACTCAAAACCCTTCCCCAACCTACAAGGAGGCCAAGTGTGATTGTAGGGTGATTTAATTGTATGTTAAATCCCCGTCATTTAATTTGTCAACCCGGGGGTTTCGTAAACTTAGAAGCAAACCAAAATATATGGGACCTCAGACGAAACTCTTGTAGAAAGTTTGTTTAGGATGGAAAGAAAGAAAGGAAATGCATATTATAAATATAACTAAAGAAAATTGCAAAAGAAATCACATGCACGAAAACTGAATTAGATTCTAAGGACGGAAGTTAAATTCTAAAGGTGGAATGAATGAATTCCATGGTATTTCTAAAAAAACTTATAAACTAATCTATGAGCAACTACAAGAAGAAAACTCTGATAATCTAGAAAGCCGTAAATAACAGCTAGTGATTTAGTTGTCAAGCAAGAAAACTAGGATAACTATTAAGCAAGCAGTTTAATGACAATCAAATAAAATCTAGGAAATGAAATCATACTTATTGAAAGTAAATCATTATTGCAGAAAGGAAATAACAAAAATCCAACTATGTTACAATTGTAGCAGATTGTGGTTGATGGAGATCCTTCCATTCCTCAATGAGCACACACGAAAAACTATCACACCTTAAGAATCAAAGAACACTCATAACTCATAATTTTGGAGAAAATGATATTATTCATTCTAAATGAACAATCATAAATATGATGCTAACGAATAATTGATAATTGTTGGCTTCCTTTGATGGATGCACCTCTTATTTATACATGAGTTAGGGTTATCTTCTCAATAAATGCAGATCCCTTAAATATCTAATAGAACCATACTTGTCTCAACTTATCCCTAAATATTAGATACAAATCCTATGACTCATAAAGACCTCCATGATCTTTATCCTTGGAATATGGTCCACCTCTTGAGTTTAAATTCGAATTTGTGCTTGGGAGGACAAGTAAGACCCTTCTAGAACCTCCAAATAAGCCTACACGTGTCACAAAACTCATAATACATATATAGGTATATGAAACTATGTTAATTTCGTATTTTTTAATCAGTAATTCACTTATAATGAATAAAATAAATAACTTTATAAAATAAGGATTCTAACCCATAAGTTTGTGAATACGATTACTTGATGTAGGGTTTTAGGGCTAGATAGTCATGAGATGAAGGCTAAATGGACATGAAATGATGGAAATATGGATGAAAATGGAAGACAATTTTGAGACTCAACATACCCCCCAACTGAAGTTGTTGCATGTCCTCATGCAACTATTTCATTGATTTATTTATCCATAAGTTTATCCTTTTGAAATGCTTTGCTTATTTATGAGCTTTGACTTGTATGGATTCTCTTCAAACTTTGCGTCATCATATTCTCTTTTGCAAAGTGTAATATATTTGATTGCAACATATATTTTTGACGGTTGGTTCTTGTGTTACAACTGAAATTTTTGAGTATTGTTGCATGAAAATTTTGATAATTTTCTTTTCAAGTCCTATAATTTTGCAAAGCATATAATCTTTTGGAATCGTACTGCAACAATAGTTGATTGGGAAGAATATGCAAGTTGGAATGAAATGAAAATGTATGATGGTGTATGAAATGTAAATGTGATTTCATGTCCCTTCCCCCCAACTAAAGGTGTTTTAAGTTTATGATAATATGAGAAAGGGAGTATAAATGGAGTGATGAATTTTCCAAAATTACAATTTTAGCTTTTAAGGAATTGTATGACTAAAAATTAGAAAACAAGATATCTTCACTTACCTTCAATGTGGATGACTTTTGTATACTGAAGAGTGTGGCTACTGATGTTCGATCATGGAATATGTAAACAAAGGAATTTGATCTTCTTCTTTGTTCTTTTTGTGCTGATGACAAGATTGGGATCTTTATTGCTACTGTTACAAATTGATTCTTGCTGCAAACTAATGAAATGATTTAGTCTTCAATCGTTACAAAACTCGATGGTACAATTCTAGTCATGCGAATAAATGTGTTGATATCGAGCATGAAGAGAAGTCATTGGATTACCGGCCATTAATGGATGTCGTTAACCAATGTGAGGCAAACTCACCATTAATGTCAATGAGTGCCAAGGTACCTAAGTACATCTTGCGTAGTGCGAATAGATGAGATGATGTTGAGTCTCTTGCAAGATCCAATGATCAAGGGACATTGATGTATTCCCATGATTGTCAGCAAGAGAACTTGTCATTAAGGAATACAAGCCTCAAGGTACTAATAAGGACTTTATCCTTGAACCTAGATAATGTTCTGATGTTGATGGGTCAAGACTTGAGAGAAGGGAGGCCTTAATGAGTCCTCCATCATCTAACATGAGCATAAAACAATGATTTTGAAGGACTATGGATGAAATTTTTTGCAGTGGATCAAGGTTTATTTGACAAAATGAAAATGAAAAGAAATGAATCATCTTTGTAAGGGATTTGAATGGTTTTATTGTTGGGTTATAGGTTAGTGAAAGTGAGGCAGGAGAGTATAATGACTGTGAAATGAATATTTTATTAACTAAATAAGTAGGAATGCAACGGTAAGACTGATATCTGAAAGGTTTTGAAATGGTGTGATGGATCTAATTTACAATTCTTTATCCAAAATCATTTGCTCATGCTTTGGATATTTCATCTTTGATGTTTCCTTGGTCATGTTCTTAAGAAATATGGTCTTTGAGAGACACTATTTCTTTGTGTTCATCTATTTATCTTCCTGGAACCTGCAAAAATTTTGTAATTTTTCTGCAATGAAATGTAAGATTATCAAAAGCGAGAGGTGATCAATCTCTCTATTCGAGACATTTACAAAAAAAACTGAGAATTGGTACTAATAAAAAAAATTAGGAAAGAAAATCGAATGAATCTTTACATGTTTCAAAACTAGTACCTCAAATCAAATGAATCTTTACATGTTTCAAAACTAGTACCTCAGGTTACCTATTATGTCTTGTCAACAATTTATTCATTCTTTTACTATTTAAAATTCTGATGAAAACTTTCTCATTGTGTAGATCTCGTTGAGGTCTTTCTGACGATGTTTGAATTGTCGAAAACCGATGTCGTATCAGAAAGTTATGCTTATTTAGAATTTTTGTGAAACTGTGAAAATAGTCATGCGTGAGTGTGACATGGCAACATGATGCTGATGTGAAAGATGAAGTAGGAAGATGATATGGCATGCTGATTATGAATTTATATTTCATTTTCAACAAATATATCATTGAATCAAATACAAAGCTGCATAATTGTTTTTTGATTGCAAAATTGTTTTTCAGCTGCAAAATTGCACATTTCCTGCATCTAAAAATCCTACGTGGATAGTTAGGTATACACAGCTATGCAAATAATCAGTCCGATCTTCAAATTGATAAGTACCTTTTCAAAAAAACAAGCAAATCCCTACTTGTTTAATTGATTAGAAAATGCAGTGAACAAATTTGATTAAAAAGGCAATTTTTTTTTTACCCGCATTAAAACAACGGAATTTTTTTTAGAAATACCTGTAGATGTTGACGTTGTAGTCTTGTTTGTTGCATTGTCTACAAGACTAAAAAAAATATTATGTATAGAAAGAATTGTTTGTACAATTATGAGAGGTCTTTTTTCGTTAAAACAAATTGACAAACAAATTGCAGACTTTTAAAATGTAGACTCTCGAATAAAATTTAAATGAAAGCACATTTCTCCTCTCCCTCAAACATCAAATAACCTAGACAACACATCAAAATCGTTGCTGCTAAAGATGGATCCAACAATCCATCCAAATCTTGGCACCAACACACCACCAACTCCTCTTTCCTCAGTAATAGATAAGCAATAGAATAGATAGTTGGAAGCTTAGGGGTGACTCTAAATACTCGAGAACAGAGTAGAGTAGATTTTAAGCAATGGTCATAAGCGTTATGAACCTACCTCTAATTGGTTCTCTTTAACATGTCGTATTTCTCAACCGATGTATAGAATTTTCCGATAGATATGTTTTATTCCCTGAAGCTTTTGTTGTCTTTGGTCCAAAGAGTGAGAAACTATGGTAATAGAGCTATTATCTAATTTCTAATATATGTAATAACAAGTTCTAGTGGTGAGTTAGGCAAGAAAATGCTGATGAGAAAACATGATCTGGACAGTTTGAAATAAAAAAGTAGTAGAAATAATCATCGTGAATAAAAAATGCAAGCAATAGCAGCCTTTTGTTATGATATAATGCATGTTTGAAACGTGTCTAACGGATCTGTCTTTGTATTCGGTAGTATTAGTGACATTTTCTTCTTAAGTGGTTTATAAACACAATAGCCAGGAAGAAATAGTGGCAATATGCTTACTTTGGTATTTGGGACTCCAAACCAAGAAGCTAGACAATTAAGGCAGCGCAGCCAGAATGAACAAGAGCATCACTCCAACTCCCATGCCCATTGTTGTTGCTTGACTACCAATGGTAATGAATGGTGGTTTGTCCCTACAATCTTCACCCCTTTCACAGTTTCGTTGCCTTCTTGTTGGTTTCTAGTCTAGCTGAGTCTCTTCGCAATTAGAAATGGATTTATACACATGCTCCAGAGAGAAATGTAGACTGTCTGCCTTTAGTGTGTGGGATAAACCTCACACCACTAACAAGACGACAATGTCTGTATCGGGGGAATCGAACCCTTACCTCGAATCAGTCAATGTGGAGGTTAACTCATTTTATTAACCAGTTCTAGTTGTTTACGTTGTTAGTCCAATATTTTCTCCTAGATCAACTGCTATACCTGGAAATTCTCTGCCTCTTCACGGGTTTCGTCAATGGAATGGTCTCCATCTAGAATTTTTGGGCATAAGACCATTATCAGAGTGCACAATTCATGAGCTTTGACATGCAATACTGTAAGATGCTATCAAGACCATGACTGCGACAAATGGCACCAATACCTAGTTCAACATAATAGACATTCAGAGAAGGCTGGGGAATATGCCTGTGCTAAAAATCAATTGAATTGATTAACAATTTTGATGAGAGCCAACACTATTACTTTTCATCCTTGAAGCAAAACAAAACAAAAAATAGTAAATTTGTGCTTTTTGGCATTGACAAGCACGAGAGGGTGTAAAAGGTGTGTGAAACAAAAATCAATGATATTATGTCAACAAATGAAATCATAAGTTGGACGAATCCTTGGTTTTTTCTCCATCGTCGATACGGAATGACTACTGTCAATCCTCGCTTCCATTCAGTGAGTGTGCTTGGGTTGGGATGTGTTACTTGAGATACAGAGCCCGATGTTATTTTGCTTTCACTTTCCCCTACCAATGACCATGTCTTTCCTCTGCCATGTGTAGGTTCCTAGCCCTGGTAGGGAGGTGTATCTGAGTAACACAACTTATTGAAGTATCTGATTTACACAGATGCATTCAACATTGCAAAGCAGATTCCAGTTTGAGTTCCTCCTTCTATATCACAGTGACAACATATATCCATAGTTGCAATCAAAAGAGGGGGAAGGATTTGGAAGGATCCTCCTTGTGATGATTTCCATGGTATACGATGGTTGCCAAAGATGGAGATCTCAACCAAGAATCTCGAGAAATTGCAGAAAGGTGGTGAAATTAGAACATCTGGAATCCTGTAAAAAGGTAGCCATCATCGGATTTGTGATCCACTTGTTGTTTAGAGGGATGTGTGGGTGGCTAGATTGCGAGGAGCGAGGAACAAGAGAATAGAAGTGGTTCACCCAGATGCACTAGTTTTGGATCCTCTCTCTGCAAATTTTGGAATATTACTTCCTGGAATGCATAGAGATACTAATGACGTACAGGTTGGGATTGTAGTGGGGAGAAATCCAGCAAAATCGGGATCCTGAGTATTTTTCTCTACCTAAACATAGAAAATTCGAGTTGTAGTGATCCTTTGACTTGAGCAAGTGATAATGATTTCATGAGTTGAACCTACTGTGATGCCTTCTTGCTGAGAGTGATAAATCACACACTAGCAGGAGTCAAGATCTCAAGCTATCTCATCGATTTTAGTATTTCTTCAGCACTGGAAATTTTGAAATTTCCATTTTTAACTTCAAGGTGATCGCAAACCAGTGCAAACACTCGAGCTCTAATTCCTATCCCTTTATTGACAAATCTAGTTCAAGGCAGAGGACATAGGTACATGTTGATTTTATGCGGTTTTTTAATTAATTTTTTTATTTTTTGTTTTATGTAAGAAGGATAAAGAAAAGTTTAATTCAAATATGTTATATATATATATATATATATATATATATATATATATATATATATATATATATATATATATATATATATATATATATATATTTTATTTTATTTTTTCTAATATGATTCTCTGTGTCACACAAAGTGTAGGAAGAGAGCATAATCGATTCTTTTTAAAAGTTGGATTTAGAAAATAAAAGGAAAAGAATCGATCACACTTGAAATTATTTCTCTTTAACTTTCACTTGTGCTCCTTCTTCACAATCGTTTGTTTTATTGCAATTTTCCTACCAAGGGTTAGTAAATGGGTGGTTCTTACTACACCACAAAATCACAAAAACTTGTTTTTATTTGTTAGTCCTATTCTACTGAAAAATAAATGAAACATTCTCTTAAGTAAAAGAGAATTTCTAATGCATCCATTTGCGTAACAAGATCATGAGTAAACTCATATCCAAGTTTGAAAAATAAACCCTAGTGAATTCTTGGACATGATCATGAAGATTTGATGTCAAAAATTGTAGCCTAATGACTAGTTGAGACCAAATTTGAATGTGATCTTTAGGCTTTTGATCTTCTTCAACTTTCATAGAACAAAGCTCTTCAGATATTGTTGTTGCAATTGGATTTTTATTATGTTTTTTATTTTATTTTTATGTATTTTTTTAGTGAATGGTGTTTTTGATTTGTGTTTTGTTTCTATGTTTTGTATATGCAAATGAAAATAAACTTAAATGAAAATTCCTAAAGGCATTTGACCCAAAATAAAAATGGCCCCAACTAAAAATGCATCCTAAACAATCCTCCTAACTTAGTTCATCTAAGTTTGCTTCCCCGACAACATCACCAAAATGTAGGGTGATTTAATTGTATGTTAAATCCCTATCATTTAATTTGTCAACCCGGGGGTTTCGTAAACTTAGAAGCAAACCAAAATATATGGGACCTAAGATGAAACTATTGTAGAAAGTTTTTTTTACGATGGAAAGAAAGAAAGGAAATGCATATTATAAATATAACTAAAGAAAACTGCAAAAGAAATCACATGCAAGAAAACTAAATTAGATTGTAAGGATGGAAGTTAAATTCTAAAGGTGGAATGAATGAATGCCATGGTATTTCTAAAAAAAACTTATAAACTAATCTATGAACAACTATAAGAAGAAAACTATTGTAATCTAGAAAGCAGTAAATAACAACTAGTGAGAAAGTAGTAAATAACAACTAGTGACTTAGTTGTCAAGCAAGAAAGTTAGGATAACTATTAAGCAAGCAGTTTATTGACAATCAAATCAAATCTAGGAAATGAAATCATACTTGAGAAAAGTAAATCATACTTGTAGAAAGGAAATAAAAAAAATCAAACTATGTTACAATTGTATGCAAATTGCGATTGATGGGGATCCTTCCATTCCTCAATGAGCACACATGAACAACTATCACACCTTAAGAATCAAACAATACTCATAACTCAAAATTTTGGAGAAAATGATATTATTCATGTTCAATGAACAATCATAAATATGATGCTAATGAATAACTGAAAGTTGTTGGGTTCCTTTGAAGGATGCACCTCTTATTTATACATGAGTCAAGGTTATCTGCTCAATAAATGCAGATCCCATAAATATCTAATAGATCCATACTTGTGTCAACTTATCCCTAAATATTAGATTCAAATCTTATGACTCATAAAGACCTCCATAATCTTTCTCCTTGGAATATGGTCTACCCCTTGAGTTGGCATTCGAATTTGCGCTTGGGAGGACAAGTAAAACCATTCTATAACCTCCAAATAAGCCTACACATGCCAGAAAACTCATAGCACATATATAGGTATATGAAACTATGTTAATTTCCTAGTTTTTAATCATTAATTCATTTATAATGCATAAAATAAATAACTTTAGAAAAAAAGGATTCTAACCCATATGTTTGTGAAGATGATTACTTGATGTAGGGTTTTAGGGCTAGATAGTCATGAGATGAAGGCTAAATGGACATGAAATGATGGAAATATGGATGAAAATGGAAGACAATTTTGAGACTCAACAATGAGCTTATTTTTTTGTAGTTTAGAACCAACTTCTTGATGCATGATTGATCAATTGGGATTAGGGATTTCTTATATTTCTATTGGTCTTTCTTTCTCTGTCTAGTGATTTGATTTGGACATGAGATGATGGAGCAATATCTCCTTGCATAATCAAATGCAATAGAAGTGGTGCTTTCAATGAGAGCCTATTTGCTTAGTGTTTGCTTTGCCTTCGATTTTTATCGATTTCTCTATTTTCTAGTTTGCTAATTTTTCTCCTATTTTTCCAACTCTTTTCAGATTTTTTCACGGATTATTCCCTGCATATTTTTCTTTTTTCTCAACTTGTGCATGGGGTTTTAGGGATTTTTTTTTATTTTTCTTCCCAAACGCTCCCACAGGGAGTCATCCGTGCCTCTAGGAGATCCCAGATGCTCCCTTGCAATTATCTTGCAAGTGTCTAGTCACTCTGTTCCCTGTGTTGTGTGTGCATCTAGGATTTTAGCAATGAAGAAATAGCTTTTGCTTTCTGAAGTTGCTGCTTCTAATCTTGCTCAATCTGGGCCTCCTGCTTGCTTGTTGTATTTGGTCTAGATCTTTCTCTGTTTGCTTGATTTCCTTAGAATGGTTATTTTTCATTGAGAAGAGTTTTTGTCTTTGATCGGGCATTGATCTTCTTGTCTTTCATCGATCTATTGTAGATCTGTTTGATCTATGGTTTGTTGTCACTGATTAGATATTATATGTGTCTAATTTTATCTATTCTAATTAGTTTATCCAAGGTCTTCCATTGTGCCACCTCGCCTAGCCCAAGTGTGACCTCATTCTTGACCCTTTCGTGAGGAGGGTTTCCCATACCACACTACTGCTAATGAATTCAACTCCCTACCACAAGCTTCTAAGCTGATTTTGTAGTCTTGGAGCAGTTAAATCATACTCCTATCTTCAAGGCCCTAGCCTAAGCCAATGGGATGCGGCGTGAAACTGAGATGGTGTGAATGATTCTTGGTTAGTCACCCTAATGCAGCTATATGCAATTTTAGTTTTCTCGTCGATGAATTCTAACTATAGGAGGGTAAGAGTTTTCATAACAAACCAATTCCTATTATGATACACCTCTCACTAAATCTTTTTAAATGTAAAGTATCCCAAATTTTGTGAATTAATGACCCAAAAACAAAGTAAAAGGAAAATAAAAGTAACTGAGGGTAATGGAAGAGAACTTTGAAGGATAAAGGGTAATGGAAGACCTTGGATACAAACTTAGTTTCGGGTGGCATAATATAGCGGAATTTTCATGCATACAAATTATGTTATTAGCACTTGATGTAGCACTTAGGGACCACTTGGGAGGAAAATTTCAAGGGGCTTTTGGTCTTGGCTCTCTGAGTTAAGTGTCCTGCCCTTGCGTGTGGAATTGTCTCGCGATTACCCCCCCAGGTCATGTTATTGTCGGTGGTAATCGTAGTGGCCTATCTCTTAGGGCTCATACATGGGTGCAAGGTCAGGTTCATCTTATTTGTACCTTGGACATATATTAGTCATACTCTTGCAGTCCTCTTGGAGGATGCCCTGCGGATAATAAGGGCACTTGCACCGAGTTCATAGCTAAAAGGGCCTGGAAGTAGGCCGATATTATAACTATTTCACTGTTAACGTATTTGTATTTTGGTTTGCATGTGCTAGCTTTTAGTACATTTCTAGTGTGTGTTGTTAGGTCTGAGTCAGTAGTTTTGACCTTAGGGTGTTTTCACTAACATAGTCGTGTTTAATTTATAATTTATTACCCTGGTTGAATTTGTTCGTTGTCAGTCATGTCGTCTTCATGGTCTGCCTCCTAAATGGGGTGGACTTATTACTCCTACACAGAGAGTTCTTTTTAGTGCTCAAGACTTAGACCAATATATAGTCTTGGAGTCTATACCTGGTCCTTATGGTACTGATATGATTTCTATGGAGACTTTGGTGGACGATTCTACTGCTCCTGCCAACCCACCTTTGATCGATCCATTGGTACTTGAGTTATTGCGGCTGAACCTTGATGGTTCTACACAAACCTATAATTTTGTGCCTTTTTTCATTATCTATCCTATGGTGGAGTTTGATAACCTCCTTACCTTTTGCATCAGAAATATCAGTTACCATGTCATCATTACTGCCTCTTAGCATGGCTATTCCTACTCCTTTATCCACACCTCTCACTTCTTCTTGGAGAATTCCACCAGTCTCATCTATGGCTCCTACCAATTTCTTAAATGTTTCCATGCCCACACCATCTCCTATGCCAACCATAGTGCCTTAGCCTAGTCATCTAGGAGGGCCAGGATTCATTTCTCCTTCCTTCGCTCAAATCACTATTCTTGTTCCTCACTTAGGCATGATTACTTCTAGAAATATGTGAGGGTGATCATTTGTTGCTTGTGGTTAGCCTGGGGTCAATGTTGCTTCTAGTATGTCACAAGATTGGCACATTTCACTCTTTGGAGGGGTACCACCTACTAGTACTTTTCTCAGAGGGGCTAGTTTACTTGGGGGAAACCATGATGCTAGTGTCATCTCTGACACAGGTTATCCTACTTATGTTAGTCCTACTGCACAGAGTGGTCCTTCTTTTACTCCTGGGTACAACCCCATAAGAAACCATGCTCTTTGGGGTCCTTTGTTCTCTAGAGGTACATACCCTGGGGGGCATCATCCATTTGGCAGTCATTCTGGCTCACAACAATCTTATGTTGGGGTGAACCCTTTCCTTAACCAAGAAGCGCATCATTCTACTCCTTACATGGGGGTACCACAAGGTTGGTTAAGGGATTATCCTACCTTTGGTCCATTTAGTCAATTCCATAATCTGTTCCTATCCTATCTTGATTTACTCGACTTTCTGAAATTGACTAATGACCCCATCCATCATGATCCTTGGTGGCCACCTATGCCTTCCAAATTACCATCCAATATTCCCAAGTTTGAAGGGAAGCACGGGGAGAATCCATCCACTCACATTACCACCTATCACTTATGGTGCTCATCTAATTCTTTGGTGGATGATTCCAATAAACTTCACTTATTCCAATGTATGTTAACTAGGGATGCCACAAAGTGGTATATCAAGTTAGATATTACATCCTACAGTGACTTTGCCTCCCTTGCCCAAGCTTTCGTGAAACACTTCCAGTTGCCTATTGAGTATGATATTGACTTTGACCTCTTTTCCAACTTCAAACAAGATGATACCACATTAATTTCTAATCACATTCATGAGTGGCGTTGTGGCAAGATTTTAGTAAGAACCAAGTTACTAGATGAAATATTACATAAATGGTTCATTCATTCTATCTAACCCCATATTTCTAAGGATGTGTCTATGTTTCTATTTTCTACCAAGGAACAAGACATTTTAGCTGGCCAATTCTTGGATCTTATCTATTCACAGATAGGTACACTCTACGAAGTGTTACCTAATGCCCCTCAACCTTCTATTGACCCTCCCAAACTTGTTCCTGACCCATATGCCGATGGCGTGATTAGGTATATTTCTGATTCCATGAGCCAATTTGCTGCCCAACTTGGGAAATTGATTGTAACATCTCAAGCCCCAGTAAGTGCGTCTGGCTATGTTAAAGCACCCTCTCCTGAGTAGTCCACAGATGTTCTAACAGTGAAGTGCACTCAACAGAAGAAAAACCAACAATATGGTGGTAAAAAGAATAATAATAAAAATAAACAAAAGAACCAAAATGCTCAGGAATCCCAAAACAACCCCTAGAATCAAGGAGGGGGCACTAGTGAATGCTGTTGTAAAATCAAATTCCCTTTTAAAATTTGTCAAGGCAACAACCTCACTCATGAGTGCCCTCGATTGGATGAAGTACACAGGCTTCTTTCACCACCATCTACTCAACAACCTATTATTTTGACTCATCCATTCCCTACACAAGCTCAACAAAAAATGGTTTCTCAACCTCCTCTACCTCCGCAAGGGTGAAATGAGGGGTCGTCTTCTCATCCCCCCCATAGTTCACCCATCTTTATAAGCAAGGAAGACATAGATGTGACTACATGAGCTAAATCTTATGATGTACCTGAGTCGAGTTCTCTCTCTAAGAACTCCCCTACTCCACCTACCTCCACTAGATCTCTTACTTTGAATAAGCCTTTGGAACCTGTCTATCACCCCCCCAAGGGTGTTCTTCATAATATGACACATAATCCTTCTGCCAAGGTTGCTCAACATTACAACATTTTTTAAGATCTATCTAGGCTCCCTTTTCCATGTTTGCTTTGGAGGTCCTACAAAGATATCCTCAGCAGCTCAAAGCCTTGTTGACTGTCATTGGTGGAGTCGATCTGTTTGACTCTAGTCTCATCATCTTTAATGTTGATAAATCCACTCCTCACCTTTCCCATCAGATTTCTTTCCAGATATTTCATAGGAATATTCATCACACTTTTGTGGATGAAGGATCTTCCACATGTGTTATGTCAATATCCTGTTGGAAGGCTTTTGGCTCTCTGGTGCTTGCCACATCTAACACCACTATTCAAGCCTTTGATGGTCATAATTGCGTACCTAAAGGGGTTCTTCCAAAATTTTCCATTGAGCTAGGAGTAAAAACTGTATATGTTAATGTCAAATTCGTTGACACCTCATTAGATTACAGCCTACGCCTTGGATGTAGTTGATTTTAATAAATGACCATAGTATCATGTTCGTCTTCTATTTTCTTTGCTATCCTCATGAAGGTAAAATTGTCACTATCAATCAACTTCACTATTACATGTCGTCAACATATATTTCCACCACAGGGAATTCTATACCACTCATGGGAGATCACCCTGGTTAATTTTAGTGTGTTGGTGCTGGACTCTCTAAAAGTTCCACTCTTATTGGATTTTTTCCTCAACTCCTTCTGCCCAATGCTCCTTCTTCTCCTACCATTACTTGCTACCAATTGATCTCTTTGTGCACCTATGGACCCCAACTTCTTGACAATACTTGGGTGGTGTCTGTTAAATCTGAGATTGATCAATATGGCGCATCTATGCCTTTAAGTCCAAAAAAAATTTCTTACCATGCTATCCAACTGGCTTCTTCATCTGATGAGTCTTGTGATGCCACGTCGATGCCATCTGATGCTTTCTTTTTTCCTTCATGGGCCATTTGAACATCCTTCATCTTGTGACTTTCTCGAATCCTCATTACCATCTAATGAAGCTATTCGAGAAGTCATGTCAATTTCTGACTATCCCTAGGGAGCTCTCCATCATCGTTCTTCTTTTTTTTCCAACGTAGAGGGTCTAGATGGATCTCATCAAATCTCGGCTTCCTCTAGTAATGCCAATATTTCCCCAAAATTCCAATGGATTTTTTCTAGTTCTTCTGAAGGGAACTTGGCCAATATTTTGGCTACTATTCCTATTAATATTTCCATGAAACCAGGTGTCATGGAAAATATCTTGATTGGGGCTTATTGTACTCCTTTTGAGATTGACACTTACACCTCCCTTTTCAAAGGATCTTGCAATGTTTTCACATGGTCTTATGATGAAATTCCTGGCATTGAACCATGGATTTTCCAACGTAGAGGGTCTGGATGGATCTCATCAAATCTCGGCTTCCTCTGGTAATGCCAATATTTCCCCAAACTTGCAATGGATTTTTTCCATTTCTTCTGAAGGGAACTTGGCCAATATTTTGGCTACTATTCCTATTAATATTTCCATGAAACCAGGTGTCACGGAAAATATCTTGATTGGGGCTTATTGTACTCCTTCCGAGAATGCCACTTACACAATCCTTTTCAAAGAATTTTGTGATGTTTTCTCATGGTCTTACGATGAAATGCCTGGCATTGAACCACGGATTGTCCAACATAAAATTAAAACCTATCCTGGAGCAAATCTTGTTCAAGAAAAACTTTGGCTGGTTAACCCACACAAGGAAGCCACCATTAAAGCTAAAGTTCAAACAATTCTTGATTCTAGTTTTATCTATCCTATACCTTTGACAGAATGGGACTCTAATCCCATTCCAATTAATAATAAAAAAAAGGAACTATTTGAGTCTATGTTGATTATCGTGGATAATTATCCTACCCCTTTCATTGACCAGATTCTTGATGCGTGCACTGGTAACACTATATTTTCCTTTATGGATGGCTTCTCTGGCTATAACCAAATAGAAATTAAACCAAAATACCAACACAAGACTACTTTTATCTATTCCTGGGGTACAATTGTCCATCATAAACTACCCTTTGGTCTCAAAAATGTTGGTGCCACTTTCCAGTGGGCCATGTCTTATGTGTTTCACGATATTAAACACATCATTGAAGTGTATCTTGATGACCTTACTGCTCGGTCTTTGCTTCGTGGGGATCATCCATCCTACCTTCGAGAGGTGTTTCTCCAATGTCATTTTTAATAATTCTAGTTCAACCCACACAAATAATTTTTTACATATGATCTGGACAATTGTTAGGTTTAATCATTTCCCAAGAAGGGATCTGTGTTGATCCCTCAAAGTTTGAGGTGATTATCAATCTCGCTAGCTTCAAAAACTCCAGGGAAAAGATAATTTTTCGCAACGTTTCATTACCAATTATGCCCATATGTCCCAAGGCTTCATGCACTTGTTGAATAAAGGAGTACCTTTCATCTGGGACGATCAAGCCCAGTGTTCATTTGATGATCTCAAACAATATTTGTTGTCTCCACCTTTATTGAAACCTCCTAAATTCAACCGATATTTTCTATTATATCTCATTGCCTTAGAGTCTTACTTATGAATGGTTCTCACCCAAGAGGACGACATGCGCAATGAACATCCTATTTATTATCTTAGGAAAGGCCCGATTGGTCCTGAGCTTCGTTATTCCCATGTGGAGAAGTTGGCCTTCACAGTAGTCATCATTGTGCAATGCTAGAGGCATTACATTTTATCGCGAAGATTACGACCATTGCTGACTCCAACCCCATGAAACACATCCTTAGCCATCAAATCATTGGGGGGAAATACTCCAAGTGGATAATTATCCTTTAATAATTTTATTTGGAGTTCGCTATTGTCAAATGTCAAAAATCCCTAGCTTTCGTTGAGCTTCTTGCTAAGTTTTCTCAAATTGATGAGGAAGTTATGGCCATGGATTACTTGCCTGATGAATATTGTCCCACATCAGTACTTCTGACCTTTGGTATGCAGACATTCTTCTCTATCTCCAAACACAATGTTTTCGGCCCTAACTATCTCATGATGATTGTCAACGTATACACCATCAGTCTCGACATTATCTCATTATCGATGATACTCTTTATCATCGCAGTGTTGACACATTCTTACAATGATGTCTTACTCATAATGAAGTCGAACATGTGTTGAATGATTGCCACGCAGGGGCATGTGGTGGTTATTTATCTGGGCTTTCCATCGCTAAAAAAATATTGCGTGTAGGTTACTTTTGGCCTTCACTTTTTAAATATTATATTAATATGGTAGTACAAAAGTGTCGTCCATGTCAAATATTTTCTCATAATATGCATGCTCATCCTGCCCCGTTCCATATAGTAATTGTCGTTGGACATTTTTCCCAGTGGGGAATTGACTTTATGCACTGTAACCCACCCTATGCCCAAGGTCATCACTATATAATCGTAGATGTTGACTATTTTACTAAATGGGCTGAGGCTATCCCTACATGTCTAAATGATGATAATAATATTGCCTTATTCTTCTTTAACCGTGTCATTGCCATGTTTGGTGTGCCTAAACGCATCGTGATTGATCATGGCAAACATTTTCAAAATCATACGATGCAGGAATAGGCTGCTAAGTTGGGTTTCCACCATGAAAATTCTTCACCCTATTACCCTTGAGCCAATGGTCAGGTAGAACGTATCAATCGAACTTTAAAAACAATGTTGCAATGGATGGTGGGAAAACATAAATCCAACTGGCACCTTATATGTTATTTTTCGCCTTATGGGCATATCGAACCTCCGTGAAATCTGCCATTGGATTTACTCCATTCGAATTGGTCTATGGGGTAGAGTTAGTTCTTCCCATCCAGTGTGAAATATCTTCTCTTGAGCTAGTTTTCTAGTTACTCCCTGACACCTTAACCGAGGAAGAACATCTCCTACAACTTAATCATCTTGATGAACAATGCATTCTCGCCTTGGTCAATAATGGAATTCATAAGAAATGAGTCAAGGTGCAATATGATAAATATGTCCAACCTCGTGTCTTTTCTGAGGGTGATCTTGTTTTGGTTTATAACTAAGACCGTGATAAGTTAGGGGTTGGTATACTTGATCCCATGTGGCATGGTCCTTATATTGTGAAATGAGTTATCAAGAAAGGGATCTATGAGTTAGTTTATTAGGAAGGGAATCCACTGTCGGAGCCACATAATCGGCTCTACTTGAAACACTACTATGCTTAGTCTCTTTGCATGGTCGCTTATATATTGTGTATAAGTGTGTGTGTGTGCTCAGTTTATTTTTACTTTTCATTAGCATTTTCTTGGTTTCTGTGTGTAGTTCATGTGTATCATCTTTGATGCACAAATATCAACACCCTCGCTTCCTTATAAAGGCTTTGTAGATGGTGCAAGCCATTACACTCAGAATGTTTCTTCCTCCACTTGGGTTCTCTTTACACCCATTGATGAGCTTGTGAGTTCTAGGAGTATTTGTCTACGCCCTGTCACAAACAACGTGGCCCAATATAGTGACATTATTGAGCTTTTGACTGAGGCCAGTCATCTTGGTATACACCACCTAGTTGTACAACTTGATTCTCAACTCATAGTGTCCCAGCTCAATTGTCTCTATCCTGTAAGTAACCCAACTCTCTTATGCTAATTTTTGAGGGTACATCTCTTGGAGCGTTGATTTGATTATATTGATTATGTTCATATTCCTCGAGACCAAAACCAATTGTTTGATTCATTAGATAATTATGTGTTAGATTGACATTTTTCATATTCATAAATTTTAAACCATACACATGAACAATTAAACATCCATTGTACATGCATAGTAGATAAAACACATAGGAGCCATTTTTTTATTATATCAAAAAGTTTGGGTACATAGTTCAAAAACTGGGCAATCGAGGCCCTGGTTACCATGCCATACATATGTAGATACATCAAAAACTAAAACACCTTGTGCTACTTCCCCCACTCATGGGTGCTCATAGTAACATAACACCACATTCAAAATGAAGTAGAGAAGGCCTCGATGACGTGATGAATCACCCCTATGATGTGCCTTTACATATGTCGAGGGGTGTTATCCATGCTCCTTATAGGAACTACCAATGTGTTAGGTCCCTATACTACCAATGTAACCCCTTATTGTTATTATCACAACCCCCTTATTATATTGTTTTGTCCATGTAGTCCCCATATTTTTATTATTGTGCCCCATAGAAGCCTACTATTGTTATTATTGTGCTCTTACATTATTATTGTTATGTCGGCTCTGATTATATTATGACCCATTCTCTTATATATAGGAAGGAGGTCTTGTCATTTGTATCATCCAAGAATTGTTCATTTTTTTAATTTAAAGGAGGTTTCCCCCTCAAAGAGGCTGAATTCTAAGGCGTTTATCTCTCTTTTCTATCTTTTTGTGAGCTGGTTTCATAACATTTGGTATCAGAGCTTTGGATTCTAGGGTTTCACTGCTCCAAACAGGGCATCGTGGAATGTTCGCTATAAATTTTTTTCTGCGATGTTTCAGAAGCGCAAAAAAAAAATATTTGACATGAAATGGCGCTGAACCTCGTGTCTAAATTTCAGATCTTGTATTGCCATATTTTCGGAGATATAATATGAGGAAGTTATGGTTTTTGCAAGCTCCAAAATTTCATCAAAACATGTCATCGTGGAATGTTTGCTATAATGTTTTCGATACAAAGTTTCAAAAGCTTAAAAAAAACCATTTGAGAAGAAATCAATCTGAACCATGGGTCTGAATTTAAGATAGTGTCTCGCTATATTTTCGGATATATGATAAGAGAAAGTTAGGGTTTTTGTAGACTCCCGAATTACATCCTAAACAGGTGACCTTGAGAAAATCGTCATAACTTTCTCTCCGAGCATGAGATTTAAATTTCGTAAGAAGTTACAGAAAGAGGACGGACTTTATTTTGTTTGAATAGAAGCTTCAAAACTAAGGTTGAAACAGTGACATGTGGAACGTCGTACAAGTTCACTCTACCGAACTAGTCTATAATTAGGTCATCGCGGGAGATTGGGAATAAATCTTTCTTCAAGAATCCAATTGCGATCAGACTTATGGAGTTAGAAATAGGACTCATAGGGCTATTACAGGAAAAAATTTCAAAACTTAGAGATCCAAAACTACAGAGTTACAGTCATTCAAAGATCGAGATCCTAAAATCAAGAAAAAGCAAGATGAGGAAGTTTGATGGCAAGGATCTAGTAAACTGGATACTATAGATGGAGCAATATTTTGATCTACATGGTGTACCACTGTTACAAAAGGTATTTATGGCATGTAATTAATTAGAACCAGATCAATTTTTATGGTATAAAGGGCTTTGTTCTCGTAAACCACTTGTTACGTGGTCAATTTTCATGGAGGAAATGATAGCACATTATGAGGATACAAAGAGAAACACCTTCTTTAGCCAATTGATAAATATCAAACAAAAGTGTTCAATGGAAAAGCACATTGAGGACATTCAAAAATTGAATATAAGGGAAAATGATATTCCAGAGAAGAAGAGGCTTCATGTCTCCATAGGGACTTTAAAGGATAACATTCAACATGAGGTTTGTCTTTGGGAACTTCATTCATTGGAGAATGCATTCAGGTTGGAAAGAAAAGTGGAAAGCAAAATTATGGCAACAAGGAAGTCTACCCCTCACAACTATAAAGATGGATGTGTTGTTTCTCCTAGCCTTCTAGAACCTACAAGGTTGACAACACAAAAATTGGAAGAAAAAAGAACAAAAGGGTTTTGTTACAATTGTGATAACAAATACATTGAAGATCATAAGTGTGCTGAGAAGAAATTATTTTACATTGATTGTGAAGAGGAGGAAGAAAAGGATCAAGAAACATCAAAAGAAGAGAATATACACCGAGAACCAACCCCAGAGAAAGAAGAAATGAATCCAACCATATTTTGTAATGCATTGGTTGGAATTACCACTCCTCAAACTATCAAGATAGAAGAACATATCAAGAAGAAAAATGTTCAAGAAGTGAAAGATCACATCGAGCATCAAGAAATGAATCCGACCATATCTTGTAATGCATTGCAAGAAATTACCACTCCTCAAACTCTCAAGATAGAAGGACATATCAAGAACAAAAAGATTCCAGCAGTGAAAGATCACATCGAGCATCAACAACAAGTTTTCTAACTTTTAAAGGATAATGCCACTTTGGTGCAGAATCGAATGAAACAACATGTAGATCAACATCGCAGTGAAAGAAGTTTTGATGTAGGTGATTGGGTATTTTTATGGCTACATCTCAAGCAAGCTATTTATGAGAAGGAAATGTTGGCAATAGTACATGCACTTAAGAAATGACGGCCTTACCTAATGGGAAGACACTTCAAGGTAAAAATGGATCATGATATTCTTAAATACTTTTTAGAACAAAGATTGTATTTAGAAGAAAAAAAATGGGTCACAAATATGTTGGGTTATGACTTTGAAATCATCTACAAAAAAGGGAACCAAAATGTTGTTGCAAATGCACTCTCAAGAAAGGATGAGGATGTGGAAGCATTGGTTTGTGCTATTTCTATTATCCAACCAGATTAGATAAATGAAGCAAGGGATGAATGGAAGAAGGACGAAGAAGTGTGGCCACTCATTCAAAAGTTGCAGAAGATCCCAGTTCAAATAATATTGCCAGAATTTGACGAGGAAGGAAAAATCATATTGGAACCTAGAGCAGTCACAGAAACAAGAACCTGACAGCTACGAAATCTATTAATTTCAGAGTATCTCATCAAGTGGAATAACTTACCTACTGATGATTCCAAATGGGAGGACAATAATTTTGTACAGAAGCATCAAGAACTACTCAAGCATTGAGGACAACACTTTTTGAAGGAGAGGGGCATGTTAGGTCCCTATACTACTAGTGTAACCCCTTATTGTTATTAGTATAACCCCCTTATTATATTTGTGTGCCCATGTAGTCCCCATATTGTTATTATTGTGCCCCAAGAAGCCTACTATTGTTATTATTGTGCCCTTACAGTATTATTGTTATGTCGACTTTGATTATATTATGACCCCTTAGACTCCTATATATAGAAAGGAGGTCTTGTCATTTGTATTATCCAAAAATTGTTCATTGGTGTAATGTAAAGGAGGTTTCCCCCTCAAAGAGGTTGAATTCTAAGGCGTTTATCTCTATTTTCTATCTTTTCGTGAGCTGGTTTCATAACACAATGTTAACCCCTCGCCATTCTGTGTGAATTCTCGTAGCTCCTCATCCTCATCCTCCACGTCTTCCATTGGTAATGTTAGGGCCGACGCCAATGGTACATATCTCCTCAAATGAGAATACCCCACAGGATGTGTGGGTGCCACATCTAAATATCAAAACCATCATCTCTTAGCAACTGTGTATCCATGTTACACATCCCCTGAGGTCAATTTTGGGGTTAGAAACCCAAGTTTTGGGGCAGAAAGCCCAAATTTTGTATAAAGAAATGTAAAGTCTCCGCATTTTGTGATCGTGGAGCATGAAGATATTAAGAGTCAAAAATGGTTTATGCCCTCAGTTTAGATAGGTTGTTTCAGCTTAATAAGATCCGCCCTTGGTCCGTGGACCATGGGATTGTATAAAAAGGAGGTCTTAGAGGAGTCTAAGTCTAGTTCAGTGATGGAGATAGATTCATTGATGACTCTGTAAAGAGCTAAGAGTAAGAGTCTTAGGGTAGGAAAGAGGCTCTATAGATGAGTATGAAGAGGTCTAGGGTAGAAGTCCGCAGTTGAGTGCGCGGACCCCTGCAGCTATGTGCACAGTGTAGTCAGAGTCTGTACTGAAAATCTGGATCATCAATAAAGAAGATTATTATGAAATTACTGTGTATTTTACTTCTGTCAATTGCATGTGAATATTTCATGTTAAGCACTGGGTTCATGTTTTATTGATGCACGAATCTATATGTTTCCTCTATTATATGAACACAGGTAGAGATATATGTTTATGCAAAGATAATCTTAATTTCATGATAAAATTGGCGAACACTTACGATAATTCGGGGAACTATACAACAAAGTAGTTACAGAGGCACGTAAGTGCCAATATCACTTGTTAGGGTTACACAAAGGATAATCGCAAACCTTCAAGGGGGTTTTAAAATACTGTTGTGACCACCAACAACCCCCCTCCTTCTTTAGTATTAGCAATAACACTAAAGAAGTGGGGACCCTTAGTAAAAAATTATAAAATTTTTTGTATTATACTCCTCAAAAAATACATCGCATGGATAAGAGTGAAACATTTCTTTATGAGCACAATAAAAAACTGCGAAGAAATGACGCAAAATTCATCGCATCGCATACATTAAGAAGCACCCATAAATGAAAATCTTAAGAAGTCTCCGATGGCCAATATGCGACATCGCATATCGCAACATCGCATAAACAACACACAATAACTTAACAAATGCGATCTGCGATCTTACGATAAATGTGATCAGCGATCTCGCGATAAATGTGATCTGCGATAAATGCCATCTGCGATCTTGGGATAAACTAATCAGAAAACTCTACGATGACACATCTTAATAATGCGATCCGCGATGCTGCGATGCGAGTCGCAGAAGTTACCCATCGCAAATTTTCCTTGGCTCAGCATTCAAGAAAAGCTATCCCTAAACCAAAAATTGGGCGTGCGCCTTAAAGGAAATTAATGAATGTACGCCAAAGTATTCATGAAAGACTGTTTTGTGTTTTTCAAAGAGTCAGTTCACTATGAGGTGTCATGATTTTATACATTCGTAGAGCTTAGAGCTTTCGTGTCAAAATTTATTATCATTACTCTTTTCCTTTGCGTGAACTGCAGGAATAAAAAATAGGAAACAACATGAAGCAATGTGCAGGAAACATCTAAGGAAAAAGGGAAAGCGTTAATGCTCAGAGAACAGAGAAGAGATGCCCTCATAAACGGATACCACATGCAATAGAAACGCAAATTTCAGAGTATTACTGAACAGATGCTGATATCAATAGGCGATTCGACACTCAAGGTCAAAAGCTCACAAAAGCAGTATGTTTACAAAATTCTGAAGCTTATGCCTGGTAAAGGAAAAAGCGCTAAAGGTAGAAAACGCACCATAAAGGCTTGGATCAAAGAATGGAGGCAGTTTTTGATGCGCGATTAGTGCCTAGCGCTAATCGCGCATCGCTAAGAAAATTGTTCAGAAAGCAAAGTCCCTAACTTGCTTAGTCATCCACGAGTCCGGAAACCGAGATAGCAAAAGCAGAAGCAATTTGAGAGAAATTTGGGTTGTTACCAAGTATATACGCAGTGAATTTGCCCAGCCAGAGGATGATTCCCAAAAATATCTTCTAATTTACTAAAAAGTGGTGCCAGCGCTTGCCATTTCCATTTTCGTAGCTCAAGCAAAAGCAGCGACTCTTCCCAGGCAAATGTTGCATGCTTGCAGCACTAAGGGGCAAATGCAGAAATAGTTAGAAATTAGATTCAATTTTTAGAAATAAGTTTGCTTAGATAAAGGGCGGTCATTTAAACCGTATCCTAAATTTATGTAATTAAGTTATTTAGTTAGCAGTATTTAAACCCTCCTCAGGCATTTAGAGAAGGGTCTAGAAATTTGTCAAAAACTTGTCCTCAGAACATGCACTTCTGTACCCTCAGAGGAGGTTTTGATGAATGAATGGATCAAGGTTTATCGATGTTTACATTTGATATCTGCTACTGATGTTGCACTTCTGTACTCTTGGTAGATATTAGAACAAGGAGAGATAAATCATTGTTGCTTGAAGCTTATGAGTAGGACCAGTCATAAATGGTACTTTTATCTCTTGACCATTTCTGCTTATATTCTTAAAGTGATATACAGTTTTTAGTTGTTTATGTGTTATTGCATGAATGTTTGAGTTACCATTTGGCACTTTTGTACGGTGGAGTCATTTATTTATGTTTGATATATGAATAACTTATTATGCGATATGCTGTTCACAACTGTTTTGCTTAAGTTTTTATGCAAAGTGGTTCATCTTAATTGATTTCCATTCTTATAATAGCTGAATGATCTTTATTACCAGTTATTATTTGAAATCTCTTTAGATCGCATAATAGAAGAAATACATCCCGGGTTAGAATAGATTAGATGTGCTGTTTTCATTAGATTACAATAGCATAGAATTAGATTAAAGTAGCTTAGATTAGAACCCTTAGATCAGCATCATCCAACTCTGCACACACACACACACCCTTAGATTGGGAAACTGGTCCCATTATCCCCAGTCGGACCCGCTACACCAAACGATAAGGAGCTCCCAACCAAGGTCCGGACCGGGTGGGTATCCCCCTTGTTTTCGACCCGATTTTCGGGGCTTCAACATATTTGGCGCTAGAAGGAGGGCCTGAAATATGAATGGAACTTAAATCAAAATCTAAATACCATTCTGAGAGTAAATCGCCCTCATCATCTCCCCCGACTTCTCCAGTATATTTAAATCCAGAGTCAGAAGTCGCTCGAGTATCAATCGCTGCTACACACCCTGATATTTCAGACCAGTCTACCATTAAACCTCCTGGAGTTGAATCTATGATTCACAAACTTCAGGGATTTTCCATTTCTCCTCAGAGGTCTAATAAATCTCAAAGCAGTGTGACTTCGCAGTACAATCCTGCTCATCCCCTAACCAGGTTAAAGAGTGAAAAATTTGGCATCCAGCCAACTGAGTTGCCTCTTCCCACCAGGAAAAGAGCGAGGAAATCACCACAAGAGTCTGACAGTGAGACTCTTCCGTCTACATCACCCATTTCAACTACCTCACCGTGAAGTTAACCACCCACACCTCCATTCCAAACCATCATCCATCCGTCTACCACAACCCCTCTTCAATCATCTACGATCATAGTATCCTCATCTTCCCAGCCACAGAGATCATCTTCTGCACTTTTCTCTACTAGCAGCTCAACGATGGCCCAGTCTCCATGGAACAACCCTGGGGCAGTTTTAATGCCTGCGCCTTTGAGTCAAATACCGGCCCATCCTGAGAAATGGCTACCCAAATTCAATCCAGAAGCAGGCATGCTAGCAGAAGAACACATAAACAATTTCATGCTTTCTATCAATCTCAATGGAGTTACTAATGAAGATGCTGTTGTTCAGCTTTTTCCCTATACACTGCAAGGGACAGTCGGGTCATGGTATTTTTCATTACCCTCCGGGTCTATCACAAGTTGGGATATCTTCCAGAATCAATTCCTTATCAAGTTTGGTGATGACAGATCAACAGCAACATTAATCAATGACCTATCCAATCTTAAGGCCCAAGCTAAAGAACCTATCAAAGATTTTGATTTACGATTCAATAAAATTCTCAACAAAATTCCCACTGCTTCCCAACCCAGCGAAGAAGTACGATGTGAATGGTATATTACTGCTTTACCATCAAACATAGCAATCTTCGTGGATAGAGTGAATAAAACAACCTTAGTTGAAAACATGACAGAGGCGATAGTAGTAGAGAAACGCGTAATAGCCCTGGAAAAGAGATCCGCGATAGAGGAACGCAAGTCTAAAAAAGTCACCTTCAAGGAAGACTCCAAGAAGAAACAAACAAAAGACCCTTTCGATTTGGAAGGATTGCAGAAAGTATTAAAGACCATGTCTAATGAGATGGTTGACATAAAAAAACAAGTAGCAGAAACTTCTTTAAAAAAGCCCTACAGAGCTCTTAAAAGAGGTCCTTCAACGGATGCAAAACCACCCAATGCCATCTCCAATTCTGAAACTGAGGAAGAGGAAGAAGAAGAAAGTGCCACTGAAGGGCAGACCGATGATGAAGAAGTTGTGGAATTACAAGGAATGTGGGATTTCATCCTCCCACAAGAAGAAGACCAAGAAGTATTTCTAGTTAGCACACGAAGCAAAAATCAGCTTGATCCTCCCCAAACTACCCCTAAGCAGAAGAATGCAAGCCCTACAACAAAAGATAAAGTCGCAACAAAGAAAACAACTACTAAAGCGACTCAATCTAGCCCAGTCCGAGCAGATCAAACAACTCCATCAAAAACACTGATAGTTTCGGATGAAATGGAGTACAATATTATTGATGACATGAAAAAGACTAGGGCTAATATTACCCTTTATGAATTGAGCAAATTGAAGCATCAAAAGAAGATAATGATGAAAGAATTACATGCTGTGCCTATTGTACCTTTGCCTACCTCTGTACTCTCTCAAGCTTCCCACAACATGGGAAGACCTCCAACTAACGCGATCAATAAGATTGATCCAAATGATATCGCCTTGATTGGAGGAAGATCAAGATCTCACACTCCCCCGTTTCTCCTCACTTACGAGATTTTCAACAAAAATGTGCACAATTGTTTGGTAGATTCCGGTGCTTCATCGAATATTTAACCCAAATCAATATGTGCTAAGTTAAATGTTCAACCACAAAAATCCGCAGTGTGCATAGTTCAGCTTGATCGATCTCAAGTCGAAGTGATTGGTGAAATTAATCAAGTAACCATAAGATTGTCATCTAACCCGAAGGTATGTCAGGTTATTGAAATTCTAGTGGCTGATATCCCAGAATTCTATGGCTTAATTCTTAGCAGGGATTGGTCCGAGAAACTCCATGGATACTTTGCAACCGACTAGTCGCACATGTGGTTACCCTACAACGGTAAACCGAATCAAATAAAGGTTGAACGAGAGTTACACCAGAAGTACATAGCAACAAAATTAGAGGGAGAAAATGAAGCAGTATCGTATAACAGCAGTATCATAGGCAATTACTCGGTAGATTCTTTTCTCGGTAATTTCAATGCTCACACATCACCTTAGAAAATTTAGTTTTGTCCCAAGTCGAAATTTTTTCCCAAATTGATAGTTCAAAGTGTGTTAATTTTGTAGATGAACCTGTTAATACATATTTGTTTTGGAAATTATATTTTGATGGCTCTAAATCTAACGAAGGAGCAGGAGCAGGATGCGTTCTGATTAGTCCAGAAGGAAACAAGACCATGCTTACATGCAAACTCGAATTCAATTGCACAAACAATACAACAGAATATGAGGCCTTGGTGCAAGGCCTATACAAAGCAATCGGGTGAAACGTCAAGTATCTTCAAGTCTTCGGAGACTCTGAGATTATCGTCAAACAGGTACGTAACACTATACATTGCCTATCAGGTCATTTAAAACACTATCAATCTTTAGTACAAGATCTGACTGAGCATTTCATAGCATTTAATATTTCTTCAATCCTGAGACTCCAAAATGCAAGCGCAGTCCTTTTGGCTAACGTAGCCTCTAGGCTTATTCCCTCCGAAGACTTTAGTCCAGATAGATTCTCAATAGAATTAATCTTTAGACCGTCCATTCCTGACAACATTACAAATTGGAGAGTATTCAATGACGATCTGATATTGTAAATTTCCTCACTTCTGAAGGATCCTACTCCAATCAGATAATTGACGAAGACCATCACGATCGACAAATACAACAAAATAGCACTGATAATGCTATACCTAAATCGGTGGTTAAGTTAGAAGACTTATACGATTTGAAAAACCGGTTTAAAAGGTCTACCAATTCAAAGCTCTACAGTCCAACTCTGAACTACGAATTAGTAAACCTAGGAACCGATGATAAACCACAAAACGTTAATCTAGGCATAGGCCTAGCCCCCGAAGAAAAACTAGCATATATTCGTCTTTTGAGACAATATAAAAATGTTTTTGCCTGGAATTACGATGAGCTGAAGACGTATGACACTTCTATCATTCAGCATACTATTCCTATGATTGACAACGAAAAACCTGTCCAACAGAAACTGAGAAAGATCCACCCCAATTTAGAAAATCAGATAGAAACTGAGCTAAATAAGTTATTAAAAGCCAGAATAATTTTCCCCGTTAGAAAGAAAAATGGAGATATTATAATCTGTATCGATTTTCAGAATCTTAGCAAAGCCTGTCAAAAAGACAATTTTCCTCTTCCACCCATGGAACAAATATTACAGGCAGTAGCAGGATCAGAACTGATGTCTTTCTTGGACGGATTTTCAGGATATAATCAAGTGCTGGTGCAACCCAATGATCAGTTGAAAATCACATTCAGAACTAAATGGGGCACATATGCATATCGGAAGATGCCATTTGGTTTGATTAATGCTGGCGCTACATTTCAAAGAGCCATGGACATCGCATTTAAGGGTATAGTCAATAAATCTGTAGTGATTTATTTGGATGATATAACAGTGTACTCCAAGAAGCGAAGCAACCATCTCAAAGATTTAAAACAAATTTTTCAACAATGTTTAAGGTATGGAATTTCACTTAACCCAAAGAAATCTTTTTTTGCATTAAGTGAAGGAAAACTTCTAGGATTCATAGTGTCAAAATCCGGTATTCACATTGATCCTAACAGAATCAAAGAAATCTCTGAAATATCTCTACCTCATAATAAAAAAGCCATGCAATCTTTCCTTGGTCAAATCAATTTTGTAAAGAGATTTGTCCCAGATTTTTCATGAATTGTGTCTCCTTTGCAAACCATGATTAGAAAGAATTCAAATTTCAAATGGGGTCAAGATGAACATGAAGCATTCAACCTGATCAAACAAGCTATTATTAATGCTCCATCTTTAGCAACCCCGAATTTTTCAGAATCTTTTGTTTTATACACATTTGCCTCAGAGAAATCATATGCTGCAATTCTAACTCAAGCAAATCAAGAAAAAACGGAAGCTCCAATTGCGTTTCTTAGCTCAAATTTACAAGGTGCTGAACTCAATTATTCAGACGTAGAAAAACAGGCCTATGCTGTTTTCAAAGCGGTCAAATATTTCAACCTTTCTTACTTAAAACCCATACCAAGATCATAGTACCGTTTCCAGCGATAAGAAATCTTCTAGTACAGAAGGATATGGGCGAGAAAAGAGCAAATTGGATCACTGCTTTACAGGAATACGACCTTGAGATTAAACCAGCAAACATTGTAAGAGGTCAAGGCTTCTGCAAAATGTTGGCTGGAGCATCACAAATCTCTGAAATTTCATCCGAAGAGATACAAATGTATGAGGTAAGCCTAAACGATGCAGAATCATTGTATGCTGATATCATTTATTATCTTAAGAACGGGTATGCTCCATCACACCTGGATCACACTAAGAAAAGAGCTCTGAGATTGAAAGCTAAACAATATCAGCTCATAAATGGTATTCCTTTTAGAAAGAATTATGATTCTGTTTTTCTTAGATGTCTTGAAAAAACTGAAGCTGAAAAAGTTTTGCAGGAACTCCATGATGGACCAGCAGGCGGACACTATGCTGGAGATGCTACTGCACATAAAATTTTACGTGTAGGATATTACTGGCCTACGCTGTTCAAAGATTCACACAGTTACGTGAGGAAATGTCAAGTCTGCCAAACTACTGCTAGAAGACAAAAGAAGCCGTCCCTGCCACTACAACCGGTAAACATCGAGCAACCATTCAGCCAGTGGGGCTTGGACATAATAGGTGAGATCGTTCCTCACTCTTCTAAGCAGCATAGATACATCCTCACGGCAACAAATTATTTTACTAAATGGGTAGAGGCAGTTCCTCTCAAGACAGCTAATTCTGAAAATATTATCGAATTCATAGATCAATTTATAATCACTAGGTTTGGATTGCCAACGGCTTTAATGTTTGATAATGCATCATACTTTTCTGGAAATGCAATGACTGAGTTTTCACTTAAAAGAGGGTTCAAACTAAAATATTCGGCCAATTACTATCCGCAAGGTAATGGGTTAGCTGAGTCAACAAATAAAAACCTAATCAGGATTATTAAAAGAATAGTTGACCAGAACCAAAAGAATTGGCATAAAGCTTTGGTAAATGCTTTATGGGCAGATAGAATAACAAAAAAAGCTTCGATCGGCACTTCCCCCTTTAATTTAATTTATGGGAAAGAAGTGGTTCTTCCAACTCACTTAGTCATTCCCTCTTTGTATTTAATACAATACATTGATGAAGTACCTAATTCCTCCATACAACTAAGACAAATGGAAATAATCAAATTAGAAGAGCAACGAGAACAAGCTAAGAAAACCCATGCTCATCATCAAGCACTAATGAAATCCTCTTTTGATTCAAACATACTGACCAGAATTTTTTTTCAGATGGGAGATTTAGTTTTAAAATGGGATAAGGCTCATGAAGAAAAGGGCAAACATACAAAATTTCAAAAGATGTGGCTTGGTCCTTTTCAGATTGTTGAAGTCATAGGTCCATCAACGTTTGTCTTACAGGATCTAGCAGGTAGAAGGGATTCTTTGCCTGTTAATGGTCAAATCCTTAAAATATATTTTCCATAGAAGATTATTCTTCTATTTTGTAGAATAGTTTTGCTTTTTTATTTTCTTTTTCATAATAAAACCAGTTGTTAATGGTTACTATCGATATTCGCGAAAAGACACCAATTCTCTTTCAAATTTTAAGCTTTTCGCTTCTATAAATAGAAAATTTTTGAAAATCTGATCTTTATTATTGACATATATAGTTAAAAACTTTAGCCTAGATATGATACTAGTTTCAACTTCAAAAAATTTGATGAAAGCAACCTTTAGCGAAGGAATTGTTTTATATCAACACAATGAAAGGTATCAATAAAAAAATAAAGATTCTCTGTAAAAACTACTGTTTTCAAACTCTATTATTGTCGTCCAGAGCTTTCTTAAGGAAAACAATGATTTCCTCCCTGTGAAAGAAAATCGCAGCATTCAGAGGGATAATCCAAGAAACACTATATCTCAAAGAATAAGAGGTCTCATCACGAGTCGGCTTATCATGATCACAGATATTATAACTTTGCTGACTTTGCCAAAAAATGTCCATAAAAACAGGGCAATGACTCAAGATTGTTGAAATCAAAAGACAAGGGGTCTCATCACGAGCCAGCTTGTTCAGCAAAAGTGTAAATCAAGTGAATGACTCTGTCATAATTTGGCTACCAAACCAAGACATTGTTCTTTAAGAATAAAAAAGAAAAAAGTGTCAATATGGATTTTTCTTTGAAGGTTGTAGATAACCTTAAACAGGATAAAGGATCATTGCTGGGTAACAGGTAACCCTGTCGAGGCTATGGACGCCTGCTGGTAGCAGAGGCTCTACCTACGGCAAACGAGCATATTTTAAGGCTAGCACACAGAGAAGACTTTATTTTATCCTTACAAGACCAAGTAATGGATGATATAAATACAAGGACAAGCCTGAGGAAGCAAACAATTAGAATAGAAAGAGGTTGAAACAAAATATCATTGATAGAATAAGGCATAATGTACTCTATCTGTCCATAACAAAGTTTAGATTTATGAAAATTTTTCTGTTTTGGAAGTTTAAAAAATTCAATAGAAAAGCAGAGATAACTGATTCTTCCAAGTGAATCGCCATTGTTGTGACCACCAACAACTCCCCTCCTCCTTTAGTATTAGCAATAACACTAAAGAAGTGGGGACCCTTAGTAAAAAATTCAAATTTTTTTTATAAAAAATTTTGTATTATACTCATCAAAAAATACATCGCACGGAGAAGAGTGAAACATTTCTTTATGAGCACAATAAAAAACTGCGAAGAAACGACGCAAAATTCATTGCATCGCATACATTAAGAAGCGCCCATAAATGAAAATCCTAAGAATTCTCTGATGGCGATATGCAACATCGCATATCACAACATCACATAAACAGCACACAATAACTTAACAAATGCGATCTGCGATCTTGCGATAAATGCGATCTGCGATCTGCGATCTTGGGATAAACTGATCAGGAAACTTTGCGATGACACATCTTAATAATGCGATCCGCGATGCTGCGATGCGAGTCATAGAAGTTACCCATCGCAAATTTTCCTCGGCTCAGCATTCAAGAAAAGCCGTCCCTAAACCAAAAATTGGGCGCGCGCCTTAAGAGAAATTAATGAATCTACGCCAAAGTATTCATGAAGGACAGTTTTGTGTTTTTCAAAGAGTCAGTTCACTATGAGGTGTCATGATTTTATACATTCGTAGAGCTTAGAGTTTTCATGTCAAAATTTATTATCATTACTCTTTTCCTTTGAGTGAACTGCAGGAATAAAAAACAGGAAACAACATGAAGCAATGTGCAGGAAACATCTAAGGAAAAAGGGAAAGCATCAATGCTCGGAGAACAGAGAAGAGATGCCCTCATAAACTGATACCGCATGCAACAGAAACGCAGATTTCAGAATATTACTGAATAGATGCTGATATCAATAGGTGATTCGACACTCAAGGTCAAAAGCTCACAAAATCAGCATGTTTACAAAATTCTGAAGCTTATGCCGGGTAAAGGAAAAAGCGCTAAAGGCAGAAAACGCACCAGAAAGGCCCGGATCAATGAACGGAGGCAGTTTTTGATGCACGATTAGCGCCTAGCGCTAATCACGCATCGCTAAGAAAATTGTTCAGAAAGCAAAGTCCCTAACTTGCTTAGTCATCCACGAGTCCGGAAACCGAGATAGCAAAAGCAGAAGCAATTTGAGAGAAATTTGGGTTGTTACCAAGTATATACGCAGTGAATTCGCCCAGCCAGAGGATGATTCCCAAAAATATCTTCTAGTTTACTAAAAAGTGGTGTCAGCGCTTGCCATTTCCATTTTCGTAGCTCAAGCAAAAGCAGAAGACAACCAGCCGACTCTTCCCAGGAAAATGTTGCATGCTCGCAACACTAAGGGGCAAATGCAGAAATAGTTAGAAATTAGATTCAATTTTTAGAAATAAGTTTGCTTAGATAAAGGGCGGTCATTTAAACCGTATCCTAAATTTATGTAATTAAGTTATTTAGTTAGCAGTATTTAAACCCTCCTCAGGCATTTAGAGAAGGGTCCAGAAATTTGTCAAAAACTTGTCCTCAGTGTTAACACTCAGGTTGTTCCCTTTGACTCCTAAGGGAATACGGCCGAGGTAACCACAAACCAATCTTTGGATCACAGGTTCTAGCCTACCTGCGATCGGAGAGGGCTCTCTCTTTAGAATTTAGCTTTGTTTAGTAATGTTTTAGGCTAGTTATGATGCACTGAATTTTGTTTATAGTTTTGGTTGAATGACATCTTCTAACGGCTAAAATGCAATGTTCAGGGTTTCAGTCCATTGGGCATTGGAGTCTGTGATTATGTGTTGCTTGAGGTATTTAGTGAGGATGATGATACTGCAGGGCCAGATGGGTACTTATGAAACAATCTTCAAATTTGGGAAAATGGACTGTTACCAGCCAGTGAGAGGCAACTAAGAATCTTTCACTACGCTGGTGATATGGAGAAAGGAAATATTACTCAGGAGCAAATTAGAATTCCTGAACAGTATTTACTATGAAAGATTTAGTGTAAATGTGAGCAATTAAGAATTTCACATTCATAACTAATTCTGAAGAAGACATAAATAACAACAGAGATTGAGTTTAGGGTGTTCAATGAACAAATCCTGAACTATTCTTTTTCTCTAATGCTAAGCCTACGAAACATACTGTTAACGGGAAAAGTGTCTATTCAGAACGACCCTATCCCACTAAGGTGTGACAGTGACCTTAGAAACAAACAGAGAAAACTACTTTTGTATTCTTCTTTATGAACTATAAACAAAGAGAAATAGGATGAACCAACCTGTGTCTTGCGCTAGTCCTTTGATCCAATCTCTCTCCTCTTTGACAGCTTCCAGCTACCTGCTCCCTTACTTGCCCAGCTTCACCAAGTACCTACAAGATCACAGAAGAAGGAAACTATACAAAGACATGGGTTCATACTCATAAAAATCTTAGGATCAGATTTAAGCTAAACATACAAATGTAACAAACATCAATGATACACAAGCATGTAGGAGAAACTAAAATAGTTTTATTGATATAACAAGAAGATCCAGGAGAAATTACAACCGATGATTCCTGATCCAGCATCAACCTCCCAGCAGAGAAGCCCCTCTTCACCTCCAACAAAGCATAAATCACCCAATACTCTGATATCTATCTCAAAACCAACAACAATTCTTTGCAATGTACAATATTCCAGCCTCTGGATCTCTTGGATGAGGGATCCATATATAGATGTATGCAAAGAGGATGAGTCAGCTCATGAATTTATTAGTGGCTTCTCTCTGTCAGTTCTTGCTTCCACTTGGAGACTGAGAGCCTCTTACTCATCCCTGGTCGAATTCAGTGAGGCAAGTGTCATTGGAGAAGATTCTGAAAGCTTCCATTGTCTCTCCACCTCGTGGAATGACTCTGCCACTTGTCATTTCCCGCTCAACGCACCCTGGTAGTGCATTTAGGTGCGTTGCAACGCACCTAGCTAGTGTACTTGGGTGCTTTGCAACGCAGCTAGCTAGTGGAGCAGCTGAAATGATCCTGATTTGACTAGTTCTTAGCAGTTTCTGGTGGAGAAATTCTGGGAGAAGCTGTAATTTGTTGACCTTGTTCCTTTAGGAGTTAGAACAACACTTTTAGGGACTTAGGAGCCCTTGGTTTATGGACATTTCATGCTTAGAGCTGTAAGGCACAAAAATGTCTATAACAGTTGCCCCCTAAAGTATGAGGCCGTTTATCGGGTGAAATGCTTTATTAGGAGGATCCGAAGTTCTTTCAATGCTGGGAGGAGACCTGTAATAAGATACAATACATTATCTTCATACTGTTTTCATGATCTAGCTGAGGTGGGCATTCCCATGCTCAGCTTTTATAAATTCATTTTCATGTACATAGGACAGACAATCGTCTGATGGTAGACTGATGGTTCTGATAGAGCCATCATCCTTTTGGTAGGATGATTATCTGTGCTGCAATGTTGTACATTTCAATGTCTTTATTTTCCTGAATATATATCGCAGCCCGGATGGATGAAACTAGATCCGGGGTCTTCAATCTCATCCGATCTTCACTTGAAGTACAAGTCGATCCATGTGAGAAATGTTTTGAAGTCGAACATGGAAAGACATCGCTTGATTACCAGTCAATGATGTAAACTGTTAACAAGCGCGAGAGGAATCATCGATAATGATAATGACCCTCAAGGTACTGCAGTACAATTCACGTGGTGTGAATAAAGGAATTGGCGTCGAACACCACGCAAAATCTTTCAGTCGAAGGTCATTGATGTATACCTATCGCCGGAAGTGAGAAACTTGCCATTGAGGCATGCAAGTTTCAAAGTACTGAATGGGGTGTTCCTAGATCAACTTCTTGGATAATGAGCTGATGTCGACAAGAAGCGATCCGTCAAAGGAGGGCCTTAATGAATCCCACATCAATGACACGGAATGGAGCAAATGCTTTTGATGGAGGTGAAAATGATCTGATGATATATGGTTCAGGGTGGCGGTCATGAAAGAATGAAGTATGATGTATGGTAGTGGACGGGACACAGGTGACTTCTCTGGATGACTTCTCTTGAACATGTCGGCGACACTTATGTGATGGATTGGTAGCATTTACCCCAAATGTGGATGGTACGGCGAGACCATGGTGATGTGACCGGTGAATGAAACAACCCAACCCGACTCAGGCACGGAGTGGAAGTGTCATGTTCAAGAGCGACTTGCTACCAACAAAGTTTCTTTGAGTTTTCTTCCCAATTTTTCCCCAGTCATTGCTGACCAGTACCTCTTTATTTTTGTCAAGCTTGAGGAGGATAACATATGCTTGTTCTATAATTTGCCCTTCGGGCAAACCCATCGCTATGTTTTAACGAGCCTAGCGATAGTGAAACTCGTTCTCGTCTAAAGACAAGTTTGTCGCTATTAATCTTTTTAACGAGTCTAACGACAAAGATAACTCGGTCCTTTTCATTTTTAGAGAGTCTGAAAAGGTACGTAAAGGTAACTCCGAAATTCCTTTTTCGTCATCTAATCCCTTAAGTCCGAAAAAGTATAAAACAATACAGAAGGGATGAATTTTCGATAGTTTTAACGAGCCGAACAAAACAAGCGCTCGATCTTTTTGTGCAATAATCCCTCAGGTCCAAAAAGATTAAAATCTAGAGGAGGGATAGCACTTCCTGTCGCTTTAACGAGCTGGAAGGCCAAAACTCGGCAATCTTTTCATATTTTACGAGTCAGTTGAAAAGAGCTTAAAGAAGACTCGTCTTTTGAGGAACGAGTGATAAAATGGGTAGCAGCTGATTCCAGGTAAGGTTTGGAATTTTCCAATCACGGCAGTGTCACAAGGATGGCTAGTGAAATCACTCTTCGCAGCTGTTCCTCAAAATGGGTAAACAATCAAATGGAGGTGAATGATCGGCCAATGGAAAAGTGGAGGTGACGGTGCAAACACGACTAAGGCTTTAATGGCTGAAATGTTTCATTCATGGTGGTTATTTACCACGGGATAGTTCATTTTTTAACGAGCTTAAATGCAGGTGGGAACATTTTCTCGGTCTTATGTTTATTTTTTAACGAGCTTGAACTATGTGCTAAAACTGCTCGATTATCCAGTCATATGATAAGAATGTCTCATATAAAAACGGCAACTTTTAGATTTTTGCCCCACATCCTTTCTTTATGCAAGTTAGATGACGACTAATCCTACGAGTTTAAAGGGTTAGCCTACGGGTTTAAAGGGAGGACCTAAAAATTTAAAAAATAAATAGTCGCCCTTTGCTTGCACTCCAAAAGGTTTGCATGCCCCCAGGTATAAAATATGGTTTCAAGGTTACCCCTCAATTTGCAGACAAAACATTTGTTCTATCAGGAGAGGCCTACCTCTTACAGGTTACCCAAAGATTGCTCTATTCGTGGTGCAAACAAAACACTTCTTCGGCGATGTCTACCAAGATAAACAAAGGTGAGCGACGACGTCTGCCAACTCACATAACTTTGACAAGAGAATCTTATTCTAGAATAACCCCTCTTCCACCGACGGACGGGTATAGACTAGTCATATTCTCCCACGGAAACCTACCCTATACCCGAAGTTTTCCTGCCGAAGCAGACCAGGACGCATGCCCCCTGGGTTTCAGTCATATCCCTCCGAATTACTCGCGCTTATCGGGAGGACGGACTGGGGATTGAGACATTTCTTGCGTGAAGAGATCATTTAGGGATGGTATATGACTATTTGCTATGCGTGATCCGGGAAATGAAAGCTGGTCCACGAGCTTGACCACTCTTCCTTCGTGGGGAAAACACATTACTCTAAAGAGTGAGGAGACAATGGCTCCCATGCAATAAATATAGTCTCGTCTAAGGAGTAGGTTATAATCCAAGGGTCCTTGAACTACCAGGACGTTCATGCGAACTGTCTTCCTTCTCAATGTTATGGGCACATCGGGAAGGATCCCTAAAGGTCGACTGGTTCCTTTATCAAAGCCTGTCATATTTCTCATCTCAGGCAACAGCGATTGCGAACCAAGCGCTTTCCAAGAAATAGAGGAAAGGATACTCACAGAAGCCCCCTCATCTATGATGGTACCAGCCATGACCATTATATATATTTGAACGATAATTCGGAATGGTATGCTTGCTGGCAAACAGGGTCTGCCTAGTTGATTCCAGTCGAAGGAGTCAACTAGGTTGCTTGGAGGTGGGACAGAGTAGACGGCCAAGTATGGCTCTGACGAACTTCCTTCCTGCGGTAAAGGAATGGGTAGGTTGCCCCCATGTTCGTCGGAGTCTGTGTTGATGAAGAGAATTTGGACGGTGTCATCCTTGTTCTCTTCAGTGACTGTATCATCCGAAGATAAAACCTCTGAAGGCAAGACCGGGTCAACTGCCGCCTCGACCTTTTGACTTTTATCTGGTATGGATTCAGTTGGTTTATCTTCAATGATAGGCGCTTCAGCCGACCACTTGAGCGGGCCAACTGGGTTCTCAACTAGTGACGGACTCGGCAAGAGTTTTTTATATCCAGGAGGAAGTCGCAACGGTGAAACCGGACGATCATCCAAAACTCTTTTAGCTTCGTCTAAGAAGGGACAACGGTGGAGGGCATGGTCGCCTTCGCACAGTTTACAAGGAAATCTAGTTTTCCCTTTTTGTCCTGGGGCTTCACTTTCACTAGTTGACGGTGTGCTTTCAACATGATCTCCAGAGGTTGATGACACTGGATTGTGCAAACGAGGAGACCAGTCCCTTAGTATCCGGGGGATGCAAGGACAATCTCTGTGAAAGTGGTCTCCTTTGCAAATGACGCATGGCGATTTAGGCCTGGTCGGTGCTGTGTGTGGATTTTCGTTAGGCGACACTCGTTTTCCCCCATCCGCCTTTGGCTCCTTCTTCTTTTTCTCTTTCTTCTTCTTTCCCTTCTTCTCCTTAGGAACTTGGCTTTTAGCTTTACCAGTTCCATCGAGCGAAGAGGAAGGAGGAGAGGAAGAATTAGAGGAAGTAGAAGGCTGGTGGGTAACTCTGGACTCGTCTAATTGCTGATTCGATTGTTCAGGAATAGTGGTGTTCTGAACGACATTGGTTGAGAAGAGCCATACTGGCAAGCCAATTGTCAGTCCTGGAAGCGACAATGTGGCCATATGGGGCGCACCAACATCTCCCCAAGAGGAGAAGGGACTAGGATTTCCACCAAGGGGAATTCCTTGGTTGGTAGGCTCCATTTTCTCAACCCAAAGATCAACGTAGGAAAAGGGTATGAATATTCCGTTTAAAATAAATTTTAACACGCTTTGACACAACTTGTTTTTTCAGTTTTAAAGAGTCGAGAAAAAACAAAAGATGACTCTAGTCTCCTTCGATTTTTAATGAGCCTGAAGTGACAAGTGCTTAGATGGACTTTTTCCGTTAAGGAGTCTGAAAAGGAACGAAAGGGACTGCTCTGGAGGTCTAGGTAGAGGGAGTACCAAACCAATCGCAAAACTGCAGAATACTTTTTATGGTAGGGTAGTCAATCTTCCTGAATGCTGTGTTCGGTGCATTGCGATCAGTTGGGCGGCCGACACGGCTTCCTATGGATAAAAGGTTTTAAGCCTATAGGGGTCTCCCAATATATACTCGACGGTACGTGGGAGCACAAGTCCGTACTGGCACTTATCGTCTCAAAGTGGAGGAATCACCCAACCATCAGTGAGGACAACAGTTACCAGGCTTTACGATGCCGGAATACGTCTCTAGCCTAGACCTCTAAATGTTGTGCGTTAAGTTACAAAGCGTTGTTAAGTTCATTGAATTTGTTTTAGGTTGATCTTTCTTATGAAGTTTGCCTTTTGGGATCACCACGAGATGTAGATGTAATTCCTAAAATGCAATCTAAAGATGATAATCAAACTTTTATCTCTTTTCAGCAATGAAAATCCTAGCTACAAGGGAAAAGAAAGACACAATCTTTTCGCAAAGAGCAAAGAGCACACTGTAAATGCACTTTTCCTAAATCAAGCCAAACAGACTGTCAATATGCAAATGCACATGCATGTGTTTTGTTTTTTTCACTTTCTTAATATTGATGCCTAAAAAGAAAGTTGTTGTACAAATCTGAATTCGCTTTCAAGTGAAAAACACAAACAAGCTTCTTTTCGAAATCAAAAGGTAGAGACGATTATGACACTTTATGATTTTGAAATAAACACTCTTTTCGACACTAGAAAGTCACAAATTCAAACCAAATGCAAAAGTAAAAGCATAATCGACTGTCAACAGCAAATAAACTTTCTCCTATGATCAAAATCGACACTTGCGACAGATCTAAATCAAAGGACGACAGTATGACTATTCTACTTTTGCAATGGAAAACTGTAAATGACGTAACAAACACACAAAAACATCTACAGTTTCTTTTATACAACTGAGGCAGAATATCAACAAAGAAAAGGGGTTTTTAAACAGACACACACACTGATCACAGGCTGCAAAAATCAAAGACAAAACTGAAAAAATTGAGCAAAGAACCTCAGCTGCACAAGGCCAAGCTGATCAATGCACCTGCTACACAGAGAAACTGGATTGCAACGTAGGTTTCCCTTTCGGGAACTGCGCTAAAATGCAGGAAATCTTCACAGTACCTGCACTGGGGCAGAAACGAGAATTCTATCCGAGTTCTGGGTCACGGTTTGCAGTTTAATCTATGGTTTTTGGCCGAGTAAAAGCAATCAGTAATGCACAATCAGAGGGTAGATTTAAAGGAGGTCTAAGAGCTATCACAGAGGGCAATCAGATCATTTGTGAATCAGCTATTCAAATCATAAACAGATCCAGTGAATGGATTGAAGCAGCAGATGTCTACTTTGCATTTGTTAATGGCAAAAGCAGTTCGATTTGCTACTTCTAAGTTTATGAAAAAAACAATAAGAGAAACACAAACAAACTAACTAGACGATCGTCCCCAGTGGAGTCGCCATTTTGTTAACGGGAAAAGTTTCTATTCAGAACGACCCTATCCCACTAAGGTGTGACAGTGACCTTAGAAACAAACAGAGAAAACTACTTTTGTATTCTTCTTTATGAACTATAAACAAAGAGAAATAGGATGAACCAACCTGTGTCTTGCGCTAGTCCTTTGATCCAATCTCTTTCCTCTTTGACAGCTTCCAGCTACCTGCTCCCTTACTTGCCCAGCTTCACCAAGTACCTACAAGATCACAGAAGAAGGAAACTATACAAAGACATGGGTTCATACTCATAAAAATCTTAGGATCAGATTTAAGCTAAACATACAAATGTAACAAACATCAATGATACACAAGCATGTAGGAGAAACTAAAATAGTTTTATTGATATAACAAGAAGATCCAGGAGGAATTACAACCGATGATTCCTGATCCAGCATCAACCTCCTAGCAGAGAAGCCCCTCTTCACCTCCAACAAAGCATAAATCACCCAATACTCTGATATCTATCTCAAAACCAACAGCAATTCTTTGCAATGTACAATATTCCAGCCTCTGGATCTCTTGGATGAGGGATCCATATATAGATGTATGCAAAGAGGATGAGTCAGCTCATGAATTGATTAGTGGCTTCTCTCTGTCAGTTCTTGCTTCCACTTGGAGACTGAGAGCCTCTTACTCATCCCTGGTCGAATTCAGTGAGGCAAGTGTCATTGGAGAAGATTCTGGAAGCTTCCATTGTCTCTCCACCTCGTGGAATGACTCTGCCACTTGTCATTTCCCGCTCAACGCACCCTGGTAGTGCATTTAGGTGCATTGCAACGCACCTAGCTAGTGTACTTGGGTGCTTTCCACTGCAGCTAGCTAGTGGAGTAGCTGAAATGATCCTGATTTGACTAGTTCTGAGCAGTTTCTGGTGGAGAACTTCTGGGAGAAGTTGTAATTTGTTGACCTTGTTCCTTTAGGAGTTAGAAAAACACTTTTAGGGACTTAGGAGCCCTTGGTTTATGGACATTTCATGCTTAGAGCTGTAAGGCACAAAAATGTCTATAACACATACAACATAAGCGGATTATGAAAGAGAGGAAAACATAATAACACGGTTCAGAAAACTTATTGTGACATGAAATAAAGTAGGAATCCTGCAGCAGCAAACAAGCTCATCACAACACTTCAAATAACGCAGAACTTCAGAAATTCCACCAGCTTCTTGTATTAAAAGTCTGAATTTACAGTATAGCTCTTAAGAAGCGAAATCAACAACCCCAATAAGTTTATGCGTGGGGATATATATACAACTGTTTTTACAAAAATATCTTAACGATGAGTCATTTGCTCAATAACTTTTTTTACCAACTTTCAAAAATAGCAGATGCAATAGTTATTGCTACTTTAAATGAACAATGAATGACTGTTCACTTCTGTCAGAAATCCTTTGACTTTTGGAGGCAACCGGGTCGGTCGAGTGCTTTGCATTGATTTTGAGGAATCTGCCCTTTATTGCTTTGTCATGGTGTGGCTGCCTCAGCCCCGTCATCTGCATCTGTAGGTCTTGCTTTGGTTGCCAAATTTGATTGCTGAGTTGGCCTTTTCCACTGCTTTCCCAGTCAGAGCAAGTATATTAATATTCTGAAAATGCTGACTTGTGATTGATACACAAAACCTGGTGAATAAACCTGTTTCTTCACAGCAACGTTTGTATCATGCCCATCCACCATTCCTGTGTAGGCAATTGGTGTCTCAAGATTTTGCCTAAGGTCTCATCTGCCTCAGTGTATTTGTAATAGTTTGGAGGCACTTCAAAAAGATGTCTAATCTCATTCATAATAAAGAATAAATTATCCAGTTTGTCATAAAGACTCTGCCCAGAAGGAGGCCCTGTTTCCTCTGGGGCACTTGCTGATGCAGTGATCTGGTTTGTGGCATATGTATTGACTCTTTTGGCATAGTTTTCATGAGATAGTAGCCTTCCTGCACTGGTTTTCAATAAATTTATTCACATCTGCCTACATTTCTTGACACCTTCTATCCAATGTTTGTACATGATTTCTCAAGGTAAGCACTCTCTTTACTAGCAAAATGGTGTCAGTTCTGCTGGTGATACCCATTGCTGCTAGCTGGGGGCCAGTGCGATTGTTAAGGACATTGATCATCCTATTGGCTATTTCAGGCATATTGCCTAGAGATGCCCTAGCTCTCTGATTTTCTGATTGGGCCCTGCCTATGAGATCCATATGCTCATGGATAGTTTCGATATACTGCCACTGGTCTGTAATAGATTGACCAATGTTGGCCCATAGAATTTTCTTGATTTCAACTATAACCTTATCAAGAGAAAGCTCTTTTTCCAGTTCCTTTATTCTTTTTTCAAGAGCCCTTACCTCTCTTGTTCTTTCAGCTATGCTCTGCTATGATTTATCATATTTTTCTTCAATAGCATCCAATTTATCTTTGGTCTCTTTTAGTTCAGCCATCTGTGCTTCTAGTGCTTCAAGCTCCTTCATCATATTTTGCATGCTAAGGCTGGGTCCATGTTCTGATGTTGTTGTTGGTGCTGATACTCCTGTAGCTGGTGCTGAGCCTGAAGGGTCTGCTTCTGATGTTTGTCCGGTGGGAGGACCTGCTACAGATGTCTGTGCTGGTTGCATTGGTACTTCACCTTGTCTTGCTTTCAATGCTACCTCCAATGCACTCTCTGTTTCCATCAATCTCTTGTATAAACTCAGGAGTAAAGCAACCACATCCTGATCTTTCTTTTGATCTGCAACCTCTCTAGTCTGAGGGTGAAGGGTAGCTGGCAGCTTGATATGCTTTCTCATAGCTGCTATGTCTTCATCTCTTTTCTTCAATAGTGTCTGTACACCCCTAGGGTCTTTTGGATCATGTCCCAGCTCTATAATGATCTCTTCCAAGGACTTGATTCTGTTGTCCTTGGCTTGAGATGATGCCTTTTCTAATTCTAGTTGGGCAGCAGTATTTTGTAAAGAATTTTGTAATTGGTGTGCCAGTAGTGTTTTATCAGCTAATGTGGAATAGAGCATCTCCCTTGTTTTCCGGTGTAACTCGATTTGGTCCATGGGATGGATGTCTTTGGCGAAAATCTCCAAATTAGTTCTGATATAATCAGCAGCTGTTTGAGGTTGCTGCATAGTAGGCCTAAAATGACTAAGAGTCATTTTTTGTTCTTGAATATCATAAGCAGACATTAGCCTCTGCTGATTGGTTGGTGCCATTTTCAAAAGTTGATTGTAGATCTGGTACTTGAGAGGCTCATTTCTTTTCTTGATATCTATGAACTGCTGCTTGATGCTAGAGTCCGCCTTGGATCGCTGCCTTGAAGAACTCACCTCTGCTCCATGTGGCATGTCTTGTCCTTGCTGTAGGGAGCTATCCGATGTTTCAATGCTAGGAGGGAGCATAGTATCTGTTGGTCTCTCTGGCAATTCCTCCTCTGAAAAGGATTTAGCCTCTGTCTTTTTTCACCTTGCTGGTCCGTTGAAGTAGTAGGAGGGGTGTCCTCTTGCCTATCCCTTTTCCTTGTTCTTTCCTCATTAGCAGGTGTTTGTAAAACTGAGGATTCAACTGTTACCTCCTGCCTTGGAGGGATTTTCTCTTGTGTTTGCTGTTCTGTGGAGGCAGGTTCCTTAGCTGTACCTTCTTGTTGTTCTACTTGTTGTTCCACATTAGGAGGTGACTCCTCTTGTTGTACTGCTTTGCCTTTGGCCATGTTTGCTGCTTGATCAGTTGTTTTGGCAAGTTGCTGGGGAACGGTGGACGAAGAGGCAGCTTCTCCAAGATGCTGAGGGGCTGAAGACCAAACCTGTCCAAAATATTCCAAGTCAACTACCTTTTCTAAAGTTTTAATGGCTCTTTCTGCTAATTCCTCTTCAGAATAATCCTCCACTAAGGTGCCTTCCCTCCACTCTAGTTGGTTAGCATGTTTTTCAATTTCCGGAATGCTAAAGTGATCATAGGTGGCAAGCCTATACTTGATTCTTCTGAGGCTTATGAAATGGTTAGGGTCATAGGGTGCCCAATAGAAGCTTGTCTTGAGGAGGAGGCCTTTTAGAATTTTGTCTGCCTCTTCCCAAGCTTCTTCCCTCTTGTTAAAGATAAATGGACCCAACTGATGCTTAATTTTCAGCTGTGCTTTCTTGTTTTTGCTATGAAAGTGGATCATATCTGCATTGCCGAACTGCCGGAAATATTCTAATGCAAAAAGTCTCATGGGAACATACTTTGGTAGCCTGTATGGTGCTAACTCACAGCCATATATTCTGATCACTGTGTGGTCTTGGTAAAAGTACCAATCTCCAATGCTATAGTTCTTAGAAAGCTGGAGGATTTTCTGCATATCATCAGTGAGTCTAGGAGGAGGGGAACTCTGCAGCAGGGACAAGGCTGGGTGAATGAAGAGGTCAATAAACTCACAGTAGTTGTATGGTGAGTAATGAATATGATGGCAGACTGATGTCCAGAACATTACAGATCTTCTGTTTCCCTTTGCATCTAGTTTCTTGAGGAAAACAAGAAAGCTATCAGGCTGATTGTACAATAGCAGATGATATATATAGGAGGTGTATTTGAATACCCTCTCTCTCTCCAAGTTCATGAACTGTTCATGAATTTTGTTGGCTATAAATGTAGCATAGTCATACTGGACAGCAGGGGGCTGTCCTGGGGTGAAAATGGATAGCACTACCAATGTTGTCTCATCCACAAACTCACTGGTTTTGAACCCTAGGATGGAGGATATCATGTCTACTAGTAGTCTCCCTATGTCATTGAACCAAACATGTAGATAAGGGGGAGGCTGTCGGGGCTGGTAATCTGGAAGCATAAACAATTGGCTAATTCTTGTAATTTGTGAGTTGGAGATCTTGGCACCTTGCTCTAGTAAAAGCTGCATAGTAAGAGGAGCCAGTGGCTTTGTAGGTTGAAACTATAGCATTTGGTTGATGGCTTCAGAAGTGATATGGAATAATACAGAGCCTGAAGGACTCAGAACAACCCTTTGATTGGGGTCATAGTTTGTGCAGCATTGGTGAATCAAATCAGGGAACTCATTGACCTGAGGGAGATAATAGATTGGCAAATGGGATTTCCAGATTCCCAGGAGGTCAGTACCATGTTTGTGTTTCTTCTTTAACTCACAAACTGTTTCTATGTGGTATTTGTTACACAGCTCTACAGTTTCTCTCATTTGATAATCTCTGTCAGCAAGGGCCAACCATTCTAGGTCCTTATGTGGGGCATTCAAAGGTGCAATATTTAATGCCACAGGGGTCTCCATTGGTAACTGTTATTTGGAGTTGTATTTGAACTTGACTTTCTGGAAAAAGCAATACAGAGCAGTGAATTTCAATGAGCAAGGCAATTTGCAGAGAGGAAACAGGTGAATTGGGGAGAAACAGAGTTGAAATGCTCCTGAGAGAGGTTTGAAGAGCAAATGCTGGAACTGAGTATTGTTTTTACAGTGGATTTTGTCTGGAAATGGCTTTGAGTCGCAAATGCGCAATAAGCTGTGGAATTTTGGTGATTTTGAGCAATGGGGGTCCTCTACAGGTGAATTTGGGGATTACAGTGGGGGATGGAAGTTCTTTCTGCTTAGGATTTCTAGCAATTCTTATGTTTTCCCTCTTTTCTTGTTTGATTTAGTGAATTTTGCAAGGACCAAGGTATGCAGAGGGAAATTGATAAGTACCTGGGAACAGTATGACGACGGTGTTGAAGGTTGGGTGAACACACGGCGCCAGCAATGAGGGAGCAAGCTTTGGAGTTGGCGGACAGGCGACGTAAATGGTCATGCAGGAATACAGTGCGTATATGGCGAAAAAATGGGAAAAAACGATTTTTGCGCAATAATATAGAAAATTTGGTATTTGGCGCCTTTTTAGTGGATGACGTCAGCATGACGTCATTGGTCCGGTCGGGTACGGAGGAGTGACGTGGCGGCTGGTGATTGGGAGTGACGTGGACGAGCGATGTGGCGGACAGGTCAGAGGAATGGCAGAAGGTGGGGTGAAGTAATGCTGATGCGGAGATGACGTGGGGCGGGAGTGGGACAGTGGTAATGAAAAGTGGTTAGCGGTATTATCAGACCGCTTATTGTATGGGCCCGGTAATGGTCAGAGGTCGCCCACTCCAGTAACAGATGGGCACGCGTCCCCGGCCCTACGTCACCCTCTGACAGATTTCGGGCGGTAAAGGACGGGCGGAGGGGGTGGTCCGAAATCGCTGTGGGCCGTCGGATGGGAGGGCCTGAATCCGACGAATGACGGGCTGTGGACATGTGAACGCGATACGGCGGGACCCGGCGGATTATTTTTTTAATGTTTTTTGTTTTTGGTGGGGCGCGCCGAAATACAGACTTTGGGAAAGCGGCTTATAAGTGGGTTTTTTACAAAGTTTATACAATGAGCGGGGATAACGCAGTATTGTGGTTTCACAAGGTGGATAAGGGTTATTGAACCAACCAAATGTTAATTCAATCCCCAACTATAAAATGAACCAACTACAAGAAAACCTTTGATTTTGTAACCTTTGCCGAACTTTGAATATATGGTTATAATGCCTAAGGGGGGGTATTTACATATTTTTTGGTTTTTTCACAATAGTGCTATAGTAGTAGGGGAAAAGGAGCACTTAGGGAGTTAGATAATAGGGTTAGAAGTCAGTGTGAATTGGTGGATGTGAAAGATTGAAAGTGAGGAATAGAGAACTAAGTTTAGTGAGTAAACCTAGATTTAGAAGTAGATGGGGAATGATTTTACACAAGAAATGTGGCTTCTTTTTTGGAGAAGAAAGTGAAAACTTGTCATGAATTTTTCCAAGGAGAAATACTAGGAGGAATAATTAGGGAGGTCCTAAAGTCCTCAAGGGGATGTTAGAAAGGGAGTCTTTGGGGGAAAACAGGGGAAGTTAGACATGCTCCTATATTTTGTCTTCAAAATGCCGCATAGATACCTCTGCAACTGCTAACATGTGCCTTCCTGATCAAGGCCAAGATTGAATAGGATCAGGCTTCTGCAACTTCTGGCTACCTACCCAACTTAATACCTAGAATTTTATGTTACTTCAGGGAGGGTGCACTTAGACTTGCAAACCCTCATATGCTCTTTTCTTTTTGCTGCCCTCCTATCTAAATCTACCCTTATATCTTCCAAGGGCCCAGATTAAGCTGATGGGCCCCTTCCTTTCTCTATCCAGCTTAGTCATCTGTCAAGCTTGAACTGTTTGAACAGGTACTCATTCCCTAGTCTAAAACAGGCAATTCAAAACATGGCATGGCCCAGTTTGAACTGTTGAGCCATCCATCAAGATAGCAGTGGCATTTGGATTGGCCAGTTTCCTGGTCTTTCTTTGGGGTTCATTTCAATTATTTTTCTGACCAATTCATTTTCTTGCCCTTTGATTATTCTTTTAAGGCATACCCTCTTTACATGTTTTAACTTTTTGCTTTATTCACAAAAATGGAACCTTTGCATCATCAAAGATGAACATTTTTGGCATTTCCACTGTCAATCATGAAAAATGAAACCCTATTTGTATAGGAGGCTAACACTCAGAACATGCACTTCTGTACCCTCAGAGGAGGTTTTGATGAATGAATGGATCAAGGTTTATCGATGTTTGCATTTGATATCTGCTACTGATGTTGCACTTCTGTACTCTTGGTAGATATTAGAACAAGGAGAGATAAATCATTGTTGCTTGAAGCTTATGAGTAGGACCAGTCATAAATGGTACTTTTATCTCTTGACCATTTCTGCTTATATTCTTAAAGTGATATACAGTTTTTAGTTGTTTATATGTTATTGCATGAATGTTTGAGTTACCATTTGGCACTTTTGTATGGTGGAGTCATTTATTTATGTTTGATATATGAATAACTTATTATGCGATATGCTGTTCACAACCGTTTTGCCTAACTTTTTATGCAAAGTGGTTCATCTTAATAGATTTCCATTCTTATGATAGCTGAATGATCTTTATTACCAGTTATTATTTGAAATCTCTTTAGATCGCATAATAGAAGAAATACATCCCGGGTTACCATAGATTAGATGTGTTGTTTTCATTAGATTACAATAGCATAGAATTAGATTAAAGTAGCTTAGATTAGAACCCTTAGATTAACATCATCCAACTCTACACACACACACACACCCTTAGATTGGGATACTAGTCCCATTATCCCCAGTCGGACCCGCTACACCAAACGGATAAGGAGCTGCCAACCAAGGTCCGGACCGGGTGGGTATCCCCCTTGTTGTCGACCCGATTTTCGGGGCTTCAACAAATACTAATAGAGAAGTACATTGATAATCCTTAAAGGCTTATCAATCTGCGTGAAGGAAAAGCTAAGGTATAAAAGCGACATCACAAACATCTCAGGGTGCAAAAACTTGGTTCCTGCATCCCCCCATACTGCTTCGGGTGAGAGTTGAGTCCACGCTCTATGGATTGATGCCGAAAGGGCCAGTAGTGTAGGGATTTTCTTGGCTTACTAACACTGAACCTGGGTCAAGGCCCATCAGGCCAACAAATGGTTCCGTTTCTGGGACCGAGATCTACATAACAAGATGTGTGATGTTGGATCATTGGATCCAACTAAGAAGGAGATTGAATACTGGTTGGATAGAAAGATCCACGAATTCGCGGTGCAAGAAAATAGGGATCTGCAATTGATGAAGGAACATTGGTTGGACAGATATCTTTACACATCAATTCACTAAATATTATTATGTTCTTTCCCGGTTGAATTATACAAGTGGATTGCGAAGTTGGAAGATGACCAGGGAAGGTGGAGGCTTAACGATCCAATTGTCTAGACCCCAAAGTTAGTGAGGAAGTTGTATGCCTTTGAAGATAAGATCACCCGCACTATCAATCATTGGCTCGACCGTATCATAGGAGGGTTTGTGACAGAGTTCACAGTCGATACTTTGGTCAGTTACAGCGAAGCAGAGTGCTGCTTCTTCAAAGGGCCACGAGATAAGTACTTGAAATCATTAAATACTTAGATTACGATGCTCTTGTGTGAAAAGTGGGTCATGCAGTTACCTTGATGTTTGGAGCTACACAAAGTGGAAGGTATTTCAGGGACGAAGGAAGAAAATGTCATGAATATAGCCCACTGATTGAGCCTCCTATGAGTGACGACGAAGGAGCAGCACAGGCTTCTCCATTGAGAACTATTCAATTGATAAGACAAGGGTTCCCATGAATACCTACACCGCCTCCATCCTTACCTCCACCGCTTACCCCATCACCCACACTATCGCCACCTCCACCACTGTTCAACATGGCGAACTCTGTAAAGCTACATGTGTTCAAGGGCGTAGGAAATGACGATCCAGACCAGTTTTGGTTCGTCGCGAAGGCTGTATGGGAATCTCAGGGTATCACGGATGACCAAATGAAGAAAGCAACATTGGTTAGTGCTTTGTAGGACCACACACTAATGTGGTACATTAAGTACGGTACTGATAACCCGACGCCCGTGTTGGCAGATATCCAGACTACTTTGAATAGGTAGTTTAGTAGACCTAAGTCTCAAGTGCAATCCATTGTGGGATTCAAGGAGATCATGATGAAGCCTAGGGAGATGCCCTAGGATTTGGATCAAATATTGAAGTGTATGATCTGTGAAGCCAACATGAACCTGACTAATGGGCAGCACCGCGAATGGTTTGTGGCCTCGCTCCTGTCTCACCTAAGGGTTGCACTATCACAACAAAATATTGGGACTCAGGTGGAAGCTCTGGAAATCGTGATGAGATTGCATGAGACACCAATGCAGGATGCTAATCTTGGGGTTCAATAGATTCATGCGTAATTGCAGAACCTTTTCCTCGAAATGCAAAGCCTGAAGAAAGACAAAACAACTCGGCTAGAAGCGCGCGAAGAAGTATGGTGCCTGAAATGCAAAGGTTAGGGGCATGACAAGGATCACTATCCAGTCTTTGTGAATTATGTTGCAGCAGGGTGACCAATGCCTCTAAGGACGGAGGCTGCAATAGGTCCAAGTATAGTGCCTGCGCTATGGTTTTTTGTATGCTAGATAGCTGGGAAACATGCAACCAACAATTGCCATTTGCTGCAAAAATTTATATAGACACCATAACAACTCTTCTACAATTTATCTCAACCAGTAGGTCATGATGAGAAAAATTACCATAGTTACAAATTAATGATGGATAGGACACTTGCATACAGGGTGCAGGTAGAAACAAAGCTTCCAGACCAAGGAATTGAAGGAGCGCGAGGTGAGTATTAGGGGCGGGGCTGAGGCCAAGGTGGAGGAGGACCTAGTAGAGGTCAAGGGTAGCTTATTTTTTACAATTATGGAGGACAAAGACACTACGTGAGAGACTGCCTGAATCCAACGCGACTTTCATGCAAATATTGTACTCAGTTTGACCATGTGACTGAGGATTGCCCTATATTATTGGCTAAAATTTGTGAAAAGGGTGCATAGCCTCCACAACCGACTTTGAACCTACAGATGATGAGGATTGAGCCTTGCGAGGAAGACCCTAAGGTAAACATTATACTGCGGAGTGGAACGACGATTGGTGAGGATAAGGGGAAGTAGCCTATAGAGGGTGAGTGGGTCTACAAAGCACTAGAAAAGGGGACCAGGTTTGATTTGGAATGTGAAAAAGAAACATTTATGGAAGCAGAGAAAAGTTTCGCTGAGGCCTCTACCTCAAGAAGTTAGGAGAAACCGATTGAAGAAATGGACCCATCCATGATTACCACGTTCTTATAGACCTGCATGAAACTGCTCTGCAATAGTAAGGTTGTAAAGGGACTGCAGGAACTAATCAATCAGTGCACTGGCAAGGACAATGCTATTGGCGAACCACGCATAGTCAGAAAGCTTGGTAAGCATAAGGCAAGGAATGGACGTGAGATGAGACTCACCGCGTAGATAGGGGAATACGAAATGGAAGAAGTTATCTTGGACTTGGGGTCCGACGTGAATGTCTTTTCGAAACAAACATGGGAAAGAATGGGGAGACCTATGCTACAGTGGTCTCCGATCCAGTTAAGGATGGCGAATCAGCAGAAAATCATCCTAATGGGGAGGCTACACAGGGTAACAATTGACATCGAAGGCATGAGTGCATTGACGGATTTTGAAGTAATAGAGATTGTGGATGACAACAATGCCTACCCTACGCTCCTTGGGATCAACTGGGCCACTGACATGAATGGGGTAATCAACCTGAAGAAGTGAAAGATGATATTTGAGAAGAAATCGCTCCGTGTAGTGGTGCCACTAGATCCTACAAAAGGACCGTGCTATACAGAACCAATCCGTGATTATGAAAGTGATGATGATTTGGACCAGATTTACAAGATAATGATGCAAGACCAGGATCGGGTGAATTCGACAGCAGAAAGACATATTGTATGGAACCGCAAGAGCTCCTACACATCAGATTTGGATGAAGAACTAGAGCACTAGAAGAACCGAGTGCATGAATTATCTACGTTGCACTTTAATATGATGACCAAGTCATTGCGCTGCGTATCATTAGAGGTAAGAAATATGCCTCACTATGACGAGTTAACTGACGTTGATCGATTTTTGGATGTATTCAAAAGGGAAGTGCCTGAGAAGCATCACTTTCAGGCATTAAATTAGGCACTACGCGCTACACCCACAAGATGGTGGGGTACAAACAAGGACAATTTTGAGGATTGGTGCAAATATAGAAGGATGATGAGGATACGCTTTGGCCACCCGAAGGTACGACTAATAGAAAAGTATGGTAGGAGGAATGATCTGTGTGATCATTTGGCCAAATGGACTAAAGTATATGGAGCGAAGCCTTAGCTAGAGTGGGTTCATCTATTTTTTCATACCTTGGATGTTATACCAATGAATTGGTACTTGGAGATAGAACTCTGTCATGGCACTGAAGAATGGGATGTTTTGCGCCAAGGATTTCTGATGACATTCAGTTTTGAGGATGGATTTAAATATATCAATGAAGTATTGTAGGAGGTGAAGATAGCCATCTTTAGGATACCACAGGATCCTATAGACCTGATTCAACCTAATTGGACTACCCAGCTGATCCATGCGCTGGATTGTTACAATGTAACAACGGAGGAAGAATACGAAGATCTAAGAAATATTAATATCTCGGAGACTGAAGGACACTAAGGAGTTGAAGGACCACAGCTAGAGAACCCAGACATAACTGAGCCGCTCAAGACCTAGTAGGTGAACATTGGCATAGAGGCAGAATCGAATTTTGCAAAGATTGGGGACAATTGGGACAATGCGAAAATAGATAAGGTCGTCGAATGCTCCGTGAATATCAGGACTTGCTCCCCATGAAGTTTTCCAATCTGAAAGGAATAATAGGAGACCTAGGTGTCATGAAGATCACCCTAAAACCAGATGTGAAACCTGTGAAGCAAAGACCTTACTGCCTCAATCTGAAGTATAAGGAAAGGGTCCGCATTGAGTTAGATAAGATGCTCGCGACAGGTATTATTGAACCAGTGGAAGAGTTTGATTGGGTAAGCCTAATAGTGGTTCAGGAAAAGAATCAGAAGGAAGAAATAAGGAAATGCATAGATCTCAGGAAGTTGAATGATGCCTACGTGCATGATCCCTTCCCAACCCTATTCACCGATGAGGTCTTGGATAATGTTGGCGGCCAAGAAGCGTATTCGTTCACTGATGCATTCTCTAGGTACCATCAAATCAAGATCACGTTAAAGGATAGAAGTAAGACAACATTTGCGACTGAATGGGGAGGCTTCCAATATACGGTGATGCCTTCTGCATTGAAGAATGCACCGATGATATTTTCACGCGTAGTCATCGCAGCGTTTAAGGATTTTATTCATAAATTTCTAGAAGTATATTTCGATGATTTGATAGTGTTCAGACTTGTGAAGCACCATGTGGCAAGTCTCCACTTGATGTTAGATACATGCCGGAGATACCAGATTGTGCTCAATCTGAAGAAATGTTTGTTTTGTGTCCCTTTTTGGATCTTGTTGGGCCATGTGGTATGCAGACAAGGCTTGATTGTAGACCCCACTAAGATCATGGTCATAATCAATTTGGAGACACCAAGGAGTGTGAAACACTTGCACGCAACACTGGGGCATACAGGATACTATAGGAAATTCATCAAGAACTATGCCCAAATTACCGCGTCAATGAAAAAATTGTTAAGAAAATATGTTACGTTATGTTGGAATAAAGAATTCCAGAAGAGCTTGTATGTGCTGAAGGAGAAGATGGTCACCACGCCGACCCTAGTCTTCACGGATTGGAAGAAGGAATTTCATGTGCATGTGGACGTGTCATGTATTGCATTGGGAGTAGTACTGACACAGGCTGGTGAAGGGGACTTGGATCATCCTATAGCGTTTGCAAGTAGGAAGTTGTCCAAGGTGGAGAAAAATTATTCCAAAACATAGTGTGAAGGATTAGCTATGGTGTACAGGCTCGCAACGTTCATGCACTATTTGTTGGGCGGACACTTTAAGATGTATACGGACCATTCCATGTTGAAATACCTGGTCAACAAGCCTGTGTTGGAGGAAAAGATATTCAGGTGGCTATTGTTGTTCCAGGAGTATGATTTTGAAGTTATTGTGAAACCAAGACATTTGAATGTTGGATTGGATCATATGTCGTGCATCAAAATGGGAGAGGAACCTACTAATTTGGAGGAGGGGCTACCTGACGCGTTGTTCTTTGCAGTGAGGATCATAGAAAATTACTTTGAAGATATTATATACTTCATGACGACAGGTACGACTCTAGAAGGATATATAAGCTAACAAAAGAAGGAACTGGTGTTGCATGTGGTAGACTTTTCTATCATTGTAGGGAACTTGTACAAAATGGGAATAGATGAAATATTGTGACATTATGTGCCAAAATTTGAATGAAACAACATCCTCACTGAGGCTCATGATGGACCTGCAGGAGGTCATTATGTAGGAAAGCAACAACGCAAAAGATTCTTTGTGTTGGGTTATGATGGCCGACCTTGCATAACAATTCAAAAATGTATTGTAGGTCATGCGATGCATGCCAAAGGATGGAAAGACCCTCGCACAGCGATGAGCTACTAATGAATTTGCAAATATCACTATATCCCTTCGAGAAGTGGGTGATCGACCTTGTAGGACCAATTCAGCATCCAAGAAAGAAGATGGGTGCGTGGTACATCATCACCGCGACTGAATATTTACCCAGATGGGTGGAGGCGTAGCTTGTGAAAGACTGTACGAGTGTGAAAGCAAATTTTTTTATCTTTGAGTATGTACTAACAAGCTTTGGTTGTCCAAAAATTATAATGAGTGATCGCAGTACACACTTTCTCAACGAGACGATTAGCTCAATGATTGAGGAGCTTTAGGTGTACCATCAGAAGAGCACACCCTATCATCCACAAGCTAATGGGACAGTGGAAGCATTTAATAAAATATTGGAGAGAGCGCTCACAAAGGTTTGTAATACTCAAAGAAATGACTGGGATGTTCACGTACCCATGGGGCTATGGGTTTATAGAACAACTTGTAAGAATTTCACTGGACAAACGTCATTCAGACTGGTTTATGGCATGGAAGTTGTGATGCCGATGGAGTACATTGTACCTATTCTACACATAGGGGAATTCACGGGAATGGAAGATCGCGGAGCCCTGGAGGAGAGGCTCGTGTAGCTAACAGAGCTTGAGGAAGATAGATTTCTAGTTGGATTCCATCAGCAGATTCAAAAGGAGCTTGAAAAGGCATGGCACGATCAACACATCAAACTGTGCACCTTTAAGGTAAATGATCTAGTTTTGTTATATGACAACAAGTTTGATAAATTTCTAGGGAAATTTAGGATGGATTGGTTGGGGCCCTATGTCATCAAGGAAATTACCGATGGTGGAGCAGTTCAGTTGGTAAAATTGAATGGAGAACCATTCCCAAGATGGGTGAATGGCAACCGATTGAAGCCATACACCAGTGATCCAACTAAATGAATACATGATGGAAGCACATCCTCAGCGCTTCAGGCAGTTGAAAGGAGGTGCGAGACTATAAACCACACTACCCGAGTTGGGGAGCTGCGTGATTGGGGAACTGCGCTGAATGAAGGAATGTCACAGTATCAGCAGACACGCACAGGGAGCTATGCTATCCAAGGAAGGACCATGTAGGGCAGCCGGAAAGTGACCGTTATGGTCACTGTTCATGACTTGATAGCCAGAAAACAGCCAAAAGGAGCGGGGGGGTGGCTTTTACGTCAGAATTTAAGGGCAAGATCTGTGAAAATATGTCGCCAATCCATCATTTATGAATGATTTATGGTGGGAATAATCATATTTGAATTCGAAAATGCCTATAAATTACAGGTGGCTACCTGTTACAGATCCATTTGGGCACATCACTCCCATCTTATAGATCAGTGCTTTAGGGCCCATCAAACCCTAATTAAATTGTTACATGCCCTAAAGAAGTCAACCATCATAATCCCTAGCTTCCCAAGAAGTTCTATGACTAAAATCATCTAAAAATTGTCTCTAAGAGGATCATTGCAGGTAGATACACTACCAGGGTGCACTGTAGTGCAGCCTAGTACACTACCAGGGTGCACTGCAGTGCAGCCCGGTACACTACAAGGGTGCGCTAGGCAAATTTGAGTGAAATCTGCATTAGGGTTTGGAATATTCTTATCCATAGGATGCCTTTATAAGTTTCCTAAGGCTATCCACTTATTTGGGCTCGAAATTGGATGAGGGAGGGAGTTAAGGAACATCAATCCCTTTATCCCTTCCTCCATGGAACTAAATCCTAAGTTTGGGAGGGCATTCATTATCACCATTTATGGCATAACTTCCTTCATTCACCTATAAAAAGACCACTCATCTAAGTGATAAGGGGCTGGAAATCATTGAATTATAGGGAGATGCTATTAGTATGAGACCTGATTTGATTTCAAGTATTGTAATGATGTCAAAATTTCTTGCTTGTTATGAGGAGAGGATGAGATTGAACTAGAGGAGTGACACTGAATCAATAAAATTGGGTTGTAGCTCTTCCTTTTACTAATAAAGTGTTCAAAGCTTTTTCCATATGTTTGTACTGTTCATTGATGCTTTCGTATGTGTATTATGCACTTGATTCCATTTTATGTTTAATCAATAGATCATTATCATATGCTTTGATCGGTTTTCATCTTCTGTCTGTGTGTAGGTACTTTTCAAGCAGATTAAGTACAGAAAGGAGCGACCAAATTGGTCAAGGGAGATAAGGAGTAAATGAAAGCTACAGGTAGGCTTCTTTACTATCTTATTTAATCTATTGGTTATAGAAAAGGTAGAGAATGCATTGTACTATTGTTCTAGACTTAGCTACTAGTCAAGGGGATTAGGCGTTTATCCACGGACATTAAAACTTCCCAAAACAAATTGGTGACTCTACTGGGGATCGAACCCAGAATCTTTGGTTTCCCCGGTAGAGTCATCAATTTGTTTCAGGAAGTTTTAGTGTCTACAGATAAATGCTTAAACCCCTAGACTAGTACCTAAGTCTAGAACAACAGTGCAAAGCATTCTCTACATTTTTTATGACCAATAGATTAAATAAGACGTAAATAAGCCTACCTGAAGCTTTTTCTTACTCCTTATCTCCCTTGACAAATTTTGTCACTCCTTTTCGTACTTAATCCGCTTGAAGAGTACCTGCACACAGACAAAAGACAAAAATCGATCAAAGCATATGATAATGATCTATTGATTAAACATAGTATGAAATCAAGTATATAGTACAGATATGAAATCATCAATGAATAACACAAGCATATGGAAAAATCTTTGAACACTTTATTAGTAAAAGGAAGAGTTACAACCCAATTTTCTTGATTCAGCATCACTCCTCCAGTTCAATCCCATCCTATCCTCATAACAAGCAAGACATTTTGACATCATTACAATACTTGAAATCAACTCAAGTCTCATACTAACCACATCTCCCTATAATTAAATGATTTCCAACCCCTGATCACTTAGATGAGTGGTCATTTTATAAGTGAATGAAGGAATTTATGCCATAAATGGTGATAATGAATTCCCTCCCAAACTTAGAATTTAGTTCCATGGAGGAAGGGATAAAGGGATTGATGTTCCTTAACTCCCTACCTCATCCAAATTCGAGCTCAAAGGAGTAGATAAACTTATGTTGTACATCATGTATTGGGGGCATTGGAACCAAATCTCTCCTTCATGACCACTTATGAGTTGTGATTGAAATAGGAGTATGAGGATAGTTCTTTTACTGTGTCAACCTCGTTAAAAAATGAAACAGGCCCATGAGGATGGTTCTTTAACTGTGTAAACCTTGGTAAAAAAAGAAACAGTTCCCATGAGGATACTTCCTGGTCTTGTGTCAACCTCATTAAAAAATGAAACAAGGAATATGAGGATAGTTCTTTTACTGTGTCAACCTCATTAAAAAAAGAAACAGGCCCCATGAGGATAGTTCCTGATCTTGTGTCAACCTCATTAAAAAATGAAACCATGAAATATGATCATAGTTCCTTGTCTTTTGTCAAGCTCATTAAAAAATGAAACAAGGTCGCAAGTTCCAAGTCGAGTCTTTGAGTAGATCTCGTAAAATCCCAGTCGAGTCTTTCACTTGATACGTAAATGAACCTTCATTCCATCCACCTGATAACCACGAGTAGTCTACTTAGGTGAATGTAATGAAGCTTGGGGGGCATGCACCTAATGGTAAAGTTAAGTTTCCCTGTAGGTTATGTGAAGGGATACACCCAATTCACCTTTTCCCTATTTGGACGAAGCCAAAAAGTTGTTGGATTACCGTCCTGCTTCACCGTAGTGACTTCCATCTGGTTACAAGAGACTCTCCCTTTCATCATGTTAGGGGCATGTAAACCAATCTCAAGCATAGTTTTTCATTTCAATCTTGTGTAAAAATGAAATTGAATTCAAGAATAGTTCTTCAGTTCGTGTAAAAATAAAACTGAATCCAAGCATAGTTTTTCGTTTCAAGCTTGTGTAAACATGAAACTGAATCCAAGCATAGTTCCCTATGGTTCAAGCTTGTGTAAAAATGAACCCATTTACATTTTAACCCTTCTGATTTCCATTCTATTAGCCTTTTATATTAGATAATCCTTGGTTGTTTCATTCCATCACCACCATCTCTTTGGCCAATCATATGCTTTCACTTGGTTGTTTTACCTTTTTTGAGGAACAACTGTAATGAGTGGTCTTATTAGCCAGCGTCTTCACATAAATCAACATGTTTTGAGAAGTTTCAACATCACCAGAACCAGTTGCTACCCTAAACACCACTCGTTCCTCAAAATGGAGTCCTCTTTAAGCTCTTTTCAGACTCTGTAAACATGAAAAGATTGTCGAGCGCTTGTCCTTTCCAGCTCGTTAAAGGATTGGAAACGATATCTCTCTTGTATTATTTTACACTTTTTCGGACTTGAGAGATTAATCTACGAAAAAGAAATTTTGGAGTTTCCTTTTTGTCCCTTTTAAAACTCTCTAAACATGAAAAGGATCGAGTTATTTTTGTTGTTAAACAAGTTAAAAACACAAATGGCGACAAACTTGTCCATCTAGACAAGACTGAGTTTCACCTTCGCTAGACTCGTTAAAGCATCAAATAGTGATGGATTCACCTGAAGCGTAAAATTATACAACAATCATATGTTATCCTCCTCAAGCTTGATAAAAATAAATAGGTACTGGTCAGAAATCACTGGGGAAAATTGGAAAAAGGGGAAACACTTTATGTTAGCAAGTCGCTCTTAAACATGACACATTCACCTCATCACCATGACTTTGTGGGTTGGGCCATTCAGCTTGATGGTTATCACACCATTGGTCTATCATACCATCCATTACTTTGTTTTGGGTCAATGCTATCAATTCATCTTAGTGTCGCCGACATGTTCAAGAGAATTCATTCAGTTCAAACTTCATCCTTTGCAATACCGTAAACCTTCATTTTCATGACCACCATTCTTGAACCTTCTGTCGTCAGTCAATTTTTCATCTCCAAAATCATTTACCTAGTTTCATGTCGTTGATGTGGGATACGTCAAGGCCCTCCTGCGACAAGTCGCTTCTTGTCGACATCAGCACATCATCCAAGAAGTTAACTTAGAAACACCCCTTCAGTACCTTGAGGCTTGCATACATCAATGGCAGGTTTCTCACTTCCGGTGATAGGTTGACATCAATGGCCTTCGACCGAAAGACTTTGTATGTGTTCGACATCAAATCATTTATTCACACTATGCGAAGTGTACTATAGTACCTTGAGGATCATTATCATTATCGGTGATTCCTCTCGCATATGTTAACGACTTACATCATTGGCTAGTATTCAGATGATGTCTTCCCATGTTCGACTTTAGATAATCTATTCACATGGTTAGGCTTGTACTTGACCGAAAGATTGAATGAGATTGAAGACCCCGGATCTAGTTTCATCCATCTGGGCTGCGATATTTTCTGGAGTACTAAATCAGATGTACAATGGCCTTACATTCATGGTCATCCATTCATGGATCTATATCTGTAGACGAATATATTTGTACATGTAATTAAATTTTATAAGTTGAGCATGGATATGCCTTCCCTTGGCAAGTTCATGAGAAAAAATCAAATTATCATGATATATGTATTGTAATTGATGCAGGTCACCTTTCGCTTCGAAACCTCCACTCCACATGATAAAGAATTTCACTCGACATACATATTTATGACTTCATGCTTTAGGGGGCAACTATTACAAATACATTTGGGCACATCACTCCCATCTTATAGAGCAGTGCTTTAGGGCCCATCAAACCCTAATTCAGTTGTTATATGCCCTAAAGAAGTCAACCATCATAATCCCTAGCTTCCCAAGAAGTTCTATGACTGAAATCATCCAAAAATTGTCTCTAAGAGGATCAACGTAGGTAGATACACTACCAGGGTGCATTGCAGTGCAACCGAGTACACTACCAGGGTGCACTGCAGTGCAGCCCAGTACACTACTAGGGTGCACTAGGCGAATTTGAGCAAAATCTGCATTGGGGTTTGGAATATTCTTATCCATAGGATGCCTCTAGAAGTTTCCTAAGGTTATCCACTCCTTTGGGCTCGAAATTGGATGAGGGAGGGAGTTAAGGAACATCAATCCATTTATCCCTTCCTCCATGGAACTAAATCCTAAGTTTGGGAGGGCTTTCATTATCACCATTTATGGCATGACTTCCTTCATTCACCTATAAAAAGACAAATCATCTAAGTGATCAGGGGTTGGAAATCATTGAATTATAGGGAGATGTTGTTAGTATGAGACCTGAGTTGATTTCAAGTATTGTAATGATGTAAAAATATCTTGCTTGTTATGAGGAGAGGGTGGGATTGAACTGGAGGAGCGACACTAAATCAAGCAAATTGGGTTGTAACTCTTCCTTTTACTAATAAAGTGTTCAAAGATTTTTCCATATGTTTGTACTGTTCATTAATGCTTTCATATGTGTATTATGCACTTGATTCCATTTTATGTTTAATCATTAGATCATTATCATATGCTTTGATCAGTTTTCGTCTTATGTCTATGTGCAAGTACTTTTCAAGTGGATTAAGTATAGCAAGGAGCGACAGAATTGGTCAAGGGAGATAAGGAGTAAGCGAAAGCTACAAATAGGCTTCTTTACTATCTTATTTAATCTATTGGTTATAGAAAAGGTAGAGAATTCTTTTTTCGTTGTTCTAGACTTAGCTACTAGTCTAGGGGATTAGGCGTTTATCCAAAGACACTAAAACTTCCCAAAACACTGCCCAGTGAAAAACACTTGGCATTTTGAGAATTGAGGTATTAAGCTCTCAGGTGCGTATGAACCCTAAGATATTTGAAGCCCTGATAGCAAGTTCAGTGTTTGAGAAGTTTCCAACAGAGACAAAGGTGTTGTTTTCTAGCATAATGTTGATGCTCACAGAAATCGTGAGTGCAGGAGAAGCAATGGCAACTGAAGGAACTGCCCCGAAGGTCATAATGGCAGCTGAGGGAGCTGCCCCAGAGGTTGGAAGTGTAGAAGCACTAGCAGAAGTGCCTAAATACCCCAGGACACCCAGGCTGAGGCCTACACCGACCAAGGAGGGTCTAAAATCAAATAAGGATAAGCAAAAAGCACAATAGTCGATGTGTGCATCACCCAGAAAGCACCCACAGACAGGAAATCCCACTACACAGGAGAAGGGCAAGGTGATTGACCTAGAGCCTGAAGCCAATTTTAAAGAACTCCATGTGGGTGTGGATGACATTGATATGGAGGGGGTAGAGGACATTGATGTGGAGGGGTCTGACCCCATTTCTAAACTACTCGAGTACATTCCTCCGTGCAGAGGCAAGACGAAGGTTCTGAATGACATTGATGAAAGTAAGGTCACACTGCACACACCCTTACTACCAGACTAAATCGTCTTTGAAGGTCCGTGCTTGGGACGCATCCCCCTTTTAAAATTAGAGGACTGGGGTTTGGCTGATGCAGAACGTTTTCCCCACTTAGTGACGAACCAACTCATGCACTGCGTCTTCTACAAAGACTCTGGTGTGACCACGCTGGAGCCAAGAAAGTGGGTAAAAGGGGTGGACAAGGCAAGTCTGTTAAATATGTTGTGGGTGCCGCATTACGACTGCACACTCATAACCACAGTAGTGATCAAGAAACTCTTGTGATTGGTGCACGATGGGTGTCTATGGCTAGAAGATCTGATACCCATCACTGACATGCTGATCCATAGGATCACTCGCCTGCCGCAATCGGGAGAAAATCCGGCCATGGCATTTGGTGGAAATACATGTGAGTGTGACGTTGCTGAAGTAATTAGGGACAAATTCAAACTCGCTAAGGAGCTGCGCGCTACGCCAGCACAAGTATAGCTAACCCCGCGGTCAAAGTAGCAACACAAATATTGGCAGGAAAGATTATGCGAAAGTGTTGCATAGATGAAGTGCTAACACTAGTAGTAGCCTTAGTGGCCCAGTGTGCGGAGGGCGTACAGTTTAACTGGGCGCACTACCTCTACAGGGAGTTCCTCATGAACTTTTGATAGGCACAGGATCACAGCAAGACATTCCACTACCTAGCTGTTGTTGTCCATATTGCTAATCACGTGGGAGTTACCACACGATAGGCAGTTTCCTCCAGTCATGCCCAACCTACCAGAGGCAGTGAATTTCACTTCGATGTGTGCTACGAAGGACTTTCAAAGGATCAAGAACAACAAGGTCTTTTAGATCTTGATGGAGATGAGCATCCATATGGCCATCAACCACAAACTGCAGCTATTGCCAACCGTGTTTGAGAAGTTGCAGGAGTATGTGGAGTTCAAGGCCGACTTCCACTGGGTCTTGATACATGCACGAAAGGATCTTGAGAAGAAATGACATGACCTGCCATACCTGGCCATAGATGACACAATTATAGCTGTCCTCAACTGCTGGTTGGCAGATTAGCGCACAACCTCAGATTTAACAGCTAGGTCTAGCAAGACCGCAGCGCAGTGGAAAAAGGAAGAGGCTAAGCTGAAGATGGAGCAGTTGGACACAAAGAGAAAAAAGGAGGCTGAGGACAAGGCCAAGACACATTGCACCACCACGAAGCAAATGAGAGGACAGGCAGAAGAAGAGGAGCGCGACTTTGACAGGAGTCAATGGTCACCTTCTCTCGAGATAGAGGAGGAGGATCAGAAGTCATACCAAGGAGGAGCAAACCTAGAGACCACTCTATTCCATGTTAAGTGAAACAAAGATCCAAAGAAGGTAGGGCTGTGAAAGAAGTCTAAGGCCAGCAAGACTTCTCTTGATCCTATTATTGCCTAAATCTACCTCAGGTTGAGAGGGCTCTCTCCTTATCAATCTCAAAGAAAATATGGCAGGTAAAGCTTGAGATGACTAGTATGAATACTAATTTTAGGCTAGGTATATGCTCAGAGGGATTTTATTCACTTAAATGGTTGGTTGCTGGATCAAATGAGGAAGACAGCTTTGGGTCTGGGGAATCAACTCAGATTTGCAGAGGTTTCTGTGGGGTGAAGTAGGCAAGTATTTTAGCACTTTGAAATGAATGTGATGGTGAGTCTAAAGAATGGTGAGGAGTTGGCGAGGGCATTCAAGTTTCATGAGTCCTCTCCAAACAACTACAAACATTTAGAACTAAATAAACCCCAAGGCAGAGCACTGAAACACCAATGTATTCCACCCTTTAATCTTGATTCATTTAGTTATGCAGAAAAAGAGAGATGATGGCACATATACACAGAATATAAACTGAAAAACATAGGAGGAAACAATGCTAATTCACATTACCACAAGAATCCCACAAAATGCTGCAAAATCTTGCTTCATTTCCTTGCCAAACTGCAGAAGTGATGTACAAAGTAGCTCAATGCATCCACAAGAGTCCAACCTTGACAAATGACTAAGAAAGTACAAGTTATAGGCATCAAACCACCTATGCTAGCCATTAGGGTCGAATCCATGAGTCAAGGCGCTGTTTAAACAAGATCTAAACTAGGAACTGAAACATAGGCAGTGGAACAGCTTGCCTCTAAAACTATGGAAACTGATTCATTCATCCTCAAACCAACTCTAACTGATATATCTACCTCCTTAAGTCATTTTTCATCATATTTACATCATGATACATCAGTTTACATCAAATTTCATCATTAATTGACTAAGAGAGAAGAAAATGCCAAACTGACAGCAAACTGGGCGAACTTTCTAAACAAACAGGCAAAACTGGCAAATTTTTCTCCTATGCGCCGCGCCACTGATCCTATGCGTAGCGCTTTTTCCAGGCCAGTTTTGGAAGGCTTCCCAAAGTCAAAATCAAGTGTAGAATAGCTCATTTGAAATATTGTTGAGTCTACTTTCTGGGACAACTTGAATTTTTTGATTTGGGGTTCATTTGACCCTCCCAAAATGGAATATCCCAAGACTGCTTCCTGTGTGGCAAAAAAGTGGCAAAGAGGGCACTTTTTGGGTGTTTTTAGCCCTTTTGGAGGTGCAGAACTTGTCAAAATTTCTCAGCCATTTCTGAGCAAGCATAAATTTTCATGCTGATTCCAAAAATGTAAAATTTTTTGCAAATGGAGGCCCCCATCAAAAGCGTAGCACTGGTGGTGCTACGCACTTACTGAAAAAACCTGTTTTTTGCTTCAAAAATGACAAAAACTTCACCAAATTTCTTGAAATTTGGCATGAGTGATCCTTTCTATGTGCTATGGTAGGCTAATGATGCTTCGGCCCTTGAGCTTGTCTTGCTCCTTTTTGCTTCTCAAAGCTCTCTTTAGTTTCACCTTTAACCTCTTCACCCTTGTTTTGCAAATCTTATTCCGGGTTAAGTAGTGATAGGCCATATGGCGCAACATTTTCTTCTCTTTGTTATCTTTATCAAGCACCTTCTCAAGGTGGATATTCACTCTTTCCAACCATGATTCCCGGTCAGCCTCAATTTCTTGCTCTAAGGATGTCATCCTAGTTTTTTTGCTTTTCGCCACTTGCCGGTTTTCTCTAATTGTGTGCAGCTCCATGATTGCTTGTTTGTCCTCCAGTTGCTTTTTCTCTTGTTCAAGGAAGTTAATAATCCATTTAGCCCTCTCAAGCTCAAGTGATAAGGCCAGAATTTCAACCTCCTTCTCCTTGATGATCATATCTTTGAGTCTTGAGCTTTGAGGGCCCAAATCAATGTCATCCTCCTTAAACAAGACAAAATCTCTATCTTGCCCTTCAATAGGGCCTTCATCATGCACCTTTTGCTTTCCTTTGTCTTTATCCTATACCTGTTTAGCTGAAGAAGAAGGCAAAGCCCCTTTCACCCCAGGTGAAGATAGCATTTGCCTGTGATCCAGTGAAGAAAACGAGACCCCTTCCACCCCTGGTGAAGATAGTACTCGTTTGGCAGTAGCAAAAAGTCTCCTGGTGCCTTTTTGATAAGTGACAAACACTGGCACAACTGTAGATTTAGTCTCATGAACATCTGGTTGTCTTGAAGGGCCTCCTTCCTCTTGGAGCACCGATGGAATCACCTGAGGGCCTTTGAAAATCTCATGTGCAATGAAGGTATCCCATGGTATGTTCACCAAGCTTAGCTGATGAAAAACAAAAATTTTGATTAGTGAGAAGAGGTATATGTTGTTGAACTTCTGAGGAAAAGGTTTCATTTGCACATATAGAGCCATCTTCTCAATATTCCTGCAGATAAAGTATGGGATTTTCATCATCATCACTCTTGCGAAATGCATCAACAATTTGACATGGTAGGTATAGAGACAAGAAAACCTCCCTTGATAGGTGAAATACTTGATGATGAGTTTCATGAGAGGAACATAAGTGTCCTGTAGGTATATGAAAGGAAAAACCCTACTGATTTGCATCTAATAAGCAGCCTTGATGTAAGGCTCATAATGCTCTCTGCCCACATGCTGCCCCTTATTTCACTGTTCACCTACATTAGGGATGCCTGTTGCTGCTGAAATAGTTTCAGGTGTCAAGGTGAAAGAGGCACTAGCTAGGTTCACTTGGTCATTGTGAAGATGAAGAAAAAACAACCTAGCTAGCTCATGATGATACTTCACCCTTTCTACCATTTCACAAAACTGATAACAAGATTGATGTTTAAAACAGGCTACAACAAGAGGACAAGCAAGTAATTCTGTGAGAGTGGTAGGCTCCTCCCGGATATGTTTTCCTCCTTTATGTGGTTTTCTTGGCACATGGGCTTCTTGGGAAGAATCACTAACAGTTTCATCATCCCTCTCATATGTTGAGTCTGTCTCCATGCTTGTGAATTTGGAGTGAAAACTGATGAGTATGAAGAGATTTTAAAAGTATGAGGGTGAATACTGTATTGTAGGAAATGACTGTTGTTTTTCTTTTGGGAAATGAGGGAATGACTGATATTATGACTGTATATGAGAGTTTTGATGATGGAATGGATGTAATGAGGGAATAAGAAATGGGAATTAGGGTTTTGGGAATGTATGGGGTTAGGGTTTGATAATAGGGAGTGGGATTTGGGAGGTGAGTGCTAATGATATTGGGAAAGGAAAGGGAAAAGTGGTTTGGGGAAATTAGTTTAAGGGAAAAGGGTGTAGGGAAATAACTCAAGGGAATAGAAACAATAGAACACAATACCCTTTGCAAATTCTAGAAGGCAATTTAGAGACAGCTAGGATTTAATGTTCTTGACATACAAATAACCACCACTGATGAAAAAATCCCTTGCTAGATAGGTTGAGAAGTTTCACTTACTTGTTGGGAGGCCAATTATGAAATTTTAGGCAGAGGAAAATGATGAAATTCATTTTGAAGCTCAACAGGCAGGTTCGTAGCGCTGCCTCCCAGGTGCATAGCGCACTATATATGCATAGTGCCCAAACAAAACTCAGTGAAAAACTTGCGCCAGGTGCATAGTGCCAAGTAGGTGCATAGTGCCAGAGCCCAGGTGCGTAGTGCCGGTGAAATTTCGGGCTTTTACTCTGTTTTTTGCCTCTTTCCTCCAAAATCGCAATTTTTGCATCTAAATTCATTCACTCACAACAAATGAATATTTCAAATCATAGATGAGCTTTTATATCTCCTTGCTTTAATTTTTCATTTACCAAACCCACTTTTCTAATGTCTTTGTCACTTTTCTTTAAAAACTCTATTTTTCCATTTGTAGTTTGACTCTTCTTGATCACTTGATGAACTAATGCGTTGATGTTTTTGTTTCTTGCAGTGGCTGGAGTTGGCAAAGGTGACCAAGGGCAGCAGTTGGAACTTATTACATAGGGAAAACACTTTAAATTACATAAAATTTGTACATAGAAATAAAAAAAACTCTGTTTTCACCTCAAAACAGGGCTTTGAGGTAAAAACCATTTACTGAGCAAATCATCAGTAAATTTATAATCTAATGAACTTATAAAACCTCCTCATGTGCCTCCTAACTTTTTATTAAGTTTGGATAACCACGGTGGCAAACCCTAGACCTAGTGAGACCTAAAAACCATAAAACTAGCTTTTGAAAATGAAATGACACAAAATGACAGTAAATGATCTAAACATGTGAAAACATGCCAACAAGTAAATGCCATGAGGGAAATTGACAATGAACCACTACCATCATTTGATCCATGACCTAATGGCATGCAACTAATCAGATGGGACACCTAATATGCATGCAAAAAGAGAAATTTGATCACTGATAGAGGGATGAAGATACCAACACTAACAGATCTGATCACCTTAACAAAAGGTGATTTAAATGATATTAGTGATACAGTCAGAGATTCCACTGCAGAACTGCTACAGTAGTTTCAACTACAACAAAAGCAAGACTTGGGTGCCATTTAGATGGGTCCGCGTGAGCTGTAGATCCAAGCATCGCAGGTCTAGACCAGCATGGGACGAAGCAGCGCAACATCAACTAGTTTGGCACCTGAAACATCAGAAGCAGCAGGGATGGTGCGAACACTGGATCCGTGGGAAATACTGCTACCAGAGGGAGACTAAACACAAAGAATGAATCTGACAGGCCCGCTGTTAGAACCCTCAAAGGAATTGGTCTCAACTTGGACATGCTTCCCAATGAGGTGCTTCACAATTTGCTGGATGGTGTGATCGCAGAACTTCGGGCCTGTAAACAGCATGCGTTATAGGTAATCAATGAGAAGAAAGTCAACAATGCTCAGATGACAGTACAAAGAGATTCCGTTGTTAACCTCTTCAAAGCCATCACAAATAGAAATCAGTGCATGACCAAGGTGGTGGCTGAGGCATGTAGGTCTCTCCCAGAGCTAGTCATTCCCGATGATAAGCTAGTAGATGTGCGGATTCAGAAGGTCGCTATTGGAGTGCGCATGGCCAGAACAGAGTTGGTGAAGGTTCAGTTTGACTTGAACCTCAAGATTGTAGAACTGTAGTTGAAGGTCCCACCTTCAACCCCACCAAAAGTTAGAGAGTAGTGCGAAACAGCTGTGAGGGATGTCGTGGCAGTAGTGAATAGCTTAGTAATAGAGTGTACTGTACTCTTTGAGCAGGCGCTCGAAGTGGTTACCAATTTGCAGGAGGATCCCACCTTACAAAGGATGGAAACAGAGGCCCAAGAGCTGCAATAGAGATATGATAAAGTCAAAGCGATGACGCGCACCATCGCCCTTACACAGAGGCTAGAAAAACTGCAGGAGGCAAAGGTATTAAAGGAGCAGGTGGATGCAGCGCAACACAAAGAAAGTGTCCTCAAGGCTAGAATAGGGCCTTGGCTTGATGAATCCTATGCACTCACTATCACCATTAAAGGAAAGTTAGATGGTTTGCAGGTGACTTAGCAGAAGATACGGTCAGATAGTACAGGGCTAGTGACAGAGCAGTTGGTTGAGGACATGAAGCAAGCGACAACACAGTGCACTGCCGAAGTTGCAGTAGACCAAGTAGAGTTGGGAGGTCTCTGCAACAAGATCTCTGCGTCGGCCGAGTGACTCGAGGGTGAGTCACCATGTTTTTGTTAGGGGCCTATTGGGAACGAGTCCCCTAGGGTCAATGTTGGGGTTAAAAACCCACGTTTTGGGGTAGAAATCTCGAATTTTGTATAACGAAATGTAAAGTCTCTGCATTTTGTGATCATAGAGCGCAAAGATATCAAGAGTCAAAAAGGGTTTCCACCCTTAGTTTAGATAGGTTGTGTTGGCTTAATAAGATCCACCCTTGGTCCGCAGACCATGGGATTGTATAAAAAGGAGGTCTTAGAGGAGTCTAAGTTCAGTTCGGTGATGGAGATAGAGTCATTGATGAGTCTGTAAAGAGCTAAGAGAGAGAGTCTTAGAATAGGAAAGAGGCTTTGCAGCTTAGTGCGCAGAGGCCTAGGGTAGAAGTCCACAACTGAGTGCATGGACCCCTGCAGCTATTTGCATAGGGTAGTCAGATTCTGTACTGAAAATCTGGATCATCAATAATGAAGAGTATTATGAAATTACTATGTATTTTACTTCTGTCAATTGCATGCGATTATTTCATGTTAAGCATTGGGTTCATGTTTTATTGATGCGTGAATCTATATGTTTCCTCTATTATATGAATGCAAGTAGAGATATATGTTTACACAAAGATAATCTTAATTGCATGATAGAATTGGCGAACACTTAAGATAATTCAGGGAATTATACAACAAATTAGTTACAGAGGCGCGTAAGTGCCAAGATCACTTGTTAGCATTACAAGAAGGATGATCACAGACCTTTTTGGGGGTTCTAAAAGACTAATAGAGAAGTACATCGATAAGCCCTAAAGGCTTACTGATCTGCATGAAGGCAGAGCTAAGGTATAAAACTGACATCACAGACATCTCAGGGTGCAGAAACTTGTTCCTGCATCCCCCCATTCTGCTTCGGGTGAGACTTCAGTCTGCACTCCGTGGATTGATGCCGAAAGGGCCAGTAGTATAGGGATTTTCTTGGATGACTAACGTTGAACCTAGGTCAGAGCCCATCAAGCCAAGAATCCATTTCAAAAAACAAAAAAAAAGTATATTCCAAAATTCCAAAAAAATTAAAAAAACCCGCAAATTCAAAAATTCTTACCTCATTCATTAAAATCTTCACCAGGGGGAAATACTATGTCTATATCTCTAGTAGGTGTAAGGGAACAAACTAATCATATGAACTCCTTGTATATTTTTACTATAAATTCAACAACTTATGTGATATGATAAAACATAAGACAATAATCTACTCTACTCTTCAACAGAAACCAAAATTGATCGATGAAAACAATAAGCAGAAAAGGAAGAATTTCAATCCCACATAACACAATATTTTTCTAGGCAAAGCAAATGCACAAAACCCTGCCTATCTATATTGCATTAACTAGAAGATCTGAGACTAAAATACAATGCTTGTTCAACCCGGACAATTCTTGCACTAATACAATCTATCTCTCTACCTCATAAGCTAGCTGAAGCCAACACTTAGCCAATTCTACTTCCTGCTAAGCCCCTATTTCCTTGCACAATTCCTGAGATAATTAGCCTGTATTTAATTGGGAAATCCACTCTCCATAACTGCACAATCCATCCATAGGTCCTCAACTAATTACATGCACCATCTGTACAACTTGATAAATTATACAACTGATAGTACACTGCCCCTGAACACTAATCGCAACTGGTTCTTCCTCTAAACTAACTTTCATGAGTTATATTTGAGTGTGTTATCAGTTATTTGATTCATCAATGCATGTGAATTAAATCCAATTTAATTCAGTTGACCACTCACTAGTTCCTCCAACAATTAGAACTAGTTTAACTAAATTTAACTCAGTTAAACTGAATTAAATAATTACAAGTCAATAAGAACTCAACCTAAATTTTACGGATCATTCTACATGACTCTAGATAGACTTCCAACTCAAATTTCCTAAGTCAATTAACTTAATTAGCTATTAGAAGCTTCTATTAGAATAGAATTTCGATTTAATTATGTTGGCCTAATGGGGCCTGACCCAGGTTCGGAGTTAATTAGCCAAACAAATCCCTACACTACTAGCCCTTTTAGCATCAGCCCGCGGAGTGCAGACTGAAGTCTCACTTGAAGCAATATGGGGGGATGTTGGAACCATGTTTTTGCACCCTTGACATGTCTGAGGTGTCGATTTGGTCCAATTGTGAATACCTTCGCTCGGGTCACTTCGCGCAAGTCACTTCGCACACTGTTCTGACCTGTGAGACCTTCGCAATCTGTTATAATCGCCTTCACGCAGCCCTAACCAAGGGCTGAGGTGCTTTCGCGCTACTAAGGGAGTGATAGGCACTATTTCCCCAAGTTACACCGTGGATCTTACTTATCTTCTTATAGATGTTAATTAACTTCACGTAATAAATACTTTAGCTCACATTTACTTAATAAACACAATCATATATGTTTGCGCATCTTATAAACAGCAAAAATGTAATTTATACCTAATACTTTCAATGTAGAAAATAGTAAATGAATACATAGAAATGATATGAAACTTCTCTTTATTACTTCTCCAATGGTTACAGACTCGACTCACCTTGCGCACTTAGCTGTAGGGGCTCATGCACTCAGCTACAGACTACTAGGCCTCTACGCACTTAGTTGTAGGGGCTCACGCACTCAACTACAGAGACTTCTCCTACTCTACAACCCAAAGACTCGACTTTACTCTTAGATCTTCCGCTATGCTTCTATTCCATGATCACTACTTGAATTCTATTGACTGATTTATAGCTTAGAGCCTCGCTCTATTTATACAATCCCATGGTTCGCAGACCATGGGTAGATCTCTAAAGTCGACATTACATTACAAAATTAAGGGTAGACAACCCTATGACTCATTCACAACTTCACGCTCCGCGCCCACAAAATGCGGAGTCTTTACATCAGATTTACCATTTTGACCAAAATTTGGGCTCTAAGCCCCAAAACTTCCCTTGGGGGATCCTGCACCCAATAGGCCCCCAACACAAACATCGTGACTCACCTTCGAGTCACTTTGTCAATGTAGAGATCTTTGCGCAGAGACATCCCAACTCTGCCTGGACTGTTGCAAGATTGGCAGCGCACTGAGTCGCTGCCTGTTGCACTTCCTGGATGCACTGTTCAGGGACTACTATAGCTGAAATGCTGCCCTACACCTATTTATAGTCTTGCGCCTCCTTTCAGCTACCTAGAGCACTAAGACTGTGATTCTATCGGCTAGTCAGATGGTCGGGCCACCTGTGTATAGCTTCAAACGACTGCCATTCACTTTTCCTAGGAAAGGTTCTCCACTTAACTTTACCAACCACACCACGCCTCCATCTGTGACTTCCTTGATAACATATGGTCCTAGCCAATGCATTCTGAGCTTTCCTAGGAATTTATCAAACTTACTATCATATAGTAGCACCAAATCATTCACCTTGAAGGTGAACAACTTAATATGTAGATCATGTCAGGCCTTTTTGCACTTCTTTTGTACGTGTTGGTGAAAGCAGCCAAAAATCGTTCTTCCTTGAGTTCCTCTGACTACGCAAGCCTCTCCTCTACTACTCTGCGGTCCATCATACCTGTGACAATTGCTATGCACAGACTAGGCACAATGTATTCCATCGATATTACAGCTTCCACTCCATAGACAAGCCTAAAACATGTTTGCCTCGTCAGCTCCTTGCATGTCGTCTAATAAGCCCATAATACTGCGGGTGCGCACAGGTCTCAATCACTTTGTTGTACATTGCATACTTTGGTCAGCATAGTCTCTAGTACTTCGTTAAATGCTTCTACTATCTCGTTGGCCAGTGGGTGATACGGTGTGCTTTTCTGATGATACACTTGAAATTCTTCAGCGCGTTGATCATCTCATTCAAGAAATTTGTGCCACGATCACTCATCAAGATCTTCGGACATCTGAATCTCGTCAGTAAATTTTCAAATAAAAACTTTGAAGCTATCACGGTCGTGCAATCTATTTCTGCCCAATGAGTCAGGTACTCCATTGCAGTGATAATATATCTCGCGCCTGTCTTTTCTTGAGGTTTGATAGGTCCTACAAAGTTGATTGCCCATTTTTCAAATGGCTACAATGTCATTTGCGTATTTAAAGGAATCTTGTCCCTCTGCGATGGTTTACCGGATCTCTAACATACATCACAGGCCTTACAATGTGCTTTTGAACCTTGATGAAGGGTCGGCCACCACAACCCTGCGTGGAGAACCTTCTGCGTGGTCGCTCTCCCTGCATAATTTCCTCCCATAATGCCCCCATGAGTGTTTGCTAGGACATTTCTTCGTTCAAACTCAAGTACAGAACTTCGCAGTATCTCATCATTCCCCATCTTATATAAATGCTCAGAATGACAAAGAAATTTTTCGTGTGCACCACTAGTTCCTTCTTCTTCTATACTGAGTATCCTTTCGGTACAGTTCCAGTCATGAGAATGTGAATTATGTATTCAAAATGTCCATCCACTATGCACACAGCATAGAGCTGTGCATTAGGAAATCCTTCCTCCAGACTAGTAGGTTCCTCTCCCGTATCAATGCGTGACTGGTGATCAGGTCCCGCGTTCAATCGTCTAGGATTCACAACAACATCAAAATCATATTCTTGGAACAATAAAATCCATCTGCATATGCAGCCCCCCAACATAGGCTTATTGACCAAGTACTTCAGTGCGGAATGATCAATATACATATTAAAACGGCCTCCTAGCAAGTAGTGTCAATACTTCTAGAGCGCATACACCATAGCCAATCCCTCGTGTTTAGTGGTGGAATAGTTCTTTTCTGCGCACTTCTGCCCAATGAGTTAGGTACTCTGTCGCAGTGATAATGTATCTCATGCCTGTCTTTCCTTAAGGTTTGATAGGTCCTACAAAGTCGATTTCCATTTTTCAAATGGCTACAACGTCATTTGCAAATTCAAAGGCATCTCGTCCCTCCACAATGGTTTATCGGTTCTCTGACATACATCATAGACCTTATAGTGTGCTTTTGAATCCTGATGAAGGGTCATCCACCATAACCCTCCACAGAGAATCTTCTGCGTGGTCACTCTCCCTGCATAATGTCCTCTCGCAGTGCCCCCATGAGTGTCCACGAGGACATTTCTTCATTCAAACTCAGGTACATACCTTCGCAGTATCTCATCATTCCCCATCTTATATAAATGCCAGACAATGATAGAGAAATCTACCGCGCATACCACTAGTTCCTTCTTCTACTGGACTGAGTATCCTTTCAACGTAGTTAGAGTCGTGATAAAGTGAATTATGTCTTCAAAATGTCCATCCACTACGTGCACAACAAAGAGCTATGTGTCAGCCAATCCTTCCTCTAGACTAGTAGGTTCCTCTCCTGTCTCAATGCGCAATAGTTGATCAGGTCCCACGTTCAATTGTCCAAGTTTCACAACTTCAAAGTCATATTCTTGGAACAATAAAAGCCATCTACATATGTGCCCCCCAAACACAAGCTTATTGACCAAGTACTTCAGCGCGGAATGATCGGTATACATCTTAAAGTGACCTCCTAGCAAGTAGTGTCGATACTTCTAGAGCGCATACACCATAGCGAGTCCCTCGCATTCAGTGGTGGAATAGTTCTTTTTTGCTTTAGATAATCTGTGACTCACGAATGTGATAGGGTGATCCAAGCCCTCTCCACCATCCTGTGTTAGTACCACTCCCAGCGCGATACATGATGCATCAACATGGACATGAAACTCTTTGTCCCAGTTTGGGAAGACAAGAATCGGTGCAGTGACCATCTTTTCCTTCAATATATCCAGGCTTTTCTTGCAGTCATCATTCCAAAATAATGTAACATCCTTCTTCAATAGTTGCTCCATCGGCGTGGTAATTTGGGCATAACTTTTGATAAACTTTCTGTAGTACCCTGTATGTCCTAGATTAGTGTGCAGCTGTTTCACACTTCGCTGCACTTCCAAATTCAGAATCATTGCGATCTTTGTGGGATCTACCATCAATCCCTGTTTTCCAACCACATGTCCCAAAAGGTTCCCGAAAGGAGCAAGAAACACACACTTCTCGAGGTTATGCATGATTTGGTATCTTCGTCAGGTATCCAACATCAAGCGTTGGCTTGCTACATGGCGCTTAACCGGCCCAAATACAATCAAATCATCAAAATAAACCTCCAAGAACTTATGAATATATTCCTTGAATGCTACAACAACCACACGCAAAAAGATGGCCGAAACGTTCTTCAACCCAAACGGCATGATAGTTATTGAAAGCAACCCCACTCAGTTGTGAAGGTTGTCTTGCTCCTATCCTCTGGCACGATTTTTATTTGGTGGTACCCCGAGAACCCGTCTGTGAAAGAATATGCTTCTTGCCACCAACCCTGTCCAACACCTCATCTATGAACAAAGTTGGGAATGGATCATGCACACAAGCATCATTCAACTTTCTGAGATCCACGCATCTTCTTATCTCGTCCTTCTTCTTCTTTTCCTGCACCACCATTGGAATTACCCAATCGGATTCTTCCATAGGTTCAATGATTCCCACCGCGAGCATTTTGTCTAGTTCTATGTGGACCTTCTCCTTTTATTTCGGATTTAAGCGGTAAGGCCTCTGCTTAACTAGCTTCCCGTCAAGTTTTAATTTGATCCTCATCATCCCTAAATCTCTGATGATTCCCTTTAAATCTGTGAACTTGGTCGGGAATAAGTCTTGATACTCACGAAGTAACTCAGTGACCTTATCCAATTTTGCGTTGTCCCAGTAGTCCTCGATATTTGTAAACTTAGGGTCGGACTCCGTACCAATGTTCACCCACTTCATTTTTACTAGCATGGTTATATTAGGGTTCTCAATCTGTGGTCTTTGAACCTCATGATGGCCTTCCGTTTCTGGAATGTTAATATTCCTTGGATCCTCATCCTCCTCTTCAACAGTTACATTATAAAATTCTAGCACACAACTCAAGTGAGTAGCCCATTTAGGTTGACTCAGGTCTAAGGGCTCCTATGATATCCTAAAGATGGTTGCTTTTATCACTTTTAACGCTTCATCAATACTCTCCCCCCATCCATCCTCAAAACTGAAGTTCATCATGAACCCTTAGCACAAGATATCCCATTCACTTGTCCCATGGTGGAGCTCTGTCTGTATATACCAATTCATTGGTATAACACCTAGGGTATGATAGAACAAGTGCACCCACTCAGGTTATGGCTTTTCTCCATAGGCCTTCATCCACTTAGCTAGGTGTGTGCATGGATCATCCCATCCATCATACTTTTCTGTTAGTCGCATCTTAGGGTTCCCAAAGTGCATGCACATCATTCTCCTACATTCGCGCCAATTATCAAAGCTCCCTTTGTGCATACCCCACCATCTCGCAGGCGTAGCACGCAGTACCCAGTCCAAGGCCTGGAAGCATTGCTTTTCTAGAAATTCTCTTTCAAATCTATCCAAGAAGGTATCTACCTCACTTTACCCATCATAGGTAGGCAGATCTCTCACTTCTATTGATACGCAGTGCAATGATCTTATCATCATATTACAATTCAATGTAGTCACCTCATGTAATTGATTTTGCCATCACTTGATCTCTTCACCAAAATCCAAGGTACAGGAGCTCTCGCGCTCCCATGAAATTCACCCATCCGCGGTGGGGTTCACTTAGTCTTGGTCTCACGCTGCTACCTTATAGATGCAATCCAAATCATCATCACTTTCATAGTCACGCACTGGCTCTGTATAGCGTGATCCTTCAGCAGGGTCCAAAGGTACAACTATGCGTAGTGACTTCTTTTCAAAAATCATTTTGCACTTCTTTAGATTAATCACCACGTTCATGTCAATGGCCCAATCAATTACTAAGAGTGCAGGGTAGGGATTGTTGTCATTAACAATCTCTATTACTTCAAAGTCTGCTAGCGTGATCACTCCCTCAACATCCACAGTGATTCCCTACAATCGCCCCATGGGTATTAACTTCTGTTGGTTCAGCATTCGTAGCTGAATAGGAGACCACTGCAGCATAGGTCTCCCCATTCACTCTCATGTCTGCTTCAGGAGAATGCTCACATCCGATCCTAAATCCAGAATTACTTGGTCCATTTCATATTCTCCAATCTACGTGGTTAGCCTCATCTCTCTCCCCGTTCTTATCTTGTGATTTCCGATCTTTCGAACTATGCGCAGTTCTCCTGGCGTAGTCCTAGCACATCTGTTAATGAGTTCCCGTAACCCTTTTACTACCTTACTGTCATGTAGTAAATTCATGCATGTTTCCAGGAATGTCATAAGTATAGATGGGTCTATCTTCGGCTCTGGGCTATCTTTACTTCTTGAAGTGGATGCATCAGTGAAGATCTTCTTAGCTTCCATGAAGGTTTCCTAAGCACGCTCCAAATCAAACTTTGCTTCATTCACTAGAGCTTTGTGAACCCAAGTACTATCTTTTGGTTGTTTTCCTTTGTCATCTCCTGTCATGCTTCCACTTCGGAGCATCATGTTCACATTCGGATCTTCCTCACACGGCTTAGACCTCATCATCAGCAGGTTCTAAGTCGAGGGAAGCGTTAGCCCTCCTTTGTCATGTATCCAAGCTATCGGCATAGGACAATCTTCCATCTCATAATCAAACAAGGTACAATATAGACATGATGGACATGTTGGGTTTGTACAATCGGGAGCATAATGTCCTAGTCCTATGAAATTGTAGCATATCAGCTGTCCGCAACCTCTTCCAGGTCCTCCTCCACCTCAGCCTTGTCTGTGCCCCTGAAATCCTGTTCGTGTCACTCCTGCGTTCTAGTCTAGGGGCCGTGTTTTGGCCTGAACTCTGTAGGTGGGAGTTCTATCCATCATCAACTCATATCTTCTACAAGTGCACTCATCGTGTCCCACCGATCTACAAAAGTTATAGAACAATTTTTGCGAATTCTGTGTGTACTTCTGTAACAAATGGCATTTGTCTGTAGCATGCTTTCCATCGATTTGACAAATTGCGCACCACAAAGCAGGCACCACACTTGGCCCTACTTTTGCTTCCAGCCTTAATGGCATCGGTCCTCCTCCTACGAGATAATTTGTGAACACCGGGCAATGGTCCTTGTCATGACCCTGACCTTTGCATTTTACGCACCACACCTCCTCACGCACTTCTGGTCGAGTTGTCTTGTCCTATTTCAAACTCTGCATCTCAAGGTATAAGTTCTTCAATTGTGCATGGATCTACTTCCCAAGTTAGGATCCTGCATTGGGGTCTCATGCAACCTCATCATGATCTCTAAGGCCTCTGCCTGAGTTGTTAACTTTTGTTGTGACAGCGCACTCCTTAAATGTGGCGTTAGCGACGCTACAAACCACTTGTGGTGTTGTCCATATGTCAGATTCATATTAGCTTCGTGAATCATACACTTCAGTCTCTGATCCAACTCCCAAGGAGTCTAACTTGGTAGCATCGTTATCTCTTCGAATCCAATGATCGACTGTGCTTCAGACTTCGGCCTGCTAAATTCTCTACTTAGCGCTATTTGGATGTCCGTGATTCCCGCATTTGGATTATCATTGGAGTGCTTACTATACCAGGTCAGCACGCGGTCCTGCAAGCTGCTAACCAGTGTCACTTTCTTTATATTTTTGTCTATAACTCCTTGCACTTCCCATACGGCTCTTATCACGGACCAGAATTTGTCCGGATCCTCATTTCCCAAACCTTTGAACACATTCAACTTCACCGTGCTTGCCATATTGAATCGCAGTGGTGGTGGTGGTGGTATGGGTGAAGATGGAGGTGATGGTGGTGAAGCTAGTGGTGGTGTGGGCGGGGGTGGTATTCGTGGAATTCTTTGCCTTATTAGATTGATCGCACTTTGCAGTGAGACCTTTGAAAGCTCTTCCTCATCCCCTCGCGGAGGTGAAATCAAGGGGCTGTTTTTTGGTCCCTTACTTCCTTCATTCCTATAGGTTTTTCCACTTCACGTAGCTTCGAACATCAAGGTAACTGCATAACCCTCTTCTTGCACAATAACATTTTAATACAAGTATTCAAAGAATTTACGTACTTACCTTACAGTCCTTCGAGAAAGTGTCGCTCTGCGTCGTTGTAGCTAACTAAGGTGTCAACCACGAACTCAATAATGAATCCTCCTATAATTTGATTGAGCCAGCAATCAACGGTGCACACGATCTTATCCTCTGATGCTTCCAACCTTCATACTAATTTTGGGGTCCACACAATAGGATTGTCCAGTTTCCACCTTCCTGGCTATCTGCTAGCTTCGCGATCCACTCATACAGTTCGATAGGGAAATACGCGAAGAAGATTTTGTGGATCTTTGTGTACGGGTAGCAGTCTAACCACTCTTCTTTTGATAGTTGTGGGTTCCTATTCTCCTACACCGCGAACTCGTGAATTATTATTTCCAACCAACCTTCATTTCCTTTTTTAGTTGGATTCCAATGATACGACATCAGACATCTTTATGAAAATTTTGGTCCTAGCAAGGAAACCATTTGTTGGCTTGATGGGGCCTGACCCAGCTTCAGAGTTAATTAGCCAAACAAATCCCTACACTACTGGTCCTTTCGGCATCTACCTGCGGAGTGCGGACTAAAGTCTGACCCGAAGCAGTATGGGGGGATGCTGGAACCAAATTTCTGCACCCTTGAGATGTCTGAGGTGTCGATTTGGTCCAACTGTGAATACATTCATGCAGGTCACTTCACGCACTGTTCTGACCTATGAGATCTTCACGATCTATTATAATCGCCTTCACGCAGCCCTAACCAAGGCCTGAGGTGCTTTCACGCTTCTAAGGAAGTGATATGCGCTATTTCCCCAAGTTACACTGCGGATCTTACTTATCTTCTTACAAATGTTAATTAACTTCGCGTAACAGATACTTTATCTCACATTTACTTAATCAGCACAATCATATATGTTCGCGCATGTTATAAACAACAAAATGTAATTTATACCCAATACATTCAATGCAGAAAAGAGTAAATGAATACACAGAAATGATATGAAACTTCTCTTTATTACTTCTCCAACAGTTACAGACTCGACTCACCTTGCGCACTCAGCTGCAGGGGTCCACGCACTCAGCTGCGGACTACTAGGCCTATGCGCACTCAGCTGCAAAGCCTTCTCCTACTCTACGACCCAAAGACTTAACTTTACTCTTAGATCTTCCACTATGCTTCTATTTCATGATCACTACTTGAATTCTATTGACTGATTTACAACTTAGAGCCTCACTCTATTTATATAATCCCACGATCCATGGACCATGGGTAAATCTCTAAAGCCGACATTACATTACATATTTAAGGGCGGACAACCCTATGACTCATTTACAACTTCATGCTCCACACCCACAAAATGTGGAGTCTTTACATCAGATTTATCATTTTGACCAAAATCTGGGCTCTAAGCCCCAAAACTTCCCTTGGGGGATCCTGCGCCCAACAAATTCACAGTTTAATTCAAAGACAAATTAAATTGGAATTTCTTGTTTTTATTTTTAACACCCCCTCTCAACAAGAAATGGATTATCTGTTTCCCCAATCCTGCCTCTATGAAACTCGAATTTTCATCTTAACAATGCCTTTGTCAAAATATCTGCATCCTGCTCCTCTGTGGGAATGTGCTCCAACAATATAATTTTCCTCTACACACAATCTCATAGATGATGATACAATATATCAATATGCTTGGACCGACCATGAAAAAATGGATTCTCAAAGAGTTTTATACAACTTTGATTGTCGAATAAATCACAGTTGGATCCATATGTGACTAAACAAACCAAAAAGAATATTCCTCATCCAGATAGCCTCAAAAGCTTCTTGACTAGAAACCATGTACTATTCTTCTACTGAAATGAGTGCAACTGATCTCTATTTCCTGTTGTACCAATAAATAGTTGTTGACACAATACTAAAGATCCCACCTAATGTGCTCTTCTTATCGGATGGATTCCCTGCGCAATCTGCATTGTTGAAGCCTTGAAGCTTCACTCCCTCTATCCATCTGTACCATAAACCATACTGAGTAGTGCATGTGAGGTATCTCAAAGCATGTTTGGCTGCCATCCAATACAACTTGGTTGACTTAACCATTGCTTGACTAAGATGTTTAAATGCGTAACGCATGTCTAGTCATGTATTCACCAAATACATGAGTGAAATCACAAGCAACTTAAAAATAATAGCCTCCAATATTTCACCGTAAATAACATCCTCCTTCCTCCAGTTACCTGCTAGAGGAGTCTCCATAGGTTTACTTATCTCCATGTGGAACCTTTTGATTATATCGTTGGCATACTTTCCTTGAGAGACAAAAATTTCCTCATCACCTTGCCATACTTCCATGCCCAAAAAGTAGTGCATGAGCCCCAATTCCTTTATTTCGAACTCTCTTGCAAGATCCTCTTTGCAAGACTTGATCAACTTATCATTGCTTGTTAGAATCAAATCGTTGACATATAAAACAATAATAAAAAATTTACCTTCAAACACAATATGTTAAAGGTTCACATCTCCTTCACTTTTGGTGAAGCCCAACCCAATGAAGTAGTTATTGATCCTCGTGTACCAAGAATGGGGTGATTGCTTCAGCCCATATAATGATCACTTGAGTCAACACACATGTGACTCTTTGTTGAAGGTCTCAAAACCTTTAGGATGCTCAAAATACACCTCTTCCTTAATCATTTCATTGAGGAATGTTGTCTTTACATGCATCTGATTAATGAGTACCTTGCAACAGAAGAAAAAGTCTCATCATAATCAATCCCCTCCACTTGAGAAACATCTCTGGCCATAAAACTAGCCTTATGTTTCTCCACACTACCATCCGTTGCTTTATTTACCTTGTAAACACATATTGAACTCACCACTAACTTGTCCACCGATCTTGGGACAACATCCCAAACATTGTTCTTGACAATGGAGTCATAATCATCAACCATGGAATTAACCCAAACTGGTTGTTGCACTGCTTCATCAAAGGAGGGTGGCTCAGTCGCTACACATCTTCTTATCAGAGCCATGTATCTATTGTACCTCTCTGGGGTCGCCCTCTTCCTGCGCTATGATGTGGGTGCTCCGACATTCTCTCTAGCATCATGCAGTAACCCGTCAACCTCTCTGGTGCGCTTTCACCTATCTATGGAAGACTCTGCATGAGTGGGTGTCTCCACTCCCTGATCCTCTGCATGTCGTTGTTCCACATCATCCTGAGATTCCTCCTTAGCAAGTAAAATATCCTCAACCACATGTAGCTGAAACTCCCTCTAAAGTGAACATGTCATGGCCTTCTCTTCAACGAATTTTACGTCTCTGCGAAGCACTGTCATCCTGTTGGTCAGTAGATACACCTGATAGTTTTGAGGTGAATCAGTATACTCCAAAGATATCCCCAACTTTGTTGTTGGCTCAAGCTTCCAATGTGCATCTTTGGTTACATGGTAGTAGATTGATGAGCCAAAAATTCTAAAGTGTCCCACATCTAGTTTCTTCCCTAAAAAAGGCTCTTTTGGTGTACTCATCCCAAGAATTCGTGAGGGCTTATGTTCTACGAATAGACATTTGTGTTGCATGCCTCAGCCCACAAGTGTAGTGGTAGGCCTTGATCATGCAACATCGCCCATATCACTTCTACATTGCTTCTGTTTAGCCACACCATTCTGCTGTGGATTATGAGGTGTTATCAACTCTCATCGAATGCCTTCTACTGCACATAATTTTTTGAACTCATTCGACACATACTCTCCACCATTATCAATCCTGAGAGCTTTAAACTTCCTACCAGTATCTTTCACGACTAGTGCTTTAAACTCACAAAACTTTGTAAATGTCTGATATTTATTCTACATGAAGAATATCCAACACTTACGAGAAAAATCATCAACAAATATAACACAATGCCTGTGCTTGGCCGTGGATGTTATCGAGAATGGTCCACACACATATGAACGGAATCGATTGAGGATCACCTGTGCTCAACTGCCTTTGTCATGAAAGGAATATTTGGTGTATATGCCCAAGGTACACCCTTTTCATGTGTCTAACTACTCTAGTGTACCCTTGGGAAGACTAGTAGAAATTTGTTGCATGATCTTCAAAGCGCCATGATGCAAGTGGCCCAATCTCCTTTGCCACAACTGACCGATGTCTCATCTATGCACCTTCTCTTCTTTCTTTCTCAAGGAAACACAATCTTCTACCTTCAACTTCTAGAGATTCTTCACTCGAAACACTATCCTCTTCACCTATCCCATGGCTATGTGACGAAGGCACGCCTTTCCCTTAGTAAATATCACATCATAGCCTCTATCTATTGGAAAAAATAACTATGTTCAATCTTCAATAATGTACTTGAGTAATCATGTAATGCACTTGTCAAAAGAATAAAGAAAATATCTTTTACTATTCTTGTGACTTATTAAAGCATGGGTTTCATGCTTGGGTCACCATGTTTTAGTTCAAAGTCCCTATTGAGGACTTCTAGTATTTATTCTGAGTCTACAGAATCATTGTACATTTAACGAGACCATTCTTAGGCTTTTGAATCATGTAAAAAGGTTAAGTATTGAGCCAAATATGAATTATGTAACATCCACACCATGTTAGCCTAAGAGAAGATCAAGTCAGCCTAAGGACCCATTCGATCCCATAAGAAGCCTATAAAAGGAAGGACTTCGAATTCATTTGGAGCATCACTTCTCATCTTCTCATCTACTAGGAAGAAGTGTGAAAATCATGTTGTTGGGCAGAAGTGTGAAGTGGATAGATGGGAAAGTCTGTTTCCTGGAAGCCAAAGTGAATGCGAGTTTGGGGGAGTCTAAGGAGAAGAGGAAAATAAAAATTTTGTTTTTGGTCTCACTCTGTTTCGTTCTCTAGATTAGGAGAATGAAGTCTTCCAAGTTGGACTGTTGTCAGAAGCTGCTGGCTGCTGCAAGTTGTTGCATAGTCAAAGTTGTTGGGAAGAGGTCAATCTTCTGGAGGCTGACTTGGCGTGGAGGGAAGTTCTGGTCAAGGTCTAGGATACAGAGTCTCAAACAATACTATTGAAAGCAAGAATTACTTTGACTAGGTTTTCCCCTCGAGGGGGTTTTTCCATGGCATGTGCCTACATCTTGTGTTCATTGTTTTATGTGTTGTTGCTTTTGGTAATTGCTTGATGAACTAAATAAAGAAGATATAAATAATTTTAATAATAAGAAAAATCACAAGTAATTATCAAGATCAAGAAAATCTTTACTGCCTTTCATATTTTCCAACACCATCCTCCAACATGGTAATAGATACCAAGTACTTATTCAAACCAAGAACATACATAACATCTCTCAAAGTGAGGAGAGAACCCATCTCCCTCTGAAAGGTAACTGTACCGAGACGGGTAGCGCTATACCTACCATAATCACCCATCTCGATATGCATCTGGAGATCCTTCTCCTCCAAGTTACTAAAGATCTCTTTGTTACCAATCACGTGGAAAGAAGCTCCACTATCTAGGAACCATACACTACCCATCATCAATGACACCATACAAGTGATGATGGTAAAGTACAATTCAAATTGTGAGGCAAGAGGCTCACATGCCACTCCTTCTGAGGGCTTCTTATTGGCCTTCCTAAGCGGACACTTTGTGGAATAATGTCCCAAATCATGACAATGAAATAACTTGAATTTTGACATGTCCTTCTTCTTACGTCCCTGACAAGAATCTGATTTGTAATGGGATGACTTCCCCTTCCCTTTCTTTGCCTTACCCACTAAGGAACAATTCTCCTCATCATAAACCTTTGATGAGGATCCATCTTTGGTGTTTCGCCAAATCTCTTCTTGTACCAAATCCAGCCACAGTCATTCCCAATCTAGTAGTTTCTCCCTTCCATTAACTGAGTCCTGGTAACTATGCCAAATCTTGGTAAGTCATAGAAGAGCTAGGCTCACCATATCGTCTTCGAAAACAATAATCACGACACTTCCAAGCTCATCTCGACAATGGGTGAACTTGGTCAAGTACTTCAGAATTGAGTTTCCCTTCTCCATCTTTATATTTTTGAGTTTTTCACTTCTATTTTGTAATAGGTTCATCAATGCCTTCCACATTGTGTATGGAATATCCTTACCATGGAGACTTGAGACAATGTGATCTCAAACTCCTTCCAGGATAATCCTTCTCGCTTTTGCCACACACTTTCTCCATTCAACTAGATCTTTAGTGTCAGATGCTGGAAGCTTAGGAATGTCATGATCTATGAATTTCTTGAGGCCATTGTATTCCAACACTGCCTCCATCATGTCCTTCCAGGCTATGTAATTCGAGCTTCCCTCTAGGGTATACTCAAGCCTCAAACCATAGAATGAAATATTATTGATTTTGAAGTATGAACTTACAAATCCAATTTTACCTGCACACCAAACTCCAATTCTCCTCTTCTATATTGTCTTAAGCTCTAATACCATGTATATTTTTACTGTAGATTCAACATCTTATGTGAAATGCTAAAACATAAGACAAGAATCTACTCTACTCTTCAGTGGAAACCAAAATTGATCGATGAAAACAATAACGAGAAAAGGAAGAATTTCAATCGCACATAACATAATATTTTTCTAGGGAAAATAACTACTAAAAACCCCGACTATATATATTGCATTAAACAAAAGATATGGGAAGAAAATACAATGCTTGTTCAACTCGAACAATTCCTGCACTAGTACAATCCATCTCTCTGCCTCACAAGCTAGCTCAATCCAACACTTAGCGAATTCTTCTGCTTGCCAAGCCCCTACTTCCTTGCACAATTTCTGAGAGAATCAACTCATATTTAATTGGGAAATCCACTCTCCATAACTACACAACCCATCCATAGGCCCTCAACTAATTGCATGCATCATCTGTACAACTTGGAAAATTATACAACTGATAGTATAGTGTCCCCTAAATATAATCTCAACTAGGTCTTCCTTTGAACTTCCATGCATGAGTTATTTTTGAGTGAATTATCAGCTATCCGATTGATCATTTCATGTGAATTAAATCCAATTTAATTCACTTGACTACTCACTAGTTCCTCCAACAGTTAGAACTAGTCTAACTGAAAATAAATTAGTTAAATTGAACTAAATAATTACAACTCAATAAGAACTCAACTTGGGCCCCTAAAATTTAGGGATCACTCTGCATGACTCTAGATAGACTTCCAACTCAAATTTCCTAAGTCAATTAATTCAATTTGATTTAATTAACTATTACAAGTTTCTATGAGAATAAAATTTCGATTTAATTCACAATTTAATTCAAGGAAAAATTACATTTGAATTTATTGTCGCTATTTTTAACACTTCTTTTGGCATGATAGAATGCCACCTCATCATCTGGGTTTTTGTTGGTGGTGGGTATACCACATAATACAGTGTCATGGGTCTCATCACTGAGATCTTATCAAATAAGAAACTCACAAGCAAAATCCCGTACCCACATATTTGGGTCCTCCCCCTCTTCAACTTCATCAGTTGAGCCTTGATATTCGCCAACATCCCTTCGCACCAGCTGAAAAGTGTGGCTTCTACAAATTGAACACAAAGATCTAAGTTCGGAATGTTAACTATATGGGGTGATTGAGTTCTCGTTTCTATTGCTCCATGTGGCCTACAATGGGAAACCCTCATACTTGCAATGGTTTCCCCACTAGCACTGTGTAACCCAGATAACATCGTTGGAGTTCCCTGCCTTGACAACCCTGTAATGAAATATATGTCTTCCACCTCTATGGTAAAGGCCTCTAGACCATCTATAAACTGTTGAGTATCCGAGTCCCACCAACATATGAAGTCTACCAAGAGGAAAGGATGGTTGGTCATACTTGGGATCATAAAAAACTTAAGTAAACCACAGTCCCTTAAGGCATTGATGGTTGGTACATGGCCCATGGCTTTGATCTCATTTTGACAGTGTTGTCTCTGATGAGCCCCAGTATTGCAGCAAGGATTCTGCAACTCCTACGGTGACCAACTTTACTTTATCAACCCAGGGTTCATACAAACTTAGAGGTGACAACGTTATATGCACAACAGATGCAACAGTCTACTCTTATCACTTATCAACTGGGCCAATAGAACACTAGGGCTTTTCAAACTAGTCTTCAATTGACTAGAAGGAGGCTAACTACTGACAATGAATGTAAATTTATCTTTAATGCACAAAGTAAATGCTTGCCTATGTTAAGGAAATGGAAGTGTTAAATAGAAAGTGCTATGAAAATGACATGAAATCACCTATCTAGGAATTAACACACATTTCTTGCAGAAGAGACCTAATTTAACCTTTCATTCTATCATCTAGTTATCTGGACTAAATAGGCATGGAATTGATCCTAACATTGCTAAGATTGATGTATGCATGCATTAGCTAAATATTGCAGAAAATAATCTTTTAGTTTCCAATTTAGAAATGTGAATGTTAAACTAATCAAGCTGGTCTCTTGCAGGGGAGAAAGGTATGGGAAAACTGGTCAAAATTGGCATTAAGAGGTATGGAGGTCAAGTGGAAGGCCTACCCTAGGCTCTGATCATTATTTCTTCCCAAAACAGTTTAAAATAGGCTACTACAGGGTTTCTTGTAGTTTCTATAGGATTTCTAGTAGTTTCTACAGGATGTCCTGGTTTACTATGGGAAACTTAGCTGAAATCTATAGGAAGGTAGGGAAATTGAAAGAAAGTGCTGGGAAGGTGTATGATGGTGAAATAAGCTATGGGGAAGGTGCACACTACCCAACGATGATCAACCCAACTCTTCAGGATGGTTGGATTTGCTCAAGGTTACAAAACAGAGATTCGAATTGATGGTTGGTAGGGTTTGGCGAGAGGTGGAGAAGACTTAGATGAGGTTGGTGAAATGATTTCTCCCTGTAGATCAACAACTCCTGCAACAACACATATTCATTTCTTCATTTATGCACAACTTTATGTAAATGTGGAAAAAGTGAGTTGAATTTAAGAAACTGATTTATTGATGGCTAGTGGATCAAATATATGGAATGGAATGCTTTATAATCTACAACAAACTTAAGAAACCAAAATGACAATTGCAAGTAATTCTAATAAATCATGAACAATAACCTACTCAACAAGAAACCCTAAGCTATGCAATAACCAAAAGATAACTATTTTTTTGGGTTGTGAGAGTGGGGCCCTCAAACCATGATCCCGTGAGGGAGATGAGGATGAGCCCATTGTCACAAGATTTTATGAAGTCTTTTATTTCACTACTGTAACACTGATCTACTTATCCAACTAATGGAAGGAAAACTAACCAATCATTCAAAAACATGCAAATTAAACAAAAAAATGATAATTTCAACAACTAATCTATGATTCTAATCTAAGGATACATGTACAAAAATAAGAGGAACCTCTAATACTAGGGTTGGGCCCTAACCCAAGAGCTTCAACCCTCTGAGTCAACTCAATGTTGGATCAAAGAAACCCTTTTAATTATCACCAAAATGTCAAAAATAACATGAGAATAACAGTCACAATATCTGAAGCTAGAAATTGCCTCTTGGCTACAATAAAAAGTCAAATCCTAATGAGGCCCTAGGCCTTCTTATTTATACAACTAAAGTTACCAACTACTTCCTTAAAATTAGGGAGGCTTAGCTCCCAAACTCGAGATTAACTTGTCTTCAACTATCACTAGCTTGGCTACTAATGAACTCCATGGGCTTGGTTTCTTGTATGTCCGAGCTAATGAGATATGGTGGAGGAATCTTCGAGTGATTAAGGATTTAAGGAGGGAGACCCAATCTCCTAAAATCCATATTTATTGTCTACTTTGAGTTCTTGCACTTAAATTAGCCAAAAATTGCTCCAAATCCTGCAATTAATGCACATTAGGCCACATGACATAACATCTCACCTTTACCCATCTCACTAAGAAAAATATAATAAAATATGTAAAAAAATGTGGTAAAAGTTGATTTTATAAGCTAGAGAGTGGCATTAAGGCCCATATAATTTACCTATTGATGAGCCTCATCAGTCTCTCCCTCCACTACGACAAGGTTTCTTTTGCACACAAACGCTATTTATTAGCCACAACCACATGTAAAAAATTTATTTGAAAACAAAGAACCGATTTGGGGAAATACTATTTTTTTTTTTTTTTCATTTTGACCCTAGAGGTTCCCTTGCAATGGGGAAATTTTGAACCCGAACACACACATGACCTTAGTATGCATGCATCCATGCTCCCATAGACGAAATTTTGCCTTTACAAGCTTGCAATTGGGATATTTTCTCCATTAAAATTCAAGCTCATTTAAAAATTAACCCTGGCCAAGCAAACTCGTGCATATTTGAAATAGAGGGATGAATTTCTACTTATTTTGTTGAAGATGGCTCCTCTTGTTCCTCCTTGCCCTTGCTCACAAACCCATGGAAGATCTATCCTTCTTTCTTCTCCAACACACAATGTCAAATAAGGAGGTATGAGTTTCTTTTATAAATCTTTTTTGCATCTTTTAGAATATTCCATTTTTAATTTTTGGGGCTTGGAGGGTTTTTGGCTTTATAATGCTTTTCTAGTTTACTTTTTGAAGGAGGTTTGGTGAGTGAACTTTGTGAGTGTCTTTTTGGGATATCCCATTTACAACAATGGGCCTGACGTATGATCCTTTTACTAGCATATATATAGGGGTAGGTCATTTTTGCCGATATTGCATTTTGACCGTAAGCACCACTTTTATGCCTTTGGTCTAGCACCATTAAGTTATGACTTTCGCCAATTCCTTTATGCATGTCGTAGCTTGGCAGTAGAGATTACCTGCACATGGATACACTAGTTAACACATATTTTCTATCTTGGTGTCCATGTAGTCATTTTTACTCCTTTTCAGAATTCCTCCTTCTGACCCACCATGACCTAGAATCTGAGCCTCATGTCCTATTCTTTATCTCTTTTCTGGCTATACCCTAGGAAGCTTCCACCATTTTTATCCTTTGTGATTGCCACCTTTTATCAACCTACTTTTTCATGATGAGCCTTGGTTTCTCTTTTCCATCGTCATTATCTTCTTGGCCTACCATCTAGTTTCACTTGGTGTTTACCCTTTCTTGGAGGAACTGATGCAATGAGTGGTCCTATTAGCTAGCCTCTTGTCCTCATTATGTTATGATTAGTTCCATCATTACTAGAACCACTCGCTATCCTCTATACCACTCGTTCCTTCACGAATATTTTCCTTTAATTTAGAAAATATTGTCGAGTAAAATTGTCTCCTTCATGCTCATTAAAGTAATTGTAGGGTCGTCTAGTTATGGAAAAGGAATAGACTAGTTATGAAAAAGGAATACCCTAGTCTACTATAGCTAGGAGGATCCGCCTTGTATACTTTTATCTTTTTTTTTGGAATTGGGGGAAAAATTTACAAAAAAGGAACTTATAGAAAGAGAAGGGAGGGAACATTTATTTCCATTAGTCATCAAAGGGTAGCATCATTTGTGTCACCCTTGAACTGACACCTATTTGTTTCATTATCTCACAGTTTGGTTTTATCTTGCCTAGGAGCCATACCATACATATGATTATATATACTCCTCCGACTGGTTACTCTTCCAGACATATGGAGCATGCATCGATGCCTCTATCGTCGTTGCATGATATCACATGGTGCTAATTATTCATGCTACCCAGTCACCCTTGTGTCGTGTCAGTATGTGTTCAAGGGAAATCTTATCCTATGTCAGAAGTTTGTAGTATTATGTTGACCTTTTTGAGTCAACCATCCCTGTATCTGTTGTACTTAGTCGCTTCATGAATTCATCCATTCGTCACATCATACTGGGTTGTTTCATGTCGATTGATGGGGGATACACTAAGGCCCTCCTTTTATGGATCTTCTCCTATCAACTTTATCTCATTATACAGGAGTTTCATCTAGGAAGAAGTAGTACCTTGGATCTTGCAGACCTCAGTGGTAGGCTTCCTCGCGTATCGACATTGGGTTTACATCATTGGCTCCTGATTGGTTGAGTTCACTAATGTTCGATGTCAGCTCATCTATTCATGCTTAGTGGAATGTACTAGGTACCTTGGGGTTCATTTTCCTCATTGGTGGATGCCCTCACGTCTGCTACTAGTTTACCTCATTGGCTGGTAATCAAGTGGTTTCTGCCATGCTTGAAATCAACTCATATATTCGCATGATGTAGAATCGTACTATCAGGGTGATGTCGAAGACCTTAGGTTAGGGACATGTCACTCTTAAATGGAATCCTTCCTAGGCTGTGTTGGAGTTATGTATCATTTATGTCCTTTGAGGGCTATCGAGGACACTTTCGTGTTTTTCATGTGCCCATAGTTCTACTGATGTATACTGTGACATAGATCCATGATTGTATTTGTTAGTGGCTATGCTCTATTTGTTGAGTCACATGGATCCACTATGTATGTCTTTGTGGCCATGTTCTAGAATTTCATGTTATGGATCCACAAGGTATGTTTTGGTGGCCATGTTTAGTATCTTCTTATGACCGAGCATTGGTATGTCCGCCTTAGGGATGTTATCTTCACAGATAAGACTTCAGCTCTAGAGTTTTCTGATCCACATCCTTGGCTTTGTTTCCTCACTCTTGTTTTGACCTCTGAACTTTATCATAATGTATTATGTCCATCAACTTCTATTCTAACCTCATACATTAGGGGGGATTTATTATTAGCCTATTTTACCCCCTGGATTAATGACCCTTAGTTGTCATGGTTGTATGAATTTTTCTAGACCCAAAACCTACTTTTTCTCGAGTTTGACCTCCATATGCATGGATGGACGCCTAGGGGAGCATCTAGAGCCTCGAAGACTCTCCCAACCCTTCTTTATGGGAGTGTCCTAGGTCTTTTTCACTTATTTCTATTCCAGCATTTGGGGATGACTTATAGAGTGCCATAGTCCCTAGGAGATCAGTTTGATTTGTCACCTATTCTAGCTAGCCAAGACTTATAAATTAGGAGTTTCCATGACTTCTCGTCATACTGAGCATCCAAATACATCCTCTTAGGACCTCTCTTCTTCCTATTTATACTGATCATTTGAGAGGTCAAACTAATTTTTGGAGAGATATAGTTTTATAGAGCCGAATTTTTGGGCTAGAGATATTGAGTCTATGATTCCATCCGACTGCTAGTGAGAGAGCTTGTGGGACATTTTCTAATTGTGTGTTTCTCTTCATGACTAATTTTCTAGATATATTGGGGAAAATCTGCCGGATTATGGAGATGAAGCTTTGAGGTGAAGTTATAAGCATTGTAATCTATTTTTCATGATTAATGGAAACCCATGTTACTTCCCTAGTGTATGAATTTGTATTCAACATGCTATATGGTTGATTCTATTACTTTCTGATCTAACGATCTTTCGATCAGAAGGTCACTTGTTGTCTCTATTTGGTTGTGATTCCATGTAGGGATTGAGATCAGGTGTGGATGAGGTAGATCACTCGAGTGGAGCACGAGAATCTGCATCAGACTCAAAACCCTTCCCCAACTTGCGAGGAGGCTAGGTGTTCTCTTATTTCCTTGTAGTTTAGAACCAACTGCTTGATGCATGATTGATCATTTGGGATTGGGGATTTCTTATCTTGATATTGGTATTACTTTCTCTATCTGGTGATTTGATTTGGACACGAGATCACAGATAAATATCTCTTGAGTGAAAACCTCTGAAATATCTTAACTGCCCACCTAGAAACCCTAGACCTTGTTGTCCTTAACCAAACCATAATACATCCCACACCAGGGCTCAGATCTATCTTCAAAGCATGTGATATTTCCCTTAATTCAATAACATTTACTACGAATTCAAATAATTGAGGCCTTTTACCTACCTTAACTTCTCTATGGTCACACTATCCACATCAATCTACCTTCAATAACCTCTACCACAGATTTGACCCTTCGTTTCCTTAACTAGGCTCTAATATTACCTTCTTCTCGCCTGTGTCACGGTGTCAACTTACCTAACATCCATAGTCCATCTCCATGACCCTTGATCTTCTTCTCGTGGGTGGCCTTACTTATTGTTGTCGTTAGGTTTTATCCACTTTGGGCATGTTACTTCTCAAACCAGCAGGGATTCTAAAGGGGTTCCTAAGAGGGCAACTACTAGGTTAAGGGAAACTGTTAGACACCTATACCAATAGGTTTCATATTTCATGATTGGCTATGGAAGGTCCAATATGCTCTGCTTTGATGATTCAAAGATCACATATTTCCTAGATAATATGATCTGTGCTTATAGCTGGGTATGGACTTAAAATTTTGATGGATGGTCCAACAGTCTAATCTGGATCATTCCATGGTTTAAATTTGCAGTTGTAGAATAGAGAAAGGAGTCTGTCCAAACTGTTTAATCTTGGCAGACAAGTAGTTCAGGTAGAGAAGAAAAGGCTCCCAACAGCTTAATCTGGGACCTTGGAAGAGATAAGGGTAGAAGTAGATAGAAAACAAAAGAAAAAAGCCAAAGAAAAGAAAAGGCAAGTAAGGGTTTGCAAGTCCAAGTGCACCCTCCAAGAAGAAATAAAAATGCTAGGTAAGTAGCTGGGTAAGTAGTTGGGGTTGCAGAAAGGTTATCTTTACCATTGCAGATATGTTAACTGTGTTTACCAGAGCAAAGTCAATCAATTGACAGGGTGTTCATCTTCATCAAGTTACAGCAAGGAGCATGACTAACCTCCCTCCTCCCCTTCCATTTCATTACTAACATCCCCTCATCAGCTGAGATTCATGGAAGAAGATCATGGTTTCATGGTGGTTCTTGTTCATTCAAAAGCCACATTTCTTGTCTAAAAATCTTTTCATTTTGATCTACTCTCTAAACTAAGTAAGTTTCAAATAAGCTTAGTGGTTTCCCCTCCAGTTACCCCTTCATCCATATTAACTCTAACACTACTATGTAAATCCCCTACATTACCTTTTCCCCTACTAGTATTAACACCATGGTGTATAAACCCCAAAATTTGTATAAATATCCCTCCCTTTGGCATTATAGCCAATAAGCTCTCTGTCAGGAATCAAATGGCATCTGGTCACTTTGATGAACCTAACCCTAACCCCCTCCCCTCCTCTCAATTCATCTGGCCCCTTGGAAAGCTTCATTTGATAAAAGAGCCTCACAAATGACCTGGTTTTGCCTATACCCACTTCATTTACAAAAATAACCCCTAAATACCCACTTCGTTCTCTTATCCAAAGTATTGGGGCTGTCTTATTGCGCATCGGAAAACCTTACAAAACCCCTTTATCCATGAAACCCCTCTGAAATTACCAAAAAACCCCGAAAAACCCATTTTCCGCTGCTTAACCAAAGTTTGCGCATATATTCAATTTTTCGGAATATATTGAAAAGACATTAAAAAATATATATTTATCCCTCCGCTTGTGGCCGTATCCACCTATCATGTCATCATCCCGTCCACCGCCGGATCAGATCCAAGAGATCCGACGGTCCCTATGGATATCGGAGCGGTCCCCGCGACAGAGGTTTAGCGCCCGAGAAAGTGACATTGCGTTACGTCAGGGCGCGGCCACGCGTCGCCCATTGAGGGCTCTCGGAGCAACCTCTGACAAGTGCGGGGCCGTATCATAACCGCCCTGAGAAACCGCAACTGTTAGGGCTAAACCGTAACCGGTAGGTCACTCACCGCCCGGTTTGCGGGTCCAGCGCCATCCCCACGTCATCACCGTGCCTGCCACCGCATCACACTCTTGTCTGCATCTGTGCCAACGTGCCTGCCACCTCATTACCCCGTGGACCAATGACAGCCCGCCACCTCATCCGATGACGTCATGCTGACGTCATCCAAGGCTGACCCCACCCTATGATGTCATGCTGACGTCATCACAGAAAAGGCACCAATTTGCAAAAAGTCCATATTTTAGCCAAAAAACGCGTATTTTCATACTTTTCGCTCATTTGCTATTGTTTCCTCTGCATGCTATTTCACGTCCTGAACTGCGCCACCTGCGGGAAACGACCTGAAGACCTCCAGAGCACCAATTCCACCCACGATTACGACCTCTGTTCGCACTTAGCCAGGTATTTCTCATAGTTCATCCTCCATACGCCTAAATTCACTGTAAATTGCTCAGAACGCTTAAGGAACACTGAAACTCACTATTTCACCGACAGTTTTCCTCTGCAACACTTCTAAATTACAATTGCAACCTTGAAACCTCCGGCTGAGCCTTCATTTCCTGAGTTTTGGTCGAAAAACTGTAAATTGCTCGCGCAAACGTGAGACAGTTGGTCAAGCTATTTTAAACCTGCCATAGAATACAGAGGGAGACCAGGCATTGGTCTTATTCATAATTCGAACAGTATTTCAATTGCTGCGTGTCCACTCCACCCTCTGGTCCCTATAATTCACAGCTGCATCGCAAAAAGTCACCTCTGTGCTGTACCACTCACTTGAACTAATTCACCTGCAAAAGACAGAAACTGAATAGACCATGGAGACTCCAATTGCACTGAACATCAAGCCTCTCAATGCCCCTCACCAGGAATTAGAATGGAAAGCCCTGGGAGATATGGATTATCAAATGCTAGACTGGTTTCCATTAGGCTCCAAATATAATATCCAGATGCTGAATGAGTTGAAAGCCCAGCACCTTAGTGGAGCTGACATCCTAGGGATTTGGGACTCAAACTTGCCCATCTACAACCTCCCCCAGGTAAATCCTATGCCAGAGTTGATCTACAGATGCTAGGAGTGCTATGATCCAGGCCAAAGAGCTGTCCTCAGCCCCACAGGCGCAATTCTGTTTCAGATCACCCCAAAGAGCATAAATGAGATGCTGCACTTCCACACTGCAAAGCCATTGACACCCCTCCACATGCAGAACTTAATAAAGAAGGGGAATAAGTTGTCAAATGACCAGACCATCAAAATCAACCAGCTGTTTGTACAACCAGGGTCTGAAGCCATCAGAACTCCTCCTATTGGATATCATTACTTGAATAAATTGGGCAAAATGCTGGTGGACTTGATCAGCTATGTCCTAGGGTTCAGGGGATTGGAGGATGTGGATGAAATCATAATGGCAATGCTGTCTATATTCTCTCCTGGAAAGCCCCCAGCTGTGCATTATGATTATGCCACATACATTGTAGATAAGATCCATGACCAGCTCATGAATTTGAAGAGGGAAAGATTGTTCAGGTATACTTCATACATATACCACCTATTCTTGTTTTATCAGCCAGCCAGCTTCTCTATTCCCTTGAAGCAAGTCAATGCCCAGGGGAATCCAAGGTCAGTTGTGTTTTGGACCTCTGTTTTTCATTGTGCCTCCGTATCACCATACACATACTCTGAATTCATAGACTTATTCATTCATCCAGCCATGACAATATTGGATGGTGTTCCTCCTCCAAGGCTAACTGATGACATGAGGAGAATTCTCCACCTGAACAAAACCTACAGCATTGGTAATTGTGACTTTTACCAACACCACACAGTGATCAGAGTTTATGGCTGTGAGTTGAAGCCTTTTAGGTTTCCAAGGTATGTCCCCATGAGGCTTTTTGCCTTAGAATATTTCAGGCAATTTGGGAATGCCGACTACCTCCACTTTCAAAGCAAGAACAAGAAGGCACAGTTGAAGGTAAGGAGCTAGCTGGGCCCTTTCCTATACAACAGAAAAGAGGAGGGGTGGAAAGAGGCAAACAGTATCCTAGAGGCCCTCAAACTGCAAACTAGCTTTGAATGGATACCCTATGACCCCAATCACTTTGTCTCCCTCAGGAGGATAAGATACAAATTGGGTAGCTATTCACACGTGAGGCAGCCTGAGATTGAGTAGTATGCCAATAGATTAAGCTGGGAAGAAGGTACCCTAGAAGAGGAAATTACTAGTGAGGAGCTGCTAGAGAGAGAGGCTAGAAATATTCAAAAGAAAGCTGACTTAGAAACTTGTGGACAAGTTCCCCTCTCATACAAAAAACAACTTGGAGCAGCTACCTCATCCTCAACAACGCATCATCAAGCTGCCATGAACCCTCCACAGACAGTCAACAAAGGCAAAGAAAAGCAAGTGGAACAGCCACCTCCTATGACCAAAGAGCAAATGGAAACTCTAATGCAGCAACAAGAAGAGATGGAGCAGCAGGGAGAAGGGAAGCAGCAAGAGGAGCAGCAACAACAACAAGAACAAAGGCAGGAACAGCCTGCCCAGCAAAAGCAAACAGTGGAAGCCCCTAATTCCACTGAACAAACTGAGCCTCCAAGACAAGAGACTTCAGCTGAGGCATCTACACTCCAGACTCCACAAAAGGAGGATACAAGCAGGAAAAGGGACAGAGAAACTCCCCTTACAACATCAGCAACTCATGGGGAGAAGAGGCAGAGAATCAATCCTCTTTCAGAGGAAGAGATGCCAATAAGGCAGCCTCTGGGTATGGTCCCACCCAGCAGGGAAACATCAGCAAGTTCCTTTCAACAGGAACAGGATAGAGCAATGGGAGGAGAAGTGAGTTCCTCTAGGTAGCAAAGGGAAGGTGGGCCTAGTATTAAACAACAGTTCATCGATATTAAGATGAGAAATGAGCCCATCAAGAGACAGCTTTACAACCATCTGCTAAACTTGGCTCCCACCAATCAGAAAAGACTCATGTCTGCATATGATGTGCAGGAAGGCAAAATGATCATGAGTCATTTCATGCCAACAGCAGAACAACCCAAATCTGCCTCTGATTATTTGAGGACTAACTTGGAAGTCCTTGCCAAGGATATCCACCCAATGGACAAGATAGAACTGCACAAGCAAACGGGTGAGATGGTCTATGCTTCCCTGGCAGACCAAACCTTGGATAACTATAGGCTACAAAATAGCCTTAACAATATAGCCTCTCAACTGGAGTTGGAGAGGGCATCATCCCAAGCAAAGGACAACAGAATAAAATCCTTGGAAGATATAATCATTGAGATTGGACATGATCCCAGAGATATCAAAGGGATACAAGAGGTATTGAAGTTGAGGGATGCTGACATGGCAGCCTTGAGGAGAAAGATCAAACTCCCTGCCACAATCCACCCTCGAACAGATGAGGTGGCCCAGCAAAGGCATGATCAAGAGGCCACAACCCTGTTGATATCTCTATACAAGGAGCTAATCCGGACTCAAGACAAACTAGGAGAATCAGAGGCTGCAAAGGCAGCACTACAGGCAGCATTGAAGCAAAGAGAAGAGGGTCAAACCTCCCAGCCTCCTCCTGAAATAATCAATCTTGAGGAAGCTCCTCCAACAACTGCCCCTCCTCCTCAGCAAACAGGGCCTACAGCACCAACTACATCAACAACTGCACCAACAACAGAGCAGACTCATAGTCTGGATATGCAGAAGCTCCAAAATGAAATTCAAGTCCTGGAAGCTCAAATGTTGGAGCTCAATTCAGCCAAAGAATCTTTGGCTAAAGTAAATGAGAGATATGATAAGAGCAAACAGAATGCAGCTGAAAAGGAGCGAGAAATAAAAGCTCTAAAGAAGAGGATAACTGAGCTTGAGAAGGAGCTCACACTAGAAAAGGTGACAGCAGAGCTAAAAGCAGTCCTTTGGGCCAATATTGGCCGGTCTATCACCAATCAGTGGCAGTACATTGAGACTATAGATGAACAAACAGTACTCATTGCAAAGGCAAACAGGGAAATACACAGAGCTAGAGCAAGCCTTGGCAACATGCCTGATGCTGCCAACAGAATGATCAATATTTTAAATAACAGGACAAGCTCTCAACTGGCCACCATAGGCATTGCTCACAGGACTGAGACAATCTCAATGGTTAAAAGGGTCCTGACACTACGAAACCTGGTTGGAACATTGGAAAGAAGAACCCAGGATATGCAGACTGAAATCAACAAGTTCATGGACAGATTTCAGGCATTACAGAACAAAGGCCTCCCCAGCATAGTAAGCAGTGTAGGAAGACTGCTTACCCTTGAAAACTACACTAAGAGGGTTGATGCCTATGCTGCAGGACAAATTGCAAAACAGCCCAGCACTTCAGCAGAATCAGGGCCAGCATCAGGGCAAACTTTATACAATAGGGTGGACAACCTATTTTTTATTATGAACGAGATCAACCATCTGTTTGATGTGCCTCCAAATTTTTTTAAGTATACAGAAGCAGATGAAACCATAGAGGCGATTGTGAAGCACCAATTGCCCCCACAGGAAGTCTGGAAAAATTTGACACAGATAATATTATCAAGCCAGAACCTGTAAATGTTAATTTTTGTCCAGTTTATAAGCAGTCATACACAGGCAGAATTTTGATAGATAAGCATACAGAGGAAAGATAAAGGCTGAGCCAACTCAGCAGGGCTATTCGGTCACCGCAGCAGCAATCACAGTCACAGGTGGCAAACCCGAGAAAATACAGCGCAGCAAACATAAAGACGCGTTCGCCAGCATTAAAGCAGAGCGGCTCAACCGACTCCCTGACCTCCAAAGGTCAAAATTATCCTCTGACAAACTTAAAGAGCACTTATGCTGCATTCAAAGCTGTAATAACTTCTTTTCTACTTTCTGTACGAATGTATGAAGATATTTTCTCTCTCAGATGACTCAATGCCTGAGATATTTTGTAGAAACATTCCTATAAAGTCCCCTTCGCATGAGCTTGCAAGGGTTGTTGTTGATTTCTCCTGAAGAAGCTCTTATGCTGTAATCCTTTCAGAAGTTAATAAAGAAAGTGATGGAATTTCTCGGATTTCTGAGGTGTTGAATGCGTTCTGATGTCTGTTGATAACTGCTGGATTCCTGTGTATTTCACCATACAATAAGTCTCTGTAACTCTCTCTGTTATTTACTTGTTTTGTTAAAATCCATATATGTTATCTGATTTTCAATACTAAGCAACAAGGAAAAAGAATAACTTTCAGGATTTGCTCACTGAGTACCCTGGGTTCAATCTGTGTTGTTAATGAATGTTTTCTTCAGCTGTAATCTAGATAAGTGTAATTCTTAATTGCTGCACTTTCAGAATACACCTTTCACAGTGGCCTTTGTCACAGGAATTCAAGTTTTGCTCCTGTGCAGCGTTTTCACTTTCACCTCACCAGCTTAATAGAAAATTCTTAATTGCTTTCTGTTGGTTGACATACATCACCATTTAAGCTAACTTTGTTTGTTTAAGATACACAATAGGCCCTGCAGTTTGAACACCACCAATCCTGCATATCAAATCATTTCACAATTCCAGACTCCATTGCCCAATGGTATTTTACTCTCTAAACACTATATCATAAGACCTGAAGGAAATCCTTCAACCAAAACATAAACCAAACCTGAGCATAATAGCTAGCCTAAAACACCATCATAACAGAGACAAATCATAAAGAGAGAGCCCTCTCTGATTACAGTTTGGCTAGAAACTGTGATCCAAAGATTGGTTAGTGGTTACCCCGGCCGTATTCCCTTGGGAGTCATAGGGAACAACCTGGGTGTTAACAGAAACTATGGAGGCTTAGCCCACTGTCACCACAGTTAAGTCTCCCTGCTCTTTACTAACTTTCACCGAAGGGATGAATCTCGGTAGTGTAGGGATTCACTTGTAAAGTGTATGTCAATGGATAGGTGAGAAGTGACCCTAAAAACCCTTTTCCAAGGATGGAGTGAAGAATGGAGCTTGCTTTCTTTTTAAGCAAGGGACTTGGTCCACTGGGGATAAGGAGTGAGGATTATAGGGTTGAGGGAGAAAGGATAGGCTTATGAACCATTTTATCAATCCCTATAATCCCTGGGAAACTTGGATTCCCAAATGGTCGTTGACAAATAGTCTTTAATGAGAAGTGGGACCACATGGGGCCAAGTGGACCCAACTCAGGTTTGGGGATGGAATGCAACAACCAATGATGTTCCTATCGTGGACAAGGTGAGGGGAAAGGAAAAACCAATAATATTTACTTCAAAAGATTGAATTGATCCTATTGAGATCTAGCCTTGGGGATGTTTAGGAAAAATTTGATCATAGAGCGAGGGCTTGGGATTCTTGGAGATTTCACCATTAGAATTGCCTCAAATTTGGATGAGAGGGAGGGGACCCACCAAAACAGTAGCCTGTAGGAGATCAAAGTTTTTCCTTGGGTCAATTCTAGGAAATTGATGCCCTAGGTGACCTAATGGGGCTAGACTCAGGGAAAAAGGATAAAATGGTAAAAAGAGGGTTAAAATGATCACCCCTTTAAGGGACCAATTCCTAATTCACTTGGGGATATGGAGTCAAGGATGATGATGAGTAAGAACTTCGTTTCTTGATGAAGGAGGCCCATAATGTCAGCTTCATTCAATGTTGAGAGAAAGAGAAGAAAATTGGCCTTCAAGAATTTATACTTCAAAGAAAACGATGCAAGCTTATCAAGACAAATAACCTATAGGAAATTTAATTCATATAACATTGGACGATACATTAAATTATCTGAAACATGCTCAATTCCACATTTCAATCATGCAACAACTAGCCCTAATTTCAGCAGTATGTAGCAACAAGAATAATAACATCAAAATTTACTTACAAATTTATAGAGTATATCCAACCAGCATTTCATTTACAAAACAAATCTCCAAGACAAGATAAATAGCCCAAATCCATATGTCAAACTACATTCATCTCCAAATAATATCCTCCAAGGAGAAAATGTGAAGTTCTCTATGTTAGAGAGATCCCAAGTCAAATGATGATACAAATGAATGTATCTAACATCAATATGTAGCCTCCTAAGGAATTCGAATTAGCCTTTAGGCCTACATTAGCCTCTAATGATACAATAATGTGCAAAAAAAACCCTATTAGTGACAAGCCCACCAAAATAGCTCACAAGTGTAAAAATAAGCCTCACAAGGCACAAAATAATAATGTGTACATGTCGTAGGGCCATCCAAAGGCATAATAATATCCAGAAGTGCCATATTGAGGAATGAATTCCTCGGCATATGATGGACAAGGGGGTGGACCCTTGTTCGCCAAGTAGTAGACATGTGGTGCTCCTAGTGGGTTTGAGGGCACATAAATGACCCCATGGGTCTCCATATGAATTAGAGATTCCTGTAGATCCTTTGCAAGGGTCCAAGTGGTGGAATGAATGATGTCATGACATCGTACAAGTACTGGGACACTCTTTAAGATTGTGGGGCTCTTATGGGTGCTTGCTGGGCATAATGTACAAAGCATATCACCATCACCGAAAAGTGGATCGCTAGTAGTCTCTGCGCATCCATGAAGATATGTGGAGTGTTGTCTGCTACTGTGGATGCCCGTGGCTCTCTATGCACACTTCATGTGCCAATCTAGACCTATGGGGGTTAGGATCCCATATAGGGATACCAAACCCAAAAGGAAACCACTTGCAATCCTACATAAGATCCAATGCGTCCCCTAGGCTTCCAGTACAATTGGTCATTAAAATAATTAGGTAAAAGAGCTTAGAAATCATGGATAACAAAGTGGGAACTTCATAATGGCATGCCTTTCCATAGTGGGATTCGGAATCTCCAAGATCCAAAGGGGGTTAGCCAAGTACCTTATTAGGTGGTTTCAGCCCTTAAAGGGGATAGTATGTCCAAGGTACATCCCTCTAATGGGGGTGGAAAGTGACAAATAAGTGGAATAGAATAGGGAATGAGAGGGGAAATCCTGGGCCACATAGTGGGGTATAGGGGTAGCTAGATAAAGCGAAGCCCGCACCTAGGTATGTAATGTGTAGGAAGGAGAAATTGTGGTACATGACATGCCTGAGCCTTAATTTTTCCACCCTTATCTATATTCCTTTTGGCTTTTATGAATTTCTTTAATTAATAGCTCGGGGCTTAAAGGACAAGTCTAGCATGATATGTAAGATATAATATTGATTACCCCATTTAGTTAGGGCAGTTAATTTCCCTTTAGGGGCTAGGACAATCATGGGTTCCTAAATGATAAAGGAGGCTCATCTAGGGCCTATGGAACCATGGTGATGGCCATGGATTGGGGTAGATCTCATGCATTGTCTTTTGCTCATGTGCTGATTATTTTGTCCCAACCATATTTTGCATTTTGTGGTACAATTTCCTATTAAATGTGGCCAATAATGTTTTTCACCTTTTCTTTTAATTGCTTCAACCTCTGGGGCATCATTCTAGGCCTAATTCGAGATAGGGGAAATGGGATAGGGAGGCTAACCCTATCTGGACCCAGAATGGGAATGTGGACCCAAGTGGGAGAAAATATGAATGGGGGTATAGTGAGTGTAAAGGGAGTAATATGTGTGAGTAAAGGAGTGGGACCATGCACCCAAATTTAGGGTTTCCAAAGTAGGACCACCCTAGAACCAAATAGTCAATAAAGGAGATCCCATAGGGCTAAGATCCAAGGGTAACAAACAAAACGGATCAAGGGGACAAGAGCACAAGATAAGGCTACTCTTTCTGCCAAATCTTCCCCATCAATACATACCTAGAAGTATCCATGATAAGTAAACCCAATACTCAATTACCAAATGACAAGACATACCTTTAGATTCAAGAGGCCCACGTTCAAAGATACGATCAATACAGGTGGGTGAGTTACCACATCGCTGGCTTAGGTGGTAGAGAAATGGCACAATGAGCTAGTGGAAAGCATCAAGGGTCTATTGGCTACCGGCTGAGGCTCACCATGGAGAAAAATTTCTCGTGGGGATATATCCCACAAAGTGGTGCGTAACATCTGGCTCCAACTGGGACATGGTCTCTCGAAGAAGTGGATGAGGCTGCTTGAATGAGAGGTAACGTGAACTCCAACAATCTCTTCGTCATCGTGGACCTATTATTTGCACATGTCAAACCAAAGCCACGGGGAAACATGTTTTTCACAGTGTCTTATTATCACCCAAGCTTAATGTTAGCCCATAAACCAATAAGAAATAAAAGATACAATTTTTTTTTAACCTAAATGCAATCTTATCTATCATGAGAAATATCATATGCAGTTAATTCTAATGTAGAAATCAAAATGTAATGCATCCTATCCTAACATGCATATAGTAATTTTTATACTAAGTGTAGTCATAAAGCCAGTGAAATCAACATATTGTCAGATGAATATACATATGAATGCTAGTATGATTATTCATGTAGCGACCCCCAAATCGAACGTGGACATAGTCACATGGCGGATGAAACGGGTGGGAGGCACGAAAATATGCTCTCCATTCGAGGTAGAGGGAAGTCCTAAGAGAAAGAAAACTGGTCATTCTAGAGGTCCAGGGCTCCCCCTCTAGGTACAAAATGGAGGAATGAATGATCACTCTCGAGAACCCTTTGTCACAACCACTACTTGTAATACCATTCTTTGAGGATGTCATATGGTTGTGATGAGAGGGGAACAAAGGGTGAGAGAAAGAAGGAGTGAAAAAATAGGTCTCTCAATGTGATGGTAACAACAGGGAGGGGAGGTCATAGAGTGATCATAATCCCGAGGATGGGTCAAAGGGGATCAATTGTATTCAATGAAGGGATTTTCCTTGACACTATACTCAGGAGGGGAAAAGGCTCACATTTACTTGAAATCATATGACCAGGGGTGAGGGAACCACTTGATGAGGACTCAAGATGATGACCAATAGGAAAAAGGGAGAAAGAATTATTGTATTCAATAGGTTGTGCTTTTCCAAAATCATAATATAAATTTGTTACACTGGACAATCCCTCTTGTGGACAAGAGTGATCTCCCTAGATCCTAAATGGAAACTAGAAATAATCATGACAAATGAACTGACTCTTTCCCTAAGTTGAACTTGTTCGAATTATAAACAGTATAGCTAATGGATAGACCTATTACTGGTTTCATTAAATGCCTGATGAAGATCACTTATTGTGACTTGATGCAGCTCTTCAATGCTTGATAGGATCTGCAAACATAAACCATAAAAGGATCAAAATCCCATGTGATATAATAATTCAAACTTAGCTTAATGATCAAGGAAATTAGGGATTGAATTTTCCTTAATGAATATAATAAACAATTGTAAATTATTCATCATTCACAAAAGACAAAATTAATGGGAGAAAGTGCTCATTTGTATTAATCATAAGATAAGAGGAGCCTTACAACCTTCACCTTGATGTCATGAGGTCCCTTCCAAATGTCTTCAATCTCCTCCTCAGATGACAAGCTCTCCAATATCAAACCAACAACACAAGTTTGTATTCTCTGAATTCCGACCTCCATCCTTCAACCCTCTAGTCCTTTTATAGATCAAAGAGGGGGAAGTTTGAGATCCCTAAGAAGAGGATGAACCTCCTTTAATGAAGGATTATGTTACCATGAGAAAATGGATGGAGATGTATCTTATGAGGGTTATAGTTCGAATAGTCATCACTTGGAAGCATTCAACTGGGAAATATTCGACCAACTATGTTTCTAGAATGTACTTTTATTTTTACTTTCTAGAAATTACCTACGCAGGTTTGTAGTTGCAGATAGAGCACAGTTCTGTGCTATTCTCAGAGTCAATTTCAGCGCATGCATGGGAAACTCTAGAGAAATCGGCGCAAGTGGAACTTAACAAGGTGTAAGGGATATTTGACCCAAATTTCTCATGTACTTTAACATATTTTGAGTTGTTTGACTTTTAAGGGAGCCAGTTTCAACATGTTCACGGATGGTAAAAATATCCATAAACTGATCAAGTGTCATGGAGACAAATTAACGTGTAACAAATTTCCCCCTAAGTGCGAAGTCTGAAAAAATAAGTTTAAAGATTGAAGCGCTTTATCATTCTAAGGATCGGATCAAAGGAAATGGTCGGAAACCTACAAGGGACATTCAAGGTAACACAATGCAATATATATATCAAAAATCATCTTTGAGGTAGGAATTCCCATACTCAGAGTAAAGAAAACTCAATGAACAAGCATGGAAAAACTAAGATCATATAGATGGTAGACACAAGTACATGGACATGACCATCTGTCTACATAATCATGAATATAAAACCTCCTTGCAATGTAGATTGATGAAACTAGATCCAGGGTATTGATCTCCATCTCTCGATCCACAGTACGATTCTAGCCGTGCGAGTGAATGTCTCAAAGTTGAACATGGAAGAAACTACTTGATTATTGGTCAATGATGTGAACCATTAACAAGTGCGAGAAAAACCACCAATAATGACAATGGTTCTCAAGTTACTCCCAATACAATCTATGAAGTGCGATTATGTGATCTGAAGTCGAACACTCATAGGATCGTTCGATCGAAGGCCAATGATGAGAATCTATCATCGAAAGTGAAAATCCTTCTATTAAGGCATGCAAGGTTCAAGGTACTGAAGGTTTCTAAATAAACTCCCTAGATAATGAGCTGAAGTTAATAGGAAGTGATCCGTTGTAGGAAGGCCTACAAGACGAAACATGATATGAAGTTTTGAAAATGGTTTGCAAGGACTGACTCAAGGATGGCCGATGTGAATAAAGGCAAATATTTTGCAAAGGGATTTGAACCAAGCTTGAACTTCTCTTGAACACATAACAACACTATAATTATTTTGCAACATTTGACACAATGATAATACCAAAACCATGAAAATTTTAAATGAGATTTGATTAACTATAACGAAAATTGATTTCCCAACCCGGACATGAATGTGAAAGAGTGTCATGTTTAAGAGCGACCTGCTATCTTTTAACTGATGATGTAAAATGGACACCTTCCCCAATTTTTCCCCACCATTACTGGAAAGTACCTCTTTATTTTTTACAAGCTTTGAGGAGGATAACATATTCTTGGACTGTAAGCTCATCCTTCGGATGAGTCCATCAAAGTATTTTTAACGAACCCTAAGAAGGAATGGTTCGGTCTCATCATGCTTAACGAGTCCTATACTATTTTTTTTTTTACGAGTCCAATAAAGGGGTAACTCGATGTCATTTTCTTTTAAGAGTTTGAAAAAGACACAAGAAAAAACTCATTCAGCTCTTTAACTGTAAAATTTTAATGAGCCTAGAGAAAGTAAAGCTTACGTTTTTCATTTTTAGAGAGTCAGAAGAAAAACAAAAGTAGACTCCATCAGGTTATTTTTCGTCAATTTAGTCTCTCAGGTCCGAAAAAGGATCAAATAATATAGGAGATAACTCTATTGACCATGTTTGATCAACGTATACCTTTTTCCTAAATGGTCTTGGCTCAGTCCATAAAAGGGGTAAACTTATACTGAGGGGACGGTTCTTCATTTAATTTTACGAGTTTGAACACGCAAGTACTCGGCAATCCTTTCATTTTTTAAAAGTTTGAAAAGAGCTTAAAAGAAGACTCCATGATTGTCACCTTTTGTAATTTTTTAAGAGCATAAAAAGCGATAAAAGTCTGCTAAAATGTCAAAAATAATTTACCTTTACTTCATAAACGATCTTGCACATTTAAACTCAATAACCCGTCATAACTGCTCGAAAAGGGTGTTTTCCCTATAAAAAGGATTCAAAATATAAAAAATAATATTTTTTAAGATCAAAAACTTATAAAAGTGGGAAAAAGTAATTTTATTTTTACCATTTGCATTTTCATCAGTTCAGAGTAGAGAGAGGAGTTTTTACCGCCGAACTTCTAGAACTAATTTCGAGCTAATTGGTGGACGAAAATGCGCACCGTTTACAGTAGGTAGAAGATCTCTCCATAACTTAGCGATTTATATGTTTATTTTTTCATTTTAAGCTTTTATTTGTTTTTTTGGGACAAAGATTTGTTCAAAAGTGTGCGCTCGGCCCTATGTAGGTTTCGTTCAATCGGGCCCGTGCAAGCAGATAAAATTTTCCATGTGGAAAATCTCTGCCTTTGAGGAATTATTCTGGAAAATTCCATGTAGATGCACCCTGTCCATAAAAGGGAGATCACGCAAGCACCGAGGGATATTTTTAAAACAAGTTTTAAAACCAAAAAAAATGAAATCAGTTTCAAAAATTCTTCTAACTATTTTTAAATGGCCATTTCAAGTCATTTGGTGGATCCGGCCACTTTGCAGGCTCTTAGGACTTGTGGCCTCCTACAATATTGGCTTATCTCTTGGGATGAAAGACCAAGTAGATCTGATGACACGGTTGGTGAGGACCTGGAATGTCCAGGAACAGTGCTTTGTGATTGCTAATCGCTGCCTCACTATTGATGATGATGACATCTATTTTCTAACTGGGTTGCCTCACTGGGGAGCCAATCTTTCACTATTTGGAATGAAAGCAAGGGAGATAATACTAATGGCTATCTACGATGCTTTTGCACAGGTTCACCACCCAAATATGGACGGATTGATATTTATTCCATCAAACTTTTACCCTTGAGGACCATTGCTTTCACTGTTTTAAAACTATGTGGCAGTGTTTCCATTCATTTAACCACATGGGCACAGATTCAGACGGTCATGGAATGTTGGTAATAAACAGTATATAACTGGTGCAAGGCAGTAGTGGTAAACATGAAGGGTCAGTTGACTAGGTGCAAGAATGGTAAACTGAAAAATTTCGGTTATGGTGCCATTATCGTTGCTTTTTCCCTAGAGAGGGTTCCTATTCTTCGGCCATAGCAGATTCTGGTAGATGAGGGAGGTTAGAGGGATCCATGCTTGATGAGGTGGGTTGCATTGATAGCACGTCATGGAGGTGATGGTCATGTGGTGAGGTATACGATAGAGTTTTTTGACTGGATGGGCCATCAAATTGTTTCGATTTAGGATTTTTCATATGCCGGGATGGATTACCGAGGTGATCCCGATATCCCACTGCCAACCGGAGCTCAGTGGGGTGATCTAGGTAATAATTTTCTCATTTTGACATATTTTCAAAATTTTCAAATTTTAAGTGTTTTTTTCCCAAAGGTTAATTATCCGAAATGCATGTGCAGATGTGGGTCCAACCCGACTAGCCAGGATGAGATGGTACAATAGACGAGGTGAGTAGCCTATAGTAGCTGCAGCAGCGAACATAGAGGCAGATGACGTCCTAACATATTTGGAGCACAACCTTGAGAGGTTGGCTGCTAATATCCCAGAGACTGAAGTTGATGACATTCCACGCGCCTATAAGAGGCACGTAGTTGGTGTTCCAGGGCCTCTAAGACATTTTCTACTTCACGTTGCTCGTGCTATCGTGTGTTATCATGAGCATCACCATGCCTAGTTGTTCTAGTTTCTAGGACCATTTTTGACATTTTGGTGTCATCATATTCAGAAAAAAAAAGGCCATGGAGCCTTTATGTCCTTGGATGACATATTTTGTAGACACACCCAAACTCTATTTTAATGAAGAATATATTACTTTTATCTATGTTTATCTCGATCAATGTATGAATGGATATTGTTTTTAATTTACAAATGTTGCAAATGTCTATTTAACACATGATTTTCCAATGCATCTGTCAATGTGTTTAAATATATCGGAATGTGTTGATATTTGATATAATCAAATTTCCTTTCCAAGAGATGGACTCATAAAAACACCCTTAACCTAGTTGGACTCCTTACAGAATACACACTGTTTAAATGTAATACTACGAGCTGAATCTAACCTAACGATCAAACAACAGATACCAAATGTAATGACATAAGCTAATAGCTCAATGACTGCGCTATATTCCACTATATTGTTTGTTGTTTGACTGAGACATATTCCGTGAATAGAGACTAGCTCGTCACTAGGTGAATAGATAACCCAGGTTGCAGAAGATAAATTCTGAGTACTATGACTAGCGCCATTAGCAAAGCCAATGTAAGTCGAAGAAAATGTCGACATCTGCAAATCACGTGTAAAAATGAGATAAGCAAGAGAAGTAGTAAAAATGCAAAAAAAACACTACTTATCACACATTTCTAAAAATGGAAAATAATGTACAAATCTTCACCAAAATTTTATGCAAAATATTTCTTTAGGTAAAGACCATTTCTAGACTTTCCCAAAGGAACACCATCATCATCAACCAGCTCATAGGAACCTTTAGCTAATACGCATTTTATGACGTAAGGGCCATGCCACATGGGCCCAAATTTCCTTGCACCTAGCCCGTCATGAGCTTGATCATAGGCCAAGACTAGGTCACCTTCTGAATATGTACAAGGACTAATGTTTTGATCATATTGGGCTTTGACATGTTTCTTGTGAGCTTCTCTAGCCAGTATGACATTACGACAATTTTCATCTAGATGAGCTAAATGTACAAAGTGTTCTTCATCTGCAAAGGTAGCAGGTAACAATTTGATAGCTAATTTAAGAGATGGAATTTCACATTCAATAGGTAATATGGTTTCCAAACCATAAATGAGTTGAAAAGGGATAAAACTAGTCAATGTTTTTACAGTACTACGGTAAGCACACAGTGCTGAAAAGAGCATAGAGTGTCATTTTCCTTTATGCATACCAACTATCTGTTTAATCATACTAGTTAAAACTTTATTGACAGCTTTGACCTGACCATTAGCTTGTGGATAATACAGAGTAGAGATATCATGGCGTAGGCTGAGTTGTTTGAATAGTTCAACCATCATAAACTTACGAAAATGACTACCATGGTCTGTAAAAATAGCTTGTGGGACGCCAAACCAAGCAATCACATGATTGAAAATGAAAATAGCAGCAGTTTCGCTATTGTCTCTATATGTAGGCATCACCTTGGCCCATTTTGTAAAGTAATCCACTGCAAGGATGATATATCCATGCCCCTTGGCCAAGTGAGGGTTACAAGTGATGAAGTCAATGCCCCATTTGGAAAAATGACTGACAGCTACGATTGGGTGAAGAGGAGTGGGAGGTGCTTGCATTTTGCAATCATAAATTTGGCAATTATGGCATCTGCGGACTATAGTGATGTAGTATTTAAACATTGAAGACCAAAAATAGCCAGAACATAATATCTTTTGGCAGTAGCATACCTAGACATGTGACTGCCACATTCTCCATAGTGGAAGTCATTTAAAGTTATTTCGGCTTCTTGAAAAGTTAAACAATGTTGTAATACAGAATCTGCACCACGACGATAAATAGTGTCACGAATAATATTGTATTCTTGGGATTGGTATTAGATTCACTGATGATCAGTTTTGGATAACTCTGGCCTAAAATGTTGAGTTTGGAGATATACAATGATGTCTCCATACCATGGATCTAATGTACTAATAAGAAAGAGAGATTCGTTAGCAAAAGAACCTTCTGCTACAATTTCTATATTAGTATGGCGAAAGTCACATAATAGTTCATTGAAAATAAAGGATTTCTTTGATTTGTATTTTTCAAATTCCAAATCACACTCTTGTAGAATGACTATATGCTTCGAGTATTTTCCCCCTAGTTGTTGTTTCATGAGAATGTACATCATAGGGCTTCAATATGAAATGATAGTCTTTTTTTGGAGAATTATATAGTGATGAAATTGTTGAACAACTTGCATAGCTACCAAGGCTAGCTTCTCCACATATGCATATTTAATCACAATTTTAGTGAGACTCCTAATCAAATAGTAAACCACATGTTTGCTACTAGAATCATCCCCTTGGACTAACACCATGCCAATGGTGGCATCAGATGCTACTAAGTACATGTTGTGGCCACCAACAACCCCCCTCTTTATTTAATATTAGCAATAACACTAAGCAAATGGGGACCCTTAATAAAAAATTCAAAAAACATTTTATAAAACTTTTTGTATTCTACTCCTTGAAATTATGTCGCATCGCGTGGAGAAGATAAAACATCCCCTTATGAACATAATAGAAACTGCGAAGAAGCAACGCGAAATTCATCGCATCGCACACATTAAGAAGCAATCTTAAATGAAAATCTTAAGAAATCTCCGACGGCCGATGTGCGACGTCGCATATCGCAATATCGCATAAGCAGCACACAATGATTTAATGACTCATGCGATCCGCGATGCTGCGATCTGGCGATATCTGCGATCTGCGATATCTGCGATCTGCGATAATCCGATCTGAAAAAGCTTGCGATGACACATCTAGGTAATGCGATGATGCGATGCTGCTATCACCCATTGCAAATTTCCTCGGCTCAACATTCAAGAAAAGCTGTCCGTAAACCAAAAATTAGGCGCGCGCCTTAAAAGAAATTAATGAACATATGCCAAAGTGTTAATGAAGGACGGTTTTGTGTTTTTCGAAGAGTCAGTTCATGATGGGTGTCATGATTTTATACATTCATAGAGGTTAGAGCTTTCGTATCAGTATTTATTATCATTACTCTTTTCCTTTGCGTGAACTGCAGGAAAAAAAACCGGAAACAATATGAAGCAATGAGCAGGAAACAACTAAGGAAAAGGGGAAAGCGTAAATGCTCGGAGAATAGAGAAGAGATGCCTTCATGAACAGATGCCGCATGCAACAGAACCATAGATTCTAGAGTATCACTCAACAGATGCTGAGGTCGATAGGTGATTCAACATTTAGGGTCAGAAAGCTCACAAAAGCAGCATGTTTACGAAAAATCCTGAAACTTCTACCCGGTAAAGGAAAAAGGCGCTAAAGAAGGAAAACGCACCAGAAAAGCCCGGATCAAAGAACAGTAGCGCTAATCGTGCATCGCTAAGAAAATTGTTCAGAAAGCAAAGTCTCTAACTTGCTTAGTCATTCGCAAGTCCGGAAACTGAAATAGCAAAAGCAGAAGCAGTTTGAGGGAAATTTGGGTTGTTACCAAATATATACGCAGTAAATTCGCCCAACCAGAAGATAATTCTCAAAAATATCTTCTAGTGTACTAAAAAGTGGTGCCAGCGCTTGCCATTTCTGTTTGTGTAACTCAAACAAAAGCAGAAGGCAACCAGCTGACTCTTCCTAGGCAAATGTTGAATGCTCGCAACATTTAAGGAGCGAATGCAGAAATAGTTAGGAATTAGATTCAGTTTTTAGAAATAGTTTTGCTTTAGAAGAAGGGCGGTCATTTGAACTGTATCCTAAATTTATGTAATTAAGTTAATTAGTTAGCAGTATTTAAACCCTTCTCATGCATTTGGAGAAGGGTCCAGAAATTTGTCAAAAAACTTGTCCTCAGAACATGCACTTTTGCACCCTCGGAGGGGGTTTTTGATGAATGGATGGATCAAGGTTTATTAATGTTTTCATTTGATATCTGCTACTGATGTTGCACTTCTGTACTCTTAGTAGATGTTGGAGCAAGGAGAGATAAATCATTGTTGCTTGAAGCTTATGAGTAGGATCAGTCATAAATGGTACTTTTATCTCTTGGCCATTTCTGCTTATATTCTTAAAGTGATATACAGTTTTAGTTGTTTATATGTTATTGCATGAATGTGTGAGTTATCATTTGGCACTTTTGTACGGTGGAGCCATTTATTTATGTCTGATATATGAATAAATTATTATGCGATATGTTGTTCACAACTGTTTTGCCTAACTTTTTATGCAAAGTAGTTCATCTTAATTGATTTCTATTCTTATGATAGCTGAATGATCTTTATTACCAGTTATTGTCTGAAATCTTTTTAGATCACATAATAGAAGAAATACACCCCGAGTTAGCATAGATTAGATGTGCTGTTTTTTTATTAGATTACAATAGCATAGATTTAGTTTAAAAGTTTGAATTAGATTAGCTTTAAGTATTCCTAGATCAGCAACATCCAACTCTGCACACACACACACCCTTAGATTGGGAAACTGGTCCCATTATGCCCAGTCGGACCCACTATACCAAACGGATAAGGAGCTGCCAACCAAGGTCTGGACCGGGTGGGTATCCCCCTTGTTGTCGACCCGATTTTCGGGGCTTCAACATATTTGGCGCTAGAAGGAGGGCCCGAACTATGAATGGCACCTAAATCAAAATCTAAATACCATTCTGAGAGTAAATTGCCCTCATCAACTCCCCCGACTTCCCCAGTACGTTTAAATCCAGAGTCAGAAGTCGCTCGAGTATCAACCGCTGCTACACAACCTAATATTTCAGACCAATCTACCATTGAACCCCCTGAAGTTCAAACTCTGATTCACAAACTCCAGGGATTTTCCATTTCTACTCAGAGGTCTGATAAATCTCAAAGCAGCGTGACTTCGCAGTACAATCCTGCTCATCCCCTGACTAGATTAAAGAGTGAAAAATTTGGCATCCAGCCAACTGAATTACCTCTCCCCACCAGGAAAAGAGCGAGGAAAACACCACAAGAGTCTGACAGTGAGACTCTTTCATCTACATCCTCCATTTCAACTCCCTCACCGTGAAGTCAGCCACCCACATCTTCATTCCAAACCATCATCCATCCGCTCACTGGAACTCCCACAACCCCTCTTCAATCATCTACGATCATAGTATCTTCATCTTCCCAGCCACAGGGATCATCTTCTGCACTTTCATTCACTAGCAACTCAACGATGGCCCAGTCTCCATGGAATAATCCTGGGGTAGTTTTAATGCCTCCACCCTTGAGTCAAATACCGGCCCATCCTGAGAAATGGCTACCCAAATTCAATCCAGAAGTAGGCATGCTAGCTGAAGAACACATAAACAATTTCATGCTTTCTGTCAATCTCAACGGAGTTACTAACGAAGATGTTGTTGTTCGGCTTTTTCCCTATACAATGCAAGGAACAGCCGGGTCATGGTACTTTTCATTACCCTCCGGGTCTATCACAAGTTGGGACATTTTCCAAAGTCAATTCCTTACCAAGTTTGGTGATGACAGATCAATGGAAACGTTAATCAATGACCTATCCAATCTTAAAGTCGAGGCTAGAGAACCCATCAAAGCTTTCAATTTATGGTTCAATAAGATCCTCAACAAAATTCCCACTGCTTCCCAACCTAGCGAAGAAGTACGCTGTGAATGGTATATTACGGCCTTACCATCAAACTTAGCAATCTTCGTGGATAGGGCAAATAAAACAACCTTAGTTGAAAACTTGACAGAGGCGATAGCAGTAGAGAAACGCGTAATAGCCCTGGAAAAGAGATCTGCGATAGAGGAATGCAAGTCTAAAAAAGTCACCTTCAAGGAAGACTCCAAGAAGAAACAAACGAAAGACCCTTTCGACTTGGAAGGATTGCAAAAGGTATTAAAGACCATGTCCAATGAGATGATTGACATAAAAAAACAAGTAGCAGAAACTTCTTCGAAAAAGCCCTATAGAGCTTTTAAAAGAGGTCCTTCAATGGATGTGAAACCACCCAACGCTATTTCAAATGTCGAATCCGAAGAAGAGGAAGAAGAAGAGAATACCACTGAAGGGCAGACTGATGACGAAGAAGTTGTGGAATTACAAGGAATGTGGGATTTCATCCTCCCACAAGAAGAAGATCAAGAAGCATTTCCGGTTAGCACACGAAGCAAAAATCAACTTGATCCTCCCCAAACTACCCCTAAGCAGAAGAGCACAAGCTCTGCAGCAAAAGATAAAGTTGCAACAAAAAAAACGACCACTAAAGCGACTCAACCTAGCCCGGTCCAATCAGATCAAACAACTCCATCAAAAACACTAATAGTGTCGGATGAGATGGAATACAATATTATTAACGACATGAAAAAGACTAGGGCTAATATTACCCTTTACGAATTGAGCAAATTGAAACATCAACAGAAGATAATGATGAAATAATTACATGCCGTGCCTATTACATCTTTGCCTACAGCTGTAGCTTCCCACAATATGGGAAAACCTCCAACCAACACGATTAATAAGATTGATCCTAATGACATCGCCTTGATTGGAGGAAGATCAAGGTCTCACACTCCCCCTTTCCTTCTCACTTATGAAATTTTCAATAAAAATGTGCACAATTGTTTGGTAGATTCTGGTGCTTCAATGAATATTTTACCCAGATCAATATGTGCCAAGTTAAATGTTCAACCACAAAAATCCGTAGTGCGCATAGTTCAGCTTGATCGATCTCAAGTCGAAGTGATTGGTGAACTTAATCAAGTAACCATAAGATTGTCATCCAACCCAAAGGTATGTCAGGTTATTGACATTCTAGTGGCTGATATCCCAGAATTCTATGGCTTGATTCTTAGCAGGGATTGGTCCGAGAAACTCCATGGATACTTTTCAACCAATTGGTCACACATGTGGTTACCCTACAATGGTAAACCGAATCAAATAAAGGTTGAACGAGAATTACACCAGAAGTACATAGTAACGGAATTGGAGGGAGAAAATGAAGCAGTAGCGTATAACAGCAGTATCATAGGCAATTACTCGGTAGATTCTTTTCTCAGCAATTTCAATGCTCATACATCACCTTACTTAGAAAATTCAGTTTTGTCCCAAGTCGAAATTTTTTCTCAAACTGATGATTCAAAGTGTGTTAATTTTGTAGATAAACCTGTAAATACATCTTTGTTTTGGAAATTATATTTTGATGGCTCTAAATCTAACGAAGGAGTAGGAGGAGGATGTGTTCTGATTAGTCCAGAAGGAAATAAGACCATGCTTACATGCAGACTCGAATTCGATTGCACAAACAATACAGCAGAATATGAGGCCTTGGTGCAAGGCCTATACAAAGCAATCGGGTTGAACGTCAAGTATCTTCAAGTCTTCGGAGACTCTGAGATTGTTGTCAAACAGGTACGTAACATTATTCATTGCCTATCAAGTCATTTAAAACACTATCAATCTTTAGTGCAAGATCTGCTGAGCATTTCATAGCGTTCAATATTTCTTCAATCCCGAGACTCCAAAACGCAAGTGCAGACCTTTTGGCTAACGTAGCCTCTAGGCTTATTCCCTTTGAAGAGTTTAGTCCAGATAGATTCTCAATAGAATTAATCTTTAGACCATCCATCCCTGACAACATTACAAATTGGAGAGTATTCAACGACGATCAATTGTAAATTTCCTCACTTCCGAAGGATCCTACTCCAATCAAATAATTGACGAAGACCATCACGATCGACAAATACAACAAAATGGCACAGATAATGCTATACCTAAATCGGTGGTTAAGTTAGAAGACTTATACGATTTGAAAAATCGGCTTAAAAGGTCTACCAATTCAAAGCTCTATAGTTCAACTATGAACTACGAATTAGTAAACCTAAGAACCGATGATAAACCACAAAACATTAATCTAGGCATCGGCTTAACCCCTGAAGAAAAACTAGCTTATATTCGTCTTTTGAGACAATATAAAAATGTCTTTGCCTGGAATTACGATGAACTGAAGATGTACGACACTTCTATCATTCAACACACTATTCCTATGATTGACAACGAAAAACCTGTCCAACAGAAACTGATAAAGATCCACCCCAATTTAGAAAATCAGATAAAAACCGAGCTAAATAAGTTGTTAAAAGCCAGAATAATTTTCCCCATCAGACATTCCAAATGGGTCTCCAATATGGTACCCGTTAGAAAGAAAAACAGAGATATTAGGATCTGTATCGATTTTCGGAATCTTAACAAAGCCTGTCAAAAAGACAATTTTCCTCTCCCACCTATGGAGCAGATATTACAGGCAGTAGCAGGCTCAGAACTGATGTCTTTCTTGGATGGATTTTCAGGATATAATCAAGTGCTGGTACATCCCGATGATCAGTTGAAAACCACATTTAGAACTAAATGGGGCACATACGCATATCGGAAGATTCCATTTGGTTTGATCAATGCCGGTGCTACATTTCAGAGAGCCATGGACATCGCATTCAAGGGTTTAGTCAATAAATCCGTAGTAATTTATTTGGATGATATAACAGTGTACTCCAAGAAGCGAAGCGACCATCTCAGAGACTTAAAACAGATCTTTCAACGATGTTTAAGGTATGGGATTTCACTTAACCCAAAGAAATATTTTTTCGCACTAAGTGAAGGGAAACTTCTAGGATTCATAGTGTCAAAATCTGGTATTCACATCGAGCCTGACAGAATCAAAGAAATTTTTGAAATATCCCTACCTCATAACAAAAAAGCCATGCAATCTTTCCTTGGTCAAATCAATTTTGTAAAGAAATTTGTCCCAGATTTTTCACGAATTGTGTCTCCTTTGCAAACCATGATTAAAAAGAATTCAAATTTAAAATGGGGTCAAGATGAACATGAAGCATTCAACCTTATCAAACAAGCTATCATTAATGCTCCATCTTTAGCAACCCCGAATTTTTCAGAATCTTTTATCTTATACACATTTGCCTCAGAGAAATCATATGCTACGATCCTAACTCAAGCAAATCAAGAAAAAGCGGAAGCTCCAATCGCATTTTTTAGCTCGAATTTACAAGGTGCTGAACTCAACTATTCAGACGTGGAGAAATAGGCATATGTTGTTTTCAAAGCGGTCAAATATTTCAGACCTTTCCTACTTAAAACCCATACTAAGATCATAGTACCATTTCCAGTGGTAAGAAATCTTCTAGTACAGAAGGATGTGGGTGAGAAAAGAGCAAATTGGATCACTGCTTTACAGGAATACGACCTTGAGATCAAGCCAGCAAACATTGTAAGAGGTCAAGGCTTCTGCAAAATGTTGGCCGGAGCATCGCAGATTTCTGAAAATTCATCTGAACAGGTACAACTGTATGAGGTAAGCCTAAATGATGCAGAATCATTATATGCTGACATCATTTATTATCTTAAGAACGGATATGCTCCATCACACCTAGATCACACTAAGAAAAGAGCTCTGAGATTGAAAGCTAAACAATATCAGCTCATAAATGATGTTCTTTTTAGAAAGAATTATGATTCTGTTCTTCTTAGATGTCTTGAGAAAACTGAAGCTGAAAAAGTTTTGCAAGAACTCCACGACGGACCAGCAGGCGGGCACTATGCTGGAGATGCTACTGCACATAAGATCTTACGTGCAGGATATTACTGGCCTACGCTGTTCAAAGACTCACACAGTTATGTAAGGAAATTTCAAGTCTGCCAAACAACTGCTGGAAGACAAAAGAAGCCGTCCCTGCCACTACAGCCGGTAAACATCGAGCAACCATTCAGTCAGTGGGGCTTGGACATAATAGGTGAAATCGTTCCTCACTCTTCTAAGCAGCATAGATACATCCTCACGACAACAGATTATTTTACTAAATGGGTAGAAGCCGTTCCTCTCAAGACAACTAATTCTGAAAATATTATTGAATTCATAGATCAATTTATAATCACTAGGTTTGGATTGCCAACGGCTTTAATGTTTGATAATGCATCATACTTCTCTGGAAATGCAATGACTGAGTTTGCACTTAAAAGAGGGTTCAAACTGAAATATTCGGCCAACTACTATCCGCAAGGTAATGGGTTAGCTGAGTCAACAAATAAAAACCTAATCAGGATTATTAAAAGAACAGTTGACCAGAACCAAAAGAATTGGCACAAAGCTTTGGTAAATGCTTTATGGGCAGATAGAATAACGAAGAAAGCTTCAATTGGCACTTCTCCCTTTAATTTAGTTTATGGGAAAGAAGTGGTTCTTCCAACTCACTTAGTCATCCCCTCTTTGTCTTTAGTACAATACATCGATGAAGTATCTACTTCCTCCATACAACTAAGACAAATGGAAATAATTAAATTAGAAGAACAATGAGAACAAGCTAAGAAAACCCATGCTCATCACCAAGCACTAATAAAATCCTCTTTCGATTCAAGCATAATGACCAGAAATTTTTTTCAGATGGGAGATTTAGTTTTGAAATGGGATAAGGCACATGAAGAAAAGGGGAAACATATGAAATTTCAAAAGATGTGGCTTGGTCCTTTTCAGATTGTTGAAGTGATGGGTCCATCAACGTTTGTGTTGCAGGATTTAGTAGGTAGAAGGGATTCTTTGCCTGTTAATGGACAAATCCTTAAAATATATTTTCCATAGAAGATTATTCTTCTATTTTGTAGAATAGTTTTTCTTTTCTTTTCATAATAAAACCAGTTGTGAGTGGTTACTACAGGTATTCGCGGAAAAGACACCAATTCTCTTTCAGATTTTGAGCTTTCGCTTGTATAAGTAGCAAAAATTTTTAAAAATCTGATTTTTATTATTGACAGATATAGTTAAAAACTTTAGCCTAGATATGATACTAGTTTCAACTTCAAAATTTGATGAAAGCAACCTTTAGCGAAGGAATTGTTTTATATCAGCACAATGAAAGGTATCAATAGCAAAATAAGGCTTCTCTGTAAGACTGCTATTTTCAAACTCTATTATTGTCGTCCAGAGCTTTCTTAAGGAAAAACAATGACTTCCTCCCCGCTAAAGAAAATCGCAGCATTCAGAGGAACAATCCGAGAAACACTATATCTCAAAGAATAAGAGGTCTCATCATGAGCCGACTTATCATGATCACAGATATTATAACTTGCTGACTTTGCCAATACTGTCCACCAAAACAGGGCAACGACTGAAGATTGTTGCAATCAAAAGTCAAGGGGTCTCATCACGAGCCAGCTTGTTCAGCAAAAGTGTAAATCAAGTGAATGATTGTGTCATAATTTTGGCTACCAAACCAAGACATTGTTCTTTGAGAATAAAAAAGGGAAAAAGTGTCAAAATGGGTTTTTCTTTGAAAAGTTGTAGATAGCCTTAAGCAGGATAAAGGATCATTGTTGGGTAACAGGTAACCCTGTCGAGGCTATGGATGCCTGCTGGCAGCAGAGGCTCTACCTACGACAAATGAGCATATTTTAAAGCCAGCACACAGAGAAGAATTTATTTTATCTTTAAAAAGACCAAGTAGTGGCTGATATAAGTACAAGAACAAGCCTGAGGAAGCAAACAATTAGAATAGAAAAAGGTTGAAACAAAATATCATTAATAGGATAAGGCATATTGTACTCTATCTGTCCATAACAAAATTTAGACTTATGAAAATTTTTCTGTTTTGGAAGTTAAGATTCAATAGAAAAGCAGAGATAACTGATTCTTCCTAGTGAATCGCCATTGTTGTGGCCACCAACAACCCCCCTCTTTGTTTAGTATTAGCAATAACACTAAGCAAATGGGGACCTTTAATAAAAAATTCAAAAAACATTTTATAAAACTTTTTGTATTCTACTCCTTGAAATTATGTCGCATCGCGTGGAGAAGATAAAACATCCCCTTATGAACATAATAGAAACTGCGAAGAAGCGACGCGAAATTCATCACATCGCACACATTAAGAAGCGCTCTTAAATGAAAATCTTAAGAAATCTCCGACGGCCGATGTGCGACGTCGCATATCGCAATATCGCATAAGCAGCACACAATGATTTAATGACTCATGCGATCCACGATGCTGCGATCTGGCGATATCTGCGATCTGCGATAAATGCGATCTGCAATATCTGTGATCTGCGATAAATGCGATCTGCAATATCTGCGATCTGTGATAATCCGATCTGAAAAAGCTTGCGATGACACATCTAGGTAATGCGATGACGCGATGCTGCTATCGCCCATTGCAAATTTCCTCGGCTCAACATTCAAGAAAAGCTGTCCGTAAACCAAAAATTAGGCGCGCGCCTTAAAAGAAATTAATGAACATATGCCAAAGTGTTAATGAAGGATGGTTTTGTGTTTTTCGAAGAGTCAGTTCACGATGGGTGTCATGATTTTATACATTCATAGAGGTTAGAGCTTTCGTATCAGTATTTATTATCATTACTCTTTTCCTTTGCGTGAACTGCAAGAATGAAAAACAAGAAACAATACGAAGCAATGAGCAGGAAATAGCTAAGGAAAAGGGGAAAGCGTAAATGCTCGGAGAATAGAGAAGAGATGCCTTCATGAACAGATGCCGCATGCAACAGAACCATAGATTCCAGAGTATCACTCAACAGATGCTGAGGTCGATAGGTGATTCAACATTCAGGGTCAGAAAGCTCACAAAAGCAGCATGTTTACGAAAAATCCTGAAACTTCTACCCGGTAAAGGAAAAAGGCGCTAAAGAAGGAAAACGCACCAGAAAAGCCCGGATCAAAGAACAGTAGCGCTAATCGCGCATCGCTAAGAAAATTGTTCAGAAAGCAAAGTCTCTAACTTGCTTAGTCATTCGCAAGTCCGGAAACTGAAATAGCAAAAGCAGAAGCAGTTTGAGGGAAATTTGGGTTGTTACCAAATATATACGCAGTAAATTCGCCCAACCAGAAGATAATTCTCAAAAATATCTTCTAGTGTACTAAAAATTGGTGCCAGCACTTGCCATTTCTGTTTGCGTAACTCAAACAAAAGCAGAAGGCAACCAGCCGACTCTTCCCAGGCGAATGTTGAATGCTCACAACATTTAATGAGCGAATGCAGAAATAGTTAGGAATTAGATTCAGTTTTTAGAAATAGTTTTGCTTTAGAAGAAGGGCGGTCATTTGAACCGTATCCTAAATTTATGTAATTAAGTTAATTAGTTAGCAGTATTTAAACCCTTCTCATGCATTTGGAGAAGGGTCCCGAAATTTGTCAAAAAACTTGTCCTCAGAACATGCACTTTTGCACCCTCGGAGGGGGTTTTTGATGAATGGATGGATCAAGGTTTATTAATGTTTGCATTTGATATCTGCTACTGATGTTGCACTTCTGTACTCTTAGTAGATGTTGGAGCAAGGAGAGATAAATCATTGTTGCTTGAAGCTTATGAGTAGGATCAGTCATAAATGGTACTTTTATCTCTTGGCCATTTCTGCTTATATTCTTAAAGTGATATACAGTTTTAGTTGTTTATATGTTATTGTATGAATGTGTGAGTTACCATTTGGCACTTTTGTACGGTGGAGCCATTTATTTATGTCTGATATATGAATAACTTATTATGCGATATGCTGTTCACAATTGTTTTGCCTAACTTTTTATGCAAAGTAGTTCATCTTAATTGATTTCTATTCTTATGATAGCTGAATGATCTTTATTACCAGTTATAGTCTGAAATCTTTTTAGATCGCATAATAGAAGAAATACACCCCGGGTTAGCATAGATTAGATGTGTTGTTTTTTTATTAGATTACAATAGCATAGATTTAGTTTAAAAGTTTGAATTAGATTAGCTTTAAGTATTCCTAGATCAGCAACATCCAACTCTGCACACACACACACCCTTAGATTGGGAAACTGGTCCCATTATCCCCAGTCGGACCCGCTATACCAAACGGATAAGGAGCTGCCAACCAAGGTCCGGACCGGGTGGGTATCCCCCTTGTTGTCGACCCGATTTTCGGGGCTTCAACAATACAGAAAGTAGTCTCGATTATAATTGGGTGGATGCAGTAAGGGTGCATTAGTTAGTGAATGCTTTAATGCATAAAAATATTTATTAGCAAGCTCATACCAGAAAAATGGAATACCCTTTTTCAACAGTCGAGTAAAACCCTGTGTTAGTTCAGCATAATTGTGGATGAATTTATGCAAAAAGTTTTCCTTCCCTTGCAAACTTTGGAGTTGAGTAAGGCTAGAAGGATCAGGCAGATTCAAAATTGCCTCTACCTTGAGGGGATCAACATGAATGCCTTCCCTTCAAACAATGAAACCTAGAAGTTGACCAAATTTCACAAAAAAAACACATTTGTGTGGATTCAAGTGAATATTGTAGTGCCTACACCTAATGAAAATCGCTTTTAAGTGCAATGGGTGATCCTGTCGTTTCATGGAATGAGTTGGTAGGTCATCTAAATAAGGCTGAACAATATAATTGATATCATGGAATTCATAAGACATTGCTCGTTGAAAAGTCATGCCAACATTTTTTAGGCCAAATGGGAGTTTGCGATAAGAAAAATTTCCCCATGGGCATATAAATGTGGTTTTATACTGATCAACAGGGAGTATGTTTATCTAATTGTAGCTAGAAAATTCATCCATGAAGGAAAAAATTTCATTTCTCTCACAATCATAAAAAATTTGGTTCATATACAGAGTTGGATAATTTTCCTTGGGACAAGCTTTGTTGATATCTCGGTAATCAACACACACTCGAATAGTTCCTTTCTTTTTATTAATGAGTACAATATTGGATACCCAATTGGTTAAAGGAATAGGGTAAATGAATCTTGCTTTTAGCAGTTTCTCAACCTCAGTTTTGATAGAAGTGGATTTTCACATATGTATTGAACGTAATCGTTGTCTAACTGGCTTAGCATCTAGATAAGTTTTTATTTCATGTACAACAATGATAGGGTCAATTCCTAGCATCTCTTCGTAGGACCAGGAAAAAATGTCACGAAATTCCTGAAATAGGGCTTTGTACATTGAAATCTATTCTAACGAACAAGAGGCTTCTATATGAATATTTTCAATTATTCCAGGCTTAACTGATATATTAATAGGTACTGTTGCCGATATGTTCCCTAAACTCTGTTCAAAACTGGAAGAAAGGGTAGATATTGGATCTTGAGGATCGCTAAGGGTCTGAGATGAAAATAGTGATGAAAAATTATTATCGATTTTGTCAAAGGATGGTAAGAAAGTTGAACGATGATGATTATCGTTCCATGGAATTTCATCCAAGGTCATAACTTCCATAATCCCTTCATCAATTAAAAAATCTGTGTTAAAAGGATTAGGCATAAAGATTGTTTCTGAGTGGGACAAATGAGAATATTCATCAATGATCATATTAATTCAATCATCATCAAATGTTGATGGGTTGGAAAAAGACTGAATCACCTCATAGGCGAATTCAAAAGGACTACGAGGCATCTCATCGCCATATAAGATCATTTCTAATTCTGACGATACTTTCCATGGATCTCCCATTTCGAAATTACTTTATGTAATCATGTTGATCTATGCTTCATTATGAAGAAGAATGGGTGGAGGGAACATGAAAGTTCCCATCAAAGATGAGTCTTTGAGCAGGACAACATCAATTTCTTCATATGGAGTGGTGGGTTTTCCAACAAACGAGATACTGCCGATGGAATTAGAGTCAGAGGTATAGTAGGAAAACTGATCCACTTTCACAATTCTTCCTTTGTGATGAAGCATAATCATCCTAAAATACGACGAGACTACTACTGACATTGCATAATTCTAGCTCCAACCAAACAAAAGATTATAGTCAAGTTAAGCATCAACAACCTCAACATCTATTGCAACTATTTTTCCTTCTAACTCTATTGGAAAATCATTTGAAAGTCCATATGGATGAAAACCTCTTCCATCGAAGGCTTTCAAAGTTGTGGTATATTTATTGTTTGTTGGAGAACCCAAGGCTTTCCAACAGGCAATGGACATAATACATGTTGATGCTCCTTCGTCAATTAATGTTCAAAAAATTCATCGAGTTTTGACATGAACTGGTATCTGAAAAGCCAGTTGATGTGGGAGACGCGGGACATGATTCTCAAAATCAAAAATAATAAAATGGGAGTCTTGAGGATCTACAACTCCTATGGCTAATAATAATAATTTCCTTTGTGTTGGACAAGTTTGCAGCACATCAATGGCATACATGGCCGAAGGTGACATAGCCATATCTTTGATGATGTTATAGTTTTGGGTAGCCCTCACATGAGGATTAAAGGTTGACTTACGAAGCATACCCTAGGGGGAAAACAAATTATCATATCAGTATTTGGTTTTTCAATATGTAATGGTTCAAAAGGAGGAGTAGACATGGAAGTTTGACCAGGTGAACTGTAGTCATCTCCATTTTCAACAATACTCTTTGACATGTAATCTTTGGGTCTCATTGCTACCATAACTCTGGAAGACATCATCATGATATTTGTCGATGGGGATGAGGAGGATTGGTCATGAGATACCATTTTATTGTCTTGAGGAGGAAAAAGATCCTTCAAAACAACGGGTGTGGGTGAATTTTTGATAAATTTTGAAACTTCAACTCGATGAGGTCACTCCTTAGTGTAATGATTTTCCTCAGAAATCAAGCAAGGATAGAGAGGTTTCCTATTTTTGTCAGATGGTTCGTTCTTGGTTGATTTCTCCTTAGAGTGGTTGTCTTGTTTAGTTTTCCTTTTCCCTTTTTCTTATTTTAGGATGACTTACCCTTGCTAGTAGATGAATGTACGACGTTGATTTCATAAGTAATTCCGAGAGAAGGATCTTCGTTAGGTGAATCATATAGAGCCTAAACTTGAACATTCTTAGAATTTTTCTTTTTGTTCATAGATTTTTGGATCACATAACTAATCATGCCATCTACAGCATGTGATCCTGGAGGAGGTGGATTATTTGGAGTAGATAAGGGTAAATATGGGATCCTTTCATACAAAGTACCAAACAGAGTATAAACAAGATCAAGATATTGAGCAAGGGCAATTACCCCTGCTCTTTATTTACAACACGCCCTTTGGCAACATCTTCAGTTATTACTGGTAAAAGTGACTTTATGAACCATTCTTCCAAAATCTGGTATGGAATGTAAAATTTAACTAGGCGACATCTTCGTCTCCATTCGTGAATGTGATATGAGACATGGGTTGACATTGACTACTTTAAATAATTCAAAAGTTTAGTTCCATTGTCATACCAAACGAGTAATTGAAAATGGGTCAAAAAGGTTGTAGCAAGGGCATTAAACATGTTGAAGGAGGTGCGCAATAATTCTACATACCATTTGGCTGCCAAACGAATTAATGTTCGTTGAAAATGTTGTAATCCAATAGAATCATCATTTAATGAGTTGGACACGCACCAAAGATGGTAGGTCATGACATGGTTGGATGGATCTTCACCCGACTTAACTTCGAACTTAGGAATATCATTGGGAAACTTAGTAGGAATAGTCAACAAATAGGGTAAATAAAAAAGTGGATCATTAGTTAACCGAGAGAGGTCAGGAATATCCAAAGTTGCAATGAAGGCAACTGGTGATTAGGGTCCTGCGATGGATATTAATAACCTTGAGGGGCTAGTCCTGTACCAAGAGGCGTATATCTAGGATATCTTGGGATAGCCTAAGCAGTTCGAATCTGCATACCTCCTAGGTATCCAAGATGAGCCATATCATACTGTGGTTGAATAGGTTGTTGAAACGTATGACCTAGGTATGGTTGATTCTGGAAGGGGCGATTCTGACACATTTGACCTTGAAGAAACTATCCTTGTAAGGGTTGACTTTGCAAGGGTTTACCTTGGAGAAATTGAGTTTGAAAAGGTGTACCTTGAACAAACTGACTCTGCGGTAAACCTTGAAAATTTACTTGCATATATGCGATGCTAGAATGAACAACAAGTATTTGAGGCACTGACGGAATCATAGGAATGGATTGAACACGGTATGCTTGAGTGTTATAGACATTTTTGGGCACTGCAACCCCAAGCATAAAATGTCCATAAACCAAGAGCTCCTAAGTCCCTAAAAGTGTTGTTCTAACCCCTAAAGGAACAAGGTCAACTGATTACAGCTTCTCCCAGAAGTTCTCCATGAAAAACTGCTCAGAACTAGTCAAAACAGGATCATTTCAGCTGCTCCATAGGCAAAGTGCGTTGCATCTCACCTAAGTACACTCTGTGGGTGCATTGCTGTTACAGGGAAAAGTGTCTATTTAGAACTGCTCTATCCCACTAAGGTCTGACAGCTGCCTTAGAAACAAACAGAGAAAAACTACTTTTGTATTTCCTTTATGAATTATAGACAGAGAGGAATAGAAAGAACCAACCTGTGTCTTGCGCTAATCCTTTGATCCAATTCCTCTCTTCTTTGATAGTCTCCAGCTACCTGCTCCCTTGCTTGCCTAGCTTCAAAAAGTACCTGTAAGATCACAGAAGAAGAGCACTATACAAAGACAAGGATCTATATTCATAAACAACTTAGGATCACATTTAAGTTAACCACACAAAATGTAACAAGCATCAATGATACAAAAGCAAGGAGGAAAACTCAAATAGTTTTTATTGATAAGCAAGAAAAGATCTAGGAGGAGTTACAACCAGTGGTTCTGACCCAGCATCAACCTCCCAGCAAAGAAGCCCCTCTTCACCTCAAACAAAGCATAAATCACCCAACAATCTGATGTATGTCTCTAGAAACCAACAACAATTCCTTACAATATGCAAAATTCCAGCCTCTGGATCTCTGGGATGAGGGATCCATATATAGATATGTGTAAGGAGGATGAGTCAGCTTGTGATTTGATTAGTGTCTTCTCTCTATCAGTTCTTGCTTCCACTTGGAGACTGAGGGCCTCTTACTCATCTTTGGTCGAATTCAGTGAGGCAAGTGTCACAGGAGAAGATTCTGGAAGCTTCCATTGCCTCTCCACCTCGCGGAATGACACTGCCATTTGTCATTTCTCGCCCATCGCACCCTACAGAAGGGAGTTTTGAAATTCAACGCACCCTCACAGTGTATTTAGGTGCAATGCAACACACTTAGCCAGTGGAGCAGCTGAAATGATCCTGTTTTGACCAATTCTGAGCAGTTTCTGGTGGAGAACTTCTGGGAGAAGCTGTAATCTGTTGACCTTGTTCCTTTAGGGGTTAGAAAAACACTTTTAGGGACTTAGGAGCCCTTGGTTTATGGACATTTCATGCTTGGAGTCGTAAGGCACAAAAATGTCTATAACAGTTGCCCCCTAAAGTATGAGGCCGTTAACCTTTTGGTGTCGGGTGAAATGCTTTATTATGAGGATCCAAAGTTCTTTCAATGCTGGGAGGTGACCTGTAGTAAGATACAATACAATAAATTATCTTCATACTGTTTTCATGATCTAGCTCAGGCGGGCATTCCCATGCTCAGCTTTATAAATTCATTTTCATGTACATAAGACAGACAATCGTCTGAGTGTAGACTGATGATTCTGATAGAGCCATCATCCTTTTGGTAGGATGATTATCTGTGCTGCAATGATGTACATTTGATGTCTTTATTTCCCTGAATATATATCACAGCCTAGATGGATGAAACTAGATCTGGGGTCTTCAATCTCATCCGATCTTCACTTGAAGTACAAGTCGATCCATGTGAGAAATGTTTTGAAGTCGAACATGGAAAGACATCGCTTGATTACCAGTCAATGATGTAAACTGTTAACAAGCACGAGAGGAATCATCGATAATGATAATGATCCTCAAGGTACTGCAGTACAATTCACATGGTGTGAATAAAGGACTTGGCGTCGAACACCACGCAAAATCTTTCGGTCGAAGGCCATTGATGTAAACCTGTCACTGGAAGTGAGAAACTTGCCATTGAGGCATGCAAGCTTCAAAGTACTGAATGGGGTGTCCCTAGATCAACTTCTTGGATAATGAGCTGATGTCGACAAGAAGTGATCCGTCACAGGAGGGCCTTAATGAATCCCACATCAATGACATGGAACAGAGAAAATGATTTTGATGGAGGTGAAAACGATCTGGTGATATAAGGTTCAGGGTGGCGGTCATGAAAGAATGGAATATAATGTATGGTAGTGGGTGAGACACAGGTGACTTCTCTGGATGACTTCTCTTGAACATATCAGCGACACTGATGTGATGGATTGGTATCATTAACCCCAAATGTGGATGGTATGGCGTGACCATGGTGATGTGACCCGTGAATGAAACAACCCAACCCGACTCGGACACGGAGTGGAAGTGTCATGTTCAAGACCGACTTGCTACCAACAAAGTTTCTTTGAGTTTTCTTCCCAATTTTTCCCCAGTCATTGCTGACCAGTACCTCTTTATTTTTGTCAAGCTTGAGGAGGATAACATATGCTTGTTCTATAATTTTCCCTTCGGGCAAACGCATCGCTATGTTTTAATGACCCTAGCGATAGTGAAACTCGTTCTCGTCTAAAGACAAGTTTGTCGCTATTAATCTTTTTAACGAGTTTAACGACAAAGATAACTCGGTCCTTTTCAATTTTAGAGAGTCTGAAAAGGAACGTAAAGGTAACTCCAGAATTCCTTTTTCGTCATCTAATCCCTTAAGTCCAAAAAAGTATAAAACAATACAGAAGGGATGAATTTTCGATAGCTTTAACGAGCCGAACAAAACAAGCGCTCGATCTTTTTGTGTAATAATCCCTCAGGTCCAAAAAGATTAAAATCTAGAGGAGGGATAGCACTTCCTGTCCCTTTAACGAGCTGGAGAGGCCAATGGCTCAGCAATCTTTTCATATTTTACGAGTCAGTTGAAAAGAGCTTAAAGGAGACTCGTCTTTTGAGGAACGAGTGATAAAACGGGTAGTAGCTGATTCGAGGTAAGGTTTGGAATTTTCCAATCACGGCAGTGTCACAAAGATGGCTAGTGAGATCACTCTTCGCAGCTGTTCCTCAAAATGGGTAAACAATCAAATGGAGGTGAATGATCAGCCAATGAAAAGTGGAGGTGACGGTCCAAACACGACCAAGGCTTTAACGCTGAAGTACTACATTCACGATGATTATTTACCGAGGGGATAGTTCATTTTTTAATGAGCTTAAACGTGGGTGGAAACATTTGCTCATGTCTTATGTTTACTTTTTAACGAGCTTGAACTATGTGCTAAAACTGCTCGATGCGGGTTTATTTTTTAACGAGCTTGAACCTTGCGGTAACACTGCTCGATTAATCCAGTCTTGTGATAAGAATGTCTCATATAAAAACGGCAACTTTTAAAGTTTTGCCCCACATCCTTTCTTTATGCAAGTTAGGAAACGACCAATCCTACGAGTTTAAAGGGTTAAAGGTCCTAAAAATTTAAAAAATAAATAGTCGCTCTTCGCTTGCACTCCAAAAAGTTTGCATGCCCCCAGGTATAAAATAGAGTTTCAAGGTTACCCCTACTTCTTTCCGATAAAACATTTGTTCTAGCGAGAGAGGCCTACCTCTTACAGGTTACCAAAGATAGTTCTATTTACGGCGTAAACAAAACACTTCTCTGGCGATGTCTACCGAAATAAACAAAGGTGAGCGACGATGCCCGCCAACTCACATAACTTTGACAAGAGAATCTTGTTCTAGAATAACCCCCTCTTCCAATCACGGATGGGGGTACAGACTAGTCATATTCTCCCGCGGAAACCTACCCTATACCCGAAGTTTTCCTGCCGAAGCAGACCAGGGTGCATGACCCCTAGGTTTCAGTCATGTCCCTCCGAATCACTTGCGCTCATCGGGAGGACGGACTGGAGATTGAGACATTTCTTGCGTGAAAAGACCATTCAGGGATGGTATATGACTATTTTCTATGCGTGATCTGGGAAATGAAAGCTGGTCCACGAGCTTGACCACTCTTCCTTCGTGCGGAAAACACATCACTCTAAAGAGTGATGAGACAATGGCTCTCATGCAATAAATATAGTCTCATCCAAGGAGTAGATTGTAATCCAGGGGTCCTTGAACTACCATTACATTCATATGAACAGTTTTCCCTCTCAATTTTATGGGCACATCGGGAAGGATCCCTAATGGTCGACTGGTTCCTTTATCAACGCCTGTCAGATTTCTCATTTCAGGCAAAAGCGGTGGCGGACCAAGTGCTTTCCAAGCAGTTGAGGAAAGGATACTCACAGAAGCCCCCTCATCTATGATGGTACCAGCCATAACCATTCTATATATTTGAACAATAATTCGGAATGGTACACTAGCTGGTAAATGGGGTTTGCCTAGTTGATTCCAGTTGAAGGAGACAACTAGGTTGCTTGGAGGTGGGACCGAATAGACAGCCGGGTACGACTCTGACGAACTTCCTTCCTACGGTAAAGGAACGGGTAAATTTCCCCCATGTTTGTTGGAGTCTGTGCTTATGAAAAGAATTTGGATTGTGTCATCCTTGTTCTCTTCAGTGATTGTATCATCTGAAGATGGAACCTCTGAAGGCAAGACCGGGTCAACTGCCACCTCGACCTTTTGACTTTCGTTTGGTATGGATTCAGATGGTTCATCTTCAATGACAGATGCTTCGGCTAACCACCTGAGCGGGTTAGCCGGATTTTCGACTAGTGACGGAATCGGCAAGAGTTTTTTATATCCAGGAGGAAGTCGTAACGGTGAAACCGAACGATCATCCAAAACTCTTTTAGCTTCGTCTAATAAGGGACAACGGTGAATGGCATGATCGCCTTCACACAGTTTACAAGGAAATCTATATTTTCCTTTTTGTCCTGGGGCTTCACTTTCACTAGTTGACGGTGTGTTTTCAACATGATCATTAGAGGTTGACGACACCGGGTTGTGCAAACGAGGAGACCAGTCCCTTAAGATCCGAGGGATGCAGGGACAATCTCTGTGAAAATGGTCTCCTTTGCAAATGACACATGGAAATTTAGGCCTGGTCGGTGCAGTGTGTGGATTTTCGTTAGACGACACTCGTTTGCCCCCATTCGCTTTTGGCTCCTTCTTATTCTTCTCTTTATTCTTCTTTTCCTTCTTCTCCTTAGGAACTTGAATTTTGGCTTTACCAGCCCCATCAAGCGAAGAGGAAGGAGGAGAGGAAGAATTAGAGGAAGTAGAAGGTTGGTGGGTAACTCTGGACTCGTCTAATTGATGATTTGATTGTTCAGGAATAGTGGTGTTCTAAACGACAGAGGTTGAGAAGAGCCATATAGGCAAACCAATCGTCAGTCCTGGAAGCGACAATGTGGCCATATGGGGTGCACCAACATCTCCCCAAGAGGAGAAGGGACTAGGATTTCCTCCAAGGGGAATTCCTTGGTTGTCGGACTCCATTTTCTCAACCAAGATCAACGTAGGAAAGGGGTAATGAATATTTTATCTAAAATAAATTTTTAGACGCTTTGACACAACTTGTTTTTTTAGTTTTTAAGAGTCAAGAAAAAACAAAAGATGACTCTAGTCGCCTTCGATTTTTAATGAGCCTGAAGTGACAAGTGCTCAGATGGACCTTTTCCGTTAAGGAGTCTGAAAAGGAACGAAAGGGACTACTCTAGAGATCTAGGTAGAGGGAGTACCAAACCAATCGCAAAACTGCAGAATACTTTTTACGGTACGGCAGTCAATCTTCCCGAATGCTGTGTTCAGTGCATTGCGATCGATAGGGCGGCAGACATGGCTTCCTAAGGATAAAGAATTTAAGCCTATACGGGTCTCCCAAAATATACTCGACGGTACGTGGGAGCACAAGTCCGTACTGGCACTTATCGTCTCAAAGTGGAGGAATCACCCAACCATCAGTGAGGACAACAGTTACCAGGCTTTACGACGCCGGAATACGTCTTTAGCCTAGACCTATAAATGTTGTGCGTTAAGTTCCAAAGCGTTGTTAGATTCATTGAATTTATTTTAAGTTGATCTTGTTTATGAAGTTTGCCTTTCGGGTTCACCACGAGATGTAGATGTAATTCCTAAAATGCAATCAAAATATGATAAACAAACTTGTATCTCTTTTGTGCAATGAAAATCCTAGCTACTAGGGGAAAAGAAAGACACAATCTTTTCACAAAGAGCAAAGAGCACACCATAAATGCACTTTCCTAAATCAAGCCAAACAGACTGTCTATATGCAAATGCACATGCATGTATTTGTTTTTCGACTTTCTTAGTATTGATGCTAAAAGGAAAGTTGATGTACAAATCTGAATTTCTTTTCAAGCGACAAATATAAACAAGCTCTTTTTCGAAATAAAAAAAACAGAGATGATTATGACACCTTACAATTTTGAAATGAACACTTGTTCTTGACACTATCACAAATTCAGACCAAAAGCAATAGTAACAGTATAATCAACCATCAACAGCAACTAAACTTTCTCCTATGATCGAAATCGACACTTACGATAGATTCAAATCAAAGGACGACAGTACGACTATTCTACTTTTGCAATGGAAAACTGTAAACAACTCAACAAACACATAAAAACATCTACAGTTCTTTTGTACAAAGGAGGCGGAATAATAGCAAGGAAAAGAGGCTTCAAACAGACATATACTGATCACAGGTAGCAAAATTTAGGGATAGAACTGGAAAGAATGAAGCACAGGGACCACAGCTGCACAGAGCTAGTCTGATCAGCGCACCTGTAACACAGAGAATCTGAAATGCAGCGCAGGTTGCCCCTTCGGGAAGTGCGCTGAAATTCAGGATCTCTGAACAGTACCTGCGCTGGGCCAGAAACGAGACTCTGTCCGAGTTCTGGGTCACAGTTTGCAGTTCAGTCCTTGGTTTTTGGCCGAGTAAAGAGCAATCAGTAATGCAACAATCAGGGGGAGATCTAAGGAGGATCTAAGAGCTATCACAAGGGCAATCCGATAATCTGTGAATCAGCTGTTTAAATCATAAACAGATCCAGTGAATGGATTGAAGTAGCAGTTATCTACTTTGCATTTGTTATGGCAAATGCAGTTCGAGAGCTACTTATAAGTTTATGAAACAAACAACAAAGAATGATACACAAACAAACTAATTAGACACTCCCTAGCGGAGTCCCCATTTTGTTACAGGAAAAAGTGTCTATTTAGAACTGCTCTATCCCACTAAGGTGTGACAACTGCCTTAGAAACAAACAGAGAAAAACTACTTTTGTATTTCCTTTATGAATTATAGACAGAGAGGAATAGAAAGAACCAACCTGTGTCTTGCGCTAATCCTTTGATCCAATTCCTCTCTTCTTTGATACTCTCCAGCTACCTGCTCCCTTGCTTGCCCAGCTTCACAAAGTACCTGTAAGATCACAGAAGAAGAGCACTATACAAAGACAAGGATCTATATTCCTAAACAACTTGGGATCAGATTTAAGTTAACCACACAACATGTAACAAGCATCAATGATACAAAAGCATGGAGGAAAACTCAAATAGTTTTTATTGATAAGCAAGAAAATATCCAGGAGGATTTACAACCAGTGGTTCCGACCCAGCATCAACCTCCTAGCAAAGAAGCCCCTCTTCACCTCAAACAAAGCATAAATCACCCAACAATCTGATGTATGTCTCTAGAAACCAACAACAATTCCTTACAATATGCAAAATTCCAGCCTCTGGATCTCTGGGATGAGGGATCCATATATAGATATGTGTAAGGAGGATGAGTCAGCTTGTGATTTGATTAGTGTCTTCTCTCTGTCAGTTCTTGCTTCCACTTGGAGACTGAGGGCCTCTTACTCATCTTTGGTCGAATTCAGTGAGGTAAGTGTCACAGGAGAAGATTCTGGAAGCTTCCATTGCCTCTCCACCTCGCGGAATGACACTGCCATTTGTCATTTCTTGCCCATCGCACCCTACAGAAGGGAGTTTTGAAATTCAACGCACCCTCACAGTGTATTTAGGTGCAATGCAACGCACTTAGCCAGTGGAGCAGCTGAAATGATCCTGTTTTGACCAATTCTGAGCAGTTTCTGGTGGAGAAATTCTGGGAGAAGCTGTAATCTGTTGACCTTGTTCCTTTAGGGGTTAGAACAACACTTTTAGGGACTTAGGAGCCCTTGGTTTATGGACATTTCATGCTTGGAGTCGTAAGGCACAAAAATGTCTATAACAGTTGCATTTCAAAAAGCCCTTCTATGGGGTGCGATGGGCGAGAAGTGACAAATGGCAGTGTCAATCCGCGAGGTGGAGAGGCATGGAATCTTCCAGAAACTGCTCCTATGACACTTGCCTCTCTGAATTCGACCAAGGATGAGTAACAGATCATCAATCTCCAAGTGGAAGCAAGAACTATCAGAGGGAAGACACTAATCAAATCACAAGCTGACTCATCTCTCTTACAGATATCTATATATGGATCCCTCATCCTAGAGATCCAGAGGCGGGAATTTTGCATCTTGTAAGGAATTGTTGTTGGTTTCTTGAGACAACATCATAGTGTTGGGTGATCTAAGCTTTGTATGAGGTGAAGAAGGGCTTACTTGCTGAGAGGATGATGCTGGGTCAGAATAACTGGTTGTAACTCCCTTGGCTCTTTCTTGATTATCAATAAAAGCTATTCAAGTTTTCCTCCATACTCTTGTGTCATTTATGTTTTATGCATTTGTATGGTCAATTTACATCTGATCCTAGATTTTTTATGATTATAGATCCATGTTCTTGTATAGTGTTATGCTACTTTGATCCTACAGGTACTCTGTGAAGCTGGGCGTACAAGGAAGCAAGTAGCGAATGACTATCAGGAGAGAGGGGAATCAAACTAGGAGATAAGCGCAAGACAGAGGTTGGTCTCCTTTGTTCTTCTCTCACCTATATTTCATAAAGGAAAAATGAAAGTAGCTTTACTTTGTTTGTTTCTAAGGTAGCTACCACACCTTAGTGGGATAAGCAGTTCTGTGTAGACACTTTTCCCTGTAACAAAATGGCAACTCCGTTGGGGAGCGACTAGGTTGTTTGTTTATCTTCTTTGTTGTTTATTTTATAAACTTACAGACGGAGCCTAAAGTCGAGCCAGGTAGCTTTCAAACTGCATTTGCTATGCAAATGCAAAGTAGATAAATGTCGCTTCAGTCAATCTCCGGGATTTGTTTATGAATTAAACAACTGATTTACAAACTCTCTAATTGCCCTTGTGGTAGCTCTTGGAACCTCCTTAGATCTACCCCTGATTGTTGATTTACTGATTACCATTTGCTCGGCCAAAACCCCTGAACTGAACTGCAAACTGTGACCCGGAACCCAAGCAAAGTCTCGTCTCTGGCCCAGCGCAGGCTCTGTTCTGTGAATCTAAAATTCAGCGCACTTCCCAAGTGTAGTAGGTGCGCTGCATTTCAAGTTCCCTGTGTTACAGGTGCATTGATCAGACTAGGAATTGTTCCTCAGTTTTGGTTTCTGTGTTCATTCTTTTCAGTTCTATTCATGAGTTTTCCTGTTTGTAATCAGTATATCTCTGTTTGAAACCCCTTTCCTTGCTGATATTCCACCTCCATTGTGCAAAAGAACTGTAAATGTTTCTGTGTATTTGTTGAGTCATTTTCAGTTCTCCTTTACAAAAAGTAACGTAATTGTACTGTCGTTCCTTGATTTGAAAGTGTCGCAAGTGTCGTTTTCAGTCATAGGAGAGAGTTTGGTTGCTCTTGATAGTCGATTACCCTGTTGCTATTGTATTTGGTCTGAATTTGTAGCTTTTCTAGTGTCGAAAGCAAGTATTCATTTCCGAATCGTAAAGTGTTGTGATTGTCTCCATTTTTTATTTTGAAAAGAAACTTGTTAGTAATTGTCGCTTGAAAAGTAATTCAGGTTTGTGCATTAGCTTTCCTTTTTACCATTCACATACTAAGAAATTTGAAAAAAATACATGCATGTGCATTTGCATTTAGACTGTTTGATTGGTTTGATTTAGGACAATGCATTTAGTGTGTGCTCTTTTCTCTTTGTGAAAGAATACTGTCTCTCTTTCCTTAGTAGCTAGGATTTTCATTACACAAAGAAGATAAAAGACTGTTTATCATCTTAGATTGCATTTTAGGAATTGTACATCTACATCTCGCGGTGAACCTGAAAGGAAAATTTCTTAATCAAGATCAACTATAAAGTAAATTTAATGAATCTAACAACGCTTTGGAACCTAACGCACAACATCTAGAAGTCTAGGCTAGAGACGTATTCCGGCGTGGTAAAGCCTAGTAACTGTTGTTCTCACTGATGGTTGGGTGATTCCTCCACTTTGAGACGATAAGTTCCAGTACGGACTTGTGCTCCCACGTACCATCGAGTATATTTTGGGAGACCACAATAGGCTTAATCCTTTATCCATAGGAAGCCGTGTCTGCCACCCTATCAATTGCAATGCACTGAACACAGCATTCGGGAAGATTGACTGCCGTACCGTAAAAAGTATTCTGCAGTTTTGCGATTGGTTTGGTAATCCCTCTACCTAGATTTCCAGAGCAGTCCCTTTCGTTCCTTTTCAGACTCCTTAATGGAAAAGGTCCATATGAGCACTTGTCACTTCAGGCTCATTAAAAATCGAAGGCGACTAGTGTCATCTTTTGTTTTTTCTCGACTCTTTAAAATTGAAAAAACAAGTTGTGTCAAAGCGTCTAAAATTTATTTTAAATGGAATAATCATCACCCTTTCCTACATTGATCTTAGGTTGAGAAAATGGAATCCACCAACCAAGGAATTCCCCTTGGAGGAAATCCTAGTCCCTTCTCCTCTTGGGGAGATTTTGGTGTGCCCCATATGGCCACATTGTCGCTTCCAGGACTGACAATCGGCTTGCCCGTATGGCTCTTCTCAACCTCTGTCGTTCAGAACACCGCAATTCCTGAACAATCGAGTCAGCAACTAGACAATTCCAGAGTTACCCACCAGCCTTCTACTTCCTCCAATTCTTCCTCTCCTCCTTCCTCTTCGCTTGATGGGGCTGGTAAAGCCAAAAATCAAGTACTTGAGAAGAAGAAGGAAAAGAAGAAGAAAGAGAAGAAGAAGAAGGAGCCAAAAGAAAAAGGGGGCAACCAAGCATCGTCTAGCGAAAATCCACACACTGCACCGACCAGGCCTAAATCACCATGTGTCATTTGCAAAGGAGATCACTATCATAGAGATTGTCCCTGCATCCCTCGGATCTTAAGGGACTAGTCTCCTCGTTTGCACAACCCGGTGTCGTCAACCTCTGATGATCATGTTGAAAACACACCGTCGACTAGTGAAAGTGAAGTCCCAGGACAAAGAGGAAAATATAGATTTCCTTGTAAACTGTGCGAAGGCGATCATGCCATCCACCGTTGTCCTTTCTTAGACGAGGCTAAAAGAGTTTTGGACGATCGTCCGGTTTCATCGTTGCGACTTCCTCCTGGATATAAAAAACTCTTGTTGAGTTCGTCACTAGTTGAAAATCCGGCTGACCCGCCGAGATGGTCAGCCAAAGCGTCTATCATTGAAGACAAACCATCTGAACCCATACCAGACAAAAGTCAAAAGGTCAAGGCGACAGTTGACCCGGTCTTGCCTTCATAGGTTCCATCTTCAGATGATACAGTCACAGAAGAGAAAAAGGATGACACCGTCCAAATTCTTTTCGTAAGCACAGACTCCAATGAACATGGGGGCAATTTACCCATTCCTTTACCGCAGGAAGGAAGTTTGTCAGAGTCGTACTCGGCCGTTTATTCGGTCCCACCTCCAAGAAACCTAGTTGTTTCCTTTGACTGGAATGAACTAGGCAAACCCCGTTTACCGGCTAGTGTACCATTCCGAATTATTGCTCAAATATATAGAATGGTTATGGCTGGTACCATTGTTATAGACATTTTTGTGCCTTACAGCATAGAGCATGAAATGTCAATAATCTAAGGGATCCAAAGTCCCTAAACATGTTGTTCCTACCCCTAGAGGAACAAGGTCAGCAAACCACAGCACTTCAGATCAGTTCTCCACTGAAAAACACTCAAAAATAGGTCAATTTTGGATCAAAGCAGCTGCTCCACTAAGCATCTGCGCTGAATGTCAAAAGCTTTATGGTGTACCTGCGCTGCATAGCAAGTGCAACAAGGGCTACCTGCGCTGGGCGTACTTTGACATGTGGAGGAATCTTTTCTCAATGTGCCAGAGCCCAGGAAGCTTCCAAAATGACACTTGGATCAGAAGATTCGCCTAATGATGAGTTAAGAGCTTCTAAAACTCCAAGTGGAAGGTAGAAACTCTGAGTGGACTCAAGGACTGAAGAACAACTGGAGTTGAAGAGGACAACAAGTCACACATCAAGCTGACTTATCTTCACTCCAAAACTCTATATAAGGATCTCATCCCATGGGATCTGGAGGCCGGAATTTAGTGCAAAGAATTGCTGTTGGTTTACCGTTGTGAGTATTGGGTGATTGCTTGAGGGAGGTGAAGAAGAGATTTCTCTCCGTCGGGAAGGTGATGCTGGATTGGACCTCTCATGGTTGTATCACCGCCTGAACCTTACTTCCATATATTAATAAAGCATTTGAGGTTCTTCTATTCGCATGTGTTTCAATGGTGTATTGTCTTACTTGCGTCTTTGATTTATGCTAATCCTTGAATCGATTATGAATGCATGCCTCTTGTAGTTTCCTTTTCTTGTCTTATTTGCAGGATCTCGTGTAGCTGGGCCTGTGAAAAGACTTGGATCTGGGAGCAAGCGGCAAACGAAGGAGATTGGATCGACCATTTGCGCAAGACATCGGTAAGTGGATCTCTTCCTTCTATCTCTTGCATGTCATAAAGAAGAAACTTTAGATAGCTTTGCTTTCAGCTGTTGCTAAGGAACTGTCACCCTTAGAGTGGGTTAGGGTCATTCTGAGTTGGATACTTTCCCCCACAACAGACTGGCGACTCGCTGGGGACCGTGTCTTGTTGGTAGCTTGTGTTTCTTGCTATTCATTTCTTGAACAAAGAGAGTACCGAATCGAACTGCATTCGAGTCCTTCGAATGCAAAGTAGAGGGCAGCTACTCTAGCCCAGTGCTGAGCATGTTTATGATCTGAAGAGCTGATCCACAAGGACTCTTTTTAGCTCTTTGTGATAGTGTTCATCTTCCTTTAATCATCCTCTAGTGTATACTTGACTGATAGCCTCTGATTTGGCCAAAAACCGTTGATTTTTGAGCAAACCGTGACCCGGAATCTCAGAGAGACGAGAGTTGTCTCATCAGTGCAGCTGCAACAAAGGCTACCTGCACTGCAACGCAGGTCCCGAAGGGGCTACCTGCGCTGCATCGCAGATTGACAGTGCAACACCTGCGCTGATCCAGTTTTTCCTTGTGCAACTGGGATTCCCCACTGTCTGTTGCCCAGTTTTCAGTATTGTTTTTGCAGCCTGTTGTCAACCTGTATACCCAGCTGAAGCCACTTCTCTTTGCCTTCATTCCCCCTCAGCTGTATGAAGAAACCGTGATTGTTCTTATTGTATTTCTTGCTGTCATTCACAGTTTCCCATAGCGGAAGTGAACTAGTCTTGCTATGACCTCTTGGATCTAGACCTATGAGAAAGTGTCGTTGTGATTCTGAGAGCTAGTTTATTGCTGTTCATAGCTGCTTGAGCATTTGATTTCGTTATATGGTTCAAATTTCAGTATTTCTTGTGTTGAAACGAGTGAATCTTAAGGTGTTCTTTTGATAATTGGACAAACACTTGTTGCTTTCGCTTGAAATTGAATTCGAAATCATACAACAGCTTTCTTTTTGTAATACATCAACATTAAGGAAGAAGAAAAGAAATACTTGCATTGTGCATGTGCATTTTGACAGTTTGCATGTCGATTTAGGAAAAGTGCATCAGTGTGTGCTCTATGATCTGTTTGAAAAGATGATGTCTTTCTTTTCCTTCAGTAGTTAAGGTTTTCATAAGTTGAAAGAATTGAAAAAAAAGCTTGCTTATCATTCTTAGACTGCATTTAGGAGTTGTATCATACATCACGTGGTGATCCATAAAGGCAAACTGCTAAGCAAGATCAACCTAGAAAGAACTGAATTTATCTAACAACGCTTTGAAACATAACGAAACACAGTAGAGGTCTAGGTAGAGACGTGAACCGGCGTCGTTAAACATAGTGACTGTCGATCTCTACGAAGGTGGGTGATTCCTCCTGAGGGACGATAGCACTAATACGGACTTGTGCTCCCGCGTACCGTCGCGTATATTGGGAGACCCCTATAGGAACAAAGCCTTTATCCATAGGAAGCTGTGTCGGCCACCCTACTGATCGCGATGCAGTGAACACAGCATTCACGAAGATCGACCACTCGTACCGTAAAACGTATTCTGTGGTTTCGCGAAAGGTTTGGCACACCCTCTGCCTAGAACTCCAGAGTAGTTTCTTTTGGCCTTTTTCAAACTCTATAACTAAAAAAGTCCATCCGAGCATTTGTCACTTCGGGCTCGTTAATACATCGAAGGAGACTAGAGTCATCTTTAGCTTTTTCTCGACTCTTAAAACATGAAAAAGCAAGTTGTGTCTTAAAAAGCGTCTAAAATTAATTCAATTCGAAAAACACATTTTACCCTGTGCATTGTTGGTTGATCAAGTAATCCGAAATCGTGGAAGAAAGTCAATCGATGAACCGTCGTTCGCGGAGGAATACGAGACAAACGTCTTTGTCCCCGGAATCGAAAACAACCCGGGCAAAGCGACCTCGTTCTACTGGTTCCAAATCTCCTGTCAAAGTTAGAACAAGTGTTCCAACGACATCTGAGGTTCCAGTTACTCCAAACATTTCTGGAAACCCTGCCCCTATTGAAGAAGTTCAACAGCCCCAGAAGGACAGTAACACTGATCCTAGTCTGAAAGCAAATACTTGTGTTACTGAATCAGGTCCATCAGTGATCGGTTCAGAGAGTCTTGCTCCTCAAACAACTGTCGCTGTCGAAACAACCCCTTCTTCGGCACCAGAGATATTCTACGGACCTGACGGTCTTCCTCTTCCACCCGGTCTGATCGCAATAGAAGAGATTGTAGAAGATCCGCAAGCAACTACTCCAACACATTTTGGAGCAGGGATCACTCTACTTCCTACTGCATCAGAAGCTAGCCTATCACCCAGAGAAGTTCCTGAAGAATCACTAGGCATCTACTGGATAGACTCAAAATGTCTGAACAACCGTCAACATCGAGGACTGTGCCAAATGACACAGCGACAGCAGAACTCCCTGCAGTCATTCCGACAATGTTCGCCGGCATACCATCTGTCCCTAACTCTCAATAGCTGGAGGGGGTCCCTTCGGGGGCCATGACGACAGTATGGTCTGTTCCTGTTTGTTCTCCCGGGATAATGCCCGGTAACTCCTATGTTGGAACTCAACAGACTGATCCTTTTGGAAATCAGTTGGGGCAATCCGGTCCTCGAGGTGTAATAAATCCTCTCGGTTCCGGACCACCACCGTATGGGGGGCAATATGCCTTCTCATTACCCCCTCCGGGAGGTTACCCATACGGGAGTTCACAACCATACCCAAGTTATACTGGAATAAATACGAGTGGTTGGATACCTATGCTACCCCAGCAACCAAGAGTTGTGTATTCTATGCAACAACAGATGCCTGTGACGAACATCCCGACGACACCAGCTATTGTGACTGTGTCGCAAGTTCAAACAATACCTGTTGCATGTCAACCTCAGTTTTCTCAGGTTGTAATGCAACAACCCTTTGACCCTGCAACTCAACCACAATCGCCAACTGGCGGGGCAACACAAGAACAAGCGGGTACCCTTACCCCTAATCTTGGCCCAGTGGTAAGCATAGCACAACAACCAATGGCGTCACAACCATGGTTGGTGTAGTATCAACAACCGCAGTTCCAGCAAGTGTACCAAGGTACCGAGCAGCAGATTTTTGCAAACAATGGACAACCATACTTACAGTACGGTCAAAACCAACCACTATATAGTGGAGTAGTCCATCAACTGTATCAATCATATCAGCATCAATTACATTATGTTGGTATGCAAAGGCCAACTGCTCAGGCAATTCCGTCGTACCCTGGGTACGCTTCACCTAACTTGAGTCAGCAGCTGCCATTCGTGGCAACTCTGGAGTTACCCGATCTACATCGGTTGACAAACGATCCTATCACCTACGCCCCTTGGTGGCCCATGATTCCTCACAAACTTCCATCGGACATTCCTAAATTCAATGGAAATCCAGGTGAAGACCCGTCGAATCACGTCATGACCTTTCATCTGTGGTGTTCATCGAACACCCTGAACGATGATTCAATAAGACTTCGCCTCTTCCAGAGGACATTGACAGGTCCGGCGGCTAAATGGTATATAGAATTGCCGAGAGCCTCTTTCGACAATTTCAGCTCCTTAGCCACGACTTTCTTAACCCATTTTCAATTACCAATCAGGTATGAAACAGGAACCGAAATACTGACCAACTTCAAACAAACGACAGCTACTCACATATCTGATCATATACATGAGTGGCGTCGTCGTCGTAGGATGGTGAAAACTTACGTTCCCGATCAGCTGTTAGCTGAATGGTTTATAAAGTCGTTACTTCCGGCTATAACGGAAGATGTGGCCAAGGGAGGAGTCGTAACAGAGGAGCAGGTCATTGCTCGTGCTCAATATCTCGACTTAGTATATACTCAATCTGGCACGCTCTACAACAAAATACCTGACACCCCCAGACCTAAATTTTCAATTCCTCCCCCTCCTAAATCGAATACTAACTCTCACGCCAGTAATGGCGTGACTGGCAAACGCAAAATCTCTAGTCAAAATGCAAATGAGGAACTTCTTGCCTCAGAAGTAAATGCCATGTCGACCGACAAGAGCAAACAACTGAAGCAACCAGGGGGCAAGAAGAAAAAGAAAAGGAAAGGGAAACCCCCGACAGGGTGTCATATATGCGATGAGGATCATTGGACGAAAGATTGTCCACATATAGCTGAAGTTAAGAAACTCTTCAAGAGTTCAAAAACCCCAGCAGTATTGACTGATCCGTTTCCTAATCCAAGAGAAAATCTGGTTGCTAATCAAAATGCTTCCCGATCCCAAGTGCTTATGTTGTCCACCTCGAAACAGCAAAATAATGCTTTGACGAGGAATAAAGATCACAGGAATCCAAAGCAGTTGAACAACAAGGCATATAAACAATCTAGTAGTTCAACAACAACTTTGACCAAAGTCGTGCCACCCATCATTCCTGAACCAATGATAAAGTCGCCAAAGGGAGTAGTACACAAATCGACATTTAATCCTCGTGCAAAAATAGCACAGAATTATAATATAGTAGAGGACCTGGCCCAATCGCTGTCCGCTTTGTCGACACTTGAAGTAGCGCAAAATTGCACCTCCCAAGAGCAAGCTTTATTATCAGCCATAGGTGGGATTGGCCCAATGGATTCCAATCTTGTGGCCTTTGATCATAAAGGATATGACCCTCAGTTACCAGCTCAACTAGCTTTCCTTATTCAAGTGAAAGCCCTCAACAAAACTGTTCATCGAACAATCATTGATGAGGGGGCATCTACATGTCTTATGTCGATGAGTTGCTGGAAAAATTTAGGCTCACCACCCTTGTCAAAATCGTCAACGACATTAAAAGCATTTGATGGTCGATCATACACTCCATACGGGATTTTAAGTAACTTGCAAGTTGAACTGGGGGGCAAAACAGTAGAAGTTGATGTTGAAGTAATCGATGGAAATCTCGATTACAACATCCTACTAGGAAGGCCCTGGATATATGCCATGGCTGCAGTTGTGTCGACCTACTTCAGGAGGATTGTATTTCCTTTTCAAGGAAAAATTACAATCATCGACCAACAAACATTTCTCCCCAACAGTTCTCAAGTTACGGGAAGCAGCACAATGATCCATGAAAGTAATCAATCGCTCCAAAATATTGGAGTAGGTCTCCTAAAAGACCCTGCCTTAATGGGTACTTTTGCCCTACCGCCAGCGGGAAATCTGGCGGAAGTAGCCACAGTGGAAACCTACAATATGAAATCTTCTATATCCAACGGATTCGGAAGATTCCTAAATATTTTGTCAGCATGGATCATCGCCCTAATGGAAATACTGTAAATACAGTGGGCTCTGAGGACGGTTCTTATCTCGTGTCAACCTCGTTAAAAAATGAAACAAGGAGTCATGAGGATAGTTCTTTTACTATGTCAACCTCATTAAAAAATGAAACAAATCCCCTTTTCAAAATTCAAAGGTAAACCTTCATTCCAACCACCAAGTTGAATGCAATGAAGCTTGGGGGGCACCCTCCTTTGACATGCGTTATTATGATGCTGGGGGCATGCAAAAGAACGAGCAGTTTTGGCAAAGTTCATGCTCGTTAAAAAATAAACGCAAATCCGAGCAGTTTTAACGCGGACTTCATGCTCGTTAAAAAATAAACATAAGCATGTGAGCAAGCTTCCCCAGAGTTCAAGCTCATTAAGAAAAATGAACCGGTAAATAACCATTTGAGACCGTAAATTCATCAGCCATAAAAGCCTTGGTCGTGTTTGTGCACCGTCACCTCCACTTTTCATTTGGCCGATCATTCACATCCACTTGATTGTTTACCTATTTTGAGGAACAGCTGCGAAGAGTGATTTCACTTAGCCATCCTTGTAATACTGCCGTGATTGGAAAATTCCAACCTGTACCTGGAATCTGCTGCTATCCCTGTTTATCACTCGTTCCTCAAAATACGAGTCTTCTTTGAGCTCTTTTCACTGACTCGTAAAATATGAAAAGTTTGCCGAGTTTTGGCCTTCCAGCTCGTTAAAAGGACCGGAAGAGCTATCCCTCCTCTAGATTTTTATCTTTTTGGACCTGAGGGATTATTGCACAAAAAGATTGAGCGCTTGTCTAGTTCGGCTCGATAAAGATATCGAACATTCATCCCTTCTGTATTGTTTTATACTTTTTCGGACTTAAGGGATTAGATGACGAAAAAGGACCCCTGGAGTCCATTTTATGTACCCTTTTTCAGACTCTCTAAAAATGAAAAGGACCGAGTTGTCTTTGTCGCTGGGCTCGTTAAAAATATTAGATAGCGACAAACTTGTCTTTAGACGAGAACGAGTTTCCCTATCGCTAGGCTCGTTAAAACATAGCGATGGGCTTGCCCGAAGGGCAGGTTATAGAACAAGCATATGTTATCCTCCTCAAGCTTGACAAAAATAAAGAGGTACTGGTCAGAAATGACTGGGGAAAAATTGGGAGAACCTCAAAGCTTAATGGTAGCAAGTCGCTCTTGAACATGACACTTTTGCCTCCGTAAATATCGGGTTGGGTTATTATCATTCACCGGTCCCTTCACCATGGTCTCGCCATACCATCCATACATGGGGTAATGCTACCGATCCATCACATCAGTGTCGTTATATGTTCAAGAGATGTCATTCAGAAAGTGTCAACCGGGTCCCATCCACTACCATACATCATCTTTCATCCTTCCATGACCGCCACCCTGAATCATATTTCACAGATTGTTTTCACCATCATCACTAGCTCCGTTCCGTGTCACTGATGTGGGATTCATTAAGGCCCTCCTTTGATGGATCACTTCTTGTCGACATCAGCTCATTATCCAAGAAGTTGATCTAGGAACACCCCCTCAGTACTTTGAAGCTTGCATGCCTCAATGGCAAGTTTCTCACTTTCGGCGATAGGTATACATTAATGACCTTCGACCAGGAGACTTTGCGTGGTGTTCGACGTCAGATCCTATATTCACGCCACGTGAATTGTGCTGCAGTACCTTGAGGGTCATCATCATTATCGGTGATTCCTCTCGCGCTTGTTAACAGTTTACATTATTGACTGGTAATCAAGCGATGTCTTTCCATGTTCGACTTCAAGAAATTCTCACATGGATCGACTTGTACTAGAGTGAAGATCGGACAAGTTTGAAGACCCCGGATCTAGTTTCATCCATCCGGGCTGCGATATGTATTCAGGAGATAAAAAACATAGACATGTGCAGCAGATGATCATCCTACTAAAAGGATGATAATTAAAAGCAGAGAATTATCAGTCTATTATCAGACGATCGTCTGTCTATGTACAACAAATGTATTTATAAAGCTGAGCATGGGAAATGCCCGCATCAGCTAGATCATGAAAAGAAAGTATGAAAAGATAATGTATTGTATTGTATTTTGTTACAGGTCACCTCCCGACGATTGAATGAACTTCGGATCCTCCTAATAAAGCATTTCACCCGATAAACGACCTCATACTTTAGGGGGCAACTGTTATAGACATTTTTGTGCCTTACAGCATAGAGCATGAAATGTCAATAATCTAAGGGATCCAAAGTCCCTAAACATGTTGTTCCTACCCCTAGAGGAACAAGGTCAGCAAACCACAGCACTTCAGATCAGTTCTCCACTGAAAAACACTCAAAAATAGGTCAATTTTGGATCAAAGCAGCTGCTCCACTAAGCATCTGCGCTGAATGTCAAAAGCTCTATGGTGTACCTGCGCTGCATAGCAAGTGCAACAAGGGCTACCTGCGCTGGGCGTACTTTGACATGTGGAGGAATCTTTTCTCAATGTGCCAGTGCCCAGGAAGCTTCCAAAATGACACTTGGATCAGAAGATTCGCCTAATGATGAGTTAAGAGCTTCTAAAACTCCAAGTGGAAGGTAGAAACTCCGAGTGGACTCAAGGACTGAAGAACAACTGGAGTTGAAGAGGACAACAAGTCACACATCAAGCTGACTTATCTTCACTCCAAAACTCTATATAAGGATCTCATCCCATGGGATCTGGAGGCCGGAATTTAGTGCAAAGAATTGCTGTTGGTTTACCGTTGTGAGTATTGGGTGATTGCTTGAGGGAGGTGAAGAAGAGATTTCTCTCCGTCGGGAAGGTGATGCTGGATTGGACCTCTCATGGTTGTATCACCGCCTGAACCTTACTTCCATATATTAATAAAGCATTTGAGGTTCTTCTATTCGCATGTGTTTCAATGGTGTATTGTCTTACTTGCGTCTTTGATTTATGCTAATCCTTGAATCGATTATGAATGCATGCCTCTTGTAGTTTCCTTTTCTTGTCTTATTTGCAGGATCTCGTGTAGCTGGGCCCGTGAAAAGACTTGGATCTGGGAGCAAGCGGCAAACGAAGGAGATTGGATCGACCATTTGCGCAAGACATCGGTAAGTGGATCTCTTCCTTCTATCTCTTGCATGTCATAAAGAAGAAACTTTAGATAGCTTTGCTTTCAGCTGTTGCTAAGGAACTGTCACCCTTAGAGTGGGTTAGGGTCATTCCGAGTTGGATACTTTCCCCCACAACAACCATCATAGATGAAGGGGCTTCTGTGAGTATCCTTTCTTCGACTGCTTGGAAAGCACTTGGTTCGCCATCACTTTTGCCTGAGATGAGAAATCTAACAGGCTTTGACAAAGGAACCAGTGGACCGTTAGGGATCCTTCCCAATCTGCCCATAACATTGAGAGGGTAAACCGTTCACATGAACATAATGGTAGTTCAAGGACCCCTGGATTATAATCTACTCCTTGGACGAGACTATATTTATTGCATGGGAGCCATTGTCTCATCACTCTTTAGAGTAATGTGTTTTCTGCACGAAGGAAGAGTGGTCAAGCTCGTAGACCAGCTTTCATTTCCTGGATCATACAGAGCAAATAGTCATATGCCATCCCTGAATGGTCTTTTCACACAAGGAATGTCTCATCAATCCCCAGTCTGTCCACCTGATGAGTGCGAGTGATTTGGAGGACATGACTGAAACCTAGGGGGCATGCACCCTGGTCTGCTTCGGCAGGAAAACTTCGGGTATAGGGTAGGTTTCCGCGAGAGATATATGACTAGTCTGTACTCCCATCCGTGATTGGAAAAGGGGGTTAGACTGGAATAAGATTCCCTCGTCAAAGTTATGTGAGTGGATTGTCTCACCTTTGTCTATTTCGGTAGACATCGCCGAAGAAGTGTTTTGTTTGCGCTGTGAATAGAACAATCTTTGGTAACCTGAAAGAGGTAGACCTTTCCTGATAAAACAAATGTTTTGTTAGAGATTTGAAAGGTGACCTTGAAACTCTGTTTTATACCTGGGGGCATGCAAACCTTTTGGCATGCAAGCGAAGAGTGACTATTTATTTTTTAAATTTGTAGGTCCTCTAACCCTTTAAACTCGTAGGATTGGTCGTTTCCTAACTTGCATAAAGAAAGGATGTGGGGCAAAACTCTAAAAATTGTCGTTTTCATATATGAGACATTCTTATTATACGACTGGATTAATCGAGCAGTTTTAGCACATAGTTCAAGCTCGTTAAAAAATAAACATAAGTCATGAGCAAATGTTTCTCCCCGCGTTTAAGCTCATTAAAAAATGAACTATTTCCCGGTAAATAACCATCGTGAATGTAGTACTTCAGCCTTTAAAGCCTTGGTCGTGTTTTCATCATCACCTCCACTCTGTATTGGCCGATCATTCACCTCCATTTGATTGTTTACCCCTTTTGAGGAATAGCTGCGAAGAGTGATCCCACTAGCCATCCTTGTAACATTGTCGTGATTGGAAAATTCCAAACCTTACCTGGAATCATCTGCTACCCAATTTTATCACTCGTTCCTCAAAAGACGAGTCTCCTTTAAGCTCTTTTCAACTGACTCATAAAATATGAAAATATTTCCGAGCCATTGGCCTCTCCAGCTCGTTAAAGGGACCGGAAGTTCTATCCCTCCTTTAGATTTTAATCTTTTTGGACCTGAGGGATTATTACACAAAAAGATCGAGCGCTTGTTTTGTTCGGCTCATTTAAAGTATCGAAAATCCATCCCTTCTGTATTGTTTTATACTTTTTCGGACTTAAGGGATGAGATGATGAAAAAGGAATTTTGGAGTTTTCTTTATGTCCCTTTTCAGACTCTCTAAAATTGAAAAGGACCAAGTTATCTTTGTCGTTAAACTCGTTAAAAATTAATAGCAACAAACTTGTCCATAGCATACAAGAACAAGTTTCACTATCGCTAGGCTCGTTAAAACATAGCGATGGGTTTGCCCGAAGGGAAAATTATAGAACAAGCATATGCTATCCTCCTCAAGCTTGACAAAAATAAAGAGGTACTGGTCAGCAATGAATGGGGAAAAATTGGGAAGAAAACTTGAAGAAACTTCGTTGGTAGCAAGTCGCTCTTGAACATGACACTTTCACTCCGCATCCAAGTTGGGTTGGGTTGTTTCATTCACCGGTCACACCACCATGGTCCCATCACACCATCCACATTTGGGGTTAATGTTACCAATCCATCACGTTAGTGTCGCCGACATGTTCAAGAGAAGTCATTCAGAGAATTCACCTGTGTCTCACCCGCTACAATACATTTACACTCCATTCTTTCATGACCGCCACCTTGAACCTTATATCACCAGATCATTTTCACCTCCATTAAAATCATTTGCTCCATTCCGTGTCATTGATGTGGGATTCATTAAGGCCCTCCTATGATGGATCGCTTCTTATCGACATCAGCTCATTATCCAGGAAGTCGATCTAGGAACACCCCGTTCAGTACTTTGAAGCTTGCATGCCTCAATGGCAAGTTTCTCACTTCCGGCGACAGGTTTACATCAATGACCTTCGACCGAAAGATTTTGCGTGGTGTTCGACGCCAAGTCCTTTATTCACACCATGTGAATTGTACTGCAGTGCCTTGAGGGTCATTATCATTATCGATGATTCCTCTCGCGCCTGTTAACAGCTTACATCATCGGCTGGTAATCAGGCGATGTCTTTCCATGTTCGACTCCAGAACATCTCTCACATGGATAGACTTGTACTTCAAGTGAAGATCGAACGAGATTGAAGACCCTGGATCTAGTTTCATCCATCCGGGCTGCGATATATATTCAGGGAAATAAAGACATCAAATGTACATCATTGCTGCACAGATAATCATCCAATCAAAGGGATGATGGCTCTACCAGAATCATCAGTCTACACTCAGATGATTGTCTGTCCTATGTACATGAAAATGAATTTATAAAGCTGAGCATGGGAATGCCCGCCTCAGCTAGATCATGAAAATATTATGAAGATAATGTATTGTATTGTATCCTATTACAGGTCTCCTCCCAGCTTGAAGAACTTCGGATGCTCATAATAAAGCATTTCACCCGACATCAAAAGATTAACGACCTCATGCTTTAGGGGGCAACTGTTATAGACATTTTTGGGCACTGCAACCCCAAGCATAAAATTTCCATAAACCAAGGGATCCTAAGTCCCTAAAAGTGTTGTTCTAACCCCTAAAGGAACAAGGTCAACTGATTACAGCTTCTCCCAGAAGTTCTCCATGAAAAACTGCTCAGAACTGGTCAAAACAGGATCATTTCAGCTGCTCCATAGGCAAAGTGCGTTGCATCTCACCTAAGTACACTCTGTGGGTGCGTTGCATTTCAAAAAGCCCTTCTATGGGGTGCGATGGGCGAGAAGTGACAAATGGCAGTGTCAATCCGCGAGGTGGAGAGGCATGGAATCTTCCAGAAACTTCTCCTGTGACACTTGCCTCTCTGAATTCGACCAAGGATGAGTAAGAGATCATCAATCTCCAAGTGGAAGCAAGAACTATCAGTGGGAAGACAGTAATCAAATCACAAGCTGACTCATCTCCCTTATAGATATCTATATATGGATCCCTCATCCCAGAGATCCAGAGGCGGGAATTTTGCATCTTGTAAGGAATTGATGTTGGTTTCTTGAGACAACATCATAGTGTTGGGTGATCTAAGCTTTGTATGAGGTGAAGAAGGGCTTACTTGCTGAGAGGATGATGTTGGGTCAGAACAACTAGTTGTAACTCCCTTGGCTCTCTCTTGATTATCAATTAAAGCTATTCAAGTTTTCCTCCATACTCTTGTGTCATTTATGTTTTATGCATTTGTATGGTCAATTTACATTTGATCCTAGATTGTTTATGATTATAGATCCATGTTCTTGTATAGTGTTATGCTACTTTGATCCTACAGGTACTCTGTGAAGTTGGGCGTACAAGGAAGCAAGTAGCGAAGGACTATCAGGAGAGAGAGGAATCAAACTAGGAAATAAGCGCAAGACAGAGGTTGGTCTCCTTTGTTCTTCTCTCACCTATATTTCATAAAGGAAAAACGAAAGTAGCTTTACTTTGTTTGTTTCTAAGGTAGCTACCACACCTTAGTGGGATAAGCAGTTCTGTGTAGACACTTTTCCCTGTAACATTGAGGTAAAGACCAAATTAGTGGTTGCATAGTAACCTGTGATGTAAGTTGGATAGTTATTTGTGATAGTCCTAGAATTGGAGTTTTAGGCAAACTTTAACCTGTGTTCTGAACAGTCGTTGACATAGCAAACTGAACCACGGTTTGATGAGTACTCAGGGCGAGCTACTGAAGTGATTACTGAGCAGGTGTTGATTGGTTAGCTTGGACGGTTGGTTGGACTTGAAAAGACATACCTTGAAAAGGTAGTTGCTGTGTAGGTTCTCCAAGAGGTTGGCTAGGTTGATACAAAGGAACTTGAGAAGAAACATGAATTGACTATTAAGAAGGGTTCCAGATTGTATTCAATCCAGGGTAAGGCATTCCAATGGCGGGTTGAGGCATAACAGGCTGACAAAAAATGGTTTAAGGCATTTGAACATAATTAAAGTATTTTCTGGCAATGGGTTGCCCCCCATCTGTAGGGTAATGCTCACCAAAAGGTTGTCCTCTAGGAGGAGGATATAACAGTTTCCCCCTAGGTAGATAATAACCACCTATTGGGTTAGCTTTTGGATTACGAATATTACTAGAAATCATATTAATGACTTTTTCAAATGCTAAACCTTCATTGGTAGGGTTAATTACACCAGTTGACATGTTTGAAAATGAGTTCTGGGAAGAAGCTCCTAAATAAGCTCCTGCGAGAGACTGATATCCAAGAGGTAAAAAACCACCGCACAATGTGGACTCTGGAGAAGTGGAATACATGGTTGTATTTGACATGGCACTTCTAGGAATCATTGTGGACCAGTCAAAACATGGTACGGTAGAATAAGGAGTCATGTAACGTGGAATCCCTTGTCCTAAAAAGTTCAAGGGTGTAAAATACCAAGGGTCATGGTGAAGAGATTGAAACAAAATTTCTGAGATATCCACAGGCTCATTAGTATAAATTATAGGTTCTTCCTCTTCGTCCAAAACAAGTTCTTCAATGGAAATAAGACTAGGAGGGAGACTATCAGTAATGATAAATTTCACATGCAGTGAAAGTGGAGGATCCAGAATATCTATTGTAGCAGATGTATGAATTTCAGGCTCGAAAATATTAGACTCGGGTTTGTTAATATTTGGTTCGGAAATGGGATTTATATAAGAAGATTCTCCAGTATCTGATTCAATTTGAATGAGTTCGGTAATTTGTAAATCAGTTGCTGCTGAGTGTGATGTTAAATTTTGAGTTTGATCAGATTCAGTTTCTTTCACTTCAAGGCCTAAAATAGTAGATGTTATAGCTTGATTAACTTCAGTTCCTCTTACATCAGAATCTAAAATAGTAGAAGTTTCAGTTTCTATCACAGTTCAGTTTCAGATGATTTAGACTTTTTTGCTTTAATCTTTTCTAACTGACTTAGTGTATACTCAGGGGGGATCCTTGAGCATCCTACATGATTGTCTTGGTAGTTCCGCCACAATGAAAAACTTTCAATTTATTAATCACACAATATCTAAATTACACCTAAAGTCTCTAAAAAGGGAAAATAATAGAGAAGTTAACGCGCACTAGAAATATACGAGTTCAAACCACACAAAATTTCTCTTCACAGAGATCAATATTTACTAGTTGGTGATGAAATCCAACATCAAAGAGATCAAGGTGATTTTTTTTTATACAAAATGAGCATTTGGAATCAGTTACCCTCACAAACGGCTTAATGAAGTGGTGTTGCAAGAAACTCTATTATAAACCATCTTGAGCAAAGATTATCCTCCAGAGAGTCCAAGTGACTCTAGCCAACATCTGTTCCAGATACAGCACGACCTTCCCTTTTCTGTCACCTTAGGTAGAGCCCTAGGATTATAGTCACTAAGTTTACCAAATACAACAATTTTACCTGGGGGGATGGTCTTAGATCAGATGTACACGCAAGGGAAGAGTAACAAGCTCAATCCCCTTGAAGGCTCCTCCACATGATCAATTGGAGGTTTACTTTCAAGTGACCCCAAGTACCTTTCAGTACCATTGTAATACGTGAAAATCATTGTATCTAGGCCAATGAAGTGGGTCGGATCACTTCACTAGAGTTGACATGACCTCGTGCTTAACTCATGTATAAGAGGAGCTTCCTAAAGAAAAATGGAAATAATTGGATTTTCTCTCCCTAGCTCAAGATTCTATTGTTCATTTGTAGCTTTGGAAATTTCACTTCCTTCCCTATTTGAAAGCCTTACACTTAAGCTATTGTAGGTGAAAAAGAGCCCTAAAAAATATAAAATTCTAGGTGAATTTTAATTAATGTTGTATTATTAAGTTGTTCTTTTACTCAATGGGTGATGAAGGTGAAACTTATGATGTTGTGACACGACTCAAAATCTTAATGCACTCTAAAATGCAAAAGCAACTTTCAATTTCGATGAAATTCTATTTAGAGAAAAGAAAGAGTTTCTTTGATTTTTTTGAGAAATGAAATACAAAAACTCACAACTTTTCCAATTTCCTAAAGCAACTAATTTCACTATTTTGTAATGAAAATGCAGTCAACAAACTAATTTCCAGATTTCCCTAATCATCAAAATAAACTTAAACACTCTTTTCTTCTAATCACTCAAAACTTCCAAGTACACATAAATCAATAAAGAAGGCTGGAGAAAATACCTATTCTCTTATGAATGCTTTGATTTAAAGATAATAATAGTGCAATCACGAAAAGTTTCCCAAGATGAAAGCAACAACTTCTTTCACAAAAGCATAAGGTCTTCAGAAACCCTAATTTACAATTCAAAGTGATTTTGACCACAAATAAGCAATATTTAAGGCTTAACCAGTGTATTTGACAAAACAAAATAAGAATATCACTTACAAAAATGCATTCAAACTTGTTTTGATCAATCAATAAATCAACCAGGAAAAACCCTAAGGTATTCTCTCAAAAAGGCCTAATATTAAAAAATCATTGACAAAGAAAACAATTGAGTTCAGAAAAGACAACACACACTCTAAACAAATAGAATGACACTTTCAAAAAGACAAATTCAGGTGTGGGTTGAAGCTAATATGAATTTTTCAAAAAATTTCAAGGCCTGCGCGGGTTTTCAATAGGAAACAGAGTGCATGCGCTTAATTGCTATGACAAAAAGGCGCATAGTTGCGCTCTGTTTAAAAATAGACATAACACAGGGAGGAAAACGTAAAGAAAAAATAAAAAATTCAATAATCAACCACTCAGGTCTAGATAAATCAGAAAAATCAGAAATCGAGGCTAAGGAAAAAGATGAAAATAGAGACGTCCCCAGTATGGTTTCCAGTTTGTTACATTAGAAAATCCCTCTTTCAGACAAGAGTGATCTCCCTAGATCCTAAATGGAAACTAGAAACAATCATGACAAATGAACTAACCCTTTCCCTAAGTTGAACTTGTTCAAATTATAAATAGTATAGCTAATGGATAGACCTCTTACCGGTTTCATGAAATGCCTAATGAATATCCCTTATTGTGACTTGGTGCAGCTCTTCAATGCTTGATAAGGCCTGAAAACATAAACCATAAAAGGATCAAAAGAACATGTGATATAATAATTCAAACAACTTAGCCTAATGATCAAGGAAATTAGGGATTGAATTTTCCTTAATGAATATAATAAACAATTGTAAACTATTCATCATTCACAAAAGACAAAATCAATGGGAGAAAGTGCTCATTTGTATTAATCAGAAGATAAGAGGAGCCTTACAACCTTCACCTTGATGCCGTGAGGTCCCTCCCAAATGCCTTCAATCTCCTCCTCAGATGACAAGCTCTCCAATCTCAAACCAACAACATAAGTTTGTATTCTCTGAATTCTGACCTCCTTCATCCCTCAACCCTCTAGTCCTTTTATAGATCAAAGAGGGGGAAGTTTCAGATCCCTAAGAAGAGGATGAACCTCCTTTAATGGAGTAGGTTACCCTGAGAAAATGGATGGAGATGCATCTTATGAGGGTTATAGTTCAAATAGTCATCACTTTGAAGCATTCAGTTGGGAAATATTCGACCAACTATGTTTCTAGAATGTACTTTTTATTTTTACTTTCTAGAATTCACCTGCATGGGTTTATAGTTGCAAACAAAGCACAACTCTATGTTGTTCTCAAAGTCAATTTCCGTGCATGCACGAGAAACTATAGAGAAATTGGCACATGTGGAACTTAACAAGGTGTAAGGCCTATTTGACCCAAATTTCTCATGTAATTTAACATATTTTGAGTTTCTTGACTTCTAAGGGAGCTGGTTCCAACATGTTCATGGATGGTAAAAATATCCATAAATTGATCAAATGTCATGGCAAAAAATTGATGTGTAACAAAAGGCTCAATTTATTGGAACGTAGAGTCAGACTCAAGAGAAGTGGGAGCCCTATCAATGTCCTTAGTACCAAATATTAGGTCTCTTCTAAAAGGAAAATTGATCACTTCCAACTACTCCTATTTATGAAAATGAAAATGAAGACTCTACTTCCCAAGGGTATTAATGGGTATGTCATCATAAGTAGTGCCTGAGGGGAAAGGAAGATCAATTTCATCCTCATCCTCCTTGTTAGTGTCCTGAATAGGAGGACAACCAAATTGAGGAGCAACAATTTCCCACTTCTCCTTTTCAATGTGGAAATAATTTTCAATGTCATATTCCAAGGGGCTAATGGGATCATCTCTCTCAAGGTTTTCAAAATAGGTTTCATCAGGAGTAATAACCCTGAGAAAGGTAAGGTTGGTCTCAATTTATGTTTACATAAATTCACCCTTCCCAAAGCATGTGTCCTCAAAATCATCATTTTCATTATGTGGACTCAAGGAGGACTCATCTTATTGCTCATTACCTATATTCTTAATGTCTTGATGAAGCTTGATGAAGGCTTCCTCTTGGATTCTTAATGGAGGGTGTACTTGAAAATGTCTAAGAAATCCATCAATGAACTCTTTAATAGACGATATGCTTCTAGGTTCGTGATTTTGCAACCATGAGTTATGACCATAGAGAGAACTAAAGAATAACAACATAAGGAAATCCTAGTGGACCACCTTCTCCTTTGAAGTTTGTGCATTAAATATTTCCACATGGTTAATTGCGGAGCTTGCGTCACCATCGAACATGGGTAACCCACATACCATCCTTCCTGTAACATGATTGGGATGTCCTGAGATGCTAGCAATTTCCAAAGTGGGAAATTTATAAAATAATGACAGCCTATTTGAGGTATACATGAAACATATGTAGGAGTCTCTAGGGTGAAATTGAAGATACCTAGAAAATGCTTGCTTCACACTGCAAGCATTGACCATAAAGTTCAGTGAAGAACTAGGACTTTGTTCTTCCAATGTAGTTTCCAATAATGATATGTCAATATGTCGTATGGGAAAAAACACACGTCTCGTCCCCGACAATGGAACCAGAAATGTTACCACTCAAACCAGCATGGGACCTAAAGGGGTTCCTAAGAGGGAAACTACTAGGTTAAGGGAAACTATGGAGGCTTAACCCACTATCACCACATCTAAGTCTCCCTTCTCTTTACGAACTTTCACCAATGGGAGGAGTATTGGTAGTGTAGGGATTCACTTTTAGAGTGTGTGTCAATGGATAGGTGAGAAGATACCCTGAAAACCCTTTCCCAAGGGTGGAGTGAAGAATGGTTCTTGCTCTCTTTTTAAGCAAGGGACTTGGTCCACCAGGGATAAGGGGTGAGTATTAGAGGTGTTAGCTCTGCTACATATTGTTGATATTTGAGGATCAGAAATAAGCTCGGTCCTTGGTTACGCTCAAATGAGGCCCATACTGATCATTCTCACCTTCTCCTTTACCTCCCTCACCCTCCCTTTAGCTCCATTTATCGTGATTTTGTTAAAAAATCATATAAAAGTCCCTTGCTCTTAAGCCCGAAGCGCTAAAATCCATACCCCATAAACCCACGCCCATATGACTGCACGCCTTCACAAACTCTCATCGCTGTGACCTTAGCCATTGATCTCTGCCACTCCCGAACCAACAGTTCCCCATCACATCTGATGGAAGACTCCCGCTATCAAAACCCCACCGTTCGATCATCTCCGTCGCGATTGGACGGTGTCCGCTCTCCCCGCGACCACAAAGTAACAGCACGTTAACACGCGACAGAGACTGGTTTCCTCTCTCCTTCGCTGCCAGGCGTCATGCACTGAGTGGGATTGCATGCCATCGTTCGTTACCGCACAACCCCCCAATGTCGACGCGATCAATACCGCTTACCACCCGGTCCTCCATTCTTGCCCGTTAATCAGCGTGCGCCTCCGCCGCCCGACAACCGTTGGATCTGCCCACTGAGATCCAAAGGCCCACATTCATTCCGCCTTCCTTTTCCTGATAACCCCACCATCTCATCCTCACCATCTATCCTCCCGATCCAATGGCCAGTCCAGCTCCTCTGTCCTGCTTGTACACCCACTATGCAATCCATGTCCCTTGAATTTTCCGCACACCCGAAGGATGAAGGTGACTAGTCTTCCGGTACTATTTGCAGTTGCTCCTCAACCACCATATTTAACAAACAGTATGGCTGAGGAGGAAAAGAACGAAGCACGAACAGATAACTACATTTAACAGTTATGGAGCTTCATCCTATACAGCACTCCAACTGCCCGAGAGGACACCAGAGCATAGGAAAATATCATATTCATTCACCAAAGCAAGCAAACACACCTAGAGACTCCATCAGGCAGTTAAATGTAGTTGGTGGCCAATTATGGCCCCTCCATACTTAGAATGGCTGAGTGCCTTTGTATTGAAACTCTATATATACCCAGAAACAAGATGTAATTAGGGTTGATGGTTGATGTTTTTATGTAAGGTTCAACTTCTGGACGCTGTAACTATTTTGGCACTTGCAGCGTCTCGTATTCATTTTCAACTAACACAAGCTTCTTTTGCTGTTAATTTCTCACTTTTCATCCTTCTTCTGTTCTAAGCTGTGCTTGATATGTTCTATTTCTGAGCTCTTTATGTTTAGCATTAGAGAAGTTGTCATCCTATCTCTGTTTTAAAGTCTTGTATGTATCAGTGAATGAGCTATTCAGGTTTCTTTTTGCATAGTACCAAAGAGCTGTCATCTTGTCTATGTATTAGGGAATCAGATCCACAGACTTCTTTACTGGTTGCAGCCGGCCTTCACATGGTCTTGTGCATCTGCTGGTGTGGTCAGTATTCTCCATATTCATCTAATCCTTAAACTATGAGTAATTGGTGGTCTAAAGCCTTGTAGTCTGGGGGTGTTCACGCATGTCTGGAGTTAAACAAAGTAGAAGTGTTTATCTGGCTTGAACAAGTATCATTCCTTCCATTCATCCATTTGCAACAATAAGTTGAATTTATATGTTCTTGAGCATCTCTGAGCTACAACCTAGGAGAGTTTCTTGGGGTGATAACATTAATTGGCATTGTTGCTGGGGAGAGGAGATTGAAGCTCAGCTTCCCTGGGAGAATGACATAGTTTCAGCTTTGATGATAGACAAAGTCTGGACACATTTCTGGTTGTAATCATCTATCTGGCAACTCTACTAGAGGATCGACCTAGTGGCGACTCCACATTACAGTTCTGGCTCAGTTTGTGAGGCATACTCAGAGAAATCCTCAGGAATCACCAGCTGACCCAGTGCCTGACCCTGAAAAGATTGCTAAGTGAAGGAAAACATCACAGAAAGTAGCATCAGGATCAGGTAAGCCTAAAAAATCTTATGTATCTCTGCAAGAGAAGATTATAGCTGAGAATATACAGTTTGAAGATATAGAGCCCAGCATTGTCAGTGAAGAAATACTTGCAGAGATTCATAAAGCTCCTTGTTCATCTAGTTCCCCTTTGGATCTCAGTCCAAAGAAAGCCTCCCATACAATCCCTCATACTCCTTTGTTTCTAACATCCATTTCACTGCTCCCTATTGTTCAAACTGCTAGTATCCTTCCACCTACCCTAGTCATGGCAGGCCAGCAAGCACCTACAAAGATGGAAAGAATCATGGCTACTAGGTATGGACCCTTGATCTTGCTTGTTCCTTTGAATGCCATGCCTGCAGGAGAGTACCCGAAATATATGCCTAAGTTCACTGGTACTGAGGGAGTAACAGCTGAAGAACACCTTGAGTCTTTTTACAGTTACATTGATAACCTAAATATCAGTGAAGATGATGTGTGGATGAGAGTGTTTTTCTAGAGCCTTGATGGAGAGGCTAGAAAGTGGTTTAGAGAATTGCCCCCTAGGTCCATAACAGACATTTAATCCTTAGATGATGTATTTTTGAAGCATTGGGGAGATAAGAAAGACCTGCTCTATTACCATACAGAGTTTGGAAACCTCAAGAGGGAGAATGGGGAATCATTGCCTGATTTTAATAAAAGATTTAACTGTATGTATAGTAAGATACCAACTGAAGTAAAGCCCATCCCCACCTCTGCCAAACTCACCTATGCCAATTCTTTTGACTTTGATTTTTACCTACTCTTGAGAGAAAGAAGATGTGCCACTCTAGCTGAAATGAAAGATGCAGCTTTAGAGGTGGAATCTAATATCATGGTTGCAGAAAATCTCAATATTCATGCTGATAGAAGGAGGTAGAGAGGTGAGGCTCCTTTTTCCTCTGCTTCATCTTCAGAACCTAAATTAGACAAAATGACTAAAATGATAGCTGAGATATCTAAGCTGAAGGTTGAGCAGAGCTCTGGAAAGGCAAGGCTTCCAAACACATTTTCTCCAAGAAACCCAAATCCATTCAGAAGAGCAAATGAACAATTGCAAATCATTCAGAGGGGTAAAGAAGCTGGTGAAGAACAAAAGGTTAAGGCTCCTTTGCAAAACGTGGTCATGGAAGAGGAGCAGTTTGAAGAAGAGGATGAAATCCATTGCATGGAAGATAAAGGCAGTGCTGCCTTCTTCACATTGTCTGCCTATGAAGAATCATTACTATAGGACCAAACCAGTCAAAAGTGGGATAGAGAGGCTGTTCTGCAGACTGATGAGCAGCAAAGGTACAATCTGAGGTCCAAAGCAAACAATGTCAAGGAGAATCCTGCCCAAAGAGTTGTTGTCCCAACAGAGCAACAGAATATCAGATAGAAAAGACCAGCAGCTAATCCAGTCATCCTCAAAGCACCAGCTCAAGAGGTAAGAGGTCCTGACAAGTCTCCTTCCCCTTTTAGCTTTGAATCAGAAGTCCAGAAGTTAAAAATATCTGTACCTCTGTTAGAACTTGTAAAGAGTGAAGTTTTTAGAAAGCCTATCCCTGATGCTCTTGAGCTAAAAGCCTCACAAACCTCCACGGACTACGTCAATTTGCAAGATGATAAGCTTGCAGTTGTGCTTAGCCCAATGATCGAACCTGCTGATAATAGCTCCCCATCATTCTATGTCTCCTTGACCATTCACGGCAAAACCCTCCATAATTCCCTGCTAGACACAAGGGCCAGCCATAATTTGATGCCAAAAGCTGTCATGGAAGAGTTGGGCCTTGATATTACCATATCGTATCATGGTCTATTTTCATTTGATCCAATAAAGGTCAAATGCCTAGGATTAATCAAAGACCTAACCATTACCCTAACTCAGCGGCCCATGAAGAGCATGATTATGGATATTGTGGTAGCAGATGTCCCTCCCAAGTTTGGCATGCTGCTATCCAGATGGTGGATTAAGAGACTAGGTGGGACACTACAAAATGACTTGTCCTATGCCACTATCCCAGTCTTTGGGGGAGAAAGCAGGAGATTGTACAGAGAATCACAGCTAGCCTACATCATCAGTGATGAGAAGAATCCCTCTAATCATCCCATTTATGCTGTGGACACTGATTTTGGAGCATGTATTCTCCAAATTGAAGAATCCCAGAAATCCTCATTCCAACTCAAGAAACCAATAGTCCAGGCTGAGGGAGAGCAAGGAAGTTAGGTTTGGGAAATGTTCTTTGATGGAGCATGTTCCAGGGAAACTACAGGAGCAAGGGTGGTGCTGATATCTCCAAAACAAGAAATCAGACATCTGCCTTTTAAGCTGGCTTTCCAAGTCACCAACAATATAGCAGAGTATGAGGCTCTGATATTGGGCCTTAACGTAGCTAAAGATAGAGAAATCAGAAACATAAAGGTGTAGGGAGATGCTGATCTTATCATTCAACAAGTGAACAAAACATTCCAAGCAAAGCACCCTAGGCTGAGAGGATATAGAGATGAGGTATGGAGGCTCAAAGATTCTTTTGATAATTTTTGTATCTCATATGTCCCTAGAGTTAAAAATCAACTTGCTAATTCCCTTGCTATTTATGCTAGCATGTTTATCCCTCCCATGCCTCCTAGATTAGTTTATGAAATCCAGATGAAATATAGACCATCCTTGCCTGATAATGTCCAGCATTGGAAAGTTTTTGAAGATGATGATGAAGTGAATAGGTTTCTGCAAGTCATTGGTGAATTCTCTGAAATGCAAATTGACCAAGAGAATGAAGCTTTGGAGGAAAATCCCCAGTCCCAACTTAGAAACAAAATTGGCAAAGATAGCATTGTCCAACTGTCCAGTAATCATATCCCTAAAGGACTAGTCCCCTTAGAAAATTTGTTTGACCAGAATGATGTCCCTTATAAGGCTGCCCAAAAAGGAGACCAATCTGCAGTCCATAGGCATAATATAGGGAGTCTAGATCATCCAAGATATATAAATCTATCTACTCATCTAGTTGCTGCCCAAAGTTCCGAGTACTGCAATTTAATGAAGCAATTTATTGATGTCTTTGCCTGGGAATATAGTGACCTGAAGACATATGATAAAAAGATCATCCAACATAAAATCCCTTTAGAGAAAGACACCATCCCTTTCAAGTAGAAACTGAGACCAATAAATCCTTTGCTCCTCCCGCTAATCGAAAAAGAAATTAAGAAGTTACTGGCTACCAAAATCATAGTCCCTCTCAGATATTCAAAATGGGTAGCCAATTTGGCAGTGGTAAGGAAGAAAAGTGGAGAAATCAAGCTCTGCGTTGATTTCAGAAACTTGAACAAATGCTCTAAGAAAGAAAATTACCCTCTACCCAAGATGGATAATTTGCTGCAGAAAGTCTCAGGAGCCAAAGTGATGTCTTTCCTGGATGGATTTTCAGGGAATAACCAGGTTGTTGTACATCCAGATGATCAAGAGAAGACTGCATTCACCACTCCTTGGGGCACTTTTATGTATTTGAAGATGCCTTTTGGGTTGCTGAATGCTAGAGCCATCTTTCAGAGAGCTATGGATATAACATTTGTAGGAGAGAGGATAAGTTTGTCCTTGTCTACCTTGATGATATAACAGTGTACTCCAACAACCATCAAGACCATTTGCAGCATTTGAAGAAAGCATTCCTGAAGTGCAGAAGGTTTGGGATTTCAGTCAATCCTAGAAAGTCATAGTTCACTTTAGAAGAACGCAAGTTGTTAGGACATGTTGTTTCTACTACAGGTGTTAGAATCAACCCAGAAAGAATAAGGGCAATACAGACCTTGTCTGTCCCAAGATTGAAGAAGGGTATCCAGTCCTTTCTAGGTAAGATAAATTTTGTAAGGAGGTTTATCCCAAATTTTGCAGAACTTGTAAAACGCATTACCTCCATGTTGAAAAAGGGGCCAGAAAACAAATGGACTAATGCAGCAAGAAAATCTTTTGAATCCATCAAAAGGGCTATTATGGAAGCTCCTACTTTAATCAGCCTAGATTACAGCAAGGAATTCCATATATTTTCATTTGCCTCCGATGACACCCTTGCAGTAGTTTTGATGCAAGCAGATGAGAAAGGTTCAGAGCATCTAGTGGCATTTTTTAGTAAAACCTTAAGGGATGCTGAGCTAAGGTAAGATATCATTGAAAAACAGGCCTATGCTCTTATCAAATCTTTGAAAACCTTCAGAATTTACATTTTGCACTCCAAAATAATTTCATGTGTACCCTCTGCTTCAATAAAGGATGTCCTAACACAACTTGATGCTAATGGAAGAAGGTCTAAATGGATTGCAAAACTTATTGAATTTAACATAGAATTGAAGCCCACCAAGCTTGTCAGAGGTCAGGGCCTTGCTAGATTAATGGCTAAAGAGAATTGCAGAAAGTTGGATATGAATTTGATAAGCATAAATTCAGAGGTTGGTCAGGAAAAGGGGAAACAACTGAACCAGGGTGAAACCAATCATTGGCAGAAAATCTAGCTTCTTGTGAATGGTATTCTGCCATGGCTCAATTCTTGCTAAACCTAGAAGTTCCTCCAGGCCTTAGTTCAAGCTAAGCCAGAACTATAAAGCTCAAGGCAGCTAAATATTGCATTCATGAAAACCTGCTCTATTGGAGGGACCCCTCTGGAATTCTTTTGAGGTGTCTGGACAAATAACAATCCATGGAAGTGATGCAGTAGTTTCATTCCAGCATATGTGGAGGACATCATTATTGGAAAACTACAGCCCACAAAATCCTCAGAGCTGGGTACTATTGACCCACCTTATTTTCTGATGCCTTTTCATTTGTTAAATCTTGTGAAAGGTGCCAAAGATTTGAAGGGAAGTAGCACTTGAAGTCTTTGCCCTTGAAACCCGTACATGCTAGTCGCCCTTTTCAGCAGTGGGGCTTGGATTTCATTGGAGAAATCAATCCACATTCTAGTGGCCAGCATAGATGGATCTTAGTAGCCACAGGTTACTTCACTAAGTGGATTGAAGCAATCCCTACCAGAAAGGCTAATCATCAGGTGGTCATGAGGTTCTTGACAAAGAATATCTTCACTAGATTTGGTTGTCCACATAAATTAGTCACAGAAAATGCAACAACCTTCAGGGCAAAAGAATTGGTGGACATGTGTGACTCAATGGGCATTAAGCTAGTTCATTCCACCTCATACTACCCTCAAGGAAATGGTCTAGCAGAATCTTCCAACAAGAGCCTGATAAGGATAATTAAGAAACTATTGGAAGACAACAAAAAGAATTGGGATTCTAAGCTCAAGTATGCACTATGGGCTGACAGAGTAACCACCAAGAAATCCACAAGGAATTCTCCATTCAAGCTGGTATATGGCACTGAGGCTGTATTCCCAATTCAGTTAACCCTCCTTATGGCAATACTCTTGCAAGAAGAGCAGAATGAGGAAGAGGAAATGGCAAAAAGAATCACTGATTTAGCAGAGATACATCAAATCAAAGAACAACTGGTTGAAAAGTCTGCAGCACATCAAAAGAAGATCAAGGAAGCTTTTGACAGGAGGACAAAAATAGATAATTTTCAGGTTGGAGACTTGGTTCTTAAGTGGGATGCACTGAAAGAGAAGAAAGGCAACCATGGGAAGTTTGATGCTTTATGGACAGGGCCTTTTATCATTTCTCATATCCAAGGGAACAATACTTTCATACTGCGAAGTATGGAAGAGGAGACAGTTTTTGATGGCCCAGTTAATGGGCGATTTTTGAAAATTTATGTTGTTTAAGGTCCTCAAGCCTTAAAGTTGTAAATATGTCATTTTTATCAGTTTTAGTGTAGACTTAGTTAGACTCCATGCCCAATGGAACACTAGGAAATTTTACTAATTTGGTTTTCACAGGAAAGGCAATGATCTGCAGTTCTTGAGCCCTCACAGGGAGGATCTCATCCCCAGAGGGAGCCAATGTTAGCTCTGCTACATATTGTTGATATTTGAGCATCATAAATAAGCTCGGTCCTTGGTTACGCTCAAAGGAGGCCCATACTGATCATTCTCACTTTCTCCTTTACCTCCCTCACCCTCCATTTAGCTCCATTTCTTTTGCTTTTTGTTAAAAAATCATATAAAAGTCCCTTGCTTTTAAGCCCCGAGCGCTAAAACCCATACCCCATAAACCCGCGCCCATATGACTGCGTGCCTTCGCAAACTCTCACCGCTGTGACCTCAGCCATTGATCTCTGCCACCCCTGATCCAACAGTTCCCCATCACATCCGATGGAAAACCCACACGATCAAAACCCCACCGTCTGATCATCTCTACCGCGATCGGATGGCGTCCGCTCTCCCCGCGACCACAAAGTAATGGCACGTTAACGCGTGATGGAGAGTGGTTTACTCTCTCCTCCACTGCCACACATCACGCGCTAAGTGGGATCGCATGCCATCGTTCGTTACTTCCCAACCCCCCAACACCAGTGCGATCAATACCGCTTACCACCTGGTCCTCCATTCTTGCTCGTTAACCACCATGCGCCTCTACTGCCCGACGACCATTGGATCTGCCCGCTAAGATCCAACGGCCCACACTCATTCTGCCTCGCTTTTCCTGATAGCCCCGCCAACTCATCCTCACCATCTATCCTCCCGATCCAATGGCCAGTCCAGCTCCTCCGTCCTGCTTGTACACCCGCTATGCAGTCCATGTCCCTTGAATGTTCCGTGCAACCGAAGGACGAAGGTGACCAGTCTTCCGGTACTATTTGCAGTTGCTCCTTAACCACCATATTTAACAAACAATATGGCTGAGGAGGAAAAAGACGAAGCACGAACAGATAGCCACATTTAACAGTTATGGAGCTTCATCCTATATGGCACTCCAACTTCTCGAGAGGACAGCAGAGCACAAGAAAAGATCAGATTCATCCACCAAAGCAAGCAAACGCACCTAGAGACTCCATCAGGCAGTTAAATGCAGTTGGTGGCCAATTATGCCCCCTCCATACTTAGAATGGCCAAGTGCTTTTCTATTGAAACTCTATATATACCTAGAAATAAGATGTAATCAGGGTTGATGGTTGATGTTTTGATGTAAGGTTCAACTTCTGGAGGCTATAACTATTTTGGCACTTGCAGTGTCTCGTCTTCATTTTCAGCTAATACAAGCTTCTTTTGCTATTAATTTCTCACTTTTCATCCTTCTTCTGTTCTAAGTTGTGCCTCATATGTTGTATTTCTGAGCTCTTGATGTTTAGCATTAGAGAAGTTTTCATCCTATCTCTGTGTTAAAGTCTTGTATGTATCAGTGAATGAGCTATTCAGGTTTCTTTTCACCTAATACCAGAGAGTTGTCATGCTGTATGTGTATTAGGGAATTAGATTTGTAGACTTCTTTATTGGTTGCAGCCAGCCATCACATGGTCTTGTGCATCTGCTAGTGTGGTCAGTATTCTCCATATTCATCTAATCCTTAAACTGTGGGTAATTGGTGGTCTAAAGCCTTATACTCTGGGGGTTTTCACGCATGTCTAGAGTTAAACAAACTAGAAGTGGTTATCTAGCTTGAACAAGCATCATTCCTTCCATTCATCCATTTGCAACAATAAGTTGATTTTATATGTTCCCGAGCATCTCTGAGCTACAAACTAGGAGAGTTTCTTGGGGTGATAACAAGAGGGTTGAGGGAGAAAGGATAGGCTTATGAACAAGTTTCTCAATCCCTATAATCCTTGGGAAAATTGGATTCCCAAATGGTCCTTGAAAAATAGTCTTTATTAAGAAGTGGGACCCCACGGGGCCAAGTGGACCCATCCCAGGTTTGGGGACGGAATGCAGCAACCAATGATGTTCCTATCCTGGAGAAGGTGAGGGGAAAGGACCAAAAAATAATATTTACCTCAAAAGGTTGAATTGATCCTATTATAGTCTAGCTTTGGGGATGCATAGGAAAAATTCGATCCTAGAGCTAGGGCTTCGGATTCCTAGAGATTCCATAATTACAATTACCTCAAATTTGGAGGAGAGGGAGGGGACCCACCATCACAGTAGCCTATAGGAGATCAAAGTTTTTTCTTGGGTCAATTCCATGGAAATTGATGTCTTAGGTGACCTAATAGGTCTAGACTTGGGGAAAAGGGGTAAAATGGTAAAAAGAGGGTTAAAATGATCTCCCCTTTAACAGACCAGTGCCTAACTCACTTGGGGATATGGAGTTAGGGATGATGATGAGTAAGAACTTGGTTTCTTGATCAAGGAGGTCCAAAAAGTCAACTTCAGCCAATGTGGAGAGAAAGAGAAGAAAAGTGACCTTCAAGAATTTATAATTCAAATTAAACAATTCAATATTATCGAGACAATTAATCTCTAGGACATTTCATCCATATAACATTGGCCCATACATTAAATTAGCTAAAACGTGCTCAATTCCACATTTCAATCATGCAACAACTAGCCCTAATTTTAGCAGTATGTAGAAACAAGAATAATAACATCAAACTTTACTTAAACATTTATAGAGTATATCCAACCAGAATTTCATTTACAAGACAAAGCTCCAAGACAAGATAAATAGCCGAAATCCATATGTCAAAATTCATCCATCTCCAAAAAATATCCTCCAAGGAAAAAATACAAAGTTCTCTAAATTAGAGAGATCCCAAGTCAAGTGATGATACAAATGAATATATCTAACATCAATATATAGACTCCTAAGGAATTCGAATTAGCATCTGGGCCTACATTAGCCACTAATGATAAAATAATGTACAAAGAAAACCCTTATTGGTGACAAGCCCACCAAACTAGCTCACAAGTGTAAAAATAAGCCTCACAAAGGGCCAAATAATAATATGTACATGTCATAGGGACCTCAGAAGGCATAATAATATCCATAAGTGCCATATTGAGGAATAAATTACTCAAAATATGATGGATAAGGGGCTAGCCCTTGTTCTCCGAGTAGTAAACCTGTGGTGCTCCTAGTGGGTCTGAGGGCACATAAATGACCCCATGGGTCTCCATACAAATCAGAGATTCCTATAGATCCTCTGCAAGGGTCCAAGTGGTGGAATGAAAGTTTTCATGACATCGTACAAATCCTGGGATACTTTTCAGGAATGTAGGTCTCCTATGGGGGCTTGCTAGGCATAATGTACCAAACATATCACCATCACCCAAAAGTGGATCTCTAGTAGTCTCTGAGCATCCATGAAGATCCGTGGAGTTTTTTCTATTGTTGTGGAGGCCCATGACTCTCTATTCACACCCTACATGTTCCAATGTAGACCTCTAGGGGTTAGGATCACATATAGGGAGACCAAACCCAAAAGGAAACCACCTACAATCAAGCATAAGATCCAATGCATCCCCTAGGCTTCCAGTACAACTAGTCATTAAAATAATCATGTAAAAGATCTTATAAATCATGGATAACAAAGTGGCACTTCATAATGGAATGCCCTTCTGTAGTGGGCTTTGGCATGTACTAGTGTCTCCAAGCTCCAAAGGGGGTTAGCCAAGTACCTTATTAGGTGGTTTCTTCCCTTAAAGGGGATAGTATGTCCAAGGTACATCCGTCTAATGGGGGTGGAAAGTGATAAATAAGTGGAATGGAATAGGGAATGAGAGGGGCAATCCTGGGCCACATAGTGGGGCACATGGGTAGCTAGATAATGGGAAGCTCGCACCTAGGTATGTAATGTGTAGGAAGGAGAAATAATCATACATGAGGTGCCCTAACCTTGAGTTTTCCACCCCCTTTTAGATAGGTTGGTTCATTTCCCTCTGGGGGTTGCGACAATCATGGGTTCCTAAATGATAAAGGAGGCTTATCTAAGGCCTATGGAACTAGGGTAATGGCCATGGATTGGGGTAGAGCTCACACATTGGTTTTTTCCCATGTGCTTATTATTTTGTCCCAGCCATATTTTTCATTTTGTGGTACAATTTCCTGTTAAATGTGGCCAAATATGTTTTTCACCAATTATTTTAATTGCTTCGGCCTCCGAGACATCATTCTAGGCCTAACCCGAGGTAGGGCAAGGGGATAGGGAGGCTAGCCCTATTTGGACCCATAATGGGAATGTGGACCCAAGTGAGAGAAAATATGAATCAGGGTATAGTGAGTGGAAAGGGAGTAATATGTGCAGGTAAAGGAGTGGGACCACACACCCAAATTCGGGGTTTCCAAAGTAGTACCACCCTAGAACCAAATGGTAAATAAAGGAGATCCCATGGGATTAAGATCCAAGGGTAAGAACCAAAAGAGATCAAGGGGAAAAGAGCACAAACTGAGCCCACTCTTACTGTTAAATTCCCCCCATTAATCCATACTTAGAAGTATCCATGATAAGTAAACCCTTATTTAATTACCAAATGAAAAACATACCTTTAGATTCGAGAGGCCCACCTTAGAACATACAATCAACACATGTGCGTGAGGGACCACATGGATGGCTCAAGTGGCAGAGAAATGGCACAATGAGCTAGTGGGAGGCATCAATGGTCTATTATTTGCCAACTGAGGATCACCATGGAGAAAAATTTATCCTTGGGATGTCACCCAGAAAGTGGTGGATAACAGGGCCCTCCAAGAATGGGATCCCATAGGTCTGCTACCATTTAACTAGGTTGTCACCTATACCTTCCACTAATGCAAATCTATATTAGAACAACCACCCTATTATTGGTTGTCTCGGCTAGCCTAAGTATCCCTCTATGTCCTACAACGTAATGTAACCACTTCTATAATTCCATGACCAACCTCCTCCCACAAAATTAGCTCCAACTCTTCCTTAGCCTTTCTAGCTCGTACTTTGGCTTCGCTTAGGATCTTTGGCCTCCATGGACATAAATCGGCCTCCTCTAGGTCTCTTCCATTCCACAATTGATTCCCTCACTTTTGTGTAGTCCTCTCCTTTGGCGTTTTATTTATACTTTTTTGTGAGTGATCTTTGGGGTTTTACTCGTCCATCAAAAGAATATCATTTAAAAAATCGAACAAAAATTAGAATAAAAAATAAGTTAACTTGGGTCTCAAGCCAATAAGTTTGGATCAAAACCCCAACCACTTGGGTACTTTTCCCAACCAACTAACTTTTTGTGGGTTTTCACCACTCGGAAATATGTTTCAAGCTACCCACATTCCAACAATCCCTCTTAGTGAGGAATGAATTTCCATTACACCATGAAACCTCCAGCTCCATGACTTTCCTTGCATGCCCATGATCATCCTCACATGAGCCATGAATTTCCCTTGCATGGCCTTCACTGTTATCACATGTTCCATGTCTTATTTTGTATTTGGATCAGCTTTATCTTGCATGGTACATGACTTTCTTCACATGCAATATGAATTTTCCTTGCACAACCATGAGTGCTATCGCATGGTTCATGATTATCCTTGCATGGGCTAAAATCTCCACTTGGGTTCTTGAACCTAAAGATTCATATTTCCACTAGATGACTGGCATTCCTTCGTTGTATCACTATGAAGCTAGTCTCCTTATAATCCTACAAAATATCCACTAGATCACTCTACTTTCCCTTGTGGAAAGTGTTTCTACTAAACTTGTGTCCTTCCAAAGTCACTCTCAAGCTATGGTTGAACACTAGGTCTAATCCACTCTAGACCACCACAACTCAACTTTGCATGAGTACCTCATCCTCCTGGGTCAAATACCTGACGTGTACATGGCTCCACTGCTTCATATGCAACTCCACAACCCAATGAAGATACTATCTTAAGATCAAATTTCCATCCACGATGAGTTATCTCATCCATACAAAGCACTTTCTCTACCTTATGCTCCATGTCTTAGGAAATATTCTTTCTTTCCACAACAACTCTTTCTTAAACTAATTCTTATGCAAACTCTAAACCATGTACCCTTCAAAGCAGCTATGATACCACATTTAAATTCCATTATACCCAAAATCTAGTCTATTTATAAACTAGAGCATGAATACATTGTACATACACAATACTAAAAACACTTTCCGTAGTGGAAATTGTCAACAAACATATCAATAAAGTACACAAGATTTATTGGCCTAGATATCGATCTTTGTTAGTCCATTAATAAAATAATCATAGGGTCCCCATACTGGGGACTATGATGTAACACCCTCCTCCCACATTTACCCAAGTTAACCGATCAGTTGGGTAAACATGTGATGAGAGGCTTCTATGATCTGATTCAACTCCCCATGTATAGTGAAGGAAGTGGAACCGACAAAACACAACTAATCTAACGTTCTACACATGTTATAAAACCTCCAGGATCCAACCAACCTCTCCAGGTGAGAAACCTTTGAGGAAACTTAACATTTTACTAACCTATGGCCTCAGTTTCTCCCATGACATGGACATGCATGCGACTGGGACCCTACATTCACTCCCATAGCAAAGGCATCCATGCTTTTGTGGTCTTTTTTAGTTAGTTCTAAGCCAACAACCCTAGTTATGTGCAACTTTTTTAGGGCCAGGACTCAGGCCACTGCATAGAACTCCATGGAACTTCCAGAATTGAAAACTAACATCAAAAAAATGATAATTATGCAAATGCTTGAACAAAGACTTGATCTGACCCCTACTAGCGAGGACAAGGATTTCATCACACATATCAGAAATATGTATTCTACGGGTCATAACAAGATATATGAGCATAGGGGTCTCATACTTATCTAATAATCGCTAAGAAGCATTGATGCCTGATCACATTAGCTGCATTATCATCTATTAGGTCATATATTCATTATTCATTCATTTACAAATCAAAACATGATGAGATCCATACATCACCACTGTCATAAAACATACTCATAACCAACATATAAACAACAAAAATAATATGGATACAATAGCCATAAATTTCTCATATGAACCAATACATTTGATCATAAAATACCAAGGAAAGGAACTCTTATTAATGAATTCAAAAGCTTACGAACTTTGAGACTTCAACGTACCACTCGACCATAGATTGGCTAAACCAAATCATTCTTTCAGAAAATCACCACTATGCCATATTCCAAGCATGAATGTGGGATAACCAGAAATCAACCAGGGCTTCCCTTGGCTAAACGACCTCACCCTCATCAATAGAATCAATATTTACCGCAATCCCCACTCGATCACTAGGCCCTAAACAAGCATGGATGTCATCATATTTCTCCACCTACACTGTGAGGAATTTGCATGTCTCCTAGTCTCTAGGCTTTACCATACATCCTTCCATATAATGGTTGAGGATCCCTAGGCCTAATCAAGACTCCACCCTCTAGGATTACCATATATCCGGCCATTTACGGACCAAGGATTGCTAGGCTTGATTGAGGGCGCCCACCTCTAGGCTTTACCGTATATCCCACCATTCACCAGCCAAGGATTCCTAGCCCCACCGGGGTAACACAAAAGTTGGCCTTACCATAACCCACAGTCTATTTGAGGAATTACTAGGCCCAATCTTTACCACAATCCACAATTTGATTCAGGGATCACTAGGCCATGTGTTCTTTCTTTCAGGGACCACCTCACTCAATTTTGAATCCATCAGGAAAACAACCTCACACAAAACATGAGAACCCCATCACACCATGGCTATCTAGAAATGGCAAGGCAAGGATGAAAATCATTGTCACACTTGTAAAAACCCATGCTCATGACAACAAGAGAACTAATAACACACATGCATAACCATGCATGCAAAAACTAGCCAGAAAAACACACATGCAAATCGATACCTACAAGTAATCTCATTGTAGCCGCTTGATCCTACTCTTCCCTGCTTCATATTTGCTTCGTCTTTTCCTTCTTTAATTTCCATGATCCAAAGCTAAAGTTCTCCAAGAAACTCTAAGTGTCTAAGAGTGTGTGAGAGAGAGAATAGAGAGAGAGCTCCAAAACTGAACTGACAAAAGGTTACAAATTGATCCTCAAAAGCCTTTTTATTAATGAGCCCTCTATTTTCTTCATTTTGCATTACTTTTCTTCATTTTCCATTACTTTCCTTCATTTTCCTCCTCACATGCAACCTGTGATCTTTCACCTTCATTTTCTCCAAATTTCCATTATTTTCATAAATAAAATTCCAATTAATGCCTCATACATTTCCAAAGCCTTCGATATTTCCTTTCCCAATTTCCTTAGCCATAATAAACCAAATGAACACCCACACTAGGATTTTATTTCCAACATTCAAATTGGAATTAGTGTCCCATGATTGTGGTTATTATTTTTTTCTTTATTAACTTTATTTACATGGAATTTGACTAGGGATGTTATAGAGCCCTTGCCCTTGAGGCAACAATGTCCTTTTTGTTCAATGACACCTACAACCAACAAAACTACTAAAAACAAAAAATACCGCCCATGGAGCTTTATTACTTAGATCGATGCAATATTTACAATGATCAACCTACTCATAAACAACCAACATGACAACCATAATGACATGACACCCATACTTCTTATTGGAGCTTTATAACATAGCTCATGGCGATATTTACATCCATATACACATGTACATATACCAAAACATATACCAAAAGCATTCAATCAACCAACGAATAGAGAAGGATACATAGCCCATAACTCATCTTCCACCTCCCATCTAGCTTCATTGGGCCGAAAGTGCTTCCACCACACTTTAACCTGCTCGATTTCTTAGTTGAGCATCTTTCTCTACAATATACACTAAGGTTCCAGCTGTAATTCTCAATCTGGATCCACCTATAATACAGACTAGCCAATCACAAGCAATGACACATGGAAAACATCATGGAATTTCATTGTTGAAGGCAGTACAAGTCGATAGGCCACTGGTCCAATCCTTTCAATAATCTTGAAAGGTACACAAAACTGAGGTGCCACTTGGAACACAATCTAATCCTCAAGGAGCTCTTCTTGGGCTTGATGCACAAATACGCTTATTCCCCAACCTGAAACTCCTTAAACAACTTGTTCCAATCTACACAACTTTATGCCTATCTTCTGATGCCTTTGGATTCTTCCTGATTACCTGTATTTCCTATTCCATCTCTACAAACATGTCCAGTCTAATCAACATCCTGTTAACTGGATCACTCCAACTAATGGGAGCATTAAAACTCCACCCATGCAATTCCTCGAATGTACTCATACTCAAAGGTTCTTGGTAACCATTGTTATAAGAAAAATCAACCAATGGAAAGAACTCCTCTCAGCTCCTCTGATGATGCATCACATACATCCTCATCATGTCCTCCAATATCTTGTTGACCCTCTCTATCTAGCCATATGTCTGTGGATGATAAGATGCACTGAAGGCCAACTCTATCCCCAAACCTGTAAACAACTCCTTCCAAAACTTGGAACTGAACTTAGCATCCCTATCTGGCACAATCTTCCTTAGAACACCATGAAGCCTCACTACATCTTTGATGAATACCTGTGCCACATCACTAGTTGAATAAGTAGACCTCACTAGAATGAAGTGTGCTACCTTTGTCAACTTGTCCACCACAACCATGATGGAATCATTCTACCTAGATGTCCTTCGTAAACTTGTGATGAAATTTATAAAAAATGACCTCCCACTTCCACTCTGGAATCATAATCAGCTGTGGCAGTCCACCTGGATACCTATATTCTTCTCTCACCTACTTACAGTACCAAGATATAGCCACAAACTCTGCCATGTCCTTCCTTGGATTCGGCCAATGATAAAACTTCTTCACTACTATCAATGTCTTCTAGTATCTCGAGTGACCTAAATATGGTTTTTCATGAAATTATTTCAAGATATTATTCTTGAGCTCACCGTTTTCTAGCACATATATCTTGTCCCTAAATCTAATCAAGCCATCTACTATGTGATGATAGTCCACATCCTGATCACCTGTACCCTCTTGTAACCTGTGCATAATTTCCATGTACCTTTCATCCCGCTGACCTGCCTATAAGTATGTCCCATAAGAACTCATAGCTTCTATATGATTCACCTGCACTCTCCTGATAAGAGAACATGCAACCCTGTTCTCTTTACCCTTGATGTATATGATCTCAAATTCAAATTCATTGATCATTTCCCACCCTCTAGCTTGTTTGACATTCCGATTTGGTTGGTAAAATAGATAACTCAATCCACTATGCTCGCTCATTAGTAAAAATCTCCTGCTAAGAAGATAGTGCCTCCACATCTTCAAATCATGGATGATCATTGCCAACTCAAGATCATGTGTCACATAATTCTTCTCATGATCACTCAATTTATCTGACTCATAGCACACTATTTTTCCTTCCTACATAAGGACTCCACCAATCCCTCTCTTGCAAGCATCTATACACATCAAAAATCATTTTCTAGATCTATAATCTTTAACACTGGAGCATTTTTCAACAACTACTTCAATTTCTCAAAACTTGTTGCACATTCCTTTGTCCATTCAAATTTATCACCTTGCCTCTATAGTGACATAATAATATATGCAATCTGAGAGAATTTCCTGATGAACCTACTATAGTAATTGTTGAGTCTTGAAAATGTCATTCATTTCCATTACACTTTCACTATTATGTCCATTATATCACCTCCATTTCACCTCCATTTTATTACTATGTCACCACATTCATCCCACTTTCATTATCATTGGGCCACCTTTATGTTTTTCCAATCTTTATTAATTCTAAGCCTTTTAAGTGAATTTGTGGTTAAACATTAGAAAATAATGTGCATATGCTTATACCTAACAAATGGGTTGAGATTGTTGACATGTGTAGGTTGAAAAGAGGCTTCTAGAAGACCCTTATGTGGCACTCTAAGGCCAAATTCGAATTTGAGTGGAAAGAATCATGGGATCATGAGGATATGTGTCACATCTCCTAATTGTATTGTAACTCTAAGAAGACATGTGTCTTATCAGTTCCTATTTTGATTAGGACTCTAGAGGTAGAGGGAGAGATTCATGGATTCTCATTAATGAGATGGCTTCTCATCTTTTTGTATAAATAGGAGATCTCTCTCCTTCATTTGTTAGTCTTTTAGCTTAGAGCTTAGAGCTTAGAGTTGGGAGTTCTTCCTTGATGGCTTTAGAAAGCTTTGGAGAGCTTTGTTGTACTTTGTAATTTTGAAGAATTTGAATAAAGCTTTGATGTTCTCAACATGGAAGGAGATGTGAAGTAGATGTCATAGAGCATATTAGAATATAAGGTAGAGTAGATTTCATTTTGTAAATTTTGCTTTGATTTCATTATGTCATTTGATTGCTTTCAAGCTTGATAGATTAGATTTTTCATTCATGCAATTTTAATTCATGCAAGTGTGTTCAACCGGTTGATTGTAGATTAGTAATGCACATAGCTTTCTAATGACTAATGACATGACGGAATCATCTTGTCCTTCTGCTGATTTATTTTCTGAGTTCTAATTCCAGCATTGTTATTTCTTTTAGCTTTGTTTTGTTCATTTACTTTCCTGCAATTTAGATATCATATTACTCAGCTTGTTTATGATTACTCCCCATAGGCAGATTGAGTTGGAGGGTAAAGGATCAGAACAGGGGTTGAAGTAGTGTGATTAGTTAAATCTTAGTTTCCTTTTATGTAATTTAATTTCCTGCAATTTAGATATCATATTACTCAGCTTGTTTATGATTACTCCCCATAGGAAGATTGAGTTGAAGGGTAAAGGATTAGAACAGGGGTTGAAGTAGTGTGATTAGTTAAATCTTAGTTTCCTTTTATGCAATTTAGTTTCTTGCAATTTAGATATCATATTACTCAGCTTGTTTATGATTATTCCCCATAGGCAGATTGAGTTGAAGGGTAAAGGATCAGAACAGGGGTTGAAGTAGTGTGATTTAGTTTCTTTGCTTTCAGTCTTTGAGTTGCTTTAAGTTCAATTTTTACTTTCCTTTTCATACAGTAGCAAGGATACTGGGTTTCATAGTCACTAGCTCATTGATTGGTTGTTGCATTCCATTTTGATTGAAGTAGCTGCATATTTACACTTTTGTTCAAGTACTAATTCCATCAATAACATGTTTTGAGATCTTTTGAAGTGCTAAAGTTTTGGAAGTTACCATTACGGACATAGGCCTTAGGCCTTGTCTTGAAATCTCTATCCATACTTGTCCTTTAAAAGTATTTTTAAGACCTTAGAATAGGATTTCCATTTGCATTAGACACTTTAGGAAACCAACAAAAACAAAACCCCAAAACAAAATAAAATCTATAAAACAACGAAGTAAGAAAAAGGTTAACTAAGCACATATGGTGCACCACACTTCATCAGTTTACGATACCCAGATTGATAATTTATGTAGAGCAATTTAAGACGTTAAATTGACTAGACATTTTGGCGCCATTGCCGGGGGAGTGTAATTAGGAGACCTTATTTCTTACATCTAAAAAAAAAGAATTTAATAATTCTTGAGTATGCTCTCCTCCTGCACTTTGTGTGATCTGAAGGATCAGAAAAATGATTGTTATGTAAAAAAAAAAAAAAAAAAAAAAAAAAAATAATAATTCTTGAGTATGCTCTTCTCCTGCACTTTGTGTGATCTGGAGGATCAAAAAAGAATTGTTATAAAAAAGAAAAAAAATAAAAATAAAGAGGAGACAAAATAAACTTCATCATTTCAATTGATTCAAAAAAAAAAAAAAAATGAAACTCAACTGCTTTGATAGGTTCAAATTATCCAAAATTGACTGGTTATGGTTTGTAGTGGTCCTCAAAATACTGTATCCTATTTTAATAAGGTTTTGCAACTTAGCTGTGGAAAGTGCCCTGATTCTGCAGCCAGTTGAGAATTCCGCAGCTGTTTCAAGGTTTAGCAGGTTACAGGCATCCAATGAAAAAACCGACCACATGGGCATCTTTGGAATTGTCTTGACATGGATCCTATCCTAGTCACCCAGCTCAGATCGATGAAAAACTAGCCTAGGACCTCAGTCAAAGTCCTGTTTTTAGCATGTTTTTCTTGAAGCATTTGCTGCCTGAAATTGAAAATCATTAATCCTTTTTATAAAATTTTACAATTTCAGAGAAGAAAAAAAGAAAAGAAAAACAATCTATGGCTATCTTGAATCCTAGCTTCCACTGTGGCTTCAACAAAAAAAATATGTCTCCCTGATCAAGCTTTGGCCTGAAACAAACATGCAACATAAAAAAAAATGCACTGTATATATGAAAAAAAAACCAAGGGATCGAATGTTAAACAATTAGGTAACAATGAGGAGGTGAATGCAAATTTGTAGAATCCATGTTAACTCCATCAAGGGGCCTCGACATTTCTTTTTAGAGGCTGAAATTTATTTCAGGTGTTGAGCTCCTTGTTTGAAGACCAAATCATGCATTTTTGGAGATAACACTCCAGGTGTGTCACTTCCTCTAAAGCTAAGTTCCATGCTCTGTCTCTCTTCAGCGTGCACCTCAAAGCACCCTTTCTAATCCATAATCAAATCTGCAGGCGAGGTACATCAACATCCAAAGTAATCCATCTCAGAGAGAAATAAAAATAAAAAAAATTCTTCGAGGGAGGGGTAGCTTGTTAGATGGGAGACTATTGTGTCTGCTTCCACTGGCCCTGTAATCCTATCAATTAAGCCAATCAATCCCTACGCATGCCATGCCATTTATCAATACGCACAAGATGTGTGTATTGTTCTGTGCATTCATTTTTTTTTTTTTGAATTGTCAGCATAATCAACTTGTGGACTGTTCACTCCCACTCTGTGAAGGTGGACCACCATTAGTGACAAGCACAACTAAGGCAATTACGTAGCAAATCAAACCAGAAGGCCGAATGCAACAATTTGTAATAATGCAGAACAGTAAAAAATGTTAACTCAGGAAAAACGCAAAACACTGAAAAACGTCAAATTTCAAACATGCGATTTTCCCAAATGGAGGTGAATTTGAAGAAAAGAAAACATGGGTTTTTTCGCCAGCTAGGTCAATTAGATAACCCAAAAACCGTTTCAAGAAATTCATGGCGGTTTAAGAGAAATTCTCGGTTCTTTGGAGCCCCTTTTTTGCCGCTGCGTGAAGAAAAACGGAATTTGAGTTAATTAACTGATAGTTTGATGTGTGAATCAATTCGGCGTGCCTGAGGAAGGGAATTGTAATTGGGAATCAACTGTATGCTGGCATCTACTCTACCACATCTTCCACTCTTTGCCACCACGTCTCCTGCCTTTTTATTGCCACCTATTGACAACAATCCTAATTGAAGATGACTCTCCATTATGTGAACCAGTGCAAACTGATCTGGCAATTTCAATTGAACTTCACTACTCCGCTTCATTCCTGCCACTTGTTCTCTGTTTCTCCATTTACCATCACTAGATTTTTCTCCATAAAACCATGTCAATTCCCCGCTAACATATAATGAATTTTCTTCATCCATCATTCACGCAGACGAATTGTTAGAACAAGAAGGAAAGAATGAGTCTATTGTTGAGGGTAGAACCGGAAGGGCCCAAGTTTATGGAAGGGCCGGATGGTTATGGTTATAGGCTGTTTATCAAACTATAGTTGAATTTTTGTTGCTCAGAAGTCTGATATAACTGCTACAACAGTGTAATTTTCGAAGCTTGGTCCTGAAAATAAATCCTCATACACTCAAAGGCTCAATAAGTATTATCTTGTTTGTTTCTCAAGTGAGATTTTGGGACTATTTGCATGCTAATGGTGGGCTGATCTGAATCATATCAAAGTCTGGTGCATTATAATGGTATTCTTGAAATCATTGGTTTTCGTTTGACTTTGAAAATAATCTATCATTTCTGCATACTAGCTCTTGCATATTTGCACTCTTGCATAAGCATCTTTTTGATAGTCGAAGTGCTCTAAAATTGTTCCCATGCCTAATTGCTAAGTAACCAAAAGATTAAATTCATCTTCAAGATTTATGATTCAGAAGGCAGTAGGAAAATGACACTTTGGGTATATTAAAAAAAAAAAAAAATGAGCAGCATAAGAGTAGGTACCCTGGTATTCCATTTTCATCGCTAAAACTATTTTGCTCCATATGCCATTACCATTCACAGAGTTCCTACATGCAGGCAATGAAGAAAATAATTTAAATCAGAAAACTAATGATTCAACTTTCCGCAACTGTTTTGTTAAACTCTAGGTTGCAGGTGTCATCAAGCAAAACAAGCCACATGGGTAGATGGAGGAATGTCAGTACATGGATGATGTCCTATTCATTCGGTCAAATTTGATGAAAAAGACCCCGATCAAAGGGAAGTCAAACTGTGTGTTATCAATAAGTCGCCACACTAAGTCGCTGCGTGTCAAGAAAAAATAAATATTTTTGAATCAATGAAATGAATAAGTTATTTGCTCACTTTTTTGAAGGTATTGATTAATTTTGGATTGATGATGAAAGATGAATGGCTAACTTTTTATTCAAGATTTTTAGCTACAGAAACTGTGCACATTCTGCAGCTAAAGACCAATTCTACAGCCAAAAAAACCTCATTGTTCAAATCAGCCTAACTTTTTCATACAAAATCAGATTTTGATGATTTAAGTACCATTGGAAAGATCTCAACAAGATCTACACAATGAGAAATCCATCATTTGAGTTTGAAATGGCAAATAATGAAATAAATTGCTGAAAAGAAGCAACATCAACTTGAGGCACTAATTCCAAATCAGGTATAAATTCTTTTTATTTTTCCTTTGAGAACTTGTTTCACTAATACAAATTCTTAGTTTTGTGTGTAAATATCATAACTAGAGAGATTGGCCATCTCTCTCCTTTGATAATCTTACATTCCATTGCAGAAGAAGTATTAGTTTTTTTTTGCAGGTTCCAAGAGGAAGGACAAATGACTACAAGAGAATGGTGTCTCTCTAAGAGACCAATTTGTTTCATAAGAGGATGATCAACAACAAAGAGGAAATATGTTGATGCAAAATCAGATCCAAACACTTGAAAAAAAACTTTCAGATACTATTGTCTCCATCACATCCATACTTCATAATAAACCATTCACCTCATTCCACTCCATACTTTCCACTTACATTCACATACACTTTCCATCTCTTTTTTTCCATTCATAACCCACAAATAAAAGAAAGAGGCTCATTCATATGCTTATTGCCCATTTCCATTTCTACTCTCCATTGCCATCTTCCATTTTCATCTTCCATTTCATGTCATTTTCATTCCGCAAATAAGCCCTGCTTCAATGCAAATTATTGAGTCCATAGTCCTTTGAGTCTAAGTTCTTTGTAAAAACACCTTGAGGCTTGCATGCCTTAATGGCAAGTCCTCATGCTGACAAACAATGGGAATACATTAATGTCCCTTGTTCGTTAGATCTTCTAGGTGACTCGACATCAGCGAATTCATTCGTACCTAGCAAGATGTGTTTGGGCATCTTGACTCTCATTGTCATCAATGGTGAGAGTTCTCGTGTTGACTAGTGGCATCCATTAATGGCCACTAAGCCAACAATTTCCTACTATGTTCGACATTAGAACATCTTTTCACATAGTAGGAATTGTGCCAATGAGTTTTGAATACATGAAGACTATTATTTTCAGCATTTTGGAGCAGATTCAGCAAGTTTTAGTAGAAGCAATAAAAAGTCATCTTATCTCTCTATCCATGACTCCTCTTATTCAGCCACTTGAAGAAGAATATGATCAGAATTTTTAAGCCACCACATATACAACTCATCCATTCCAAAGGGTAAGTGAAGGTACATCATTTTCTAACTTTTGACCATAGAATTCCATAAAAAGCTAGAATGATAATTATTGGAAAAACATTTCTCTTCCTCATTTCATAAAATTGCCAATACCATCTGTTGGGGGGGAATACATTCATATTCATATCTTGCCATGTCCATATCATATTCAGGAGCTCACATACTTCCAACATATATTAATTATTACATTGCTATTATGAGCATACAATGGATTTTGAAAAAGTGCTTAAAGGATAAATTGGATACAAACAAAATCATGGTTGTCACACAAGAACCAACCATCATGCAATCCAATAAAGATATACTTTGCAACAATAATCAAAATATCATTATGAAAAGTTCAAAGATCAAAATAGAAGGCAACAACAAAAAAATGGTTGTAACACAAGAACCAACCATGTTGCAATTCAAGTGAAACACTTTGCAGAAATATGAAGTTCTCAAATGATATCATGCAAAGTTAAGCCAAAGCTCAAGGATCAAAAGAGTTAATGTAATATATATTGCATGAGGACATGCAATAGCTTCAGTTGGGGGGTATGTTGAGTCTTGAAAATGTCATTCATTTCCATTACACTTTCACTATTATGTCCACTATATCACCTCCATTTCACCTCTATTTTACTACTATGTCACCACATTCATCCCACTTTCATTATCATTGGGCCACCTTTATGTTTTTCCAATCTTTATTAATTCTAAGCCTTTTAAGTGAATTTGTGGTTAAACATTAGAAAATAATGTGCATATGCTTATACCTAACAAATGGGTTGAGATTGTTGACATGTGTAGGTTGAAAGGAGGCTTCTAGAAGACCCTTATGTGGCATTCTAAGGCCAAATTCGAATTTGAGTGGAAAGAATCATGGGATCATGAGGATATGTGTCACATCTCCTAATTGTATTGTAACTCTAAGAAGACATGTGTCTTATCAGTTCCCATTTTGATTAGGACTCTAGAGGTAGAGGGAGAGATTCATGGATTCTCATTAATGAGATGGCTTCTCATCTTTTTGTATAAATAGGAGATCTCTCTCCTTCATTTGTTAGTCTTTTAGCTTAGAGCTTAGAGCTTAGAGTTGGGAATTCTTCCTTGATGGCTTTAGAAAGCTTTGGAGAGCTTTGTTGTACTTTGTAATTTTGAAGAATTTGAATAAAGCTTTGATGTTCTCAACATGGAAGGAGATGTGAAGTATATGTCATGGAGCATAGTAGAATGTAAGGTAGAGTAGATTTCATTTTGTAAATTTTGCGATTTCATTATGTCATTTGATTGCTTTCAAGCTTGATAGATTATATTTTTCATTCATGCAATTTTAATTCATGCAAGTGTGTTCAACCGGTTGATTGTAGATTAGTAATGCACATAGCTTTTTAATGACTAATGACATGACGGAATCATTTTGTCCTTCTGCTGATTTATTTTCTGAGTTCTAATTCCAACATTGTTATTTCTTTTAGCTTTGTTTTGTTCATTTACTTTCCTGCAATTTAGATATCATATTACTCAGCTTGTTTATGATTACTCCCCATAGGCAGATTGAGTTGAAGGGTAAAGGATCAGAACAGGGGTTGAAGTAGTGTGATTAGTTAAATCTTAGTTTCCTTTTATGTAATTTAATTTCCTGCAATTTCGATATCATATTACTCAGCTTGTTTATGATTACTCCCCATAGGCAGATTGAGATGAAGGGTAAAGGATCAGAACAGGGGTTGAAGTAGTGTGATTAGTTAATCTTATTTTCCTTTTATGCAATTTAATTTCTTGCAATTTAGATATCATATTACTCAGCTTGTTTATGATTACTCCCCATAGGCAGATTGAGTTGAAGGGTAAAGGATCAGAACAGGGGTTGAAGTAGTGTGATGTAGTTGCTTTGCTTTCAGTCTTTGAGTTGCTTATGTTCAGTTTTTACTTTCTTTTTCATACAGCAGCAAGGATACTGGGTTTCATAGTCACTAGCTCATTGATTGGTTGTTGCATTCCATTTTGATTGAAGTAGCTGCATATTTACACTTTTGTTCAAGTACTAATTCCATCAATAACATGTTTTGAGATCTTTTGAAGTGCTAAAGTTTTGGAAGTTACCATTACGGACATAGGCCTTAGGCCTTGTCTTGAAATCTCTATCCATACTTGTCCTTTAAAAGTATTCTTAAGACCATAGAATAGGATTTCCATTTGCATTAGACACTTTAGGAAACCAACAAAAACAAAACCCCAAAACAAAATAAAATATATAAAACAACGAAGTAAGAAAAAGGTTAACTAAGCACATATGGTGCACCACACTTCATCAGTTTACGATACCCAGATTGATAATTTATGTAGAGCAATTTAAGACGTTAAATTTACTAGACAGTAACCTACTAACCCCATAAATGATCTTACCTCATCCATGTTTCTAGGAGGTTCCCACTCCATGATAGCCCTTACCTTCTCTATATCCACTGTTATGCCTTCCTTGGAAACCACATGACCCAAGCAATGTACCTTTCTCTAAAAGAATCTGAATTTGCTAAGCTTGACATATAATTGATGCTCTCTTATAAATCTCAAAAATCCTGCTAAATGCTAGAGGTGTTCTCCCTCATTCTTAGAATATATCAAGATGTCATCAATGAATACAATAACAAACTTGTCTCATTAATGACACAACACGCTATTCATGAAGCACATCAAGATAGTTGGAGCACTAGTCAAACCAAATGGAACTACAACAAACTCATAATTCCCATACCTAGTGATGAACACCAGTATTGCAGCAAGAATGATGCAACTCCTGGGCTACTAGCTTTATTTTATAAACCTGGGGTTCATACAAACTTCGAGGTCACATTGTTGTATACACAAGTAAAAGTGATGGTTCTGCCTTGTGTCACTTGTTCAACTGGCGAGAGACCACTGGGGGTTTTCAATCCAGACTTCTATGGATTTAGAAGAAGCTTGGTTTCTTGATGAAAGAAAGGGAAATCTACTCCAATGATCCAAAATGGATCTTGTATAAAAACCTCTAAGTCTAAAGTCTTCATTTGATTTAATAGCGCAAGTGAAAGAATGGCAGGAAAACCCAAAATCCAAAGGAAACGGAGAAGCGCAGCGTGAATTCCCCAGAGCCATTGGATCCATGGGATCAACGGATGAGATCAAATCACATTGGAGGAAGCCAACGACATATCAACCCCAGCCCCAAGCGATTTGTGATCAGTGATGACATATGAACCATTGATTGAGCGCACAGATCAACGGTGGAGTGAGATCGTATTGCATCACAAATACGCCAAACAGAGGACTTACCGTAGGTCGAAGACTATGTGATATGCATGAACCCGAAAGGGTTATAAATGTGGCTTTATGTTATTTGAGTTCTGAGGTAAATGGTATTTCGAGCAGGCTTCAGGTGGTAAGCAGTATTGGAGAGGCTCCACCCAATTCCATACACTGGCTGACGCGTAGCACACCGCAAATGGGCCACCCGAAATGGTTGTTAGCCGTTGGATTGGAGATCGCAGATAAATGGTGGAGATTTAGTAGACTACTTGATGTTTTGGGTGGATGTGAATTGTTGGATCGAAGGTAGATCAACGGTGTGGAATACAAAGGAATTATGACCCATAGCCAATACGACTTGTGATTATGATCAAGGCAGACCTGAGAGGATTATAGGGCGGACTTTATATCATTTAAAGTCCGGCTTTGGCGTTTCAATCAGATTTTCCACTGTTTTAGTGTATTTCCATGTATTCCTTGCCTAAACAAAAAAGTGTGTTCTCAGGGATTTTCACCCGTGCCTAGTCCTTTCTATTAGTAAACAAGTGGCCTCAATGTCTTAAGCGTTTTTGCAATGATTATTTAAATGCTTAGCAAAGAGATGAAGGGACAGTGTTGGGAGCTAGAGAGCCTGAAAGGAAGGCAAACAGACAGTGTCGAAAAGCTTAAAAGCCGTCCAATGGCAAAACAGAAGGGAGGAGGAGTCAGTTGAAGACAGTCACAGAAAGACAGTCAGTCAGTCAGATTGAGGTAGATTGAATAGAGGAATAGGACAGAGGGAGAGTCTGTACACTCTTTTAGACTCGAGTTTTTTTAGTAGATCCCTCTTTGATGTCATTGTTGGTTGAGACTCTATTTTTGAGCTCACTCTTGTAATAATCTGTCCTTGAAGACTTAATATAGAGTTCGACACTGAAAGTTGGACCAGGAGACGTAGCCAGGAAGTCTGGTGAACTCCTTGATTATTTGTTGTGTTGATGTGTGTGTCTGTTATGTTTTCTGACTGTTAATTGTCTATATTATTTGAAATCTTTTCGATCCATTGCACTAAGTAATATAGGCATTTTCCTGTACATTAGTCAATAATACCTTTTCTTCTTGATTTAGTATCCGTTTCAGATCAAGTGGTATCAGAGCATTTGGTTTTGGTTTTATTAAGGTTAGACAAGCTTGTGCTGGATTTTGAATGCTAAAGAGATTAAAGCTCAGACTAGGAGAAGGAGAACTTGTTGAGGCTAATCCAAAGATTAGAAGAGTCCATTCTCAGAGGAGAATGGCAGAAGAAGCTCCATTGGGATCAGAATCTCAATTTATAGAAAGTTTTAAGACACTCCAAGCCATGGTGGAAGAGATGTATCTGGAGTTTAAGAAGGGTCGAGGTGAAAGCACTGCAACACCCAAACCAGACAAAGGAGCAAAGGAACCTTTTCTAGTTGCTCTCCAGAAGGCAAAGGAAAAGGAGGAATGACTCCTCCACCATTTCCTCCATCATCATCCTCGTCGTCATCATCTTCTAGCTCTTCTAAGAAGAAGAAGAAAACTTCCTTAATCAAATTAGATGTGAAGTTTGATTTGCCAATTTATGATGGAGAACTCAATGCAGAAAAGCTAGATAATTGGATAAGACAAATTGATGTATATTTCAGGGTACAGAACGTTGATTCAAAAAGGAAGAAGATTCAACTGGCTAGCCTTAGACTTGGAGGAACTACACTAGTATGGTGGGAAGGCAAGACACAAGTTGATCTACAAAAACATGTTAAAATCATTTCTACCTGGAATGAATCTGTTTCTGCTATCAAAAAGCAATTCTATCCTTTAGCTTACATGCAGCAAGCAATGATGAGTTGGCAAAGTCTTCGTTAGTTGAAGGGTTAAAGTGTACAAAGTTATACTCAGGAATTCAGAAAGAGAGCTTTAATTCTAGGTATATCATTAGACTCACCTGAGGCTTTATTGAAGTATATAGGTGGTATTCATAGCTATTTAATGCATACTATTCTTATGTTTAATCCCACTAGCTTAGATGATGTATCAGTTCAAGCCACACATCTAGAAGCTAGAGGTAAGAATGTAAACCCAGAGGTTGGTGGATCATCTAAATATTTTGTAAGAAAGATCAAGGAAAATAAGAAACTGAAATGGAAGGAGAGGAAAGAAAACATTGTAAAGAAGGATAAACCTTCATGCACTCATTGCAAGAAAGAAGGACATGATGAGGCACACTGCTGGTCTTTGCATCTAGAATGAAAACCTAAGAAGTTCGGTGGAAAGAAGAAAAATAATGCTGCTACTATTTAGCAGGACTTGGGATTAGATTCATGCGATGAAACAATAGTTACAGCCACAGGTATTAAAGGTAAAGATTCTGAAGCAACCACAAGTAATTCTTCACAATCTGTTGATAATGAAAATAATGAGAGGGAAAGAAATGAGCTTTTTTGTATTAGAGTAGCTTCCAAGCACAATAAGATTGATACTTTATTTGATAGTGGATCACAACTAAATTTGATTTCTGAAACAATTGTAAAGAAGTTGGGATTACAAACAAAACCTCATGAGAAGCCATATCCATTAGGTTGGGCGTGTGATAAAACAAAGCTAAAAGTAACAAGAGAATGTAAACTTAGGTTTGCTATTGGATCAACATTTGTAGATGAGGTTGAGTTAGATATAGTTCCATTGGATATATGTGGTATTGTTTTGGGAAGTCCATACTTGTATGATAGGAAAGCTATTTTCTATAGAGCTGAGAATAAGTATCAACTCACTAAAAATGGAATAGAATACATTGTAAGAGCTCATAAACTCAAAGGTAACTATTCTCTCATAAACTTGGGGTAGATGAAAATAATTGTGAATTCAAGTAAGAAATTTTTACTAATGGTTGTAAAGGCAGAAGATTCTGAAAAATCCAATGCATTTGAAGGTTGTGATTCTAAAAAGAAAACTGATTTAGTTAAAGTTGTTTCAGAGTATGATGTTCTATTTCAAGAACCAAAAGGTCTGCCACCCAAGCAAGAAATAGTACATGATATTTATTTGCAGCAAGATGCTCCATTACCTAACATTGGAATGTACAGGTTGTCAGCTTTAGATAATGCAGAGATAAAGAAGCAGGTACAAGAGTTGCTCGATAAACGGTTTATGCGACCAAGCACATCACCATGTGGATCGCCAATTGTGCTGGTGAGAAAGAAAGATGGTTCGTGGAGAATGTGCATTGATTATTGAGCACTAAATAAAATAGCAATCAAGAATCATTATCCTCTTCCTTGTATTGATGATTTATTATATCAATTGAAAGAAGCAGTTTAATTTTCTAAGTTAGACTTGCGAAGTGGTTATCATCACGTCAAAGTTGTAGAACAGGATGCATGGCACACTACTTTCAAGACAAAGCAAGGACTGTATGAATGGTTGGTTATGCCTTTTGGCTTAACGAATGATCCTACTACATTTATGAGAGTTATGAATTATGTACTCAGATCATTTATTGATAACTTTGTAATTGTTTATTTAGATGCCATTCTTGTTTTTAGTAAGACATGGGAAGACCATGTAAAGCAGAGTTTAGATGTTTTAAAAATAGAAAATATCTATGTAAAACCGTCAAAATGTGAATTTGGCATAACATCTTTTTAAAATTATTTGGGTTATATTGTAGGGGGTGGTGAATTGAAGATAGATCCCTCTAAGGTTAAAGTCATTGTGAACTGGCCTAAACCCAAATCTGCTACAGAGGTTAGGAGTTTCCTAGGGGCAACACAATACTGGAGAAAGTTTATTGCTAAATTTTCTTTGATTGCAGCTCCATTACATGCTTTAACATGATTGAAACAGGTGTTTAAGTGGGGAGGAAAACAGCAAAAATCCTTTGACACCTTAAAGAAAAAAATTAGTACAACACCAGTACTAGCACTGCCAGATCTTCAACATCCATTTGAGATTGAGACAGATGCTAGTGACTATGCCATGGGAGCAGTGTTGATGCAACACTAAAACTCATATGTTATCATTCTGAGACATTTACTTCTGCAGTAGTTAATTATCCCACATATGATAAAGAATTGTATGCATTAGTACAAAGTGTGAAAAAGTGGAAACATTACCTAATGGGTAAAGAAACAATCATACATACAGATCATCAACCACTTCAATATTTTCACTCACAAACTAAATTGTAGCAATCAAGACATTATAGGTGGATCGGTTTTCTACAGAAATTTCATCTTGTCATTGGATATAAGAAAGGCATACACAATAAGATTGCAGACATGTTATCAAGACCAATCATAAATGCATCTACTATACTTAAGCATAACTCAGTAATGCATGAAAGTTACATTGAACAATATGCTCAAGATTTAGATTTTAAAGATGTATATGCAACTTTAAGTCATGGAAAGCAAGTAGAAGAATTGGATTATTATGTAAAGGACCAACTCTTATATCATTTGGGAAAGTTATGCATTCCACAAACTGAAAGAGTTAACATAATCCGAGAAGCACATACTTCTCTCATATCAGGTCATTTTGGTGTAAGTAAAACAGTTGCACAATTGCAAAGGTTCTGTTATTGGCCAAGAATGCAAGAGACAGTTTCTAGATATATCAAAGGGTGTATAATGTGTGCTACAAGCAAGCCCAATAATCAGAAATTAGGCTTGTACACTCCACTTCCAATTCCTTCTCGTCCTTGGGAAAGTGTTTCCATGGATTTTGTTGGGGGATTGCCAAAATCTAGGAAAGGTCATGATTATTTGTATGTTGTTGTGGATAGGTTCAGTAAAATGTGTATTTTGATACCATGTAACAAGTAGGTTACAACTGAACAAATAGCAAAGTTGTTCTTTCAGAATGTATGGGTTCATTTTGGGTTACCCACTTCTATTGTATCTGATCGAGATTCTCAATTTGTTGGGAATTTTTGGTCAAGTTTATGGTAGTTGATGGACACCAGGTTGAAGAAGAGCACAAAATTTCGTCCACAAACAGATGGTCGACATAATTGGTAAACAAGATAGTGATCCAGTTGCTCAGAGGCTATTGCAGCAAGCATCCCAAGTTTTGGGATGAGCATTTGTGTTATGTGCAACATGCTTACAACCGTGCCAAGCACTCTTCTACTCAGAGATCTCCTTTTGAGACTTGTTTTGGTTTTATACCAAAGTCTCCCTTGGATTTTGTCTTTGGTAAAGAGCAGTTGATGGACACAATGATGTGCACAAAGAAACCAAGTTCATTGAACAAATCCAGGAAATTCACCAGGCAGTACAAGAACAGCTGGAAAGAAGTCAAGCCAAGTACAAGGCAAGACATGAAAAGCATTGAGCTGAACATAGTTTTCAAGTTGGTGATCAAGTCTGGTTGTACATCAGCGAAGACAGAATGTAAGGTGAAGGTAAGAAGATAAAATCAATAAGGTATGGACCTTTCAAGATACTTAATAAAATTGGTGAAAATGCTTTTCACCTTGATTTTCCAGCTTATATGCAGATCTACTCAGTCATTAATGCAGAAAACTTGAGATTGTATGAACCTTCATTAATTGAAGATCCCAAAGAGCACGGTCAGTTGCCTTCTATTGGGGATTTGTTGCCTGAGTATCTCAATGAGTTATAGAAGGACACAGTTCTGGACAGGAAGGTAAGAACTATGTGTCAAGGGGATGTTGAGTACCTGAGAGTGGGACTTAAAGGGTCAAATCCAAGCAAAGCACGATGGATAGAAGTTAGACAGGTGAAGGAGAAGTATCCTCACTTGATCGATGCCTAAAACCAACTTTTTGTGGTCCAAAAGCTTTTCAGTGGGAAGGCGTGATCCAAAATGGATCTTGTATAAAAACCTCTAAGTCTAAAGTCTTCATTTGATTTAATAGCACAAGTGAAAGAATAGTAGAAAAACCCAAAATCCAAAGGAAACAGAGAAGCGCAACGTGAATTCCTTAGAGCTGTTGGATCCACGAGATCAACGGATGAGATCAAATCGCATCGGAGGAAGCTTGCGGCATATCAACCTTAGCCCCAAGTGATTTGCGATCAACGGTAACATATGAACCATTGATCGAGTGCGCAGATCAACGGTGGAGCAAGATCGTATCACATCGCAAATACGCCAAAGGGAGGACTTACTCTAGGCCGAAGACTATTCAATATGCGCGGACCCGAAAGGGTTCATAAATGCAGCTTTATGTTATTTGATTTCTAAGGTAAATGGTATTTCGGGCAGGCTTCAGGTAGTAAGCAGTATTGGAGAGGCTCCACCCAATTCCATACATTGTCTGACACATAGTATGCTGTAGGAGAGAGAAAACCGCTTTTTCGGGTAGGTAATCTCCATGCAAGTGGGCCACCCCAAATGGTTGTCAGCTATTGGATTGGATATCATGGATCAATGGTGGAGATTGAGCGGACTACTTGATGTTTCAAGTTAGATGCAAACCGTCGGATCGAAGGTAGATCAACGGTGTGGAATACAAAGGGATTATGACCCGTAGCCAATATGACTTGCGATTGCGATGAAGGCAGACCCGAGAGGATTATAGGGTGGAATTTATATTGTTTGAAGTCCAGCTTTGGCATTTCAGTCGAATTTTCCACTATTTCAGTGTATTTCCATGTATTCCCTATGTAAATGAAAAAGTGTGTTCTCAGGGATTTTCACCCATGCTCGGTCCTTTCCGTTAGTAACCAGGTGGCCTTAATTCGTTAATCATTTTTGCAATGATTGTTTAAACGCTTAGTAGAGAGATGAAGGGATAGCGTCGGGAGCCAGAGAGCCCGAAAGGGATGCGAACAGACAGTGCTGAAAGGCTTAAAAGCCATCCAATGGTAGAACAGAAGGGAGGAGAAGTCAGTTGAAGACAGTCACAGAAAGACAGTTAGTCAGTCAATTTGAGGCAGGTTGAATAGAGGAACAGGACAAAGGGGAAGTTTGTGCACTCTTTTAGACTCGAGGTTTTCGAGAAAATCCCTCTTTGATGTCACTATTGGTTGATACTCTGTTTTTGACCTCACTCTTGTAATAATTTGTTCTTGAAGACTTAATATAGAGATCGACACTGAAAGCTGGACCAAGAGACATAGCCAGGAAGTCTGGTGAACTCCTTGATTATTTGTTGTGTTGATGTGTGTGTCTATTACATTTTCTAACTGTTAATTTTCTATATTATTTGCAATCTTTTCGATCCGTTGCACTAAGTAATATAGGAATTTTCTTGCACATGGGTCAGTAATACCTTTTCTTCTTGATTTAGTATCCGTTTTGGATCATCTAAGAGAGAGATGATCTATTACAATATTGAAAAAGACCAAAGTTCAATGCTAAATCACATGATTTCCTAATTAACTGTTAAGAAACTATGCTTTGCAATAATAATAAATTAACATGAACCAAATGCTACTATCTAAGTATGGAAGTTAAAATCATCAAACATCACTATTATGCAAGGGACTAAAATAACTTTGTTTTGTCTTTTTGTTCTTTTCATGCAAAATCAAATATACAAACTAATCTCTTTTGGTGATGTGGTAGGTGGTTTAGGGATGTTTGAGGATGGCTGGAAGGTTTAGGAGATGGCTGGATGGTGTGGGATAACCTTGGGTGACCTTTGGGGGATTCCTAGAGGTTTTCCCTCAATTCGGCCTCAAAACAAGCCACTACAGGAAAACCTACAGGATGTACTAGAAACCTACAGAATTCCCTGTATTTCTATAGGATACAACCGAGAGCAAAACGAGAGGTGTTGGAGGTGATGGAAGGCTTAGGGAAGGTGGTTGATGGGTGGAATGGAGTGATAAAAGGCCTAGGATCACTCAGAAGTCAACATCAAGGTTAGGAGATGGTTGGATTCGCTCAATGTGCTTGGAAGAATTTGTATGTAAAATGATGAAATTAGTGAAGGAAGTGGTGAAAGAAAGGATGATTATGGCGGATGAAGTGGAAGGTGATTTTTTGCTATGAGGTCTCTATCTTCTCTTGAAGCACCTAGTCTACATCAAAGATGTATAATTTCCTAAAAGTCATGTAAAAAAGAAGCGTTCTCATAAGCTAGAAAAGCATAATTAATGAACTAACTATCTACCTTATTCATGAGGAAAGTAGCTAAAAGGAATGGAATCATGGATGAGATCTACTGCAAGAATGAAGATGGAAGAGATGGAAATGCAACCCTACTTTTCAAAAATGATCAAATTCTAGATTAAATACAGTAAACTCTTAAAGCTTATGAAAGAAATACAAATCTGCGTTTTTGGGGCTGCATAAGGGTCCCTTCCTTAAATCATGATCACAAAGGGAAGAAGTGAGGCCAAGACACCTACTGATAGCCTTGTGGTGCTTCTTTTATCCCTGCCAACCTACTACTGAAGTAAGGCACAAATGGAAGCAAGCTAATAAACAACCAATCAAATCTACACTACTTGCAATGAAAATACTTCTAAAGACAAATTAACAATGAAGCTATGAAACTAAGCTAAACATATCGATACAAAAAGAGGCGCCTTGACTACTAGGGTTGGGCCTTAACCGAAGAGCTTCAGCACTTTGAGTTAACTCAGTGATAGCTCAAAACAAAACTCATTGTTATTACCAAAATAGAAAATTACATCAAAATCTTCCACAAGTCTGGAGCTCAAAAATAACTTAGAGTTGTACAACAAAAATTCAAATCCTAATGAGGCTCTAGGCCTCTCTCCTTATACAACTAAATTCCCCAATGACATCCTTAAAATTAGGTAGGCTTGGCTCCCAAACTCGAGATAAACTATCTCTTTGTCTCTCACTTACTCGGCTTCCTTCTAATCCTCATGACTTGGTTGCTTGTACTCCAAGATGGTGTGATAAATGGAGGAATATTCGAATGGGGGAGAAGTAAATGAGGAGGATTTACCTCCTACAATCCCTCTCCCTTGTCCCATTTGAGTTTCAACCTTAGTCTTTGCCAAAATTCCTTGATTTTCTCCTTCAAACCTGCATTCAATGCATATTAGTCCACTAGGCATGATATCCCACTCTAACCCATCTCATAAAAAATATAATAAAAAAAAGTAATAAGTTGTGAGGAAAGTTGGTTTGACTAAGATAGGAGGTGAATTAAGGCCCAAATAATTACCCAATGATGAGGCTCATCATCAACCCCTACTAAAAGTGTTGCTCATCCTCTGAGCAACTCAATCAATATCCATATCCTTCATGGCTCTAGTGGCCTCCCTGACATCCCATGCCTTTGTTGTGGTTTCCTCTTCTTATTCATAGAAACTTGCTTTATTTTCTACCTCCTCCCACTGCCTCTTTTCTTCTTCTTCCCTCGTTCCTTCTAACATTCTTAAGAGCAGTGGTGGACTAAGTTTCAAGCCAATCCAATTGACTTTGAGCCTTTGCATGGATTGCTTCTACATGGGTGTCTTGTTTAGTGATGCTCTCATTCTTTGAGGATAGTGGAATTCTCTTATCTTCAAATTGCATGGTGATGTGTTCCATCTCCTGAGGCAAGCATGTATGTTGTCATCCCCTAACAACCTGAACATGTCCTCAAAATGTGAAATTTCTTACTCTTGGGCAGCAAGATACCTAGGTGCAAGCTAAGGATCATTTGCAATTAAATTATGTGTGCTGATGAGGGCCATTGGATTGGACTGCTTAGCTCTGATCATAAGGGGATTTGTTTGTTCTTTTGCCAATATCTTCTTCATTTCTTCCGCCCTTGCTTCATCATGGTTCATCCATGGTGCCAAAGCCATCAACTGTAAATCTCCTACCTTGGCATTAGGGTCCCATACATTCATGTCTATTAAGGCCATGTTATGCAAATAAAAATCAAACATCTTGGTCCTGTCTTCCAATGTACTTCGATCACAAAGATCAATGAACTATCTATAATCTTGAAATGGCATAGTGTCTGTTTGTGCTAGCGTCTTGATTTGGAACTGTAGCCAATGTTCCTTGAGTTATAGGGCATAGGATTTAGCCGGCATCCTACACTGGATTTCTTACAAAGAGAGATTGGCCATACATGCCAATTGGTTCTCTCTTTCTTGCAGTTGTCCTTTCAATCATGCATTTTCTATCTCTAACTAATTTCTCATTATGGCCTCTTTATCTCTCAAGCTACTTAATTCTCTGCCCATCTCCTTAAGCTTCTCCTCTATGTGACCAATGTCTTCCATCCCCTTGGATTTGGAAATCTACATCCATCAATGAGTTCTGGCTCTCTCCTTCTCAAGCTCAAAGAATAGTGGAATATAAAATTTTTGTGGAATGACCCTACCCCCTTCAATAAATTTGTAGTAGGAATCAAGGTTAGGTTGGGGGCTAGGTTCCTTTAACTTTGGGTCATATTCTTTAGTTTCTTGTTGTAGGCTTCCCTCCTTATCCAATTTTTGAGTCTCCTATAGGTTTAGCAGAGTATCCTGTAGGACTGCTTCAGCTTCCTGTAGGTCCTGTAGTGTATCTTGTAGGATTGCTTTCCCTTGGATGAGGTGGATCTAGTTATAGGCATTCTCACATAGGTGATAGGAGACTTAGGAGGAGGCATTTTCTCATGCTGTTTAGGTGAGTCCTCAATCACAATGTGAATTTTGGTTGGTGTTTGGGGCTTCTGCTTCCTTATCCTTGTGCTTTTCCTTGTCCTGAAATATAAGGGGGTCTGCCTTTGTCTTTTGCCTTTCTGTTTGATAGGGGTGCTAAGAGCAGTGAGGGCAGCTGTTGCTTCTCTCTCAGTGGCCTTTGGAGACACCTTAGGTGACTCCTCCTTGTCTTCTACCTCCTCTTTTTCACTGCCTTTTTCCTCTCTGTTTTTCCTCTCCTCTTCTCATTCTAGCTCCTCATCTTATTTATCAGTATCTTCTTTGTCATCTATCTCTATTTCCTCATCATTCTATTTCTCTTTCTCCTCTTCTTCTTCATCTTCCTCCTCATCTATGTCATCTTCCTCCTCATCTATCTTATCTTCCTCCTCATCTATCTCATCTTCATCTTACTCTGCTTCTTCTTCCTCTACTTCAGTCTCTTCCCCATCCTTTTCACTGACAGTAGGACTAAGATCATAGGTGAGAGACTTAATGTCCTCCTATGTCTGCATGTCTCTGAAAATTGACCATTAGATAGGAATTCTGAGGTTGTGGAGGGCATCTTCTATGATCATTCTGATTAACCCATGATAAGCTAATTTTTGGGAATTTCCCTCTTGCACCTTTATGCTTGTGTCTATCAGTGATTGCACAAGGAAGTATGGTATGTTGAGCCTGTGATGAGGAGGTGTTTCTGCTCCAAACCTCAACTCTTCAAGAAGCCTAAAGTGATGACCATAGACCAAACTATACCTACCCTCACATGATATGTATTTGATAAGTTGGTAGCTCACCCCATTCCAGGGATATGGCAGGCTTACTCTCCTTACTCCATTCATGTCTTCAATGGGTTCCTGACCTTATAAAAAGAATTTCCTCTTGGCAATTTGGCTATCTCCCTTGTCTTCCTTCCTCCATGGTACTCCTAGGGGAATTGTGGTAACTCTATTGATGAGTTCACGAGTGAGCTCTATGGATAGGCCTCTTACCACAATAGTGGCATGGACTCTGGTAAGTGGAATGAGGGAGAGAGAAAAATCTTGGGCAACTTCATCATCATACCCTCTTAATTTTTCAAAATACCCCATCCAATTATTCCTTGTGATGATTTCTAGCACCTGAGGGTATTGTTGAATTCTCACAGTGTTAATGGGCTCCCTTCTATTAAACCCTCCTATCATCTTGGTTTGTGAAGTTTGAGGAAATGAGAGGGTTGATACAATTGTTAAATGCAGCAGTAAATAATTGAAATGACTATGTGGACAATTCCCTTACACACTTGCCAAATTCACTCAAACTAGAGGATTTCATGTTCAATTCACTTGGAAAAGGGAAGTAATTATAGAGCCTACTTCTTCATAGTGTTTTTCATGGCCAACACCTCTGTTTTCCCCTCTGAAACTCCTATCGGCCAATCTTGTATACTATCTCTGTGTATCCTGTAGGAATCCTATGTGCAATCACGTAGGATTTCCTGTGCAATCCTGTAGGAAGTCCTATGTAGAAAAATGATGGAGTTTTCCTCTTCTGTAGGTGGCTTGGGCATGAGAGTGGATTTTTCAAGAGTGAGCCTCAAGGAAATGCATGCATGAGTGCATGGGGATCAACAAATATTTCTTCTTATGGTCGAGTTATGTGAGGTGGTGTGCTGGCAGTGGAGGTACGTTTTCTATTTTTGGACTGTTGGTCCCCACTACCACCTCATCATTTCCCCCTCCTCATAATCAACTCCGAGTTCATGCCTTCGTAGACTTAACTATTTTTTTCTTGCTCTTCTCCTTTTTTGACTTGCTTGTTCCCATGTGTGGGAGGACCAACTTTTTTGTCTTCGTCGACTGAACGAGGGTGGCCAAGTTAACTGACCACCTTTCACTTATAAACCAACTTACTCGTAACCTTTACATATTTTGACTACATTATGAAAATGGGAGAGTGAGTGAGATACTTACCTGTGGTGCTAACCCTTACTGCATTTGTTGAAGACTGAAGGTGTTTTCTGTGTGTTGGCTGCATGCTATTTCCCCCCCTTTTTTATTGCTCCCTGATGGTTCCTTTGATGTGCAGGTACCTAGTGTTGAAGATGTTGGTGTTGTTGCTGCTTTGGAGCTCCTTTTGCTCTTGGATCATTATACTAGAAGCTCACTACAATCATGATTTTTATTCTATGGGATAGGCTGCTACAGGATTTCCTATAGGATGTCCTGTAGCTGCTTCTCCCTCAGAACTCTTAATCATACACTCTGCTGGGATTTTGAGGATGGTGACATGGATTGAGAGGAAGACTAGGAGTGTGGAGAAATGAGACATACTCAGGTGTTGCTCCCTTCTGCTCTTTGTTTCATGTTTTTTTCTTTTTCTTTTTTCTTGAAGACTGTGACAAATATATTTTTTTGAAACTGATTTTTTTGATGGTGACTGCAGGGGTGATGAAAGTGGACATAGGTATGGTAATGAAATGTTGATGTAGGGGTGTTATTTCTTTGACATAGTAGGTCATTTTTTTCCCTATGGTCACTTCCTATAGGATTCTTGAGCCATTATAATTCCTACAGGATCATCCTATAGGTTTTCATGGGATCCTGTAGGTTTTCATGGGATCCTGTAGAAAACACAGTCCCCTTGTAAACTAAATCAAAGGAGTGAAAAAATGGAAGAAATGGTGGAGTGATGAATGACAATGTGTGGAAAAATAACAATGTAAGTTAAATAGGTCCCTTTTTAATCCTCTTTTTGTCTCTGATTGTCCTCCTTGCTGACCTGCGAATAGAAATTTTCATGATTTTTTTTTTGAAAGAAACTAGGCTACCTCTGAGAGGTTTTCAACCTAGCTGTTTTCCCCAGGCATCGCAAGAGAGGTTTTCACCCAGGGATCTTTTTATTTTTATTTTTATTTTCTTTTTTGACACCATTGGGTTGCCCCAAGAGGATTTCAACCCAATAGTGGGACTTAGGCGCCTCATGGAGGTTTTCACCTAAGTCCTTATTTTTCTTTTTTCTTAGTGATTTGATGATGCAGGAGCTGAAACTTGCTCCACTAACATCACTGTTTTATTGATACCATAGATGAATGCTTGCTTTGACAATGGTATTTTGTAAATGTGCAATTGGTGCCCATTAACAAGTAAAGTAATGACCTCTTCATCTATGGTTCTTATCTACATTGAACCATTATCATCACAATTCTCTATAACATAAGGTCCTAGCCATATTGTCCTCAACTTTCCCTTAAAGTCTTTATATCTAGAATCATATAAAAGGGCCCAATCACCTTCTTGAAATTTTTTATCCTTGATTTTTTTATCATGCCATATCTTCCTCTGAAGTTGGGTTACCTCCATGTGCAGGAGGGCCTACATTCTATGCTCATCTAAACCATTTAACTCAACAATCTCTCTTTTTGTGCACTACTGAGATCTAGATCTAGTTGAGCTGCCATTCTTAGTGTGTTATACTCAAACTTAATCGACAAAAAGGCCTTTTTCCCATAGATCAGCTCATAGGGTGTGAATCCAGTGGTGGTCTTCTAGGTGGTATTATAGGCCCAGGTGGCCTCAATTAGTCTATCTACCCAATATTTCCTACTGTTGTTAACCACTTTGGTCAAGATTCCCTCCAATGCTCTATTTGTCACCTCCACTTGCCCATTAGCTTGTGGGTGATAGGGAGTGGAGGTCCTATGCTTGATCTTGTGCTGGCTGAGCAAGTCTTTAATCATGTTGGAGGTAAAATGGTTGCCTTGATCGATGACCAGTTCTCTAGGGTACCCAAATTTGTAAAATAAATTCTCCCTTAATAACTCAGCCACCTTTTCCTCTGTTGCTGCCTTAATTTCCTTGGTTCCAACCCACTTGGTCAGATAGTTAGTGCACACAATGATGTATTGTTTTTTCTTGGAAGGAGGGTCAATAGGTCCAATGAATTCCATGCCCCACTTTTCAAATGGCTCAAAACTCACTTGAAGCTGCAGAGGCATTTCATCCCTTAAAGTAGGATTTCCCATCCTTTGGCACCGATCACACTAACTAGTATATATTTTCACATGCTAATGAAGAGTGGGCCAAAAATAGCCTGCTTGTAAAACTTTGAATGTTGTCCTCTTTGCTGAAAAGTGACCTCCACAACATCATGACTGGTCAAAAGGATGTCAAAGACTTCCTCCTCCTTGACACAACTTCTCAATATTTGATCTAGGGCAAGTTTTAAGAGGTTTCCCCCAATCCAAGTGAAGGGGGCGCTCTTCCTTATAATCTTTCTTTTCTCTTTGGAGGACAAGTTCGATGGGAACTGTGCAGATACCAAATCTTTTGCTATGTCAGCAAACCATGGAGAGAGAACTAAAATGGCAAACAAGTGCTCATCCGGTAACTGGTCATCGACCATTCCCTCTTCACCTGCAGGCAAAGTTAATCTAGCAAAAGAGTATGCAATAGCATTTTCCTTACCATGCTTATAGTTAGATCAAACTACTGTAATAAAAGCAACCATCTTATAATACGAGCATTCACATCGGGTTTATTCATTAAATATTTGATTGCAACATAGTAAGTATGGACAAATGTTTGATAGCCTGTAATATAATGCCTAAATTTATTCAGTGAATGCACAACAGCGAGGAGCTCCTTTTCGGTCACTGTGTAGTTCAGTTCGGCCTTTGATAGATTCTTACTGATAAAGTAAATGGAATAAAAAAAAATTCATTTATCTGACCTATGGTTGCTCCTATGGTTTTGTGTGAGGCATCATCACGAATGTGAAAAGGAAAGGACCAATTTGGGTCGAGGAGAATTGGGGCAGTGGTTAACTTGTTCTTCGGGATGTCCAAGGCCTCTTGACATCTTGTTGACTATATAAATTCAAAGTCCTTGGACAAAAATCCAAATAAAGGAGAGGCCAACTTACTGAAGTCCTTTATGAACCTTCAGTAGTATCCATCTAGTCCTATGAAACTTCTAACATCTATCTGATTTTGAGGAGGTGCGACCCTTTGGATAATAGCTATTTTTTTGGGGTCCACCTGCAGTCCTTGTTGAGATATTGAATGACCCAGCATGGTCCCTTCAGTCATCAAGAATTCACATTTCTCAGGACTGGGAGATAGGTTCATCTCAATGCATTTGTGCAGTACCTTACGTAAGTTGGACAAAGCCTCCTTGAAATCACCCCCACAAGGTGTGAAATCATCCATATAGATTTCTACCGCATCATGGACCAACTCAGCAAAGATACTCGGACTGCTCTCTGAAAGGTGGCAGGAGCATTGCATAGGCCAAAAGGAAGGACCCTATAGGCAAAAGTTCCCCAAGGACAAGTGAAGGTGGTTTTATCTTGGTCTTCTGGGCTAATCTAGATTTGGTTGTACCTGTTGAATCCATCTAGGAAAGAGAAAAAAATTTCACTGCCAGGCCATCTAGCACTTGGTCGATGAAAGGTAGAGGGAAATGGTCCTTCTTTGTGGCTTTCTTCAATTCCCTATAATTGACACAAATCCTCCACTTATCATTTTTCTTGTGAACTAACACCAAAGGGGAGACCCACTCACTATAGGAGATAGGATAAATGAATCCTGCATCTAGCAATTTTTGCAGTTCTTCTTTGACTATATCTTTAAGAGTTGGATTCATCCTCCTTTGTGGTTGCTGGACTAGATTGCAACCTTCCTTGATATAGATATGGTGAGTACACACTGAGCAGTGTACTCCCTTCATTTCTTTGTAACTCCAAGCGAAGGCATCCAAATGTTCCTTTAGCATGTTGCACAAATTCCCCTCTTGGAGAACAAAAAGAGATGGATTGATTTTCAAAATTTTCTCAAGGCCGAATTCTATGGTTTTAACATGGAGAGGATTGGAATCGGCCAACTATAGATCAATTAGATGGTTTTTCTGGGTTTCCTTTACTACTTCTTCTAGGGACAATGTATTGGGAGTTGGACATTGGAGAAGGTGTTCAATCAAATTGTCTTCATCCTGTGGTCCTCCTCCCATGGTTGTTTCCAAGGTATACAGTTGGGTAGTATAAACTTCATTTTCTTCCTCCTCTGCCAGCCATAAAGGTAAATCATGTCCTAGATATGGTTGAGAAGGAGGGTATAGGACTAACTTCTTGGACATATGCCCATTCCTGATACTCATATTCCCATCTCTACAACTGATGTAAGCATCGGCAATGGCCAACCAAGGCCTCCCAAGGATGAGAGGGTAACCAGTAAGCTTAGCCTTAGGTTGGAGAACTAGGAAATCTGCAGGCTACTCCCGAGACTTAATGTAGACCATCACATCCTCAACAATCCCCTCAGGGGTCACTATGGAGCAGTCTGCAATTTGCAGAACCATTTGGTATTTCTCAATGAACCTTGGAGGTTAAGCTTGAGCATGGTGTCCTTGGTCATCACATTAATGGCAGCCCCAAGATCGATCAAAGTGTGTGGGACAATGGTGCCACTGATGTGCACATCTACTACAGGGCTTCCAGGGTCTAAATACTTTGGATAGATTACCTACCCTAGCATTAAGTTAGACAATTTTCCAATGACATTAATGGTAGGGGCATATCTTCTTTGCCTCCCTCAATGCTTAAAGCACTTATCCTTAATCAACTTATTGTAAATAGGCACATCTTTTATTGCTTGGAGAAGTGGAATCTTTACACTCAGATTTTTCAATTCCCCCAGAAGTTCAGTCTCTTCTAGGGTTGGCTGGAGTGGTTGGGTTAATCTCTTAGGAAAGGGTGGATTTACTTTAATAATTCTTTCCTCTCTTTCTTCCTCAACCTCCCTAGGTGGAGCTGGAGGTTGGTTATCCGGGAGAACTCTCCCAAATATCAGGTTAATTTCCTGGATTTCCAGAGCATAAGCTGGATATGATGTCTCTCCACTGTATGCTTGTTGAGCTTGTCTATTGTTCAGGTTCAGATTTCGATGGGCAGGCATATGGGGTTGCTTGGGCGGAGCAGAGTGTAACAACTATGGTTGGGCAGGTGGTGGAGGAAATAAAGTTGAAGCATTGTTGTATTGGGGCCTCCACCCCTGGGGTGGTGCATTCCACTGAGGTTGTGGCAGAGCATATGGTTGAAATGACTGGCTGGCTGGCTGGGAGTGATACTGAGATGCAAAGGACCAAGGAGGAGGTGTAGACCAGGAAGGATGAGCAGGGGGTCCCCAAGAAGGTATGGATGTGGTCTGGTTGGGGTTGTAGTATGCATGGGATGACCCTTGCATGCCCTACTGGTGTGGCCTAGGCCCATGAGGTCTCCTTTGGTTTATGTAGTAGAGCTGCTCAGTGACACCTTTAGCTCCTCGATATACAACTTTGAGTCCAGGAAAAGAAGGGCAGTTGTCTGTGGAGTGGTTTTCTTCACAGACTGAGTAGATTTCAATAGAATTTAATGGACATTCATTCCTAGGGTGCATCCTCATGCATCTAGGACAGAAAATGGCCAAGGCTCTCTCTACTTCCTCCTGCTTCCTCTTAATGTGCATAATTTCCATTTGTAAGGCAAGGATTTGCAGCATCTCACTCTTGAAATCTTCCAGCATGTTTCCAATTTCACCCTTAATGGATAATTTGGAAGAGGATGTACTGACCATAGGTTGACTACCCCTACCCTTTTTCCTGGCTTCCCTAGAATGGTTTCTAAAGACAGTCTTGATGTCCTCATAGGGTAACTAGTAGATATCTTCTCTTGCTAACAAGTGTAGGGTATCTAGAAGATCTTCCCTTACTCCCCTATGCAGGACTAGCTTTAGTGACTCAGGGTCAAGTGTGCACCTAGCCCTTTTGTAACTAAGGTGGAATCTTTCTTCGTAATCCTCTAGGGATTCATCATTGCCTAAGGTCATCCTAAAAATTTCTTCTTTAGTGTCCTTAGACCTATAGTAATCTCAATACTTATTGTTGAATTCTTGCTGCATTTGAGCCCAATTTGTGATGACATCCCTAGGTAAACCCATGAACTAGCGCAGAGCTGCATCCTTGAGGGTAGATGGAAATAGTTTCAACTTTTGTTCATTATCTGTATAGTCATAGGTTCGTCATATAACAACAAACTCAAATAGGAAAGTTTCGGGGTCTTCTATGGTCTGACCATGGAAATGAGGAAGGGAAGAGGGGCTTATATTTTTCATCTTAGTGTCCTCATTGGTTTCCCTAATGGGGAAGGCACCCTCAACTCTCTCTCTATTCCCTCTACCATTTATGTTTTCAACCATTGGCTCGGTAGGAATGGGTTCTTCTTCTTCCCCTGTAGGTTCTTCAAATATGCCTGGTTGCTCACGTAAGGGTTCCTCTAGTTCACAGCCACCGAAGAAGAGGGAAGGCTGGATGTTGGATGCAGTGGGGGTATTTGGAAAAAATTTCCCTAATTTATCCCTATTCCTATGAGGCATGAAAGGAAATTTTTTTGGTTTGGTTTTTGTGATTTTTTTTCAAATTTTTAAAGTGCTTTGCAAAATTGAATTTGCAGATGGAATGAGAACTACTAACTGAATGAAAAACTAATTGTTGAATTGAAATCTAACTTGCAGAATTAAAATTGCAGACTGAATGAGAACTACTGACTGAATGAAAAGATTAGCTAATTTCTTGAAATATAACTTGCAGAATGGAAAGGAAAGCAAAGAATGAAAAATGAAAAGAAAACTAAATTACTTTTACAAAAATGAAACTAATGGCAGAATAGTAGAAACAATAAGTAGAAGAAAGAAAGTAGTAATCACATATTACTTAGACACCTCCCCGGTAACGGTGCCAAAAAGTGATGAACACCAGTATTGCAGCAAGAATGTTGCAACTCCTAGGCTACCAACTTTACTTTATCAACCCGAGGTTCGTACAAACTTGGAGGTGACGGTGTTGTATACACAAGTAAAAGTGATGGTTTTGCCTTGTGTCGCTTGTTCAGCTGACGAGAGACCACTGGGGGTTTTCAAGCTAGACTTCTATGGATTTAGAAGAAGCTTGGTTACTTGATGAAATAAAGGGAAATCTACTCTAAGAGAGAGTTGATCTATTGTAATAATGAAAAAGATCGAATTTCAATGCTAAATCACATTATTTCCTAATTAACTATTAAGAAAATATGCTTTGCAATAATACTAAATTAACATGAACCAAATGCTACTGTCTAAGTATGGAAGTTAAAATCATCAAACATCACTATTATGCAAGCAAAGGGACTGAAATAACTATGTTTTGTCTTTTTGTTCTTTTCATGCAAAATCAAATATGCAAACTAATCTCTTTTGGTGATGTGGCAAGTGGTTTAGGGATGTTTGAGGATGGCTGGAAAGTTTAGGAGATGGCTGGATGGTGTGGGAGACCCTTGGGTGACCTTTGGGGGCTTCCTAGATTTTTTTCCCTCAATTCGGCCTCAAAACAAGCCACTACAGGAAAACCTACATGATGTACTAGAAACCTACAGGATTCCCTATATTTCTATAGGATACAACCAAGAGAAGAATGAGAGGTGTTGGAGGTGAATGAAGGCTTAGGGAAGGCGGTTGATGGGTGGAATGGAGTGAGAAAATGCCTAGGATCACTCAGAAGTCAACAACAAGGTTAGGAGAGGGTTGGATTTTCTCAATGTGCTTAGAAGAATTTCTATGTAAAATGATGAAATTAGTGAAGGCAATGGTGAAAGCGGGAAATGATTATGGTGGATGAAGTGGAAGGTGATTGTTGGCTATGAGGTCTCTGTCTTCTCCTAAAGAACCTACTCTACATCAAGCATGTATAATTTCCAAAAATTCATGTAAACAAGAAGCATTCTCATAAGATACAAGATTCCCTATATTCCTATAGGATATAGCCGAGAGCAAAACGAGAGGTGTTGGAGGTGAATGAAGGCTTAGGGAAGGTGGCTGATGGGTGGAATGGAGTGAGAAAAGGCCTAGGATCACTCAAAAGTCAACAGCAAGGTTAGGAGATGGTTGGATTCGCTCAATGTGCTTAGAATAATTTTTATGTAAAATGATGAAATTAGTGAAGGCAATGGTGAAAGCGGGAAATGATTATGGTGGATGAAGTGGAAGGTGATTGTTGGCTATGAGGTCTCTGTCTTCTCCTAAAGCACCTACTCTACATCAAGCATGTATAATTTCCAAAAAGTCATGTAAACAAGAAGCATTCTCATAAGATAGAAAAGCATAATTAATGAACTAATTGTCTACCTTATGCGTAAGGAAAGTAGCTGAAAGGAATGGAATCATGGATGAGATCTACTACAAGAATGAAGATAGAAGAGATGGAAATCCAACCCTAATTTTCAAAATTGATCAAATGCTAGCTTAAATACAGTAAACTCTTAAATATTATGAAAGAAATAGAAATTTGTGTTTTTGGGGCTACATAAGGGTCCCTTCCTCAAATCATGATCCCAGAGGGAAGAAGTGAGGCCAAGACACCTGCTAATAGCCTTGTGGTGCTTCTTTTATCCCTGCCAACCTGCTATTGAAGTAAGGCACAAATGGAAGCAAACTAATAAACAACCAATCAAATCTACACTACTTGCAATGAAAATACCTCTAAAGAAAAATTAACAATGAAGCTATGAAACTAAGGTAAACATACAGATACAAAAAGAGGAGCCTTGGCTACTAGGTTTGGTCCCTAACCCAAGAGCTTTAGCCCTCTAAGTTAACTCAGTGTTGGCTCAAAACAAAACTCATTCTTATTACCAAAATAGAAAATTACGTCAAAATCTTCCACAAGTATGGAGCTCGAAAATAACTTAGAGTTGTACAACAAAAATTTGAATCCTAATGAGGCTCTAGGCCTCTCTACTTATACAACTGAAGTCCACAACGACTTTCTTAAAATTAGGGAGGCTTGGCTCCCAAACTCGAGATAAAATAGCTCTTTGTCTCTCACTTGCTCGACTGCCTTCTAATCCTCATGACTTGGCTGATTGCACTCCAAGCTGGTGTGATAAATGGAGGAATATTCAAATGGGGGAGAAGTAAATGAGGAGTATTTACCTCCTACAATCCCTCTCTCTTGTCCCATTCGTGTTTCATTGTTATTGTTTGCCAAAATTCCTTGACTTTCTCCTTCAAACCTGCATTCAATGCATATTAGTCCACTAGGCATGATATCCCACTCTAACTCATCTCATAAACAAAATATAATCAAAAACATGTAATAAGTCGAGAGAAAAGTTGGTTTGACTAAGCTAGGAGGTGAATTAAAGCCCATATAATTACCCAATGATGAGGCTCATCACCTGGTTCAGAGAGTAGTCTTGTATATATCATATTCCTTTATGCGTACCTGTTGATATCCCGATCTAAAACTAATCTTCAAGAACACTGTTGCTCCCCTCAATTGATTGAACACGTCATCAATCCTCAACAATGGATACCTTTTCTTGATGGTCACTTTGTAAAACTACCTGTAATAAATGCATATCCTAAGAGTACCATCCTTTTTCTTCACAAAAAATACCACCACACCCCATAGTGATACACTTGGACTACTGTATCCCTTGTCAAGCATTTCCTTAAACTACATCTTTAACTCTACTAGCTCTAGAGTGCTCATCCTGTAAGGTACCTTTGATGCTAGTGCTTCCCTTGGTACCAACTCAATGGAAAATTCCACTTCTCTGTGAGGTGGAAACTCTAAAATATCTATGGGAAACACATCCTGAAACTATTGTAAGATCGGGTACATGCTCAATACTTGTGCATCCTCAACCTCCTTACCTTTATCGCTAGAAATGTGCATTGCAAATAACACACACCATTTTCTGTGAGGCATTTTCTTACATAGTTTTCACAATTCTAATTGATGTTTCCTTCTTCTGACCCTATAAGACTCTCTATTCTCCATTTTCATCCAAGAATTCAATGGATTTGTCATAAAAATCCACTTTGGTCCTATGAAGATACAACCACTCCATACCCAATAACATATTATATGATCCCAACGGCAGTACATTGAAATGTGCTAAGGTAGGCATACCATTCAACTCGAATGCATAAGCTCTTACCCAGTGATATACTCTATTCTTTATACCTATAGCTAACTACAATAACTAGGATTCTACATGCACTTCTTTATTCAAACCATGATTATCCACTAGGTCAGGACTAGCATAAATATAATTAGGTCCAAGGTCAATCAAAATGGAAACAACTTGATCATAAAGTTGAACGTCTATCTCAATAACAGTTTCTTGGTGCTCTACCTTCTTCTATCCAATGCTATATAAATTCGTGGAATGCTCTACCCAACATCCCCAACTGCCTATGCTTCCTATGCATTGTAGATATGAGGCCTACCACCTTGTTTCTACGGACAATCCCTCTTAAGATGTTCGTTTCCACATGTCCAACACTCTAACCATATTGTACCATCACCTCTATTATGTTGTTGTGACCCATGTGCCTATCTAGCTACGTTGTACTTGGTCTATGGTGCAAAATTCTCTTTCTCTTCTGCATTTTGAGGCCTTGTTCTTTTCAACCACCATTTACCTTTATTGTTATCTTTCCCTTTCCATCCTTGCGGAGATTTTTTCTTATGCTTTAAATATTCATAGAATTGCTTCAATTTCCAAATAACTTCCTCAAGTGACCGAGGGTCATCATACTCAATCTGGTCTCTAAATTCTAATGGAAATCCACTGACAAATATTTGAAATTTAGATTTATCATCTTTAAGATACAATACATACCTCAATAACTACAGGAACTTGGTCGTATACTCGTCATTTGTCATAAATCCCATCTTTAGCTCACAAAATTCCTTAGCCTTACTGTCGTAGTACCTCTCTAAAAAGCACTTCTTCCTAAAAAGTCTCTTGAGTTCATGTGAACTCAACTACTCTGTCCATATGTCTCTAACCTGCTTCACATCTTCCCACCAGATGTTTGCTTTCCCTTTGAGGCTGAAAATAGCTATTCTCTCCTTCATATTCTTCGTGTAGTCATGCAACTCAAAGAATTTATTCATTCCATGTAGCCATGCTTCTGCATCCTCTAGATTCTTTAAATATCCATCAAAGGTAGGTGGCTTTGATTTCTTGAACAAATCTAGAAAGTATCCCCTATCACTCCTCCTGTAAGGGTGATAATGATGACGATCATAGTTCCTATCAAAACCAAAACTAGAATAGTACATGTGTCCATCAACTCTCTTATTAGATGTATCCAAGACCCTACCATATATAACTGTGTCATCCCTATCTGACCTGTCACCACCATGAGACCTACTACCATATGCTCCATTAGTCTTATCCTCTTACCCATGGTTGATCCAAAGTTGTACATGTCTCTACAACTCTGACAGACTACGAAGGATTACTGCATTGACTTCTACTTGTTTCTCCTATGCCCGAAAGATTTTGGCATTTTCTGCTTTATAACTTCTATTTTCTACCTTCAAACTTCTCAATGTATCTTCTAAGTCAAAAGAGTTCCCAACACCACACTTCTCATCTGATCCATAAGGAGAATCTCATGAACTATAGTCTACCATCTTGCTAGTAATCTTTGATCTCTTTCTTGCCAAGCATACCATGTCAGCTAAACCAAAATATAAACATAATCAACATACCTCAGTATAGGTCAGGGAGGATATTTCATATGCAAGATAACCCATAATACCATGATACATGTATAATCATAATCATAACAACTTATAGATATCATCCTAACCATAGTTTTGTCATCAATTTAAGACCGTATCAACCACACATCACGACGTCATTCATGAAAAGCACAACCATATCAATGTGTTCTTAATAACATGTAAACACCGACATGCTTAAACAATGCATAACCAATCATACACTCATGACGACACATTCCACAACAACACCATAAAATCTCACATGGTGACACCACTACAACCATGACCACCACCATGCATATGCAACAAGCACATAAACCATAAGTATAAGGAACACATATATGAAACCAACATGAATGCATGACCAACACACTTCCCATCTAGTCCAAGGGGTCAACCATGCTCTGATACCACTCTGTAATACCCTCCTCCCACATTTACCAAAGTTAACTATCCTTTGAGGGTAAACATGTGACGAGAGGCTACTATGTTTTGATTCAACTCCCTATCTACATTTAAGGAACTGGAACTAAAAAACATAACCAATCTGACCTTCTACACATGTTACAGAACATCCAAGAGCCAACCAACCTTTCCAGGTGACCAAACCATGAGGTAAATTAACATTTTACTGACCTAGAGCCTCAATCACTCCCATGAAATGGGAGTGCATGTGTGTCACACGGAATAAGTCGATCTTGCGGACAAGATAGACCTTCCTAGAATCTAAAGAAGACCTAATGACAAGCAAACCAACCAAACACTATCTTTCTCTAAATATGCTTTTATAATCAAAGGCAAACAAGTGTTTTAGGGCCTACCTTAGGTCCAACGCAAGTTTGTGGATGCCCTCGCTCCTTCGATCCAAATGAGCTCCTTTGTCGCGAATCTGCAAACACAAACAAGAAAAAAAATTAAATAGCACCTGAAAAGCCAATGTCATAAAACATATTCAACATGAAAGTCAAGGAGTCCATGAAACAAATAACATGAGATACTTGTTGAGAAAAATGAGTTTGATTGTATTAATTCAAAAGAAGAAGAACTTTACAACCTGTGCCTTGACGCTGTACAAGCTCCTCCCAGGGTCCAGCAAGAAGTCACCTCTACTTTGACAAGTTTCACTCACTTCCCAATGAAGCCAAAAAGGCATGTGATCTCTCCTCTTAAGCTCAACTAGGAAGTCTTAATTTCACCAGCATTTACCCTAAAAAATGTTCAGCTTCTAACCTCCCCAGCAACCAGCCCAATGCCTGAATTTATAGTGCAATGGAGGGAAGTTACTAGGTCCTCCTTCAAAGGGATAAAGCCCTCCTTCAAAGGGATAGCTCCTCTCATCAAGGGATTAGCTCCTTCTCTTTTGGGATGCATGAACCACCTAAGAGCGGCAAATCCACGTCAAAATTCCTTCTAGAATCATCTAGAATTAACCCAAAGTGAGTTTTTTAGAATAAACTTGCGCCTTTTTGACTTTCACAGGGGTCCACACCCACACCTTTAGGGACAGAGCGGGCAGGTCCGCAGGTTTTGTAAACAGAAGGTGTGGGACCGCAGGTAACAGTGAGAGAAAGTGTGGAACTAGAGTTTCATTGATTTTTAATGTCTTTCTCTTATTTTCAAAGCTTGACTTGAAGAGCTAAGGTTTGAGACTTGGCTAGGAGGACAGTACAAGTGATGATAGACCCATACTGACTGCAAATAATCATGGTGACGATATTTTTGTGTGACAGATTGCCCCCTAAAGTGCGAAGTCTGTAGTAGATGAGGATTTCATTTATCATTTAGGAAGAGTGAAGTACTTTATCATTTCGAGGATCATCTTGTGGAGAGCCCGGTTGGAACCTGTAAAAACATTCAATGCAAGATATATATATGAGATCATATCATCGCTGAGGTAGGCATTCCCATACTCAGATCAAAACTGACTTAGAAAACTAACTACTGGTCTGATACAGGAATGATCTTGTAAAACATCACAAGTATAGACTCATGTGGACACAGTATGGACACAGCCATCTATTTATGAATAGTCCATTATATAATGAATACAAAATTCCTCGCAGCCTGGATTGTGGAAACTAGATCCAGGGTCTTCATTTCTACTTCCCGAAACAATACAATTCTATCCATGCGAATGAATGTGTTGATGTCGAACATGGTAGAAACCACTTGATTACCATTCAATGATGTAAATTGTTAACAAGTGTGAGAGAAACCACCAGTGATGTCAATGGCTCTCAAAGTACCCAGTACAATCCATGAGATGTGAATAAATGTATTGATTTCGAACATGTCACGGAATCCTTTGATCGAAGGTCAATGATGCAACCTGTCGTCAAAGGCGAGAAACCTGCCATTGAGGCATGCAGATCCCAAGGTACTGACGATTTCTAGATCATCTTTCTAGATAATGAGCTGAAGTCGATAGAAAGCGATCTGTCGCAGGCAAGCCCATAACACGAAACCATAGATCAAGTTGAAGAAATTTAGCTGCAAGGACTGACTCAGGGATGGTCAAGATAGATGACAGATATTTTGCAGATGAATGGCTTATTGGCAGTGACCTCTTGAACACATAACGACACGACAGATGGCTTGGTGACAATTGACCCAAAGTTAATACCCAGAAACCGGCTGAAGACTTTCAATGTGGTTTGATCAACTGTTAGGCAAAGGATTTCCCAACCCAGGTGAATAAAAGTGTCATGTTCAAGAGTGGTTACAAAGTATGACAAACAGGCTCATTTTTCTCTCTTTTCCCCCACCATTTCTGGCAAGTACCTCTTTATTTTTGACAAGCTTGAGGAGAATAACATTTGCTTGATTATAAGCTCATCCTTCGAATGAGTCCAACTTAGTTTAAATTCGAACCCTAAGAAGGAGTGGTTCGTTCCTGTTTGTAATTGAACAGGTCCTTTACTATGAAATTTTAACGAGTTCAGTATAGGAGAAACTCGGCGTTTTTCAATTTTAGAGAGTTTGAAAAACTTAAGAAAACTCCAGGGTTGACCTTTTTCGTAAATTTGTGTCTCCCAAGCCCAAAAAAGTATAAAATAATACTTGAGAGAACTGCTTGATCTTTTAAAACCAAGGAGTACTTTTCGTCATTAGTGCCCTTGACCCGAAAAAGTAAAAAAGCGATCAACGACACGTCGTTTTATAACAAATATCGAATTTGAAACGACAAAAATCTGGCAATGTTTTCATGTTTTTACGGTCAAAAAAGAGCTGTAAGTGGACCGTCTTTTAATTCCGTTTTAACGAGTTTAAAAGAAAAACTCGGCAATCTTTTCATGTTTCAGGAGTCAGAAAAGAGCTTAAAGGTGACTCTAAATGTTTTTTCATCGAAAATAATAGATTTCGCCTGAATAATTCGTTATCCTGAACAAAACGCAAACATTACTCATACATGTTTGAAATGGATAAAAATGTCACAAAAATACCTTTTCAAAGTGAAACATAAACAAATTTGCAATTTATTTACTCAAAAAACTTATAAAAAGGGCCTTCGTCAATTCATTTTTACCGTTTGAGTTTTGGGTGAGAAAATAGTGCTTTTGTTTAGAAAACTTCCCGTGAAGATTGCGGAAAATTCAACCGTCGGAATCGAACGCCGTCTTTTCCAGGTAATCCACATCATCCTACTCTTCATTTTTAACCATTTCATTTTTTTTTTAGGCATTCATTTCATTTTTTGGAGGGTTTTTGGGCTTAAAACCCACGCGCGGGGGCCCGCAGGTGTACCACTGCTGGCCTGCGGACCCCGACTTTTTCTCCATTGGGAAAAAGTCAGGGGTCCGCACCTTCCATGTAGACAAGGTGCGGTCCCACGCACTATGTCTAACCTGGAGGGTGCGGTCCCCGCCGCAAGGGTTTTTAACCCAAAAATTCTCAAAATTGGACCAAACAAAATAATTTCTAACATTTTAAATTATCTTTTTACTTGATGCAGAGAGTACATCATGCTAGATTGGCGTGAACGAGAGCATGAGGACGTGGATGCTACTGCATGGAATCATCAGCCTTCACTTGATGCTTTGAGGGCATGCGGCTTGTACAAATTCTGGGCCATTCCTGGCATGAGGGCTCAGCGGGATTTCTTATAGTGGCTGGTTGACAGATGGAGCATACAGGACTAGTGCTTCTTCATTGGTGGCCACCAGCTCGAAATCAAGTCGGTGGACATATATTCTTGACTGGTTTGCCTAAGAGAGGCGAAGACTTGACTCTGTTTGGGGCTAGGCCAGGTGGCCAGTCTGTCGATAACCTCCGGCTAGAGTTCTGCAACAGCCAGGCTAGAGACAAAGGGATAGACATAAAAACCATATCCCATCCTGAACTCATGGTGATCGTGTTTACTGTCACCAGACTTTGTGGGAGTGTCACATTACATATTGCCATCGGATCCCAGATGCGTATGGCTGTTGATTGCTTTCGAGGCACCATCTTCAACTGGTACGATGCTGTGTTGGCCAATGTGAAAGGCCAACTGACCAGGGCCAAAAACGAACAACTAAAGACCTTTGGTTATGGGGCTTTGGTTGTGAGTTTTTGCCTGGAGAGGGTTCCCATGTTGATCCCGCAGCACCTTACTATTGGAGCTGGGCTTCCTCGAGAGCCCAAACTGATGCGATGGGTCGCAGTTATGGCCCGTCACCCGGACGAGAGGACAGAGGTTGCTCGATTCAAACCTGAGTATTTCTAATGGTTGGAAAACCAGGTCTTTTCTATTCAGGATTTTCCTTACGCTGGGGTAGATTTTCGTGGTGACCCAGACATGGCTCTTCCACCAGGAGAGCAGTGGGATGACTCAGGTAAAATTATTTTCAACATTTTCCTATTTAATTTTTTTATTATTATTTTTTCCATCGTCCCAAAATTGATAGCAAAAGTTTCAAATGCAGATGTGGGTCCACAGTGACCAGCTGCTCTCCGGCCTTACGAGAGGAAACAACCAGTTGCAGCCGCGCCAGCCCCACAGGACGAATCAGCAGAGGTTTTGGCCGAGTTGGAGGGTCATCTCGAGCACTTGACAGGAGATATTCCGGAGACCACTATAGATGACATTCCTCGTCGACTTCAGCGCTATGTGATTGGGGTTCCAGGACCTTTTAGGAGGTTCCTTTGCAAGGTGGCCCGTGCAGTGGTTTCTTATCGAGATCATCACCAGTGATAGGATGATCGCCTATTGTGGGCACATATGACATTTTTGTTTTTTGTACTTATCATTTTTGCCGATCATAAGGTGTTTTTCAACCTATGATCGAGGACGATGTATTTTTTGACACAATCCTATATATATATCACTATTACCGGCTCATCTTGTAAATCATGTTATGGAATGGTTTTATATTTACATGTATGATTATTGCAAATGTCTACTTAACATTCGAGAAGCAATTGCATCTGCTAATGTATTTAAAGATCTTGGAATATGCTGATATTCAATATAATCAAATTCACGTTCCAAGAGACGCACTCTCAAAAGAAATCTTAATAATACTGGATTTCTAATGGCATACACTCTATTAAGCTATAATACAACGAGTTCAGAATCTAACCTCACTATCAAACTCCGAATCCCAAATGAAATAGATTCAGATAATAACTCAATCACTGCACTATACTCGGCAATGTTGTTCGTTGTTTGACCGAGGCTTACCCCATGCATAGATACTAACTCGTCAGAGGGTGAATAGATAACCCAAGCTGCGGAAGAAATGTTCCGTGTATTACGACAAGCACCATCAGCGAAACCAATGTATGTTTGGAGAGGCATCGACATCTGCGATATCAAAAGTAAAACCAAGATAAGCAGGAATAATGATGAAAAAACACTCTCTAAGCTAAGCACACTGTTTAAACTAAAACACACCAGCTAGAAAGAAAAGCTATCCTAACTAAAAATCTCCATACCCATCCTTTAAGCATAATACCTCTTCAAGTAAAGACCATTTCTGGGTTTACCCAAAGAGTCCCCGTCAAAGTCTACCAATTCATAGGCCCCTTTTGCTAGCTTTCGCTTGACAACATAGGGACCATGCCACATAGGAACGAATTTTCCAGCACCTAATTTATCATTAGCTTGATCGTAAACTAAGACTAGATCTCCTTCCGAAAAATTTCGAGGGGTCACATTTTGATCATACTGAGCTTTCATACGTTTTGCGTGAGTCTCGATCGCCAATGCAGCATCACGTCGATTCTCATCTAATTGAGCCAAGTATAACAAACATTTTTCCTCTTCGGAAGTGGCTGGAAGTAACTCGATGGCCATTTGCAGGGATGGGATTTCGCATTCAATGGGTAACACAGCTTCCAGACCATAGACTAGTTGGAAAGGAGTGAACCCTGTTGATGTTTTTACTAAAGTTTGGTATGCCCAAAGTGCTGAAAATAGCATGTTATGCCAATTTGACCGATGAATCCCAATGATTCATCGGATCATGATGACAAAAACTTTGTTGATGGATTCAACTAGACCATTAGCTTGTGGATAATAATGGGTTGAACTATCGTGACGCAAACCAAGCTGGCCTGTAAGTTCGGTCATCATAACGTTTCGAAAATGACCCATGATCAGTGATTATCACTTGCGGGACACCAAACCTAGCAATTATATGATTGAACACGAAAATTGCAGCTGTCTTGCCGTCTGCCTCAAATGTAGGCATCGCCTCGGCCCACTTGGTAAAATAATCTACCGCAAGGATGATATACGCATGCCCCCCGGCCGAGTGAGGGTTACATGTAATAAAATCGATACCGCATTTGGCAAAAAGACCAACTGAAATTATAGGGTGGAGAGGAGCAGGTGGAGCGCGCATCTTTCGATCAAAAATTTGGCAGTTGTGGCATTTTCAGACCGTAGTAATACAATCTTTAAACAAAGACGGCCAGAAGTAGCCAGCGCGCAATATCTTTTGGGCTGTGGCATACCCAGACATATGACCGCCACACGCTCCAGAGTGACAGTCATTTAGAACCCTTTCAGCTTCCTCGTGAGTTAAGCAACGTCGAAAAACAGAGTCCGCCCCACGGTGATAAAGAGTATCTCCAATAACCCTGTATTGTTGGGACTGGAATCGTATTTTCTGACGTTCTGACCTTGATATTTCTAGCCGAAAGGATTGGGTTTGGAGATAAACGATGATATCCCCATACCACGGATCTAAAGTACTGATTAGAAAAAAGGATTCATCCACAATGGGCTCCTCCGCCACAGTTTCCGTATCAGTACGCGGGAAATCACACATTAACTCCGCAAAAACTAAAGATTTCTTAGACTTGGATTTCTCAAATTCCAAGTCGAACTCCTGCAGGATAACAATCCATTTAGAGTACTTGCCCCCTAGCAATTTCTTGGTCAAAATGTAGATCATAGGGTTGCAATCCGAAATTACTGTAGTTTTACGTAGTAAAATGTAGTGACGAAAACGTTGGACAGCTTGAACAGCTGCCAATGCCAATTTCTCCACATGTGAGTATTTTAGCTCAGTGGGATTTAAAGTTCGACTAAGGTAATATATCACATGCTCAGTTCTGAATTCATCTTCCTGAACTAAGACCATTCCAATGGTGGAATGAGAGGCGGCGAGATACAAGAAGTAATCCTAGTTGTAGTTGGGGGGATGCAATAACGGTGCATGGGTCAACGCGTGTTTGAGTGCATCAAAAGATTTCTGAGCTATCTCATCCCAATAGAATGGAGTATTCTATTTCAACAACCGGGTAAAACCCTTTGTAACCTCGGCGTAGTTAGGAATGAATCATCGTAAAAATTTTGCTTTCCCTTGCAAACTTTGGAGTTTGCGAAGACTTGAAGGAGAAGGCAATTTGACAATAGCTTCGACCTTCGAGGGATCGACGCAAATGCTGGATTTTGGAACTACAAACCCCAGCAATCAACCCGTTTCTATATAGAAGACACATTTGTTTGGGTTCAACCGAATCCGATAATGCCTACACCTCATAAAGATTGCTCGTAAATGGATGAGGTGATCAGCTCGATGTAATGAATGAGCAGGCAAGTCATCGAGATAAGGTTGCACAATGTGCTTGATGTCATGAAACGCATAAGATATGGCCCTTTGAAAAGTTGCTCCGGCATTCTTGAGCCCAAAAGGTAACTTTCAATAAGCAAATGTCTCCCATGGACAAATGAAAGCCGTTTTTGGTTGATCGGCAGGCAAAATATTGATTTGATTGTATCCAGAAAAACCATCCATGAAGGAGAATATTTCACTGCCGACACAATCATCAATGATTTGATCGATATGAGTTGGGTAATTTTCCTTTGGATAGGCTCAATTGATGTCCCTATAATCGATGCATATTCTTATTGTTCCCTGCTTTTTGTTAACCGGAACAATATTCGATACCCAATCTATTAACAGGATCGGATAAATGAAACCTGCTTTCAGTAATTTTTCAACTTCTGCTTTAATTGCAGCAGCTTTTCTTGGGTGTATCTGACGCAAACGTTGCCGGACGGGTTTAGCATCCCGGTAAGTCTTGATCTCATGAACAACAATCACGGGATCAATTCCTGGCATTTCCTCATAGGACCAGGCAAACACGTCACGGAATTCTTGAAATAGGGCCTTATATATTTGAATTTCGTCATCTGTACATGAGGCACCTATATGAATGCTCTCAACAATTCCAGGCTTAACCAAAATGTCAATGGGAATAGTTCGAGAGATGTTTCCCAAATTTAACTCTGAATCGGGATGTTTCATTGGATTTTGAGGTTCCTTGACATATTCAGTCGTAAAAATTGATGAGAAATCATTTTCAAAACGATCATTCTCGGGTAAAAACGAAGATCTGCGATGGAGATCTTCCCATGGTAAATCATATACACATAGGATTTCACGAATTTGCTCATCAGAGTGAACAAGTTCAGAAAACGTGATTAAATCTAAGCTTGATGTGAAAACTGATTCCTCACGGACCACATTCATGAAGTCAATTTCGGTTGAAGATGGGTCGGTAAACGATTGTACGGCCTCATACGCAATTTCATATGGACTCAAAGGCATGACATCACCAAATGAGTCTATCTCAGATTCAGAAGGAATGATCCATGGATCATCATAAAGAATGGTGTCTGACATAATCATATGAATGGTTGCAAATGAAGACGATGCGTTGATCGAAGGAAAAGGAAAAGTTCCCAGTAAACCGGCTTCTTTAACTAGTCCTACTCCAACATCCTTATACGGGATAGTCGTTTTACCGACATGCTGAATACTTTCAGAAGAGGCTGGGTCGGACGAAAAGTAAGCCAGCTGGTCTATTGTTACGATCTTTCCATTATGAGGAAACTTTATAACCCAAAAGACCGATGAAACGACCACTGTCATAGTGTAAGACCAACTTCGACCCAAGAGAAGGTTGTAATCTAGAGGGGCATCAACCACCTCCACATCTATATTAACGGTTTTTCCTTCAACCCCTATAGGCAAATCCTGTAGAATGCCAAAAGGATGAAACCCACGACCATCAAAGGCCTTTAGAATCGTCGGGGATTGATTTAGCGTAGGGGAACCAAGCGATCTCCAACACTGTATCGACACAATACACATTGAGGCTCCCTCATCAATTACAGTCCGATGAATAGGCCTGTTTTTTACTATCACTGGAACCTAGAAAGCCATTTGATGAGGTAAACGCGGTGTACTATTTTCTAGATCGAAAATCATTAGGTTCGAGTCCTGAATGTCAACAGCTCCTATAGCCGACAAAAGTAATTTGCGTTGTGCTGGGCATGATTGCAGCACCTCCAAAGCCGACATTGCTGAGGGTGAAACAGCTAAATCCTCAACAATGTTATAGTTCTGAGCCGCTCTCGCATGTGGATTGAAAGCTGAATTTCGAAGTATACCCTTGGCAGGCTGTTTGATTACCAAGTCTGGATTAGTTTTCTCGATCTGTAGTGGATCAGAACCGGGATTTGAGGTTGATGGATTAGAATGAGAAGATTCTGCTTCTTTACCATCAACAGGACTTTTACTACCATAATCTTGCGATCGAGTCACAATCCTAACATGAGACATCATCAGTATGGGTTCTTCATTGGCACTCGAGGAAGAATCGATTATCTTACTGTCTTGAGCTGGAAAAGGATCCTTCAAAACAGCAGGAGTTTGGGAACCTTTGACAATCTTCGCAACCTCTGCATGATGAGGGCAGTCTCTTGTAAAATGTTCATCATCACAAAAGAGACAAGGATAATGAGGTTTGCGCTTTTCATCATTAGATTCCGATTTTTCAGGTTTCTCCTTTGAATTTTTGTCCGTTTTATTCTTCTTCTTTCCCCTCTTCTTCCCACAGTATTTTGATTTGGCTGCAGATGACTCTACAATGTGAATATCGGCGGAAATCTCTGCAGAAGAATCTCCTGTTAGGGAATCAGGCAAGGTTATGATAGGAGAAGAATTCTTGGAAGATTTCTTCTTACTTTTAGTGTTAACCGTACCAATCATACCATCGGCGGCATGAGATCCTGAAGGGGCTACAGCGATTTGATTTTGCTTGGGAAGATCGGGGATTTTCTCATGTAACGTACCTGACTGAGTATAGACCAAGTCAAGGTACTGTGCTTGAGCAATTACTTGCTCCTCAGTAAAAACTCCAGCTTTAGCTACATCTTCAGTGATCTTTGGCAACAAAGATTTTACAAACCACTCAGCCAGGATCTGGTCCGGAATAAAAACCTTCACTAAACACCGTCGATGTCTCCACTCATGAATATGATCTGAAATGTAAGTGGACGTTGATTGTTTTAACGAAGTTAACAATTCCATACCATTGTCATATTGGACCGGCAACTGAAAATGAGTTAAAAACAAGGTAGCTAACTGACTAAAATTATAAAAAGTGCCTCGCGGTAACTCAATGTACCACTTGGCCGCGAGACCAATTAGACTGCGCTGGAAAAGTCTAAGACGGATTGAATCATCTGAAATGGAGTTAGACGCACACCAGAGGTGGTAAGTCATCACATGGTTTGACGGGTCCTCTCCTGATTTACCTTCGAACTTAGGAATGTCACTGTGCAACTTATTCGGCATTGGCGGCCAAAACGGAAGATAATTAATGGGATCGTTCGTTAGGCGTGACAAGTCAAGCAAGTCCAAAGTTGCGATAAACGGTAACTGACGATTAGGGTCCCTAAAACTCTGGGTCATGAGACCAGCCCCAGGAGGAGGATATCCAGGATAACTTGGAATAGGAATTGCATTTGGGATATTGTATCCTCCTGGAAAACCAGGATTAACCGGACCGTACTGGGGTTGTTGAGGTTGTTGATAAGTGTACCCAGGGTACGGTTGATACTGATAGACTGACTGCTGCATAGTAGGACCGAATTGGTATTGTCCTTGGTACGGTTGATAAGTAAATTTTGGTTGACTTGTGATAGCCGTACTTGAACCAGGATGTCCTACAGGCATCTAAACCAAAGTTTGAATCGTGGATCCAGACGGTGGTAAAGATGTCTGAGGAGTAGATACAGGAACAGTAGAAACCGGAGCTGTCGATACTCCGGAAGCAGGTGGGGTAGATTGAACAGATGTTGCGGCAGTTGTAGCAGTCGTTTGAGGTGGAGTACGAGGCGTACTAGGCCCAGGCTGAGAAACTACCGAAGGTACAGAAGTTTGAATGTTAGACTGGACTGGTTGCTGGGGTGTACCAGAAACTAAGGGTTGTCCAGTTTGAGATGACAACTGTACATTTGGCTGCAACACTTATTGAGTTTGCGATGGATCCCACACTATATTCATTCCGGGGTACGGACCCATAACAGGTTGAGAATATTGAGGACCATAACCGGGTTGAGGGTAGGATTGATAATTTAAAGGTACATTTCCCGTTCCTTGAACATACGTTTGACCAGAGGGTGGTTGGAAACCTTGGTTCGAGTACTGACCTTGGGGTTGATACCCTTGAGGCACATACTGATACTGGGGTTGACCTTGAGGTATAAATTGATACTGGGGTTGACCTTGGGGTACATATTGAGTCTGGGGTTGACCTTGAGGAACGTACTGTCCCGTAGGTATGTACTGTCCTTGAGGTTTCCCCCAGATGCAAATTGGGTACCTTGAGGTTGCCCCCCAGGCGATAATTGAGGCTGCCCCCCAGGCGGTAACTGGCCACCTTGAGGTTGAGGATTGGGAATAGAACTTGACATCATGAGAATGTCTTCTATGCTCAACGGCTTAGTACCATTGCTTCCAGTTAATAACCCTTGCTCAATGGGTTGAGGAGATGCTCCCGAAAAAGAACCAAAAAGTGACTGATACCCAGAGGGAACAGAAGGATCGCCGTGCAAAAAGGATTCAGGCAATTGAGTAAACATGGACGACTGTCTTGACATATTTAACGGAGGATAATAACCTCTAGGTGTTGGGTGATAAGGAACGCGAGGTGGTGAAAAACTTAACCCTGGGTTTTCTAAGAAATTAGTCAAAGAAAGATACCAAGTACTGCTCCTAGGTGGACTGTAAAAAATTGATTCACGCTCCCTTAGTTCAATAATAGGTTGATTTTCAGGGATAGGGATGCCTACTTCTTCTTCCGGAGTAGCAAGTTCTTCAATAACTATAAGTCCAGAAGGAAGATCTTGGGTGATTACTCTTTCTACCCTAGGTGAACCAGGACCACTAGAAGCTGGAGAAGCAAACCCCGATGTCGGAGTAGCAGCAAATTCACTTTCAGGCTCGGATATTTCAGGTTCCTCACTTATATCAATAGTAGATGAAAAGCTACCAGTAACTTTGGAAACAGACACTGACTGTGGATTATAATCTACTACTAATGCTTGAAAATCAGGATGTACTATCAAAGAAGACTCTCCTTCTTCAGGTGACCCAGCTCTACTGTCTCTAGGAGTTACGATAACTTTCAAGCCTTCAAGCTGGCTCGGTGAAAACTCAGGAGGTTGGCCCCGAAGTCTACGGGACTTCCTCGGTAATTCAGCCATGGTTAAAAACTTTTAACTACTTCACACGCAAACAAAGTAAAATCTCAATGAAAACCACCTAAAGCCTCTAAAGAACCAAACAAATTTGAATCACACGCCTAAAGAATCTAGGAGATCAAACACACACAAACAGTAACTTTCCGTACTGAAAACACTAGTTGGTGATGAAATCCAACATCGCAGAGTTCAATACAGAAATGGCAGTTGGAACAGTTACCCCGGCAACCTACTTAATGAATAGACTGGCACAAGTTCCTCCACTTAACCGTCTCGAGTGAAGAGAACCCCCCAAAAAATCCAAGTGAGTCTAGCCGATGTCTGCTCCAGGTACAGTGGGATTTTCCCACCACTGTCACCTCAGGAAGAATCCTAAAGAATATGGCCACTAAGGTTACCAACTGAAACAAACATACCTGGGCGAACAGTCTACAATCCGATACGCATGCAAGGGCAGAGTAGCAAGCTCAATCCCCTTGAAGGCTCCTTGACATAATCCAAGGTTCACCAACAAGTGACCCCAGGCTCCTCGACAATGGTTAATCCGAGGTTTACCGTTTTTAATACGTGAATATCTGGCATCATTCCCAATGAGGAAGGATTGATTCCCACACTGGTTCGGACACGATCTCGTGCTTCTCCTTTAAGAGGAGCTTTCCCAAAGCATAAATGCAACAATTGGATTTCTTCCCTACCACAAGATACAGCTACTTGTTTGTTTTTACTGTCTTGGAGAGTTAATTACTCTCCTACTCCAAGACACTAGCCTAAGCTAAGTTGGTGTATCAGAGCCCTAGAAATAAAAAATGTTGCGAGATGAATTTTACTTTAACCGTTATTTTTTATTGGTTTTTGTTTAAGTCAAAAGGTGCGGAGATGAAACTCGTGGTATGAAGAATCGACTCAAAATCACTAAAAATACACCTAAGATGATTTAAACAATCGTTTCTCTTCGATGAACTTCTAAACTAAGAGAGAGTTTGAGAATGCAAATACTTTGTAAACACAAATCTTTCTTAATCAAACAAATTAAAAGAAGAGCTTTTGTCCTTTCCAATGCACTCAAAACGAGACAACTAGTTATTTCACAAAATTTTCCCTTTTTCGTTTCAAAGCACTCAACCACTACAAAAAACAAACTTTTTTTCAAAAGAGATTTTTTATTTTTTATAAAACACTTAAAACTATGGAAATGACTGACTTTGAGATCTATAAATTATAAAAACCTATTTGAAGTCAAAGCCTACAAGATGTATTTTTTAAGGATGTTTTACTTAGCTAGATGTAAGCTAAGGACCAATTTATGCAGAATCACAAATCAGTCAAGAACAACCAATTTTGTTTTCTTTTTGAAAATGAAAATCCAAACTTTTAAACACAAGCTTTTCGAAGTTTTGTAAAGAGAAAACACAAAGCGGATTCCTCAACAAGGGGAGATTTCATAAATGGTTAGGCTCATAAGAAGGCTAGTAGACACCAAGGTGATCTGAGGTCCCTACAGCTTCTAAGCTCAGAGCTACTACAAGACCAAAATGAAAAACAAACCCAACAAGCAAAACTCCTAGGAATTTCACCTAAAACCCTAACACTAATGAAATCAACCTAGGGAAAGCTTCTGACAAGTTATATGCAGGTCTGGGCAGTGGATAATAACTTCTAAACAAAGACTAAGCTAACTAACAGAGGAAATCTTAGGTTTTTCAAAATTTTGACAGGGTCCGCAGGCCCACAGTTAACACAGGTGCGGTCTCGCTCTGTGCTAAAAGCAAAGGTGCGGATAGGTATGCACTGTGTCAAAAGGCTAGGGTGCGGTCCTCTCCCAAAGCTATGAAAAACGAAAAATAACCCTGGATCTACAAACTTTACCCAATTTTACACACAACAAGCCAAAAACAGAAACAAAAACACAGTTTCTCAGGTCAAAGTACAAACAAGGAAAAAATCAAGTGCCCAACGGAGTCGCCATTTTGTCACGTGGAATAAGTCGATCTTGCGGACAAGATAGACCTTCCTAGAATCTAAAGAAGACCTAATGACAAGCAAACCAACGAGACACTATCTTTCTCTAAATATGCTTTTATAATCAAAGGCAAACAAGTGTTTTAGGGCCTACCTTAGGTCCAACGCAAGTTTGTGGATGCCCTCGCTCCTTCGATCCAAATGAGCTCCTTTGTCGCGAATCTGCAAACACAAACAAGCAAACAAATTAAATAGCACCTGAAAAGCCAATGTCATAAAACATATTCAACATGAAAGTCAAGGAGTCCATGAAACAAATAACATGAGATACTTGTTGAGAAAAATGAGTTTGATTGATTAATTCAAAAGAAGAAGAACTTTACAACCTGTGCCTTGACACTGTACAAGCTCCTCCTAGGGTCCAGCGAGAAGTCTCCTCTACTTTGACAAGTTTCACTCACTTCCCAATGAAGCCAAAAAGGTATGTGATCTCTCCTCTTAAGCTCAACTAGGAAGTCTTAATTTCACCAGCATTTACCCTCAAAAATGTTCAGCTTCTAACCTCCCCAGCAACCAGCCCAATGCCTGAATTTATAGTGAAATGGAGGGAAGTTACTAGGTCCTCCTTCAAAGGGATAAAGCCCTCCTTCAAAGGGATAGCTCCTCTCATCAAGGGATTAGCTCCTTCGCTTTTGGGATGCATGAACCACCTAAGAGCGGCAAATCCACGTCAAAATCTAGAATTAACCCAAAGTGAGCTTTTTAGAATAAACTTGTGCCTTTTTGACTTTCACAGGGGTCCGCACCCACACCTTTAGGGACAGAGAGGGCAGGTCTGCAAGTTTTGTAAACAGAAGGTGCATGACCACAGGTAACAATGAGAGAAATTGCGAAACCAGAGTTTCATTGATTTTTAATGTCTTTCTCTTATTTTCAAAGCTTGACTTGAAGAGCTAAAGTCTAAGACTTGCCTAGGAGGACAGTACAAGTGATGATAGACCCATACTGACTGCAAATAATCATGGTGACAATATTTTTGTGTAACAATGTGATTGGGACCCTCCAGTTGCTCCCAAATCAAAGGAAACCATGCGAACGTGGTCTTTTTCAGCTAGTTCTGAGACAGCAACCCCGAATTCTATGCCACTTTTTCAGGATAAGGACTTATTCTACTACCTAGAAATCCATGAAACTTCCAGAACTGAAAAATGACATCGAAACAATGATACTAATGCAAATACTTGAAAAAATACTTGATTTGACCCCTACTAGCTGTGACAGGAATTCCGTCAAACATATCACAAATATGCATTCTACAAGTCATAACAATAGATCTGAGGATAGGGGTATCATACTTATCTGAGAATCGAAAACAAGAATTGAAGACTTATCACATTAGCTGCATTAGGTCCTATATTCAGTGTTCATTCATTTACAAATCAAAACATCATGAGGGCCATACATAATCATTTTCATAAAACATACTCATAAGCAACATATAAACAATAGAAATAACAAGGATACAATGGCCATAAATACCACACATGAACCAATATATTTGATCATAAAATACCAAGGAAAGGAACTCTTATTAATGAATGCAAACTCCAACCAGGTTTGGGATTTCCACATACCACAGGACCATAGATTGGTTCAACCAAATCTTTCTTTCAGCCAATTCCCCCCGTGCCATATTCCAAGCATGAATGTGGGACTCATAACCATAAATCAATCAGGGCTCGCGAGGTTAAACCACCTCACCTTCATCAATAGAACCAGGCTTTACCGCAGTCCTCGTCCGGTCACTAGGCCCTAAATAAGCATGGATGCCACTAGATTTCTCCACCTACACCGTGAAGAATTTTTCCGTCTCCTAGTCTCTAGGATTTATTGTACATCCCTTCATTAAATGGTAAAGGATCCCTAGGCCTAATCAAGACTCCACACTCCAGTATTTACCATATTCTCTTCCATTCACCAACCAAGGATTCCAGGGCTTGATCAAGGGCACACACCTCTAGGCTTTATGGTATATCCCGCCCTTCACCGGTCTAGGATTCCTAGGCCCAAAGAGGTAACACAAAATATGGCTTTACCACAACCCATACTCTGGTTCAAGGGTTACTAGGACAAGGCTTACTGCAATCCATAGTCCGATTCAGAGATCACTAGGCCATGTTTTCTTTCTTTCAGATACCACCTCACTTAGTTTCAAATCCATCTGGCAATCTAGTTCAACCAAAACATGAGAACCCACTCACACCATGGCTATCTGGAAATGGCAAGGCAAGACTAAAAAACACTATCACACCTAGAAAAACCCATTCCCATGACAACAAGAGAATGAAGAACACACATGCATAAGCATGCAAGCCAAAACTATATAGGAAATCACACATGCAAATCGATAAATGCAAGTAATCCTTCTGTAGTCACTTGATTCTTCTCTTCCTTTCTTGATCTTTACTTCCTCTTTTCCTTATTTTCTTTCCTTGATCCAAAGTTGAAGTGCTCCAAGAAAACTGTAAGTGTCCAAGAGTGTGAGAGCGAGAGAATAGAGAGAGAGCTCCAAAACTGGACTGAAAAAATGGTTACAAACTGATCCTCATAAGCTTTTTTATGAATGAGGCCTGTATTTTCTTCAATTTCCATTATTTTCCTTCATTTTCCTCCTCACATGAAACCCATAACCTGGAACCTTCCTTTTCTCCTAATTTCCATTATTTTCATAAATAAAATGCCAATTAATGCCTCATGCCTTTCCAAATCCTTTTCCATTTCCTTTGCGAATTTCCTTAGCCATAATAAACCAAACGAACACCCACACTAGGATATTTTTCCCAACATTTAGCTTGGAATAAGTGTCCCATGACTATGGTTATTATTTTTTCCTTTATTAAATTTATTTATATGGAATTTTGACCAGGGCTGTTACACATGACCCTTCATAAACCCTAATATAAACTAGTATACATCGTATACAAAATATACAGCTTGAGGTATAATCCTTTAGACCCTTAATTTTTCCATAAATACAAAGACAAATAACTTGACTTACTTGTTGTAGCAATCCTTTCCCTCCAATCTGCACACAATGATGAAATCCCTTTAGATCTCTACCTGTTACTCATAGAGGAGCTTCTCCTTCAACCCCTCCTATACTATACCAGCACCAAAACTCCTTATTCTTAGGTCTTTCCTTTGACATAATAGACTTCCATTATTACCTCTTTCTTTTGAGTGAAATTGTCTGACCTATCTTAGTTTCCCACCTAGTAGACATAAATGTTGCTGTCCTTAAACATACCATAGTGCAACCCACACTAGTGCTCGTATCTATCTTCTAAGGTTGTAGTCTTTCCCTTACTTCAACAAAAAACAACAATTTCAAATACCTGAGGCCTTCACCCTACCTTAATAGCTCTAGGGTCATACTATTTACTTTGGCCTACCTTCTATAACCTCTATTTCCTTAGCCATGCTCTTAATAGACCTTCGTCTAGCCTCTATAAGTCTCAATTTACCTAGAATCTATTGTCCAACTCCACATCCCTTGATCTTCTGCTCATGGGTGGCCTTACTTGTTGTTACAACTAGGTTTTAGCCACTTTGGCCCTCCAAGAATGGGCTCCCACACGTCTAATTCCAACCCTAACTAGGTTATAGCCTAAACCTTCCATTAATGTGCTTATTTCCTAGAGAAACCACCCTACTCTTAGCTATCTAAGTTGGCTTAAACAACCCTCCAAATCCTACGACCTACTCTAAACCACTTCAGCAATTCTACAACCTACTCCACATCTTCCTTACTCGGCCTTTCTAGCTCATACCATGGCTTCTCTCTAGGATTTGTGACCTCCTTGGATAAAACTTATCATCTAGGTATCTTCCATTCCATAAATTAATTCCCTCACTTATGTATATAGGCCTCTCCTTTGGATGCTTATTTATAGTTTTGTATGTGTGATCTTGGGGGTTTTCCTTGTCCATAAAGAAACCCTTATTTAACATGTAGAAATTATGGTGTGGATTTGCAACTGATCTGAAATTTGAATCAAAATCACAAGACACAAACCTACTTTACTACTCTGTGGAATTTAATTCAAAATTTAGAACATCAACCATAAACATGAAATAAGATTTAACACACATGCACACAATATTTTTTCAGGCAAAAGAAATATGTTAAAAACCCCTATGTCTGCTTGCATTAATATGATGAATAGATATGTATCACAATTTCTAGCTCAATATGAGCTTAACCTACAAATGAATAACCTATCTCTATGCTCATTAAGAATATCTGACCCATACTTAGTCAATTTCTTCCTCTTCTTGAGCCCCTATTTCCTTGAGAAATTCCTTGAGAAATCAGGCCCATATTATTTAGGAATTTATCCAAAATGGATTGCACAATTCCCAAGGTTGATCATTTGACTTCATGCAACACCTGTACACTCAATACTAGTCTACAATTGATGTTACACTACGTTGGAATATCCACGAGAACCAAGGAAATTGAATTCTCTGCATGCACTAGATATTTTGTGTTTATTGATCAGTTAACTAGATGATCATTGAGTTTAACTGAAGTCCCGCTACACAACTAACCTTCCACTAGTTCCTTCAACAATTATAACTAGTTTAAATAAGAACAACCTAAGATAATTGACTTTGATTGCTAAAAATTAGCAATCACACATGATTAACTAAACTCCAACTCCTCCAACTTGAATTTACTGAGCTAACTGAGTGATAAGAGCCATGTCAGCTCAGTTAACTACATGTAGGTTTTATGATGATGTGGAAATTGGAATTTTCTTTATTTAATCAAGACAAAATCAAATTGATAATTTCTTGTTGCATTTTTCAACAATCCCTCTCAATAAGAAATGGATTATCAACCACCCCTATCCTGATCCTGTGAAACTTGAACTTCCCTCTTGACAAGGCCTTTGTCAACATGTCACCATATTGTTCCTCTGTCGAAATGTACTGAAGCAACATTAATCGCCTCTACACATAGTGTTGTGGTACATGATATCTATATGCTTGGATCAACTGTGAAAAATAGGATTCTCATAGACCTTGATAAAAATCTGATTGTCACAGTAGATCACAATTAGATGCACCATCTAACCAAACAATCCCACAATTATCTTTATCATCTAGATCTCCTCACATGTGTCTTTCCTTGCAGCCATGTATTTTGCTTCTACTGAGCTAAGCACCACAAATATTTTCTTTCTGTTGCACCAAGGAACAACTTTGGACCCAACACTGAAAATTCCACCTAATGTATGTGACTCCCTGCCCAATTTGCATCTATGAAGACACATAGCCTCACTCCCTTTGTCTGTCTGTACCATAGTCCAAACTAGGTAGTGCCTCTAAGGTACCCTAAGACATGCTTACCTTCCTTTCAAAATAGTTTGGTTGGCCTAACCATAGTTTGGCTCAACTGGTTGACTGTACAACACATATATGGTTGTGTGTTAACAAGGTACATCAGTGAACTCAGTAACTACCCATAAATAGTAGCATCCACTTCTTGACCTGAAGTGGCATCCTCCTTCCTCTAGTTGGTCACTAGAGGTGTCTCCATGGTTTTGAAACTATCCATGTGAAATCCTTGTAGTAACTCATTTTCATACTTGTCTTGACAAAAAAATATTTCCCCAATGCCTTGCCATAGTTCCAAAATGAGGAAGTAGTGCATGAGACCCATGTCCTTCATTTAAAATTCTCTTACAAGTTCCTCATTGCAAGATATGATCAACTAATCATCACCATTTAAAATCAAATGATCAACATATAAGACAATAGTAAACAATTTACTTTCTACCAAGATATGATAGAGGTTTGAATCCACTTCACTTTTAGTGAAGCTCAAACTAGTGATATAGTTATTGATCCTAGTGTACAAGGCACAAGATTATTTTTTGAGAGTGTACAATGCTTTCTTTATTATTCACACATGAGACTCATGATTAATTGTCTAAAAACCTTCTGGTTTCTTGATGTACTCCTCCTTAATAACAACTCCATTGAGAAATTCTATTTTTACATTCATCTTGTAGATCCTTCACCCCATCTATGCAACCAAAGTAAGAATTGATCTAATGGATGAGTACCTTCCTACAGGAGAAAAGGTATCTTCATAGTCAATTCCCTCAACTTGACAATACCCCTTGGCCACAAATATGGCCTTATACTAGTCTATGATTCCATTTGCCGCAACTGATTTATCTATTGGTCTTGGGACCACTTCCCAAACACTTCTCTTTACAATGTATTCATATTCCTCCATCATTTCATCAACCCATACAGGTTTCTCTAATGCTTCCTCAAACAAGGATGGATCACTCTCTACAATCTTAGTCATTAGATCCATGAAACTAGTGTACTGATAAGATGACCTTCATTAGTTGTGCAAATTTGAAGGAGCACCCACATCCTCCCTCGTATCCTCCACAAGTCTCTCAATTACCCTGGTTCTTTTTCGTCCTTCTCTGAATGGTTATACTTGAGTGGTTGTCTCCACTCTCTACTCCTCAATTTGTGGCTGCTCCACAACTTCCTAAGGTTCCTCCTTTGGAGCTAAAAGGCTCCTCTTTTGGTGGGATGTGAAGCTCCCTCTCAAGAGAGCACCACACCGCTTTCTCCTCATCAAACTTTACATCCCATCGCAAAATCATCATTATGGGGAAAGGTAAGTAAAAACAATGGTCATGAGGAGTTTCTTTGTAACCCTTAAATACCCCCAACTCTAATGTCGAGTAAGGATTTTTCCTTGATTCTTCGGAGACATGGTAGTAAATAGAGGCTCGAAAAATCTTGAAGTGCGACATATCAAGCTTTCTCCTCGAGAAGGCCTCCTCTGGTGTAAGCATACCAAGAATCCAGTGAGGACTCTAGTTACATAAATAGACTACTTTGTTCCATTCTTTAGCCTAAAAATGTAGAGATAGGCCTTGGTCATGCAACATAGCCCTCACAGCTCCCACAATGCCACAATTCTTTGTCTCAGCCACCCAATTTTGTTGTAGGTTATGGGGTGTAGTCAACTCTCTTTGAATTCCTTCTTTCACACATAATTCTTTAAATTCATTCGAAACATACTCACCTCCATTATCACTCCTAAGAGCCTTCACCTTGTTTCCAGTTTATTTCTCAATGAGTGCCTTGAATTATACAAACTTGGAGAATGTCTCATCTTCCTTTCACATGAATAAGATCCAACACTTCCTTGAGAAGCCATCAATAAAAATGAAAAAATATTTATTCTGGTAGTGGAGGCTATCGAGAAAGGTCCACAGACATCAGAGTGGATCCTTTCCAAGGCTACATGTGCTTTGTTATCAAAATCATGGAATGTGGATTTTTCATACTTCCTCAAGGTATATCCTGCTACTCAAATGATCCTTTAGGGATGCCAATGGTTGTTTGTTACATAATATTCAAGGCGCCATGGATAAAATGCCCAAGTCTTATGTGCCAAAGTTCACTAACATCGTGGATTTTCACTTTCTCTACCTTATTACTTAATGCAACTCAATCTTCCACATCTAGCTTATATAGGTTCTTCACATGAACCCTGATCTGTTTCACCTGTCCCATGGCTATATGTGTCAAGAATAATTTCTCTTTTTTGAATATCACATCATAACCATGGTCTTCTAAAACTTCAATAGAGATGATATTTTTCTTTAAGCTTGGAATGAAAATGACATACTTGAGTCACAGAGGGGAGCCCAACTCCCTCTCAAAGGTGACTGTACCAATCCCAATCACGTTGTACCTTCCATTGTCCCCCAGCTTGATGTGCATCTAGAGATATTTCTCCTCCAAGTCAATTAAATAATTTCAACACCCCGTCACATGGAATGATGCACCAAATTCCAAGTGCCACATGCTCTCCATCACTTTGTTGGCCATGCATGTGATAAGGGCGAAGTCAAGCTCAAACCATGAAGCTCCTCTTGAGTTCTTCTTGCTCTACTTTTTGTGTGGACACTTCATGGTATAGTGCCTTAATTCATGACAATTGAAGCATTTAATTTTGAAAAAATCTTTCTTCTTGATCCCTTGGTTGGATTCTAGTTTGGTTTGAGACTAATTACCTTTTCCCTTCTTTCCCTTTCCAACCAATGCAAATTTTTCTTCATCCTTACCCTTGGATGAAGTTCTATCTCTTCTATTCCACCTTATTTTCTCCTGTACCAAATTAGACCATAAAGCTTTCCCAATTCGGTAGTTTCTCCCTCTCGTTCACCGAATCTTGGTAGCTATGACTGCTCTTGGGAAGGCTTAGAAGGGCTAGGATTACTGAGTCATTTTTTGGAACATTAACACCAACCCCACCAAATTCATCACGAAATTGTGTAAATCTACTCACATACTGTGGGATGGTATCATGGTTCTACATCTTGATATTTCAAAGGTTTTCCTTGAGCGCCAGCTTCCTATGGTCACTACTATTCTCGAACAATTTTTTCAATGCTTTCCACATTATGAATGGATTTTCTTTCCCATGGAGATTTGAGATAATGTGATCCCATACTCCCTCAAATATTATTCTCCTCGCCTTGGCTACATCTTTCTTCCTTTGGGCTAGGTTCTATGCATCACATGCATGTGGTTTTGTAACATCTGTCCTGATGTATTCTAGCAATCTGTTGTCATCCAACACCACCTCCATGTGATCCTTCCATGAAATGAAATTAGAGCTACCTTCCAAGGCATATTCTAGTCTCATCCCATTGATGTTCATCTTCCCAAATCTGAAGAGATCCTGCTACACTGAACTGAAAATTCAATCCTTCTAAGAAACAACTTCAAAATTCCTATTCTAATATGAATCCTACTTTGATACCATGTAGAAATTACGTTGTGGATTTGCAACTACTATGAAATTTTAATCAAAATCACAAGACACAAACCTACTCTATTGCTTTGCAGAATTCAATTCAAAATTTAGAACATCAATCACAAATGTGTAATGAGAAATAACACACATGCACACAATATTTTTCAAGGGAAATAAATCTTCTAAAAACCCCTATGCCTACTTGCTTTATTATGATTAATAAAGATGTATTACAGTTGCTAGCACAATCTGAGCTTAACCTGCAAGTGAATTTTAACACACCTCCTCTCATATCTACCCACTTTCACCAGCTTGGCCAGGTTAAACATGAGTTGAGGGACTACTATGACATGATTCAACCTCCTAAATGACCTTAAGGAAATGGATCTAACATAATAATACCTTACTAACTTCCCTCGGGTGCTACAGGACCCCTAGGAATTAACCAACCATTCAAGGCATCAAACCCCTAAGATAAGTTTATTTTTCAGTAAGTTAGACCCCTAGTTTCTCCCATGACAATGCCTCCAACCGATTGTAACCCTCTAGACGCTCCAAAACACTGTCTTCCTAGCGACTGTAGTCTCTTTCAAGTAGTTTTGTGCCAACGACTGTGCGATTTAAGCCACTTTTTCAAGGCTAGGATCTAGACCGCTACCTAGAATTTAATGAAACTTCTAGAGATGATAAATAACTCGAAGAAAAATCCTCTAACACATTTAAATATCATCATGAATATTGGAACGGAAGAGAAACCCAACCTTGCCTCAATTGGGGACTACTAGGATGAATGAACCACATAGGAAATATTCACCCTGCTCAAAGAATATGAAGACCTCTTCCCTTGTTCTATCTGAGAGTTGAAGGGAATTCAAGGTGATATGGGAGAAATGAAAATCTCACTAAATCCAGATGTGAAGCCTATTAAGCATCGACTCTACAAATTTAATCCACGAGTAAAGGAGAAGGTCAAGAAGGATATTAATAAGATGTTAGTTTTTGGTCTCATATTACTTGTGGTTGAAGATGAATGGATAAGCCCCATTTTCATTCAGGATAAGAAGGATTTAGACGAAATCTGGGTCTATGTTGATTATCGTATTCTCAATAATAAATGTGTACGTGATCGATTTCCCACCCCGTTCAACGATGAAGTCTTGGATAATGTTGAGGGAAATGAAGCATATTCATTTATTGATGGATTCTCGAGCTATCATCAAGTACGTATTGTTGAGGAGGACAAGAAGAAGACCACATTCACCACTAAATGGGGGTCGTATGTGTATATTGTTATGCCTTTCAGGTTGAAGGACGCTCCAAATGTTTTCTCTCGCATTCCCATTGCTGCTTTCCGTGAGTATATACACAAGTTCCTGGAAGTTTACATGGATGATTAGACTGTTTACAATTTACTCAAGAATCACCCAAGTTTGTTAAGGGTTATGTTTCATAGGTGTAGGCAAATTCATATATCCTTGAAATTGAAAAAATGTATTTTTGTTGTACCTTTTGGAAATCTATTGGGGCATATTGTTTGCAAAGAAGGCTTTTGTTTGGATCTTACTAAATTTGTAGTGATATTCAATATGACGTTGCCCACTTCGATTTGTCAGTTGTGTTCTGCTCTGGGGCACATTGGTTACTATTGAAGATCCATTCAAAATTATGCTTCCATTATGGCTCCTTTGGAGAAGCTCCTAAAGAAATATGAGCATTTTGTGTGGTATTTTGAATATAATGTTGCATTTTATATATTGAAAGAGAAGCCTGCAAGAGCACCAATTTTAGTCTATCCTAACTGGAACAAGAAATTCCATGTCCAGGTTGATGCCTCCGGGATCACTTTGGGTGCTGCCTCTGGGATCACTTTTGGCGTTATTTTGATGCAACAAGGCGAAGGCAACTTGGATCACCCTATTTATTTCGCAATAAGAAAAGTTTCTAATGTAGAGAACAACTATACCACCACAAAATGAGAAACATTAACGATGGCATACTCTCTTTAGAAGTTCTGCCATTATTTGTTAGGAGGCTCGTTCAATTTTTTTACAAACCACTCAACATTGAAGTACTTAGTTAATAAGCCTCTGCTTGAAGGAAGAATTTTTTGGTGGTTGTTGTTGTTTCAAGAGTTCACATTCGAAGTCATTATCAAGCCAGGAAGGTCAAATCTGGGGTTGGATCATCTATCCATATTGGAGTCGGGAGAGTTGGGAGGGTTGACCGATGATGAGTTTCCAAATGCTCATTTGTTCCGCATTGAAGTTGTCCCTGACTATTTTGAAGAGATTTCTACCTTTCTTGTTATAGGTCAGTGCCCATATGATTACACTACAATGCATAAGAAGCATATAGTCATTAAATCATCGGACTATCAATTGATTTCAGGATAGTTAGATAAGATGGGCCTTGATCATATTCTATTTTGTTGTGTCCTTGATTATGAACGGCAAGGAATATTGTTGGAATACCATGCTGGAATCATTGGGGGACACGTTGGAAGTAAGGCTACTTCTTGGAATGTCTTACAAGTTGATCTTTGGAGGAAAACTCTTTTCCGCGCTGCGAAGGAGTATGCCAAAATTTGTGATGTTTGTTAATGGGTTAGTCGATCATCGTGACATGATTAAATTCGCCTAAATCTAGTAGAGGAAATTGTTGCGTTTGAAAATTGGGTTGTTGATTTTATTGGACCTATTAACCCTCCTTCTCGTCATTATAATGCCTCATATATTATTATGACAATAGACTATCTCACCTATTGGGCGGAAGCTGCTCCAGGTAAATATTGTACTGCAGATCGGTTGTTAGATTTATTTTTGAGAATACCATTACTAGGTTTGGTTGCCCTCACAGCCTGACGCGTGATCAGAGTTCTCACTTTATTAATGAAAGAGTTCAGAATCTATTGTAAAATTTCATGATTCAGCATCACAAAAGAACCTCGTGTTATTCTCAAGCAAATGGAACTGTTGAAGCATTTAAAACAATTCTAGAGAAGGGAACCACTAAGGCTTATTCTACAAATCACAATGATTGGGATGAATGGGTTCCTGCTACCTTATGGGCATGCACGACTACTGTTAAGAGACTGAACATGTATACCCCATTCGAACTAGTTTATGGAAGAGAATTTTTTGTTCCTACAAAGTTTATTATTCTGAATCTCTTCATTTCTTACGTAACTAAAATGTCAGAGGATGAACCTCTTCCTGATGGAGTCAATGAGTTGTTGCAACTAGACGAATCCCAATTCCTTGCATATTTCCATTAGACAGTTGAAAAGGAGCACCAAAAATCTTGGCATGATCATCACATCAACAATTAATCCTTCCCTGTAGGTGACCAAGTCTTACTCTATGATAGAAAATACCATAAAGATCTTGGTAAGCTCTAAATGCATTGACTTAGTCCTTTCTATGTTGTAGATATTAAATATTTTGGTGTTGTCCATCTTGCTCAGCTTGATGGTACTTTGTTTTTTGAATGGGTGAATGATGCTCGCCTGAAACCCTGCTTTTTTGGTTCAACTTCCAATTAAAGTGATTTGTCGTCAGGAGAGTCGTAGGTAAGTGTTAGGATCATCATGTCATTAGTATTCTTTTGTTTGTCTAGTAGTTTTTAGCTTTTGTATTTTCCGCAAGATTCTTCCACTTTTTTAGTCACGACACTGAACAACCAATTGTGGTTAGGGAGATTTTGTCATATCTTGTCTTGTCAAAGTCATTATTACTTGTCCTATCTATCAATGGTTCCAATCATGCAACAGTTAGTTACCGAATTCATATTTCAATTCCCGATAATATTTTATTCTGCCATTAGATTTTCTTTTAAGTCACCACATCCCTCAGTACGTGTCCAAATTTCTTGTTATTAATTCTAAAGTTAAGTCACATTTCCCATGCCTAACAGCTAAGTCTCCGTCAATTGGTCTATATCCTCTCGCTTCTTGTCTTCGTCCTCATATTTTCCCATTTTGCGTTCTATGTTTCTTCTCTAGCTCTGCTATCGCCCTCCCCTAAACCTTATTTGTCTATTCATCCTCCTGTCCAATTTGTGTACACTCATTGTCCTATGAATATGGTTCACTTAGTTAAACTCACCCTCACTCTTTACCCCATTGATTCTCGCATCCACTCTCCAGATGCTTTTTTGGGAAAGTAAGATAAAATTCATCTTGTGGATAGAAACTTGTATGATTCTACTATGTTCCCTACCCTTTGGAGTGATATTTTAATGGATCTCAATGCCCGTCAAAATTCGCGATCCACCATGAAAGTCAAAAATGTTGTCTATAAATTGAAATAGTCCACCCTTCAACTTCTGTGGGACTTACTTGTGTTTGGCACAATTGGTGAGGTAATGCGTTGTAAATTTTTTTTGGAAAGCTAGCTTCATGGGGTTTCCCTTTGGATGGACCACGAATACCCCACCCATGCAATTGGTATTCACAATATTACTGGAATCTCTGCATATGGCGCGGATGTTAAGTCAACTTTTCAGAAAATAACCAAGCGTGGAAATAAAACGAATGAGAACAATTTGTCTAAGAAGTATGGTACTGCACAGAAAGGTCGAGGAGTAGTTCTAGATATGATCAACAACATGTCAATCCACCTTGTTGCTACAATCATTGCCACCAAGCTCACGTGCCACTACACCAGAGGAGAATGTGCATTGGACGCCATTTCTGTTGCTAAAGGTTTTGTTCATGGCAATCAACTAAATTGGTCCAGTTATCTTCTCCATGAATTATTTAAGGTTGCTAATGATATCTATGCTCAGTCCACTTATTTTTTTCAGCTACATGCTTATTCCACTTCCCATGTCCAAATGGTGTCCTCTAGATGGCTATTACCTTGCTACAATTGTCGAAGAAGAACCCCAGCCCTATATGTATCCACCATGGCGAAGTACTGAAGACATTGTAATTAGATATTTTAATGAGCTCGCTTTTGGTCACTGGTACAATAAGATGGTTGTTGTGAGGAATGTTATTTCACGAGTGTTGATTCTTTTTTTGGACCAATATTTTCCTTTAATTTGGTTTGGTATTTCTCATAGTTCATGCTATCTTTAGTCAATGCATGTTTCCTCGAATACTTTCTCTATGCACCCGTTGCCATTTTATATCACGAAAATGATTTCCACACTGAAGTTGGAATTTGGCCAGGGGTTATTGCATGGCACTAAGATGGCCAATTTTTTCATAACCTTGACGCAATGAATCCTACTAAAGAAACCCATTCAACTTCTCGCAAACATTATGAAGATGCACCTGAGACCTCCAACCCATTTTGAATAAAGCTAAGGAATGCATGAGCTCATCTTATGTCACTTGGTCCGAGGTCGGTTCATATGTGCAAAAAACACTTCAGATACATCAACTTACCCTTATGTCCACTACACCACCTATTATTGCATCGACTATTATCCCTACTACTATTTTTACTTCTTTGTCACCTTGTCAAGCTCATAGCACTCCCTCTACCTCTACTTTCATTGACCTTGATGCTGAATCAACAGTCACAGATTCTGCAGTGCATGCTCAAGAAGAATTACCTCCATCCCCGCCTATAGACTCTAAAGGGTTTCCTCATTCATCTACCACTACTTTATATGACCACCTTGATTCACCTATCACCCTTGATGACCCTACTGAGATGGAAATTGAATCTTCCATTGTTGTTTCCTGTTATGAAACCAGCTCAAGAAAAGATAGAAAAGATATATCAACGCCTTAGAATTCAGCCTCTTCGAGGGGGCAACCTCCTTTACATTACATAAATGAACAATTCTTGGATGATACAAATGAAAATACCTCCTTTATATATATAGGAGTCTAAGGGGTCATAACATAATCAGAGCCGACATAACAATAATAATGTAAGGGCACAATCATAACAATAGTGGGCTTCTATGTGGCACAATAGTAACAATATGGGCACTACATGGGTACATCAATATAATAAGTGGGTTGTACTAATAACAATAAGGGGTTACACTAGTAGTATAGGGGCCCAACATGCCCCTCTCCTTCAAAAAAGTGTTTTCCTCAACGCTTGAGTAGTTCTGGATGCTTTTGTATAAAATTCTCATCCTCCCATGTGGAATCTTCAGCTGATAAGTTCTTCCACTTGATAAGATACTCCGAAATTGATCGATCTCGTAGCTGTCGAGTTCTTGTTTCTGTGACTGCTTCTGGTTCCAATATAATTTTTCCTTCCTCGTCAAGTTCTGGAAATATTGTTTGAACTGGGAGCTTGTTGCCTATAACCTTCTTTAAACATGAAACATGGAAAACTAGGTGCAATCGGGAAGCTGCAGGAAGCTCCAATTTGTATGCTATAGTACCAATCTTTTGCAACACCTTGTATGGACCATAATACTTTGGTGATAATTTATTATCCTTCTTAGCTTGCTTGAGGGACATTTGCTTATATGGTTGTAGCTATAGCAATACCCAATCACCTACATCAAAACTTCTTTCACTGCGATGTTGATCTTCCTGTTGTTTCATTCTATTCTGTGCCAACATGAGGTTATCCTTTAAGAGTTGGAGGACTTGTTGTTGATGTTCGATGTGATGTTCCATGCTTGAACCTTATAATTTTCTCTTAAATATGATGTGACGGATGGTGGCTGATATCCATAAAGCGCCATAAATGGGGTCATTTTTGTTGATGTATGGAAGGAAGTGTTATACCACCATTCAGCTAGAGGCAAGCATTTGACCAATTGTGTTTGTTTATCAGATACAAAGCAAGGAAGATATCCTTCCAAACATTTGTTTACTATCTCAGTTTGCCCATCAGATTGAGGATGATAAGATGAGCTATGAGCTAACTGAGTACCAAGACAAGAAAATAATTCTGTCCAAAAATTTCCAGTGAAAATGGGATCTCTGTCACTTATAATAATCTTTGGGTTTAAATGTAGCTTTTGAATTGTTTCCATAAATGCAGAAGAAACTGTACTGGCTTTAAATGGATGTGATAATGCACAAAAGTGTGCATACTTGGTAAGTTTGTCAACTACCACCATGATGACACTCTTTCCCTCAGACTTGGGTAAACCTGTGATAAAATCCATTGAAACCTCCTCCCAATATTGGCTTGGAATGGATAAAGGTTGTAATAGACCCTGTGTCTTAAATGTTTCAACTTTATTTTGTTCGAAAACCAAACATTCCGCCACAAACTTTTGAATATATGATTTAAGGAAATCCCAAAAAAATTCCTTCTTAACCCTGTGGTAAGTTTTTAAAAATCCTGAGTGCCCTCCTAAGGGAGAGGTGTGCAATTCCATAAGAATCTTTTGTTTTAGCTGGAATTCTTACAGAGGTATAAGTGATCTTTGTACCATAACGAATCATTTTGCCAACTAAATATATCAGATGTACTGGAATCTTGTTGTAACTTTTGAATAAGTGCCCACACTTCTTTGTCATTCTTCCATTCCTCCCTTGCTTCGTTTATCCAATCTGGTTGGATAATAGAAATGTCGCACAACAATGCTTCCACATCCTCATCCTTTCTTGAGAGTGCATCTGCCACCACATTTTTCTTTCCTTTTTTGTAGATGATTTCAAAGTCATAACCCAACATCTTTGCGACCCACTTTTGTTGCTCTTCAGAGGATAGCCTTTGTTCTAAAAAGTATTTAAGGCTATCATGATCCGTATTTACCTTGAAGTGTCTTCCCATTAGGTAGGGTCACCATTTCTTAAGTGCATGGAGTATTGCCAACATTTCCTTCTCATAAATAGCTTTGTGTAAAAACTTTCCCTTGATTGGACGACTTTCAAAAGCAATGGGTCTTTCAACTTGCATTAAAACAACACCAATTCCATTTCCTGAAGCATCACATTCCACAATAAAGGTTTTTGCGAAGTCTGGTGTAGCTAAGACCGATGCTTGGCACATTGCCTCTTTAAGATGTTTGAAGGCCTTTGTTGCTGCTAGAGTCCATGAAAATGCATCTTTCTTCAATAGTGTTGTTAGAGGTGCTGCTATTCTCCCATAATTCTTGACAAACTTGCGATAATACCCTGTCAACCCGAGAAATCCTCGCAGATGCTTTATGGATGTGGGTATTTTCCATTCCTTAATGGCTTTAATTTTGCTAGGGTCTACCTTAACTCTTTCATGAGATACAATATGACCCAGATATTCCACCTCTTGTACTCTAAAGAAACATTTGGATCCTTTTGCATATAATTGTTTCTCCTCCAATAGTTGTAGCACCTTGTCAACATGTTCAACATGATCCTTCCAAGACTTGCTGTAGATTAGTATATCATCCAAAAACACTAACACAAATTTTCTAAGGAATGATTTGAAAATGGAATTCATCAAACCTTGAAATGTTAAAGGTGCATTGGTAAGGCCAAAAGGCATGACCAAAAATTCATAATGACCCTCATGAGTTCTAAATTCTATTTTCAGAATGTCTTTGGTCTTCATTCTGATTTGATGATATCCTGAATGAAGATCCAACTTGGTGAAGTAAATTGATCCATGCAATTCATCCAGTAATTCATCAATGACAAGAATGGGAAACTTATCTTTAATAGTGAGATTGTTGAGCTCCCTATAATGCGGACACATGCACCATGGTCCATCCTTCTTGTGCACCAATACTACTGGAGCAGAGAAAGAACTTTGACTCGGTTGAATTATACCAGCCTCTATCATTTCTGCAACCATATGTTCAATTTCACTCTTTTGGGAATAGGGATATCTATATGGCCTGATGTTTGGAGGAACACTTCCTGGAATCAAATGAATAGCATGATCATGATCACAAATAGGTGGGAGACCTTTGGGAGTCTCAAATACCTTGGAATGATTGTCCAAGACTTTTTGGAGATCTGGAGAAATAGATGATTCCAATGTGGAAACATCTAGCGAACATAATTGTGCAATTACACCTCTTTGTTCCTTTTTTAGAAGCTTTGTCGTACCGTTAGAGATGATTATCTTTCCTGGTTTCCCTGCAATACCCCTTAATTCAACTTACTTTCCTTCCACAGAAAATTTCATGAAAAGTTCTTGAAAATTAAAAGCTATTGTACCCAAAGATTGTAGCCATTGGACTCCTAGTACAACATCAGCACCTCCCATTGGAATGGAAAGCATTGGGCTAGTCAATACATATTCTCCCATGGATAGCTTGATATTATGGCACTTTCCCGAGAAATTTATTGTTCCTCCATTTGCAACCATCACTTGACACTCTAGTGCTAGATATAAGAAGCAAATCAATTCTTTTGCTACCTTACAATGAATAAAATTGTGGGTACTTCCTGAATCAATCAACACTATTACCTTTTTCTTCTTGATTTGTCCTTCTATCTTGATGGTTTGAGGAGTGGTAATTCCTGCCAATGCATTACAAGATATGGTCGGATTCATTTCTTCTTTATCTAGTCTTTGTTCCTGGAGTATATCCTCTTATTTTGACCTTTCTTGCTCCTTTTCTTCTTCCTCTTCACAATCTATGTAGAATAATTTCTTCTCAGCACACGTATGACCTTTAGTGTATTTGCTATCACAACTGTAACAAAGCCCTTTTGCTCTTTTTTCATCCAATTGTTGTGGTGTCAAACTTATAGGTTGTGGAAGACTAGGGGCAACAACACTTCCATCTTTATAGTTATGAGTGGTATGCTTCCTGGTTGCCATAATTTTGCTTTCCATTTTTCTTGCTAACTTGAATGCCTTCTCTAATGAATCAGGTTCCCAGAGGCAAACATCATGCTAGATATTATCCTTTAAAGTCCCTATGAACACATCAACCCTATGCTCCTCTGGAATATTTTTTACCCTTATGTTCAATTTTTGGAACTCCTCAATGTGCTCCATTATTGAACCCTTTTGTTTGAGACTTAACAATTGGCTAAAAAAAGTGTTGCTTTTTGTATCCTCATAATGTGTTGTTAATTCTTTCGTAAAAATTGCCCAAGTGATAATTTGTTTGTGAAAGCAAAGCCATTGATACCATACAAACTGATTTGGTTCTAAATATAAAGTTGCAATACGTACCTTTTGTGTGTTTTGCACATTATTGAGATCGAAAAATTGCTCCATCTGTAATATCCATGTTGCGGGATCCTTGCCATCAAACTTCCTCATATCGATTTTTGGAATATGGTGGGTCTTTGATCCCACATTAGAGTCTATGAAATCATGATTAACATTTCTTTTGTTCACATCATGAGTTTCCTTTACTACCTTTTCACCATTAGTAAGTATTTCTTGTAGAAAATTCCTCAAATCTGTCTTCAAATCTGCCATGTCTCTCTTCAAATCTGTCTTCAAATCATCAATCTTAGCTACCACACCCTTTATCTTAGATTCCACGCCATTTATCTTAGCTTCTGTTAGCTTTTGTGAGAGTGAAATTTGTTGCACTTGGTCTTGTAATTTTGATATATCATGTAGCATTTCTTCCTCTTCTTCATGAGTCATGCTAGAGCTTTCAAGTTGGTTACTAGGTGTTTGCATTTTCTTTCCTTGGGGCATCAGTTACTGATAACAATGCTCTACTATGCCCTTTGAATTCCTTCAAAATAATTTTTCAAACCAAGCTTAAGCAAAAATTTAAAAAAATCTGCACACCTTTTTTCACTTTGTAGGAGCTCGATATTGCCTATGATGTATCTCTGTAGTTTTGGATCATCCAGTTCTGAAATTTTGATCTATAGTAGCTCTCTATGTCCTCTTTCCAATGCCACCAGTCTGATCCCAATTGGATTCCCCAAGGAAGAGTTATGTCAAATATCGCATAGTGACCTGATTATAGACTAGTTCAGTAGAGCAAACTTGTACGACATGCCATGTGTCCTTGTTTTGACCTTTGGCTTTGAAAACGATATACAAGAAACTACAGTCCGTCCTATTTCTGTACCTTCTTACGAAATTTCAATCCAATGCTCAAAGAGAATGTTATGACGATTTTCCCCAGGTCACCTATTTCGAATGTAATTTAGGAGTCTGCAAAAAGACCAACTTCCTCAGATCATATCTCTGTAAATATAGCACGAAAAGATATGAAATTCGGACCCGATATTCAGCATGATTTCTTCTCAAATGGGTTTTATTTTTATCTTTTGAAACATCGCAGAAAAAAAAAAGTTATAGTGAAAATGCCACGATGACCTGTTTGGAGCAGCGAAACCCTAGAATCCAAAGCTCTGATACCAAATGTTATGAAACCAGCTCAAGAAAAGATAGAAAAGATAGATCAATGCCTTAGAATTTAGCCTATTTGAGGGGGCAACCTCCTTTACATTACATAAATGAACAATTCTTGGATGATACAAATGAAAAGACCTCCTTTATATATATAGGAGTCTAAGGGGTCATAACATAATCAGAGCCAACATAACAATAATAATGTAAGGGCACAATCATAAAGATAGTGGGCTTCTATGTGGCACAATAGTAACAATATGGGTGCTACATGGGTACATCAATATAATAAGTGGGTTGTACTAATAACAATAAGGGGTTACACTAGTAGTATAGGGGCCCAACATTTCCGCTCATGTGCCTACTAGTATTCTTTCCCCACCATTAACCATTCCATCTCATCCATCTTCTTCTGCTCCTCCACCCATTTCAGCGGAACAAGTTCCCAACTTCATGAAGGACCCATAACAGTGCCATCAAGTAATTTTCCTTGCCGCCCAACAGCATGACCTCAAAACTTTCATTCCAACACCTGTTTTTCATCGCATTAAATAGAATCAAAGGGCCACTACTTAGCGTGAAAGCTCACCACAAGATCAATCAGAGAGGTTAGTTGCTAGTGGCCAACCACTGCAATCTATACTTCTAATGACCAAAACAGTTGTAGTCGACACTCTCATTACTTGGTATTCCCATCAACTCGTTCAATTCATTCATGCCTCTATTTCTCAATTAGAGCATCATTTTGTTCAAACCAAGACTAGATGTACTGATTTTCAGGTCACCTGTGAAGAACAATAACATCAATTGACCATCACCTTAGCAATACAAACACAATTACATTTTGAAAAGGAGGGATTAGAGTCCCAGGTTAGTGCGGTTCATTCACAATTGCAATCTATGTGGCCAACCCTTGCTGCATATGCTACCAAGAAGCCTGAAGATTTTTCCACCTGTGCCCCTATGAAATGTTGTAATATGGTTGAAGTGGATGGTCAAAAACCACTGTCCAAGTATGCAAAGCTCCAAGAAACCGTCGCAAAAATGCAACAATCTTCCTCTAATGCTTCTATCATCTATCACGCTCTAATTAGTGAGAAATTGCAGACTGTGTTTCACCAATCAATAATCCAAACATGTGTTTCGCCAGATTTCCAATGCCATTTACAAGTAAAAACATGTTGAGAGACATACATAGCTATTGTCATAAAACATACATATAACTAACATAATAGGGACATAAATATCATAAGCATATCAACCATAAAATCCACATATAAATCAGTACATTTACACATGAAAATCAATGGAATGAATTTCTCATTAATGAATGCAATAAACCAACAAAAGATGAGACTACCACATTCCACCCGACCATAGAATGGCTTAGCCAAATCTCTCTTCAACAATTCAACCCTGTGCCATATTCCAATCATGAATGTGGCACTCAAACCAAAAGAACCAACCCGAGCATACCGACGCCAAGCCACCTCACCCTCATAAATAGAAACTAGGATTTTCTTTAATCCATCCTAGATCACTAGGTCAACATAATGAACACATCATAACAGGCTTTACCGTGATCTCCACCTAATCACTAGGTCAAACAAGCATGGATGCCACCAGATTTCTCCACCTACACCGTGAGGGATTTTCCTGTCTCCTAGTCTCTCAAGCTTTACTGCAATCCATACCCAGATCACTAGGCCCTAAACCGAGACCCTAGTCTCTTAGGCTTTATTGCAATCCACACTGGATCACTAGGCTCTAAACCGAGACCCACTCTCTAGGATTTAATGCATATCCCAACCCGATATTACTAGGCCCAATGAAGAGAAAACCACCTCTAGGCTTTACCATATATCTTGTCATTCATCGGAAAGGATTCCTAGGCTATTCGAGGAAACAAAAAAATTGTCTTTACCACAACCCACAGTCCAGTTCAGGGGTTACTAGGCCATGTGTTCTATCATTTCAGAGATCCACCTCACTTAGATGTGAATCTATCTGGCAATCTAGCTCAACCAAAACATGAGAACCCCATCACACCATGGCTATCCAAAAATGGAAAGGCTCCAAAACTCAACTCACAAAACATTACACTAAGTAAGCTTTCCAACTTATCCTCATAAGCCTTTTTATCAATGAGGCCTCTATTTTCTTCAATTTCCATTATTCTCCTTTATTTTCCTCATCACATGCAACCTGTGACCTTTCACCTTCCTTTTCTCCTAATTTCCATAATTTTCATAAATAAATGTGCCAAAAATGCCATTTTTCCTTTTAATGCCTTAGCCATTGCCTTTGCCAATTTCGTTAGCCATAAACAACCAAATGAATACCCTTTAGGACATTTTTCCCACCATTCAACTTGGAATATGTGTCCCATCAACCGTCGTCTTATATATTTTTACATGAGTTTTTTTAACTAGGGTTGTTACAGAATCCTCGCCCTTGGGGGAACACCGTCCTTGGTGTTCAACAACACCTATAACCATAAAAATGTTGAAAACAAAACATACTGCCCATGGAGCTTTATAACTCAACTCATTGTAGTATATATAATGAATGACCAGCTCAAAAGAAAAACATCATGACAACATGACAACATACTGCATATTGGAGCTTTATAAAATAGCTCATTATGATATTTATAATAACCACATATACACATATGCACATTTGCTAAACCAACAAATAAAAGGATACGATGCCCGTATAAAAAACAAGGGAATCTAGAGGATCTCACCTCCACCCTCAAAAGTAGTACTAGGATTCACCTCCTTCCTAGGAAGTCCAAAATCCACTCTCACCATCAAAGTTTCATCCAATGTCTAGCACTACAATCTCGTGCTACATGTCCCCTTAGTGACTAGTTACTGGCTCATTGTTCCCTTCTCTTCTGCAGAGTCCCTTGGGAAATCCATCACCCCCTTCCATGTAGTCACTCACCTTCCAAGTTCCCTGGCATCCCCTATCCCGTGCAATCCATCCCTTGGCAAGGTTGCCTCATATCAGAAGATACAAAAACCAATGCATATCCCTACCTTAACCATCATACCAGTCATAGAATTCTCATGGAAATCAATGGACATTATTGGGTACCAGTGTCCCACAATGGCCCTGCTCCTGAAATGATTTACCAACATACTGTTGCATGTTCCAATTTCTTTCACTGTTGTTGCTAATTATTGTAGTCGATTTCAACCATCCAACTGGGCATGTTCATGCATTCCTATTCCAAGCACATAATTTCCATTAGATTCAAATAAATTGAAATAACCTCAAATCATACCTCATTGCTAGTTCATCAATAAGGTACACATGCAATTTTGTTTGCTTCCTGTCACAACAATTCAAACTAGCATCTTTGACCAAATCATCATGTATAAACATATCACATCAGGTTAGCTCAAAACACAACCATCATAGTTCAACATCATAAATCACATGTAATAATCATAAACCAGAGTCATAAATCACATGTAATCATCAGAATCATAAATCACACGCATAATAAAACTAGAATAAAATATTGATACTTATCCTTTAATCAACCTTATCTTCTACCTTTTTCCTTATTCTATACGCACTCTGGATCAGTTGCTACACCCAACAATCACCTAGTGCCTTCTCCTCAACCATGTGCATGTACACATATCGTGCATCACACACATACCATCACACGCTCCATACAACACCATGCAATACATGCACCTACACCTAACATACAACACATACACCTACACCCGGTGTACAACACAATGCAAATATGTATATAGAGTGCAACACAATGAATGCATATGTCACGACACAATGACTAAACAATGTACATACATATTACCGCATGCCTGCAACATAGCATGTACGACATGCACACAATACTGCACGTACACTAGTACCATATGTACAACATATGCGCAATATCATGTGTACACCGCACCACCTGTGCAACGTGTACACAACGCCACATGTACACTGCACCATTGTACAACATGTACAAAATATCACATGTATGCAGTACAACACACACGACATGTACGCGACACCACATGTACACAGTGCCACATGCATGACATGTACACAGCACCACCTGCACACACTGCCACTTGTACAACATGTACACAACACCACTTGTACAACCATGCACACAACACCATATGTGCATGGCACCACATGTAAAACATGCACGCAACACCACAAGTACATAGTACTACATATCCAACATGTACATAACATCATCTGTACACAACACTGCATATCCAACATGTAAATAACATCATATGTACACAACACTACATATCCAACATGTACATAACATCATATGTACATAGCACTGCATATCCAACATGTACATAGCACCATCTATACCCATGCACTGCATATGCAATATTCACACAACACTATTTGTACCACCATGTACATAACATTGCATAAACAACATGTACACACACTATATATATAACAACATCGCATGCGCACAACATCACAAATGCAACATGTGCAACATATACAACATATGCACAACAATAATACCTCACATCTGAAAGCACATTGTTCCTACCAAGAAACCTCGCTTCCAGTATCTTATCCATGCTTGTCCCAACATGTCATAAACCACACTACTTCCATGTCACTAATGTATCCCTTGGTATACCTGTCATAACATAAAATAGGCATAATACAAGCATACAATATCAATTCATATCCACATGATACTGACCTCATATATTTGTCAGGCTACTCTTTCCACTTGATTCCCATAATACCAAGAACCTCATCATGCCATTCACTTGTATAAGCAAGAATTCCTACACAAGAATGATCCCTGACAACCCTGTCAAACAGTGACATAGATACATGGATACATACATACATATATAAACATTAGCATAAAACAATCATGGTCCTATCAGATGACTACATACATACACACACATATATATACATATAAATGTTAGTGTTAACAATCATGATCCATGACGACCCTATCAAACATGACATAAATACACACCTATATATATAGATATATATATATATATATATATATATATATATATATATATATATATATATATATATATATATATATATATATATATATATATATATATATATATATATAAACATCAACATAATCATGATCATAACATAATTACCAGATAACATAAGGTCTAGGTTAAGAGAACTTCCTTATTTGGGCACAACATTGCAACATTGAGAGTCACAGTTCCCAACTTAGCCAAGGCATCTGATACCTCATAACCATTTACTTTACCTTTTCTAGTTACCTTTCTTATGTCTGTAATGCCACTCTCCATTTACCACAATGGACCCAACCAGTCCAACCGACTGTCATAGTCTTACATTCCGCTACACTTACTCATGCACCAAGCTTCATCTGGGTCTTACATCATCTGTTGGGTACCACACAACTCTCTGTGAGCCCCATTAACTTTCCTCTTTCCCAACCAATTCCCAAGACTCAAAACAATAAAAGGCAAGAAATGAAACAACAATAAGAAGACCATGAAAACCAAAAGCAATACGACAACGCAACAACATGGAATATCTATACACCAGACATAATCAAAATCACAAATCAAGTGCAACAACCACGAAAGACCAAAAGCAAAAGATTAACAATATACACCATGACTCAATCCCCATGGTTCCCAAGGAAAACTCGACCTGAGCCTTCTTCGATATTTGATGGAAATTTCTTTGCCATGTAATCCCCTGCATCATACCGCCATAAACACATAACTTTCAGAGCATAAATAAATATAACAATACACTAGATACATTATCTTGTTGTGAAAATCATGTTTCCTTGTAGCTAAACACGTCCATGACATCTCTCAAGGGTCTCCAAGTCCTTGACGAATCCATCCTTAACTAGAGACTAGCTAATATACCTGTCAATTACATGTCCATGAATATAGCACATATCCACATAATTTCAACCAAATCAAGATTAAGAAGACTTTTTGTGTGCAAGGTACTCATTCATTTGGAATTAGGGTTTCCAAACATAGCCAAAGGAATTCTTGCCTAATTCCTTTCCTTTACCTTTTTACCTTGCTGCAATCGAGGCTTACTATGTGTTGTCACATCACCCAACTGTTAGTTATATAAGCACATCAACTATTACCTTGTCACGCTAATACCAAACATGTTTCCTGCAACTACTCGCACATGTCACCCACATGTTCCAAATATCAGGACAATCATATCTATCAATTTGAAAACAACTTTTACAAATAATCATGTCATAATCCATAGTCAACTCAAAAGGAAACAACAATAAGAAGACCATGAAAACCAAAAGCAATACGACAACGCAACAACGTGGAATATCTATACACCAGACATAATCAAAATCACAAATCAAGTGCAACAACCACAAAGGACCAAAAGCAAAATATTAACAATAGACACCATGACTCAATCCTCGTGGTTCCCAAGGAAAACTCGACCTGAGCCTTCTTCGATATTTCATGGAAATTTATTTGCCATGTAATCCCCTACATCATACCGCCATAAACACATAGCTATCAAAGCATAAATAAATATAACAATACACTAGATACATTATCTTGTTGTGAAAATCATGTTTCCTTGTAGCTAAACATGTCCATGACATCTCTCAAGGGTCTCCAAGTCCTTGACGAATCCATCCTTAACTAGAGACTAGCTAATATACCTGTCAATTACATGTCCATGAATATAGCACATATCCACTTAATTTTAACCAAATCAAGATTAAGAATAATTTCTGTGTGCAAGGTACTCATTCATTTGGAATTAGGGTTTCCAAACATAGCCAAAGGAATTCTTGCCCAATTCCTTTCCTTTACCTTTTTTCCTTGCTTCAATCGAGGCTTACTATGTGTTGTCACATCACCCAACTGTTAGTTATATAAAAACATCAACTATTACCTTGTCACGCTAATACCAAACATGTTTCCTGCAACTACTCGCACATGTCACCCACATGTTCCAAATATCAGGACAATCATATCTATCAATTTGAAAACAACTTTTACAAATAATCATGTCATAATCCATAGTCAACTCATAGTCATTAGACATAATGCTACAACTATCAACTACATTCAAGTACATATCAATTGTCTCAACACATATATGTTAGTAAAATCATCTTAAAAAAAATCATTTGAACACATACTCATATTATGAAATTCATCAAACATTCCACCAATCTTGCAACCATACCATGTTAAATAAATCAACTAGATTGCGTAATAGACACCAAACACTCAAACACCCAATAGATGACATGATCAAACGGTCAAGCACCAAGTATATGACGTAAGAAAACTCGTACCTTAATGTATCTTAGGGGCGGAAATCTTATTTGCACAACATATTAGCACGATATATATGCACAATATATTAACCCAAACCTAAATAAGATCATGATATCCAAATAGTCACTAGCTAGCATGTTTACGTCATATATCATACACAATTATCATTTACACATATGCAAGGTCAATCTATATTAGTACAACACCATATCACAAATATATCGGCTCATACCTGAATGTCGTAACCCTAGCCATCTAGCATGTAACAACCATAAGATATATATCATGTTCATCAACAACATATAACCTAATAATTAAGCTAACTATCATTTAACACAACAAGTTAACCTATAAGATACTTCCTCAATAACATATAACATAATCATCGGGTTACCTAATATAAAACGACAGTAGCAATGCATACAACTATATGTTACTATCATTCTTGACTATCTGACACATGTGCATATAGCTACACTAATCAACTAACATCTATCATGAATGTAACCATAACATCAAAAGACATGTACATAGACATAATGTATATAACCCTAATGCATGTAAAAATTCTTAACTTACATACTTTCATGTCAACATACAATACCTGTATGACGATATTCTCTTACCCCAAAGCCTAATGTTGCAACCTCATTATGAGGATCCGCATCTCCTGCACTATCTCAGCTAACACATTAGCATCATAACATACTAATATCACCCTGATGACCTAAATTGCATACCATGAGTTCACAAGGCATGTTTGACCAACTATTCATCTATAACTATAACTGAGACCATTCATGCATGACAACTACATATAGACATATAGCACCTGAGTACAAAACCACTACACATCCTTCTAGCTAGAGTCTAGTCATCAATGCATGACCATATCAACTTCACAAACCATGACCTCATGCATGAAAACAACCATTACTCCACTCTATGAATTGCCACATGCAACCATGAACATGCATAAGAAAGGCATAATCAACTACACATATGCAACATGTAAGTGACATATGACAATATGTAACTAGTGATATACTCATGACGATGCAGTCCACGATATCAACATCAAGTTCCTCATGACAAGCTTACTACAACCATGATCAACATTATGCAATGCAACAAGAAGATGGAGTGCAAGTGAAAGAGACACACATGCAACAAACATGCATGCATGAATAAAAAACACTGCCCATCCAATCTGAGGGGTGAACCTATGTCTGATACCACTCTCTAACACCCTCCTCCCACATCTACCCAAGTAACCATGCCAACTGGGTAAACATGCAATGAGAGGCTACTATGATTGGATTTGGCCTCCTATGTGACCTTAAGGAAGTGGAATTGACGAAATGCATCAATCGACCTATCGATATTAACAACAGAAACCTCGGGAGACATGTCAGCTACTCAGACATCCTATCCTTGGGTCCCACTAGTGTTCTATACATCTCAGGCTTTTATCGCTCCCATTCTATAGGCAAGAGAGCATCCATAAACCCAAATTCGCTCTCACGGGCTTTCCTACCAGCGACCAGAGACTAAATTTGCCAGTGATATGCCAACGACACTAGGATTTGAGCCACTTTTTTAGGCCCAGAGCCCAGGTCACTACCCAAAATGGAATGATAACTTAGGAATAGTTAAATAATATGGAAACAATGATGCAAAAGTAATAAGTTGAACAAGGCCTTAATCAGATCCCTACTAGCCATGTTAGTAATTTCGTCAAACATATCATCAACATATAACCTATAGGTGTAAACAATAGAATTAAGTGTATGGATCTCATACTTATCTGAGAATCGCTATGAACTATTGTTCCCTCATGTCATTTGCTGAATTATCATCTATTAGGCCATATATACATTATCCATTCATTTACAAGTAAAAACATGCTGAGATCCATACATAGCTACTGTCATAAAACATACATATAACGAGCATAATAGGGGCAAAAATATCATAAGCATATCAACCATAAAATCCACATATACATCAGTACATTTACACATAAAAATCAAGGGAATATATTTCTAATTAATGAATGCAATAAACCAACTGGAGATGGGACTACCATGTTCCACCTGACCATAGAATGGTTGAGCCAAATATCTCTTCAACCATTCACCCCTTTGTGATATTCCAAGCATGAATGTGAGACTCAAACCAAAAGAACCAACCCGGGTATACCAAGGCTAAACCACCTCACCCTCATCAATGGAAACCAATTTTTACCATAATCCATCCCGGATAACTACGCCAACACAATGAACACATCATAACAAGTTTTACCATGATATCCACCTGATCACTAGACCAAACAAGCATGGATGTCGTCATATTTCTCCACGTACACTGTGAGGAATTTTCCTGTCTCCTAGTCTCTTAGGGTTTACCACAATCCAAACCCAGATTGCTAGGCCCTAAACCAAGACCCTAGTCTCTTAAGCTTTGCTGCAATCCACACCGGATCACTAGACCATAAACAAAAACCCACTCTCTAGGCTTTACCGCATATCCCAACCTGGGATTACTAGGCCCAACGGAGAGAAAACCACCTCTAGGATTTATCATATATCTTGCCATTCACTGATAAGAATTCCTAGGCCATCCAAGGCAACACAAAATCTGGCTTTACCACAACCCATAGTCTGGTTCAGGGGTTAATAGGTCATGTGTTCTATCATTTCAGAGATCCATCTCACTCTGCTGTGAATCCATCCGGTAATCCAACTCAACCAAAACATGAGAATACCATCACACCATGGCTATCTGGAAATGGCAAGGCTAGGCTGAAAAACATTGTTACACCTTATTGACAAGGTTAATCCTCTTTGCAGACATAGATGCTCCCTCTAGCCCAATGAGTGGGTCTAGCAACTGAAGTGACAATCAACTAGACATATTCCTAGATTATAATTGAAAAGTAGAATGAGAGATATGACTTACCTCGCTCTGATGCTATTCTGATTTCCTTTATTGAGATCCTCGAACCGCTTCTGTCACAAACTTGTTCCTACTTCTTTCAGCACTTTTGTACTCGCAAAAGTGATCAAGAGACAACAAAGCATTCCAAAACCAATAGAAAAACCAATAATAACCTACTTAGCTAATCAAGGAATTCCAAGCTAATACATACATAAACATATATATTTTGGGAAGATAAACCAGCAGTTGTATATTATTTAAAGAATAAAGGGAGGCTTACAACCATAGCCTTGATGTTGAAAGGCTCTCTTTGAGTGGTAATCCAAGTCCAAGCCAAGAAACTCTCTAAACACTCCTTCTCCAGTGTTACAGGGAAAAGTGTCTACTCAGAACTACTTATCCCACTAAGGTGTGATAGCTGCCTTAGAAACAAACAAAGTAAAGCTACTTTCATTTTTCCTTTATGAAGTATAGATAGAGAAGAACAAAGAAGACCAATCTCTGTCTTGCGCTAATCTCCTGGTTCGATTCCTCTCTTTCTTGATAGTCTTTCGCTACTTATTCCCTTGCACGCCTAGCTTCACAAAGTACCTGTAAGATCACAGTAGCATAGCACTATACAAGAACATGGATCTATAATCATAAACAATCTAGGATCAGATGTAAATTGACCATACAAATGCAAAAACATAAATTACACAAGAGTATGGAGGCAAACTTGAATAACTTTTATTGATAAAAAAGAAAGAGCCAAGGGGAGTTACAACCAGTTGTTCTAACCCAGCATCATCCTCTCAGCAAGGAAGCCCCTCTTCACCTCATACAAAGCTTAGGTCACCCAACAATTTGATGTTTGTCTCAAGAAACCAACAACAATTCCTTACAATATGAAAAATTCCAGCCTCTAGATCTCTGGGATGAGGGATCCATATATAGATATCTGTAAGGGAGATGAGTCAGCTTGTGATTTGATTAGTGTCTTCCCTCTGATAGTTCTTTCTTCCACTTGGAGATTGATGATCTCTTACTCATCCTTGGTCGAATTCAGAGAGGCAAGTGTCACAGGAGAAGTTTCTGGAAGCTTCCATTGCCTCTCCACCTCGCAGAATGACATTGCCATTTGTCATTTCTCGCCCATCGCACCCCATAGAAGGGATTTTTGAAATGCAATGCACCCACACAGTGTGTTTAGGTGAGATGCAACGCACTTTGCCTATGGAGCAGCTGAAATGATCCTGTTTTGACCAATTCTGAGTAGTTTTTCATGGAGAACTTCTGGGAGAAGCTGTAATCAGTTGACTTTGTTCCTTTAGGGGTTATAACAACACTTTTAGGGACTTAGGAGCCCTTGGTTTATGGACATTTCATGCTTGGGGTTGCAGTGCCCAAAAATGTCTATAACAGTTGCCCCCTAAAGCATGAGGTCGTTAATCTTTTGATGTCGGGTGAAATGCTTTATTATGAGGATCTGAAGTTCTTTCAAGCTGGGAGGAGACCTGTAATAAGATACAATACAATACATTATCTTCATAATATTTTCATGATCTAGCTGAGGCGGGCATTCCCATGCTCAGCTTTATAAATTCATTTTCATGTACATAGGACAGACAATCGTCTGAGTGTAGACTGATGATTCTAATAGAGCCATCATCCCTTTGATTGGATGATTATCTGTGCAGCAATGATGTACATTTGATGTCTTTATTTCCCTGAATATATATCGCAGGCCAGATGGATGAAACTAGATCCGGGGTCTTCAATCTCGTTCGATCTTCACTCGAAGTACAAGTCTATCCATGTGAGAGATGTTCTGGAGTCGAACATGGAAAGACATCGCTTGATTACCAGCCAATGATGTAAGCTGTTAACAAGCGTGAGAGGAATCACCGATAATGATAATGACCCTCAAGGTACTGCATTACAATTCACGTGGTGTGAATAAAGGACTTGGCGTCAAACACCACGCAAAATCTTTCGGTCGAAGGTCATTGATGTAAACCTGTCGCCGGAAGTGAGATACTTGCCATTGAGGCATGCAAGCTTCAAAGTACTGAATGGGTTGTTCCTAGATCAACTTCTTGGATAATGAGCTGATGTCAACAAGAAGCGATCTGTCATAGGAGGGCCTTAATGAATCCCACATCAATGACACGGAATGAAGCAAATGATTTTAATGGAGGTGAAAACGATCTGGTGACATAAGATTCAAGGTGGCGATCATGAAAGAATGGAGTGTAAATGTATTGTAGCGGGTGAGACACAGGTGAATTCTCTGAATGACTTCTCTTAAACATATCGGCGACACTGACATGATGGATTGGTAGCATTAACCCCAAATGTGGATGGTATGATGGGACCATGGCGATGTGGCTGGTGAATGAAACAACCCAACCCGACTTGGATGCAGAGTGAAAGTGTCATGTTCAAGAGCAACTTGCTACCAACAAAGTTTCTTCAAGTTTTCTTCCTAATTTTTCCCCAGTCATTGCTGACCAGTACCTCTTTATTTTTATCAAGCTTGAGGAGGATAACATATGCTTGTTCTATAATTTTCCCTTCAGACAAACCCATCGCTATGTTTTAATGAGACTAGCGATAGTGAAACTCGTTCTCGTCTATAGACAAGTTTGTCGCTATTAAAATTTTAACGAGTTTAACGACAAAGATAACTCGGTCCTTTTCAATTTTAGAGAGTCTGAAAAGGAACGTAAAGGAAACTCCAAAATTCCTTTTTCGTCATCTAATCCCTTAAGTCCAAAAAAGTATAAAACAATACAGAAGGGATGAATTTTCGATACTTTTAACGAGCCGAACAAAACAAGTGCTCGATCTTTTTGTGTAATAATCCCTCAGGTCCGAAAAGATTAAAATTTAGAGGAGGGATAGCACTTCCGGTCCCTTTAACGAGCCGGAGAGGCCAATGGCTCGGAAATCTTTTCATATTTTATGAGTCAATTGAAAAGAGCTTAAAGGAGACTCGTCTTTTGAGGAACGAGTGATAAAATGGGTAGCAGCTGATTCCAGGTAAGGTTTGGAATTTTCCAATCATGGCAGTGTTACAAGGATGGCTAGTGAGATCACTCTTCGCAGCTGTTCCTCAAAAAGGGGTAAACAATCAAATGGAGGTGAATGATCGGCCAATACAGAGTGGAGGTGATGATGAGAACATGACCAAGGCTTTTAAAGGCTGAAATACTACATTCACGATGGTTATTTACCGGGAAATTGGTTCATTTTTTTTTTATTGAGCTTAAACACTGGGGGGAACATTTGCTCATGACTTATGTTTATTTTTTAATGAGCTTGAACTATGTCTTAAAACTGCTCGATTAATCCAGTTGTATAATAAGAATGTCTCATATATAAAAACGGCAATTTTTAGAGTTTTGCCCCACATCCTTCCTTTATGCAAGTTAGGAAACGACCAATCCTACGAGTTTAAAGGGTTAGAGGACCTACAAATTTAAAAAAAAATAGTCGCTCTTCGCTTGCACGCCAAAAGGTTTGCATGCCCCCAGGTATAAAACAAAATTTCAAGGTTACCCCTTCTTCTTTCCGTTAAAACATTTGTTTTACCGAGAGAGGTCTACCTCTTACAGGTTACCAAAGATTGTTCTATTCACGGCATAAACAAACCATTTCTTCGGCAATGTTTATCGTAATAAACAAAGGTGAGTGGCGATGCTTGCCAACTCACATAACTTTGACAAGAGAATCTTTTTCCAGTCCAACTCCCTCTTCCAATCACGGACGGGAGTACGGAGGTCATATACTCTCTCGGAAACCTACCCTATACCCAAAGTTTTCCTGCCGAAGCAGACCAGGTTGCATGCCCCCTGGGTTTCAGTCATGTCCCCCGAATCACTTGCGCTCATCAGGCGGACGGACTGGAGATTGATGAGACATTCCTTGTGTGAAAAGACCTTTAAAGGATGGTATATGACTATTTGCTTTGTGTGATCCGGGAAATGAAAGCTGGTCCACGAGCTTGACCACTCTTCCTTCGTGCAGAAAACACATTACTCTAAAGAGTGAGGAGACAATTGCTCCCATGCAATAAATATAGTCTTGTCCAAGGAGTAGATTATAATCCAGGGGTCCTTGAACTACCATTACGTTCATTTGAACGGTTTTCCCTCTCAATGTTATGGGTACACTGGGAAGGATCCCTAATGGTCGACTGGTTCCTTTGTCAAAGCCTGTTAGATTTCTCATCTCAGGCAAAAGCGATGGTGAACCAAGCGCTTTCCAAGCAGTCGAGGAAAGGATACTCACAGAAGCCCCTTCATCTATGATGGTACCAGCCATAACCATCCTATATATTTGAATAATGATACGGAATGGTACACTAGCCGGTAAACGGGGTCTGCCTAGTTGGTTCCAATCGAAGGAGACAACTAGGTTGCTTGGAGGTGGGACCGAATAGACGGCCGGGTATGACTCTGACGAACTTCCTTCCTGCGGTAAAGGAACGGGTAAATTGCCCCCATGTTCATCAGAGTCTGTGCTTACGAAAAGAATTTGGATGGTGGCATCCTTGTTCTCTTCGGTGACTGTATCATCTGAAGATGGAACCTCTGAAGGCAAGACCCGATCAACTACCGCCTCGAACTTTTGACTTTCGTCTGGTATGGGTTCAGATGGTTTGTCTTCAATGATAGATGCTTCAGCCGACCATCTGGGCGGGTCAGCCAGTTTTTCAACTAGTGACGAACTCGGCAAGAGTTTTTTATATCCAGGAGGAAGTCCTAACGGTGAAATCGGACGATCGTCCAAAACTCTTTTCGCCTCGTCTAAGAAGGGACAACGGTGGACGGCATGGTCGCCTTCGCACAATTTACAAGGAAATCTATATTTTCCTTTTTGTCCTGGGGCTTCACTTTCACTAGTTGACGGTGTGTTTTCAACATGATCATCAGAGGTTGACGACACCGGGTTGTGCAAACGAGGAGACCAGTCCCTTAAGATCTGAGGGATGCAAGGACAATCTCTATGATAGTGGTCTCCTTTGCAAATGACACATGGCGATTTAGGCCTAGTCGGTGCAGTGTGTGGATTTTCGCTAGACGAAGCTCGGTTGCTCCCTTTTGCTTTTGGTTCCTTCTTCTTCTTCTCTTTCTTCTTCTTTTCCTTCTTCTTCTTAGGTACTTGATTCTTGGCTTTACCAACCCCATCAAGTGAAGAAGAAGGAGGAGAGGAAGAATTGGAGGAAGTAGAAGGTTGGTGGGTAACTCTGGATTCGTCTAGTTGCTGACTTGGTTGTTTAGGAATTGCGGTGTTCTGAACGACAGAGGTTGAGAAGAGCCATACGGGCAAGCCAATTGTCAGTCCTGGAAGCAACAATGTGGCCATATGGGGTGCACCAACATCTCCCCAAGAGGAGAAGGGACTAGGATTTCCTCCAAGGGGAACTCCTTGGTTGGTGGACTCCATTTTCTTCAACCTAAGATCAATGTAGGAAAAGGTGATGATTATTCCATTTAAAATAAATTTTAGACGCTTTGACACAACTTGTTTTTTCAATTTTTAAGAGTCGAGAAAAAACAAAAGATGACTCTAGTCGCCTTCGATTTTTAATGAGCCTGAAGTGACAAGTGCTCAGATGGACCTTTTCCGTTAAAGAGTCTGAAAAGGAACGAAAGTGACTGCTCTGGAAATCTAGGTAGAGGGATTACCAAACCAATCGCAAAACTGCAGAATAATTTTTACGGTACGGCAGTCAATCTTCCCGAATGCTATGTTCAGTGCATTGTGATCGATAGGGCAGCAGACACAACTTCCTATGGATAAAGGATTAAGCCTATTGGGGTCTCCCAAAATATACTCGACGGTACGTGGGAGCACAAGTCCGTACTAGCACTTATCATCTCAAAGTGGAGGAATCACCCAACCATCAGTGAGAACAACAGTTACCAGGCTTTACGACGCCGGAATACGTCTCTAGCCTAGACTTCTAAATGTTGTGCGTTAGGTTCCAAAGCGTTGTTAGATTCATTGAATTTATTTTATAGTTGATCTTGTTTATGAAGTTTGCCTTTCAGGTTCACCGCGAGATGTAGTATAATTCCTAAAATGCAATCTAAGATGATAAACAATCTTTTATCTTCTTTGTGCAATGAAAATCCTAGCTACTAAGGAAAGAAAGACAGAATCCTTTCACAAAGAGCAAAGAGCACACTCTAAATGCACTTTCCTAAATCAAACCAATCAGACTGTCCAAATGAAAATGCACATGCATGTATTTGTTTTCGACTTTCTTAGTATGTAAATGATAAAAAGAAAGTTGATGCACAAATCTGAATTACTTTTCAAGCGACAGTTATCAACAAGTTTCTTTTCGAAATCGAAAATGGAGACAATCACAACACCTTACGATTTGGAAATGAATACTTGTTTTCGACACTAGGAAAATTACAAATTCAGACCAAAAACAATAGTAACAAGATAATCGACTATCTACAGCAATCAAACTCTTTCCTATGATTGAAAACGACACTTGCGACACTTTCAAATCAAAGGACGACAGTGCGATTATGTTACTTTTTGCAAAGGAGAACTGAAAATGACTCAACAAACACACAAAAACATTTACAGTTCTTTTGTACAAAGGAGGCGGAATAACAGCAAGGAAAAGGGGTTTCAAATAGAGATATATTGATCACAAGCAGCAAAATTAATGAATAGAACTGGAAAGAATGAATCACAGAAACCAAAACTGCACAATGCCTAGTTTGATTAGCGCACCTGTAACACAGGGAATTTGAAATGCAGCGCACCTACTACACTCGGGAAGTGCGCTGAATTTCAAATTCTCAGAACAGTACCTGCGCTGGGCCAGAGACGAGACTTTGCTTGGGTTCCAGGTCACAGTTTGCAGTTCAGTTCATGGGTTTTGGCCGAGCAAATGGTAATCAGTAATGCAACAATCAGGGGTAGATCTAAGGAGGATCTAAGAGCTACCACAAGGGGCAATCAGAGAGTTTGTGAATCAGTTGTTTAAATCATAAACAGATCCTGGAGATTGACTGAAGCGACATTTATCTACTTTGCATTTTCATAGCAAATGCAGTTCGAAAGCTACCTGGCACGACTTCAGACTCCGTCTGTAAGTTTATGAAATAGACAACAAGGAAGATAAACAAACAAACTAATTCGTCCCTAGTGGAGTCGCCATTTTGTTACAGGGAAAAGTGTCTACTCAGAACTACTTATCCCACTAAGGTGTGATAGCTGCCTTAGAAACAAACAAAGTAAAGCTACTTTCGTTTTTCCTTTATGAAGTATAGATAGAGAAGAACAAAGAAGACCAACCTCTGTCTTGCGCTAATCTCCTGGTTCGATTCCTCTCTTTCTTGATAGTCTTTCGCTACTTGTTCCCTTGCACGCCCAACTTCACAAAGTACCTGTAAGATCACAGTAGCATAGCACTATACAAGAACATGGATCTATAATCATAAACAATCTAGGATCATATGTAAATTGACCATACAAATGCAGAAAACATAAATTACACAAGAGTATGGAGGAAAACTTGAATAGCTTTTATTGATAAACAAGAAAGAGCCAAGGGGAGTTACAACCAGTTGTTCTGACCCAGCATCATCCTCTCAGCAAGGAAGCCCCTCTTCACCTCATACAAAGCTTAGGTCACCCAACAATCTGATGTTTGTCTCAAGAAACCAACAACAATTCCTTACAATATGCAAAATTCCAGCCTCTGGATCTCTGGGATGAGGGATCCATATATAGATATCTGTAAGGGAGATGAGTCAGCTTGTGATTTGATTAGTGTCTTCCCTCTGATAGTTCTTGCTTCCACTTGGAGATTGATGATCTCTTACTCATCCTTGGTCGAATTCAGAGAGGCAAGTGTCACAGGAGAAGTTTCTGGAAGCTTCCATTGCCTCTCCACCTCGCGGAATGACACTGCCATTTGTCATTTCTCGCCCATCGCACCCCATAGAAGGGCTTTTTGAAATGCAACGCACCCACATAGTGTGTTTAGGTGATATGTAACTCACTTTTCCTATGGAGCAGCTGAAATGATCCTGTTTTGACCAATTCTGAGCAGTTTTTCATGGAGAACTTCTGGGAGAAGCTGTAATCAGTTGACTTTGTTCCTTTAGGGGTTAGAACAACACTTTTAGGGACTTAGGAGCCCTTGGTTTATGGACATTTCATGCTTGGGGTTGCAGTGCCCAAAAATGTCTCTAACATCCAGGTCTAATGACTAACCTCTAAGCACAAGCTCAGCATTGGGGTGCAAATGGACATAGATCAACCCTGCCTCTAACTTGACCAACCATTTTGGAATGGGAGAGGATGAATTTATAGACTAGGAAAGGGAGTTAAGAACTCTCCAAAGATAGGATTAGGCCCACATCTCAAGGAGGTAGCTCATAGGGATAAGACAAAGAGGTCAAGTTAGGAGGATTCAACCTCATCTATGTGAAACCACCTCCAACTTACCATTGTGGAAGCTTTTAGATCATGAAACTTCACATCTCCTTTGGGAAAATTACCTTTCTGGGATCATTGCGGGTATATGAGAAAATAGAGTGATGTCATCATGGGTATGGCATATTGCAACATGCGACCATCACGGTTTTAAGCCTCATAAGAGAGATGGTGCTCAAATTAAGGTTTAAGAGTTATTTCCTTCAGAGGAAACTCAAGGAATTTTCTAAACAATGCCTTAGGAAGGCTCTGAACTACATATATGAATGAGTACACTACATTATGGTCATGTTTCAGGCACTTCAGGGTATGTCATAGGGAAGTGCAGGAGGTGTGACAAAACACTGTGTAATAGATGCCCCCTAAAGCATGAAGGCAGAATGAGGAGTGATGGTTGAGATGCTTTACGAGATTTTGGCAAGGACAAGGAAACACACTTTCAAGAGACCTGCAAATCAAGGACACATATACGTATACATATCTGAGATCAAAACATGAATCCATAAGTAAGGGGGAAATCAAGCATCCATTGTTACCAATGCAACTAATGAAGAAAAATCTTCCAATTAGCCCTGGAAATTCAAATTCCCTTGCATGTTATGTAAGGGTGATCACCTTCTTCGGAATTGTCCTGGAATTCCCAAGGTCTTAGAAGTGTGGTCCACATGTTCACATCGACCTTTGTCATTAGCCTCTGGCGATCATGCTGGTGATAAGACTTCAACTAGTGATAGTAAAGCTCATGGGAAAAGGGGAAAAGTCAAATTTCCTTGTAAGTTGTGTGAAGGTAATCATCCCATTCACCTTTGTCCTCTTATGGATGAAGCTTCCAAATAGTTGGAAAACCTTACAGCTTCTCAACCTCGTCTTCTGACTGGTCATCGAAAGCTTTCCCCTGATCCTCCACTAGTTGATCCTCAAAAGTCATATTTGGTCAATCCCACTCTCTTTAAAAGTGAGTCTCATGATTCCATTCTCGACCAACCATTGGTTGAGAAAATGGTAGACTTGGCTCCACCTTCAGTTAATTGTACCTTTCCGGTAGAGAGTGAACCTCATACTGCTTAGGTTCTTCTGGTTTCTTTAGTTTCAAATGAACTGGAGGTAAATCCTCTTGTTCCCGAGGTGCATGAGAGAATTTCTCCTATTCCCATGGAGCAAGAGGGCAACTCTCACGTTCCTATGGCACCCCCTCCAAGTAGTTTAGTCACTTCTTTTGATTGGATTCGACTGGCAGCATATCGCCTTCCATATTATGTGCCTTTCCATATTACAATACAGGTTGACCATATGGTTGTCCCTAGCATAGTCATAGACGAGGGTCCATTTGTTAGCATCCTGTCCTCAACTGCTTGGCAAGCTCTAGGTTCTCCTCAACTTGTCCCCGTCACCAATAATTTGTTAGCTTTTAACAGAGGGACCAATCAACCATTAGGGATCCTTCCTAAGTTGCCTATTACTTTGGGAGGAAATATTGTCTATAAAGACATGATGGTTGTCCAAGGCCCATTGCATTTTAATCTACTCCTTGGTCATGACTATGTTTATGTCATGGGAGCTCTTGTTTCTTCTCTTTTTTGAGTGATGTGTTTCCCACATGATGGAAGCATTATGATCATTGATTAGCTTACATTCATTGGTCCAGAATTAACTCTCACTTAACCATAATACCTAAATGGTTCTTATGTGCAAGCAATATCACCCCCACCACGAGTTAATTACATGGCTACCTGTTCCATGCCCACATCTACTGATGAACTAGTAGGTGATGTAGTACACCATGTACTGGGGGCATTGGAACCTGATTTTTCAATTGGATCTTTAGACATGTATCCCTTCCAGAGTGTTGTTCTCCCATATGATGAGAATCTCCTGGAAGCCATGGCCTCTTTTTGGTTGTGATAACAAGGAGTATGGAGCAGAGCTCCTTGTCTTGTGCCAAGCTTCTTAAAAAATGAAACAAGGAGTATGCAACATAGTTCATTGTCTTGTGTCAAGCTCCTTAAAAAGTGAAACAAGGGATGGACCAAAGTTCCTTTTCTTGTGTCAAGATCCTTAAAAAATGAAACAAGGGCATGAAAAAAGTTCTTTTACTTGTGTGAAGCTTGTTAAAAAATGAAACAAGGAATATGAGTATAGTTTCTTTTCCTGTGTCAAGCTCGTTAAAAAATGAAATAAATTCCCTTCCAAATTGAGTTTTTGATTAGATCTCATAAAATCCCAGTTGAGTCTTTCACTTGATCTCGTAAATGAACCTTCATTCCATCCACTCGTTAGTAACCAATGTCTACTTAGGTGAACAAAATGAATCTTGGGGGGATGTATCTCGAATCAAGTCATTATGCTGGGGGCATGCAAACTTATCTCAAGCATAGTTTATCTTTGTTTCAAGCTTGTGTAAAAATGAAACTAAATCCAAGCATAGTTTTTCATGTTTCAAGCTTGTGAAAAAATGAAACCATCTTCAAAGTATACCCAAGCATAGTTTGTTTCCATTTCAAGCTTGTGTAAAAATGAAACCAAATGCAAGAATAGTTTCCCATGTAAGCTTGAGTAAAAATGAAACCATTTCTCTCTTTACATCTCGTGATTGTCATTTTTATCAGCCAATTTTTGCTATATGAGCTTGGTTTTTTTCCTTTCCATCATCACCATCTCTTTGGCCAATCATATGCTTTCACTTGGTTTTTTTTCTTGTGCCTAAGGAACATCTGCTATGAGTGGTCTTATTAGCCATCCTCTTGACCATTACATGTTTGAACAGTTCCATCATGACCAGAACCAGTTGCTATCCTTTCATACCATTCGTTCCTCTAGGTGGAGTCCTCTTTCAGCTCTTTTTAGACTCAAAAATATGAAAATATTGCTGAGTAATTTTCATTTCGAACTTTTTAAAGTAAATTAATTGACCTCTACTCAGTATAATTTTAACCCTTTTCCAGACTTAGATATACTATTGTACGAAAAATGAACACCTTAGTCGAACATGGCTAGGAGGTTCTCTTGAATATTTTTTTCTACCTTTTCGGATTCGAGAGACAAATTACGAAAAGCGACATGATGGAGTTTTCTTTTTCGTCTCTTTTTCAAAAACTCTAAACATGAAAAAGATACCGAGTTATTCTTACATCAGACTCGTTAAAAATTTACGATGAAAAATCCATCACCATGATGAGACCGAGTTTCTCCTTCCTGGGGCTTGTAAAACTTACTTGCATGGATTAATCCATCAGATGAACTTATATGACAAGCATATGGTATCCTCTTCAAGCTTGTGTAAAAATAAAGAGGTACTCGCTAGAAATAGTGGGGGGGAATGAAGATGAGACATCCTTTGTATAGGAAACATGTCACTCTTGAACATGACACTCTTCTACTCTCATGTCGGCTTTGGGATATCCTCATTCAGTCACTTGTCCTCCTGGGTTTGGGTGATCCATTTTTCCTCTCATTTGACTATTCCATACTATCATCATGAACTTTAGTCCTATGTTGAGTCATATGTTGCCACACTCCAGAGTCGTGTCGCCAATATGTTCAAGAGAAGTCCAATCTACAGTTATTTACCTATACATTGTTTGAATCATTGCTACAGTCCTGAATATTATTCCACTTTATTCCTTGTTTCCTATTGATGATGGGGGGTTCATCATTGCCCTCCTTCGATGGGTCACTTCCTGTCGACTTCATCTCATTATCCAGGAAGATGACTTAGGAACTCCCTTTCACTACCTTAGAGTTGGCATGCCTTAAAAGCAATTTCTTTGCATCCAACGACATGTTTTCGCCAACCTTTGATCGGATAATTCCACAAGTGTTCAACTTGAACTTCGTTATCACCTTCACAGATTTTATTGTCATACCTTGAGATCCATTGTAATAATGGGTGGTTCCTCTTGTGCTTGTTAACGGTCTACATCAATGGCCGGTAATCAGGTGGTTTTCTAGCATCTTCGACTACAACACATTTATTCGCATGTTAGAATTCATACTTTGATTGGGTCGAGATGGAGTGCAAGACCTTGAGTCTTGTTTGATATGAATCAGGCTGCATGGAGTTATATGTTATTCATGATTATACACATGTTTCTGTTATACGGATGGTTATGACCATACCGTGGGACTTTATATTTATGATTATGATCCTTCTATATCGGATGGTTGTGTCCATGCCTTGGATATTAGATTACAAATGATCCTTCTGTATTGGATGGTTGCGCCTATGCCATGGATCCTTTCATATAGTCCTGATCATCTGGATGGTTGTGCCCATGCCATGGATTCATGTTTTGATCTCATATATATATATATATATATATATATATATATATATATATATATATCTGTCCTTGATTTGCAGGTCTCCTGACAGTGTGTGTCTTCATCCTTGCCAAAATATCGTAAAGCATCTCAGCCATCACTCCTCGTTCTTCCTTCATGCTTTAGGGGGCATCTGTTACACAATATTTTGTCACACCTCCTGCACTTCCCTGTGACATACCTTGAAGTGCCTAAAACATTACCATAATGCAGTGTACTCATTCATATATGTAGTTCAAAGCCTTCCTAAGGAATTGTTTGGAAAATTCCTTGAGTTTCCCTTGAAGGAAATAACTCTTAAACCCTAATTTGAGCATCATTGCTCTTATGAGGCTTAAAATCACGATGGTCAGATGTTGCAATATGCCAGACTCGTGATGACATTGCTTTGTTTGCTCATATACCCACGATGATCCCGAAAAGTTAATTTTCCCAAAGGAGATGAGAAGTTTCGTGATCTAGAAGCTTCCAGAGGGCAAGCTGGAGGTGGTTTCGCATAGATGAGTTCAAATCCTCCTAAATTGACTTCTTTGTATTATCCCTATGAGCTACCTCCTTGAGATGTGGGCCTAATCCTATCTTTGGAGAAGTCCTAACTCCCTTTCCCAGTCTATAAATTCATCCTCTCCCATTCCCAAATGGTTGGTTAGGTTAGAGGCTGGGTTGATCTATGTCCATTTGCACCCCTATGTTGAGCTTGTGCTTAGAGGCTATTCATTAGACTTGGAGAAGGAGTGTTTGGAGAGTTTCTTGGCTTGGACTTGGATTAACACTCAAAGAGATCCTTTCAACGTCAAGGCTATGGTTGTAAGCTTCCCTTTATTCTTTAAATAATATACAACTCCCGGTTTATCGTCCCAAAATATATATGTTTATGTATGTATTAGCTTGGAATTCCTTGATCATCTAAGTAGGTTATTATTGGTTTTTCTATTGGTTTTGGCATGCTTTATTGTCTCTTGATCACTTGTGCAAGTACATAAGCGGTGAAAGAAGTAGGAACAAGTCTGTGACACAAGCGGTTCAAGGATCTCAATAAAGGAAATCAGAATAACATCAGAGCGAGGTAGGTCATCTCCCTCATTCCAAGCATCCCCTAGTTGGTCTAGCATATTGTAACATATGACCATCGCGGTTTTAAGCCTCATAAGAGCGATGATGCTCATAAGAGCTATTTCTTTCAGGCGAAATTCAAGGCATTTTCCAAACAATGCCTTAGGAAGGCTCTGAACTGCATATATGAATGAGTACACTAAATTATGGTCATGTTTCGGGCACTTCAGTGTATGTCACAAGGAAGTGCAGGAGGTGTCACAAAATACTGTGTAATACACCTGGAAAAACCCATGCCATAATAGCAAAAGAACCACATGCAATACCATGCATGCCAAATCTAGCAAGGAAAATACGCATGCAAGTCGATACCTACAATGAAGCTTGTTGTAGCTGCTTGATCTTACCTTTCCCTAATTGATCATTGCTTCCTCTTGCCTTCTTTCCCTTTCTTGCTCCAACGCTAAAATGCTCCATGAAAACTCTAAGTGTCTAAGAGTGAGAGAGAGAGAGAATAATGAGAGAGCTCCAAAACTCAACTGACAAAAGGTTACACTACCAAGCCTGCCAACCGATCCTTAGAAGCATTTTTCTCAACGAGGCCTCTATTTTCTTCAATTTCCATTATTTCCCTTCATTTTCCTCCTCACATGAAAACCGTGACATTTCACCTTCCTTTTCTCCTAATTTCCATTATTTTCATAAATAAATGTGCCAAAAATGCCATTTTTCCTTTTAATGCCTTAGCCATTTCCTTTTCCAATTTCCTTAGACATAAACAACCAAATGAACACCCACTAGGATGTTTTTCCCACCATTTAGCTTGAAATACATGTCCCATAAACCATGGTCTTATATATTTTTACATGAGCTTTCTTAACCACAATTGTTACATTCCACATGGTTTCACCAAGTGTTGATACTTTAGCAAGTATTGTTGTTCTAATCTCTTCCAAGTAAACCTATGTGGAAACTGCATTTTGCACTGTTGTGTAGAGTTGTTATGCCTCTTTCCTGGAAGTGTGCAATTTTTTTGCCAACTGCTCATTATTGGCCATCAAATATTGAATGTTTGATCTTGTTTCTCCTGCATAGGCCAAGTTGGATTCCGTAATGGCATTTGGATGCTTCCTAGTGTCTAACACTATCACCCTTTCTCTAATGAATGAAAGGCATGTGTAATCATCTGGAAAGTGCTTTCTTCATGATTGTACAATCCTCCTTTGGAACTCATTAAATGATATACTGTACACATCCATTACTAGATCATCATTTAGGGGAAAACACCCCCTTCCTTACTCAAGGTTAGCTCTTTTGTTGTAGGTGGTGGAGACTGAGGGATGAACTATGGTGCACTCAACATCAAATCAACATATTCATTTTGCAGCTCTTATTCCATCTCCATTTTTGTCACTTCAATCAAATCCTCAATATGTTGAGCATGCTCTCAGTCTTGAATTTGTTCACCTTCCTCCTCAGTTGTTGGTTGTTCCTGTTCCTACTCTTCAACCTGTATTGGCATTGTTTCCTCTGTCATTACACCTTTTCTTTGTTCTTCCTCCTGCTTCTGATTCTCTTCTTATTCTCTCCTCCTCAACTCCTATTCTTCCTTCAGTTTCTGCTCTGTCTCCTACAGCTTCAGTTCTACTTCCTGCAACCTATGTTTTTCTCTCTTTCTCCGCTCAGCTCTCTGTATCCTCTACTTCCACTTTGATTCTACTTCCAAATCTACTTTCATGATAATACGATCTTCCTTCATCTTGCATATTTTTTCTCCCTCTGGACTATTAGCAATATTCCTCTTTCCCTTGTCCTACATGGGATTGTTGCCTTCTCTTGTTGTTTCTTCAAGAATTGTTGTCATCTATGGAGGATCCTATGAAGTCCCTACTAAACTGACTAGCTCATGTAGTCTGGAGTCATTACAAAAGTACCTCCATGGATCCTCCTTTGGCCAATGGAATGCCCTGCCAATCCACAGAAAGTAAAATCTCGCACAATGGTCTTTACAAATACCACGGAGAGCATATGGATTAAAGTCCCGAGTAACAAATTCAAACCTCACTATCTCCTTCCCCTCGACATCTATGAATTTCAATTTCTTTATCTGTTACACTAAAAAATGTCACCATGACTATTTACAGTTAGTATGGCTCTATCAACAGTCATGCTATCCTCCTGGGCAAGTCTTATGCCTCTGCTCTCCATGTCAAACTCCAAAAAGAGAGAAAGTCTTTATAAATGTATTTATCTCTGGGTACGCAGGTTCTCTCAACCTTACCTGCGGATACGCACCTAATGTTCACAATAAGCTGCGTACTTGTACGCTCTGTATGTAAAGGGGCAGGTGCGTACCCCTGTAAAGGTCAAAATGCGCAAGTTTCATCTTTAAAAAGTTACTTGTGGTCATTTCTAGAGCATTCTAGAAGGTTGTTCGACGTGTATTGAGCGCCTCCAGATGGTTCATGTACCCCTACCAAAGAGGAACTTATCCCATCAATAAGGGAGCTATCCCATCCAAAGAGGGGATTATCCCATTGATGGTGGACCTGATTAACTTCCTCTTGAGCACTATAAATACAGGCATTGGGCTAGAAGGAGGGGAGGTTGAAAGCTAAACATTTCTAAGGGTAGATGCTGCAGGAATTAGGACTCCCATTTAGAAGCTTGTGAGGAGAGATTGTCATCTTTGCTTGTTCTATTTTGGAAGTGGGTGAGCTTTGTCAAAGTAAAGGAGAACTCTTGATGGACCCTGGGAGGGACTTGCACAACACCAAGGCTCAGGTTGTAATTGTTCCTTTTGTTTCCTATTAATGCAAATGAGTCCATTCTTCTCAATAACTTGTTATTTATGAGTTGTTTCATGTACTCCTTGGTCTATGTGTTAAATATGTTTTATTTTATGAGATTATCAAGTGCTATTTAATCGTTTGATTGTTAGTGAATGCAGGTTTCGAAGTGAAGGAGGAGCTCATCCGGATCAGCGAAGCTGGACTGCTACAACAGCGTTGGACTACAGGTAGGATCTAAACACTTGATTTCTTATATAGTAAATGCATGTTTAGAGAAGGATTGCTCTTATTTGTCTTGTTTGTCACTAGAGAGTCTTAGGCTCCTAGGGAGGTTGGTTGTGTCCGCACTATCGACTCTTTCCGCCTGACAAAATGGCGACTCCGCTGGGGACTCCATTGATGTGAAAGTTTTTTCCTTTGTATGCAACTTTGATCTGAGAAAAGTCATTTATTTTCTGGTTTTTGGCTCAGTGACTTTGTATTTGGGTGGGTTAGCTTAGGGTTAGATTGAATTTAGTTTTTCTTGGCTTTTTCAGTGGTACGCACTCTCTGAGTATTGCACAGTGCGTACCTGTACGCACTGTTGCTGTGTGCACAGAGCGGGCCCGCACCTGTCTTAACAGGTTGCCTGCGTACCCTGCTAAAAATTAAGAAATTCCCATTTTTTACATTTGTCCTCTTAGATTTTGCTTTTTCTTAGTTTTTACTGCCCAGATCCATTAGTCTCTTGTCAAAGATCTTCACCTGAACTTGTTTCGATAGCATTGAGTGTTTTAGTGGATTTCATAGAAGTTTAAGCCCTAGGGTTTGATTTTTGAGTAGGTCCTGTAGTGACTTTGACGGTAGAAGTTGTCAAGCCTTAGATCTCTCTGGTTTTGTCAGCCTTCTTAGAAGTCGGACCTGTCATAAAGTCTACCTGTGAGAGCAACTTACCTTTGAGTGGTCTCTTTGGCAAATTTCGAAGTGCTTGTTGATTGAGTATTGAATTCCATTTTACAAAAAGAACAAAAAGATTTGAGTTTTGTTTTGACTGGTTTTTTGATTCTGCATTAGCTGGTCCTTGGCTTGATTTTGGTCAAGTAAAACAACCTAGAATCATCTTTGTAGGCTTTTGCCTCGTTAGGTTTGCTTTAGAGTAAATTTCTTTTTGATTTGCTTGTGAGTCAATTTTTCATAGATTTTATAGATTTTGAGATTGATTTTCGTTACAATAGATTTATATGCTTTATTAAATAAGAAAAATACAAAAACATCTCCTTTGAAAAGTTTTGTTTCAAGTAGCTTTGAGGGATTTTGAAAGAAAAAGAATTTTTCGTGCACGTAAGGAGTGGTCATGTTTGTATGCTTGGAAAGATAAAGAGAATTGTTTCTTTGATTGTCTTTACTAAGAAAGTTGTTTTCTATAAAAATTGCATTTTCCAACTCTCTTAGTTAGGAATTTCATCGAAAGAGAAAAGTAGCGTAAATCATCTTAGGTGCATCTTTGTAGTGGTTTGAGTCGAGTCTACACACCATTGGTTTCATTTCCGCTACCTTTTGTCTTTAAGAAAAACCATAAAATTAACGCTTAAAGTAAAATCAACGTAGTAACTTTTATTTACTAGGGCTCTGAAACACCAATTTAGATCAGGCTAGTGTCTTGGAGTAGGAGAGTAATTAACTCTCCAAGACAACAAAACCAAACAAGTAGCTTATCTTGTGATAGAATAAATCCAATTGTCTCATTTGTACTCTGGGAAAGCTCCTCTTAAAGGAGAAGCACGAGCTCGTGTCCGAACCAGTGAGGGGATCAATCCTCCCTCGTTGGGAACGACGCCAGACACGCACGTATTACAAACGGTAAACCTCGGATTAACCATTGTCGAGGAGCCAGGGGTCACTTGTCGGTAAACCTTGGATTATTGTCAAGGAACCGGCAAGGGGATTGAGCTTGATACTCTGCCCTTGCGTGCTGTCGGAGTGTAGACTGTTCCCCCAGGTGCATTTGTTGCGGTTGGTAACCTTAGTGACCATTATCTTTAGGATTCTACCGAGGTGACGGTGGAGGGAAGATCCCACTGTACCTGGAGCAGACATCGGCTAGACTCACTTGGATTTTCCGGGGGGTTCACTTCACTCGAGACGGTTAAAGTGGAGGAACTTGTGCCGGTCTATTCATTAAGCAGGTTGCCGGGGTAACTGTTCCACCCGCCACTTCTGTACTGAATCCGGCGATGTTGGGTTTCATCTCCAACTAGCGTTTTTGGTCTGGAAGGCTACTGTTTGTGCTTGGTTTGACGCCCTAGATTCTTTAGGCGTGTGATTCAAATTTGTTTGGTTCTTTAGCGACTTTAGGTGGTTTGATTTGAGATTTTACTTTGTTTTCGTGTGTAGTAGTTAAAAGTTTTTAGCTGTGGCGGAATTACCGAGACAGTCCCGTAGACTTCGGGGCAAGTCACCTGAGATTGTTACCGGAACTGATTTGTTGAGGAAACTCCGTAGATCACGGGGTGGACCTCCTGAAGACGTCCCGGGGCAGTACGAAGGATTGAAGGTCCTTGTAACTCCTCCTAGTGGCAGTAGAGTAGGATCACCTGAAGAAGGAGAATCTTCCTTGGTAGTCCATCCAGATTACCAAAGTCTAGAGACAGGTTATAATCCCGAAGCTGTTACAGTTTCCGAGCTTGCTGGTAGTTTTTCATCTACTAGTGATTTAGGTGAGGAACCTGAAATTTCTGAGCCTGTTACTCCAACTTCTAGTGTTCCAGATTCACCAAGAGTAGAACGAGTTATCACCGAAAATCTTCCTACTGGTTTGATTGCTATTGAAGAACTTGCTCCAGAGGAAGAAATAGGCGTCTCTAACCTTGAAGATCAACTTACTATTGATCTAAGGGAGCGTGAATCTATCTTTTACAGTCCTCCTAGAAGTACTACTTGGTACCTTTCGTTAACTAACTATTTAGACAACTCAGGGATAGGTTTTTCTACACCTCGTACTCCTTTTCCACCTGGAGGTATTTATACTCCTGTAAATATGTCTGGTCAGTCGTCCATGTTCACTCAATCTTCTGAATCTTTCTTACACGGCGGTCCTTCTGTTCCCACCGGGTATCAGTCACTTTCTGGTACGTTTGCAGGGGCATCTCCTCAACCCGTTGATCATGGGTTATTAGCTGGAAACAATGGTAATAGACCGTTGGGTGTAGGGGACATTTACATGATGTCAGGATCAGTTCCCGTTTCTCAACCTCAAGGTGGCCAATTACCGCCTGGGGGGCAGCCTCAATTAACGCCTGGGGGGCAACCTCAAGGTACACAAATTGTGTCTGGGGGGCAACCTCAAGGCCAGTATGTACCTATGGTACAATACATGCCTCAAGGTCAACCCCAGCCTCAATATGTACCCCAGGGTCAACCTCAGTATCAATATCAACCTCAAGGGTATCAACCTCAAGGTCAAGGTCAACCCCAGTATCAGTATTTACCCCAAGGTTATCAACCTCAAGGTCAATACTCGAGTCAAGGTTATCAACCACCTCAGGGTCAGTCTTATGTTCAAGGTCCGGGAAATGTACCTTTCAATTATCAACCCTACCCTCAACCTGGTTACGGATCTCAGTATCCTCAACCTGTTACGGGTCAATACCCCGGAATGATAGTGTGGGATCCATCCCAAGGTCAACAGGTGTTGCAGCCAAGTATACAGTTGTTACCTCAAGCTGGACAACCCGTAGTTTCTGGTTCACCCCAGCAACCGCAACCTGTCCAGTCAAATGTTCAAACTTCTGTAACTTTGGTAGTTACTCAGCCGCTAATTGCACCTAGTACTCCATCTCAAACGGCTGCTGCAACTACCGCTACATCTGCCGCACTTACTTCTGGAGTATCGACAGCTCCGGTTTCTACTGTCTCTGCAACCACTCCTCAGGCATCTTTACCGTTGTCTGGATCTATGATTCAAACCACGGTCCAGATGCCTATAGGTCAGCCTGGTATAAGTACGGTTGTCACTACTCAACCTCAATTTGTTCAACAACCGTACCAGGGACAGTACCAACAAGGGCAAGCTGTCCAACAGCCGGTTTACCAGTATCAACCGTATCCTGGGTACACTTATCAACAACCTCAACAACCCCAGTACGGTCCGGTTAATCCTGGTTTTCCAGGAGGATATAATATCCCTAATGCGATTCCTGTTCCTAGTTATCCTGGATATCCTCCTCCTGGGACTGGTCTTGTGACCCAGAGTTTTAGAGATCCTAACCGGCAATTACCGTTTATCGCAACTTTGGATTTACCAGATTTGACGCGCCTAACGAATGATCCAATTCAATATCTTCAGTTCTGGCCGCCAATGCCAAATAAGTTGCCCAGTGATATACCCAAGTTCGAAGGTAAGCCTGGAGAGGACCCGTCGAATCATGTGATGACTTACCACCTCTGGTGTGCTTCAAATTCTATCTCGGATGATTCGATCCGCTTACGTCTTTTCCAGCGTACACTCATTGGTCTCGCGGCCAAGTGGTACATTGAGTTGCCACGGGCCTCTTTTTACAATTTTAGCCAGTTAGCCACCTCGTTCTTAACTCACTTTCAGTTGCCGGTCAGATACGATAACGGCACGGAGTTATTAACTTCACTAAAACAATCGACGTCCACGTATATTTCTGATCACATTCATGAGTGGAGACGTCGAAGAAGGTTAGTGAAAGTTTTTATTCCGGACCAAATCTTAGCTGAATGGTTTGTTAAATCATTATTACCGAAGATTACTGAAGATGTAGCTAAGGCCGGAGTAGTTACTGAGGAGCAAGTCATTGCTCAGGCGTAGTACCTTGACTTAGTTTATACTCAGTCAGGTACGTTACACGAGAAGATCCCAGATCTTCCAAAATCGAATCAAATCGCTGTTGCTCCTTCGGGATCTCATGCCGCTGATGGTATGATTGGTACGGTGAACACAAAGAGTAAGAAGAAGTCTTCCAAGAGTTCTACTACTCCTATAATCACCTTGCCTGATTCCCCGACAGGAGAGTCTTCTCCTGAACTTTCCGCCGATATTCACGCTGTAGAGTCATCTACGGCCAAATCAAAAAACGGTGGAAAGAAGAAAGGGAAGAAGAAGGCTAAAGCAGACAAGACTCCGAAGGAGAAAACAGAAAAGTCGGAAACCAATGACGAAAAGCACAAACCTCGATATCCTTGTCTTATTTGTGAAGAGGATCATTTTACAAGAGATTGCCCTCATCGGGCCGAGGTTGTGAAAATAGTCAAAGGTTCTCCCACTCCTGCTGTGTTGAAAGATCCATTTCCAAAGCAGGAGAGTAAGATGATAGGTTCTTCCTCGACTGCCAGTGAAGAACCCATTTTGATGATGTCTCATGTGAGGATTACGACTCGGTCGCAAGATTATGGTACTAAGAATCCTGTTGATGGTAAGGAAGCAGAATCTTCTCATTCTAATCCATCAACCTCAGCTCCTGGTTCCGATCCACTACAGATCGAAAAACCTAACCCGGACTTAGTAATCAAACCGCCCGCCAAGGGTGTACTTCGAAGGTCTGCTTTCAATCCACATGCGAGAGCGGCCCAGAATTACAACATTGTTGAGGACTTAGCTGTTTCACCCTCAGCAATGTCGGCTTTAGAAGTGCTGCAATCATGCCCAGCACAACGAAAATTACTTTTGTCGGCTATCGGAGCTGTTGATGTTCAGGACCCGAATCTGATAATCTTCGATCTAGAAAATAGTACACCGCGTCTACCCCATCAAATGGCTTTCCAAATTCCAGTGATAGTCAAAAACAGGCATATTCATCGGACTGTGATTGATGAGGGAGCTTCTACGTGTATTATGTCGATTCAATGTTGGAGATCGCTTGGTTCTCCTTCGCTGAACCAATCCCCGACCATCCTTAAGGCCTTTGATGGCCGTGGGTTCCGTCCGTTTGGTATTCTACAGGAATTGCCTATAGGGGTAGAAGGTAAAACCGTTAGTCTGGATGTGGAAGTGGTTGATGCCCCTCTAGACTACAACCTTCTTCTGGGTCGAAGTTGGTCATATGCTATGACAGCGGTCGTTTCATCGGTCTTCAGAATAATAAAGTTTCCACATAACGGTAAGATCGTGACAATTGATCAGCTGACATACTTTTCATCCGACCCAGCCTCTTCAGAGAGTATCCAGCATGTCGGTAAGACGACAATCCCTTATAGGGACGTTGGCGTAGGTTTAGTTAAAGATTCCGGTTTACTGGGAACTTTTCCTTTCCCTCCAATAAACGCAGACCCTTCATTTGCATCAATTCATATGATTACATCAGACACCATTATTTACGATGATCCTTGGATTGTCCCATCTGAATCTGAGATAGACTCATTCGGAGATGCTATGCCTTTGAGTCCATATGAAATTGCTTATGAAGCCGTCATGTCTTTTACCGACTCGCGTTCAACCCAAATCGACCAAATGAATGTGGTCAGTGAAGAGTCACTTTTCACATCAACCTTAGAACGGATAGCGTTTCCCGAAGTCGTGTCATCTGACGAGCAACTTCGCGAAATCCTAAGTGTAGACGATCTACCATGGGAAGATCTTCATCATAGATCTTCGTTTTTACCTGAGGATGATGCTTTTGAAAACGATTTTTCATCTATCTTTACCGCCGAATATGTCAAAGACGCTCAGAATCCAACGAAACATTCTGATTCAGAGTTGAATTTAGAGAATATTTCTCGCACTATTCCCATTGACATTTCAGTGAAGCCCGGAATTGAGGAAAACATTCATATAGGCGCCTCATGTATAGAAGATGAAATTCAAACTTACAAGGCTCTATTCCAAGAATTCCGCGATGTGTTTGCCTGGTCTTACGAGGAAATGCCAGGAATCGACCCTGCCATTGTTGTTCATGAAATAAAGACCTACCCGGACGCTAAACCCGTCCGGCAACGGTTGCGTCAGATTCACCCTCGGAAAGCGGCTGCGATTAAAGCAGAAGTCGAGAAGCTGTTGAAAGCAGGTTTCATTTATCCAATCCCGTTAACGGATTGGGTATCGAATATTGTTCCGGTTAACAAGAAACAAGGAACAATAAGAATCTGCATCGATTATAGGGATATAAATTGAGCTTGTCCAAAAGACAACTATCCAACGCCTTATATCGATCAAATAATTGATGATTGTGCCGGAAGTGAAATGTTTTCCTTTATGGATGGTTTTTCGGGCTATAATCAAATCAATATTCTACCTGTCGATCAACCAAAAACGGCATTCATTTGTCCATGGGGGACATTTGCTTACTGCAAATTACCTTTTGGGCTTAAGAATGCCAGAGCCACTTTTCAACGGGCGATGTCTTATGCATTTCATGATATCAAGCACATTGTGCAACCGTACCTCGATGATTTGCCTGCTCATTCTTTACATCGAGCTGATCACCTTGTCCACTTACGAGCAATCTTTATGAGGTGTCGGCATTATCGTATTCGGTTGAATCCGCACAAGTGTGTTTTCTGTATAGAAGCGGGTCGATTGCTGGGATTTGTTGTTTCAAAAGCCGGCATTCGCATCGATCCCTCGAAGGTCAAAGCCATCATCAAATTGCCTCCTCCTTCGAGTTTGCGCCAACTCCAAAGTTTGCAAGGGAAAGCAAACTTTTTACGCCGATTCATTCCAAACTACGCCGAGGTCACTAAGGGTTTTACACGGTTGTTGAAACAGAACGCTCAATTCTTTTGGGATGAGATTGCCCAACAATCTTTTGATGCACTTAAACACGCGTTGACCCATGCACCGTTGTTGCATCCTCCCAACTACAACCAGGACTACTTCTTATACCTCGCAGCTTCGCATTCCACTATTGGAATGGTGTTAGTCCAAGAAGATGAATTCGGAACGGAACATGTGATATATTATCTTAGTAGGACGTTAAACCCCACTGAGCTAAAATATTCGCATGTGGAGAAATTGGCCCTGGCAGCCGTTCAAGCTGTCCAGCGTTTTCGTCACTACATTCTTCTCCGTAAAACTACAGTTATTTCGGATTGCAACCCTATGATTTATATTTTGACAAAACAACTGCTAGGGGGCAAGTACTCTAAATGGATCGTTATCCTGCAAGAGTTCGACTTGGAGTTTGAGAAGTCCAAGTCTAAGAAATCCTTAGTTTTTGCGGAATTGATGTGTGATTTCCCGCGTACTGACACAGAAACTGTGGCAGAGGAGTCCATTGTGGACGAATCTTTGTTTCTTATCAGTACTTTAGATCCGTGGTACGGGGATATAATCATCTATCTCCAAACCCAAACCTTTCGGCCTGAAGCTTCAAAGTCGGAACGTCGAAAAATTCGGTTTCAATCCCAGCAATACAAGATTATTGGAGATACACTTTACCGCCGGGGGGCAGACTTAGTTTTTCGACGTTGTTTAACTCACGAAGAGGCTGAGAGGGTTTTGAATGATTGTCACTCTGGAGCATGTGGCGGTCATATGTCTGGGTATGCCACAGCTCAGAAGGTGTTGCGCGCTGGCTATTTCTGGCCGTCCATGTTTAAAGATTGTATCATCGCGGTCCGAAAATGCCACAACTGTCAAGTGTTCGATCGCAAGATGCGCGCACCACCTGCTCCTCTCCATCCTATAATTGCCGTTGGTCCGTTCGCCAAATGGGGTATCGATTTTATTACTTGTAACCCTCACTCGGCCGGGGGGCATGCGTATATCATCCTCGCGGTTGATTATTTTACTAAATGGGCCGAGGCGATGCCTACATTCGACGCAAGCGGCAAAACAGCTGTAGTTTTCGTATTCAATCATATTATAACTAGGTTTGGTGTCCCACAAGCAATCATCACTGACCATGGGAGCCATTTTCGAAACATCATGATGACTGAGCTTACAAGCCAGCTTGGTTTGCGCCACGATAGCTCTACTCCTTATTATCCGCAAGCCAATGGTTTGGTTGAGTCTATCAACAAAGTTCTGGTTATCATGATCCGACGAATCATTGGCATTCATCGGTCGAATTGGCACAACATGTTATTTTCAGCGCTATGGGCATACCGAACTTCAGTAAAAACATCAACAGGGTTCACTCCTTTCCAGCTAGTTTATGGCTTAGAAGCTGTGTTACCCATTGAATGCGAAATCCCATCACTTCAAATGGCTGTCGAATTACTCCCAGCCACTTCCGAAGAGGAGAAACGTTTATTATACTTAGCTCAGTTAGATGAGACTCGACGTGACGCTGCATTGGCAATCGAGACTCACGCGAAGCGAATGAAAGCTCAGTATGATAGAAATGTGACCCCTCGAAGTTTTTCGGAGGGAGACCTAGTACTATTATATGATCAAGCTAACGATAAGCTAGGTGCTGGAAAATTCGTTCCTATGTGGCATGGACCCTACATTGTAAAGCGAAAGCTAGCAAAAGGGGCCTATGAGCTGGCAGATTTTGATGGGGACTCTTTGGGTAAACCCAGAAATGGACTTTACCTCAAGAGGTATTATGCTTAAACGATGGGTATGGAGAATTTTTAGTTAGGTTAGGTTTTCTTTCTAGCTAGTATGTTTGTTAGTTTAGATAGTGTGCTTAGCTTAGAAAGTGTGTTTTTCGTCGTTATTCTGGCTTATCTTGGTTTTACTCTTGATATTGCAGATGTCGACGCCTCTCCAAACATACATTGGATTTGCTGATGGTGCTTGTCGTAGTACACGGAATATCTCTTCCGCAGCTTGGGTTATCTATTCGCCCTCTGACGAGTTAGTTTCTATGCATGGGGTGAGCCTCGGTCAAACAACGAACAACATTGTAGAATACAGTGCAGTGGTTGAATTATTGTCTGAATCTATTTTATTTGGAATTCGACGTTTGATAGTGAGGTTAGATTCTGAAATCGTTGTATTACAGCTTAATAGAGTATATGCCATTAGAAATCCTGTGTTATTAAGGTTGTTTTTGAGAGTGCGTCTCTTGGAACGTGAATTTGATTACATTGAATATCAGCATATTCCAAGGTCTTTAAATACATTAGCAGATGCAATTGCTTCTCGAATGTTGGACAGACATTTACGATAATCATGCAAGTAAATTTAAAAACATTTCATCACATATGTTAAACAAAATGAGCCGGTAATAATGATATATATATATATAGATAGGATTGTGTCAAAAATATACATCGTCTTCGATCATAGGTTGAAAAACACCTTATGATCGGCAAAAATGATAAGTACAAAAAACCAAAAATGTCATGTGTGTCTACAAAAGTGACTAGCCAATCACTGGTGGTGCTCTCTATACGAGACCACTGCCCGCGCTACCCTACACAAGAACCTCCTAAAAGGTCCTGGGACTGCGACCACATAGCGCTGAAGTCGAATGGGAATGTCATCTATGGTGGTCTCTGGTATATCCGCCGTCAGACGCTCTAGATCCTGTTCCAGCTCGGCTAAGGTCTCTGCGGCCGCATCCTGTGGGGCTGGTGCTGGTACAGCTGGTACTCTCCTCTCAAAAGCCCGGAGGTTGGCTGGACGCCGTGGACCTACATCTGCATTTTGAAAATTTGTGCTGTCAGTTTTGAGGCGATATATAAAAACAAAAAAAATACATAATTTGAAAACTCGTGGAAAATGAAATACCTCTGTCATCCCACTGTTCTCCCTGTGGAAGAACCATGTCCGGATCATTCCGAAAATCCATTCCGGCATAAGGAAAGTCCTGAATAGCAAAGACCTGGCTCTCTAGCCAGTGAAAGTAACCATCAGGAAATCGAACAACTGCTGCGCCCTCATCAGGATACCGGGCCATTACCGCAACCCATCTCGTCAACTTAGGCTCCCGAGGAGCCCCAACTGGGACAGTAAGATGCTGGGGGATCAGCATTGGAACTCTCTCTAGGGCAAAGCTCACGACCAAAGGCCCATATCCAAAGGTCTTCAATCGTCCGGTCTTTGCCCTAGTCAGTTGGCCCTTCATATTGGCCAACACAGCATCGCACCAGTTGAAAATGGTGCCTTGGATGCAATCTATCGCCATCCGCATTTGGGACCCGGTGGCATTGTGCAAGGCGGCTGCGCCGCAAAGTCTGGTAACAGTAAAGGCTATCACCATAAGTTCAGGTCGGGATATGTATTTGATTTCTATCCCCTTCTCCTGGTTTTGATTGTTGCACCACTCTAGCCGGAGGCTAGCAAGGGATTGGCCACCCGGCCTAGTCCCGAACAGAGTCAGTTGCTCGCCCCTATTAGGCAAGCCAGTGAGAAAATATATGTCGGAAGACTCTATCTCAAGCTGGTTCTCTCCGATGTAGAAACATTGATCCTGAATATTCCACCTTTCAACCAGCCACTCAAGGAATGCTACCTGGCCCCTCATGCCAGGTATGGCCCAGTATTTATACAGACCGCATGCTTTTAACGCATCAATAGAAGGTTGATGATTTATTGCGGCCAAATCAACGTCCTCGTGTTCTCTTTCTCTCCAATCAAGCATGGTGTGCTCCCTGCACATCATAAAACATCAGTTAGGATCCATAAAATTTAAAAATTTTGGTCTATTTTGGAGGTATGAGGGTTTCAATTTGTGTTTTGCGGGGTACGCACCCCGGCCTCTAGGGACAGAGCGCCCGGACGCAGCTTCCCTTAAGGCCGGGTGCGTACACCCCGTAATTTTCCCATTGGGAAAATATCGGGGTACACAGGTCAGCAGTGCATGACCTGCGTACCCCGAAGTGCGCATCTTGAAACCCCAAGACCCCCAAGAAATCAAATAAAAGCTTAAAAATGAATTCTAAACGGATGGAAAACAAGAGAGGGGTGTTGTAGAATACCTGGTGAAACGGCGTTCGGTTCTGACGGTCGGATTCTCCGCAATCTCCACGGGAAGTTTCTTGCCAAAAGCCCTTTTCTCAACCTCAACAGTAAAATGGTAAAAATGACATGGTAAAAAGTCTTTTTATAGGTTTTTTGGATGAATGAATGCTAAGTTTGTTTATTTTTCACCATGAAAGGATATTTTTCAATGTATTTTTGCCTATCTTAAACAGGTATGAGTAATGTGTTGTTTTTGTGCAGGACAAAAGGATTTAGAGGGAAAATTGTCATTTTTCATGAACCAAAACATCAGAGTCATCTTTTAAGCCCTTTTCTGACTCCTAAAATATGAAAAGATCGCCGAGCATTTCTTTTACACTCGTTAAAACGGAATTAAAAGACGGTCCCCTTATAGCCCTTTTCTGACCGTAAAAACAGGAAAAGATTGCCGGGTTTTTGTCGTTTCAAACTCAATACTGGAAATAAAACGACGTGTCCTTGATCGCTTTTTACTTTTCAGGTCAGAGACACTAATCATGAAAGTACTCCTTGGTCGTAAGATCAAGCGGTTCTCCCAGGTATTATTTTATACTTTTTCGGGCTTGGGGGACACAAATTTACGAAAAAGTTCAACCTGGAGTCTTCTTAAGTTTTTCAGACTCTCTAAAATTGAAAAACGCCGAGTTTCTCCTATACTGGGCTCGTTAAAATTTCACAGTAAAGGACCTGTTCAATTACAAACAGGAACGAACCACTCCTTCCTAGGGTTCGAATCAAAACTAGGTTGGACTCATCCGAAGGATGAGCTTATAATCAAGCATATGTTATCCTCCTCAAACTTGTTAAAAATAAAGAGGTACTTGCCAGAAATGGTGGGGGAAAAGAGAGAAGAATGAGCCTATTTGTTATCCTTTGTCTCAGAAGAAACCTTATTACCACTCTCGAACACGACACTTTTCATTCACCTGGGTTGGGAAATCCTTTACCTCACAGTTGATCAAACCACATTGAAAGTCTTCAGCCGGGTTCCGGGGATTAACTTTGAGTCGTTTATCACCAAGCCATCTGTTGTGTCGTTATGTGTTCAAGAGGTCTGCAAGCAAAACTTTCATCTGCAAAATACTTGTCATCCATTTGACCATCCCTGAGTCAGTCCTTACAGCAACATTTCTTCAACTTGAACAATGATTTCGTGTTGTGGGCTTGCCTGCAACGGGTCGCTTTCTATCGACATCAGCACATTATCTAGAGAGATGACTTAGAAATCATCAGTACCTTGAAGTCTGCATGCATCAATGGCAGGTTTCTCGCCTTTGACGTCAGTTTACATCATTGACTTTCGATCGAAGGATTCCGTGAAATGTTCGACATCAACTCATTCATTCACATCTCATGGATTGTACTGGGTACTTTGAGAACCATTGACATTACTGGTGGCCTCTCTCACACTTGTTAACAGTTTACATCATCGACTGGTAATCAAGTGGTTTCTACCATGTTCGACATCAACTCACTTATTCGCATGGCTAGAATCGTACCAATTCGGGAAGTAGAAATGAAGACCCTGGATCTAGTTTCCACCATCCAGGCTGCGAGGAGTTTTGTATTCATTATCTAAGTAGACTAATCATAAACAGATGGCTGCGCCCATACTGTGTCTACAAAAGTCTATGATTATGATGTACTGCAAGATCATTCCTGTATCAGAGTAGTTAGTCTGTTAGTTAAAGTTTTGATCTGAGTATGGGAATGCCTACCTCAGCGACGATATAATCTTATACATGTATTTTGTGTTGAAAATTGCAGGTTCTGACCAGGCTCTCCATGAGATAATCCTTGAAATGATAAAGCGCTTCACCCTTCCTAGATAATACAAAACCCTAATCTACTACAGGCTTCGCACTTTAGGGGGCAATCTGTTACACTAAAAAATGTCACCATGACTATTTACAGTTAGTATGGCTCTATCAACAGTCATGCTATCCTCCTGGGCAAGTCTTATGCCTCTGCTCTCCATGTCAAACTCCAAAAAGAGAGAAAGTCTTTATAAATGTATTTATCTCTGGGTACGCAGGTTCTCTCAACCTTACCTGCGGATACGCACCTAATGTTCACAATAAGCTGCGTACTTGTACGCTCTGTATGTAAAGGGGCAGGTGCGTACCCCTGTAAAGGTCAAAATGCGCAAGTTTCATCTTTAAAAAGTTACTTGTGGTCATTTCTAGAGCATTCTAGAAGGTTGTTCGACGTGTATTGAGCGCCTCCAGATGGTTCATGTACCCCTACCAAAGAGGAACTTATCCCATCAATAAGGGAGCTATCCCATCCAAAGAGGGGATTATCCCATTGATGGTGGACCTGATTAACTTCCTCTTGAGCACTATAAATACAGGCATTGGGCCAGAAGGAGGGGAGGTTGAAAGCTAAACATTTCTAAGGGTAGATGTTGCAGGAATTAGGACTCCCATTTAGAAGCTTGTGAGGAGAGATTGTCATCTTTGCTTGTTCTATTTTGGAAGTGGGTGAGCTTTGTCAAAGTAAAGGAGAACTCTTGATGGACCCTGGGAGGGACTTGCACAACACCAAGGCTCAGGTTGTAATTGTTCCTTTTGTTTCCTATTAATGCAAATGAGTCCATTCTTCTCAATAACTTGTTATTTATGAGTTGTTTCATGTACTCCTTGGTCTATGTGTTAAATATGTTTTATTTTATGAGATTATCAAGTGCTATTTAATCGTTTGATTGTTACTGAACGCAGGTTTCGAAGTGAAGGAGGAGATCATCCGGATCAGCGAGGCTGGACTGCTACAACAGCGTTGGACTACAGGTAGGATCTAAACACTTGATTTCTTATATAGTAAATGCATGTTTAGAGAAGGATTGCTCTTATTTGTCTTGTTTGTCACTAGAGAGTCTTAGGCTCCTAGGGAGGTTGGTTGTGTCCGCACTATCGACTCTTTCCGCCTGACATTATCTTGTATAACATAATCTGCAAAGGAAGAGTAGGACATGGTGCTTTCTTCTTCCTGTGCAGCACTATGGATAACCTTGTGGTGAGATGATAGGATACTTCTTGAATGACAAGTTTGTTTGTGGTATACATTGGTAAAACATGTGGAGGCTTCTCTCTACCAAACACTCTAATGAAGGTGCCACCTGGTGAGGCATACCAATATGCGATTTCTGCTATCACCCCCATTTCTTCTCATGACATGCAAGGTGGATCTTCTTCAAAGATGAGTTTTTACAATGGCGTGATGAAATGGTCAGTTAGTTGTGCCACTACTCCTCAATAACTACATTCAGAAAGAAACTTACAATAGACGTGTACAATAAGCTCTTGTGGTGTCCATGTTCAATTCATGTTATGGAAATGTTGTTGTTCACAAATTGCATCCAGTAAGTATGCAAACATATAGAACTTTTCTTGCTCAGCCCCAGGAGGATTCTAAGCCTATTCTAAATGGGCCTTCAACTGTCGAGCCAACATATCTGTGTAGTTGAACGACATACCCTCATTCACTACCTAGTCCAATAAGACTTCCCACTGAGAATGGTTTCCATGCTCCGCTAACCATGGATCCTGCAAGCGAGAATAACCAAGATCTGGTAGGCCTTCCTAAGGGATTTTTTCTTGTACACATGGGTGGGTATCTGTCGAAACTTCAATGGCTCATTCACCCAACCTTTAACAATTTCTCTTGTGTTCACATAACTATGGGTGACATAGAAAAGTGATTCCATGCACTCTACTGGCTCGGGCAAGTGATACATGCACTGATAGTCTTTTGCCCAGAAGGTGGCAATCTTTTATCCGTTGGCACTGCTCAATGTCATGGTATTCTCATCAATGTGTGAGACAATCTAGCTAATGACATCTGCACACGGGAAGGATGGATACCTACATGAAACCTTGTATAATACCGACTGTTGGATGTTGAGATACACCTGCTGGTCCTCTAAGTCAGCCTCAAAATCCTTTACAAAAGCATCTTTAATGTGTTGCCATGTCAGTGATGATCCTTTTTTTATAAACATATGACTATCTGCATACACTGGAAATTCCACTGATGTTTTCTCAACTACTTCCCCAGTACTTCTTTTACTGATTTCTTTTGATGCAACTCTCTTAGGTTCCATGGTAACAATGATTGCAGGAGAGGTGCTCAAGAACTATTGTACCTGTGGGACAGAAAAGACACTCATGGAAAGCAAATCTACCTTCAAGACATATTCAAGCAACAAAATGGGCATCTGATGGGGAGGATTACACAACTCTCATTGGCATGAGGTACTGAATGTCTATTGGAACTGCACACTGCAAAATCCTAGCAACCAAGTTCGAAGCTTGTGGCCTGAAATTATGCAATGTGCAGTTTAGCCTAAGTAGGGGTCTGGGAGAGACTGCGCATTACACAGTCTCAGTGGCCAAGATGACATGTTGGCTCCTGGACTTGCATAGTAACCAGTTGGAGCTAGATTTTATTGTTCCCTGTGCAATTCCAGAGGCCATTCTTGTGGCTTGAACCTTAGGATTGTGCAATGGCCAACTGGGCAAAGTGAAAACCAGCTAAGGGATGTGAAGATTTTCCCAAGGGAAGTGTGAAAAATGAGAAAATATGAGAGATAATATGAGCTTGCATGAAGATCTAAGTAAGTATGAATAAATCCATGTGAACCAGGTGCATCAATTAATTAGTCGGAGGAAAAATGAAGTATGTGAGGAGAGTCGCTGCAATGACAACCATTGGTGCAAAAACAAAAAAACTAATGTGACACTTGGGAAATACAATCTAAAACTTAAAACAACACTTCTACAAGTTAAAACTCCATCAACCATGAAGATAAATAAGTGAAACAAGACTCACACAAGTAAAACGACAAAAAAGGGCAGGAAAAAGAGGCAAAAGACGACAAAAGAATAACTCACCCAAAAAAGAAACAACAATCACATCAAAGGTTCCTTGGTCTCCTTGGGAATGCTAGATATCTAAGATAGAATGTGTAAATGAGCTCTAAAAGCATCGATGAAATAGATTTGGGTGAATTAGGGTTTATGACGCGCATGCCTAAAATCAAGGAAAAAGCAACACTTGGCGGAAATTTCTAAAAATAGCAAAAGTGCCTCCTTTGGGATACTAAAAATAGATTCCTGTTTTTTAGGTATTCTTTTTTTCTTTTTAGCTTTTTTTAGTTTTTCTAGGAAAACTTTCCATGCACACTGCTAAGAAAGACTACGCAGTTCTGGGGAACTGGGAAACTTTCCATCTCAGTGCACTGTGCAATTTTTTTATCTTAGTGAAGGTTGCACAGTTTTTAGGCCCAGTGTTGGGCTACCTTCCATGACTACACAGTTCTTGAGCTCAAGGCTGACTTCCAGTCAGGACTGTGTAATTCTTATCATCAAGGTTGCTTTCCCTCAAGGATTACGCAATTTCTGGAGGCAAGCCCAAAACCATTGTGAGACCAAGTTGGGAGATCAACTTGTGACTTATAAGGATCAACTAAGTGTGAAAGAAAGAAATAACAAGCACAAATGAAAAGATAAGTCTCAGTCGAAGCAGGAATACCTAGATCAGCACAAGATGAGCTCTTGTTAATAGGAAGGGAGGCTCTAAAATCGAAGCATAGGAAAAATTTTGGATGGTGGTTGTACTTGCTACAACACATCTTATTGGGTCATAGTTACACCTATTCCATGTTTATTGTCACATCCATTGTCTTTCGCAAGATGTCATTTCCTCATAATGAAAAGATTGTCACTATCGATCGGTTGACTTATTGTGACCCTCAATTTTCGACATCTCCTTAGACCACTATCTCACAAATGACTGGAAATATGACTATAAATTCCCTTACCTATGTGTCTCTTGGAGTCTATAAATATTCCTCATTGCATGGGGATTATTATGGTCCACCGCCTATTAATTTTGAGCCTAGCTTGTCCAATGTTTGCATGCTTCAGGCATCGTGAGCTGCCCACAAGTGCTCTGGTACACTTTCACAACAACAAACTCCTTTACAACCTCCTGCTCCTAACTCAACCTAACTTTCAGGTACAATTCCTTTAGGCCCATTTCCTTTTACTGGTATCTCTTGTTGGGTCTTGAAATTGTCATTCATTTCCATTACACTTCCACTATTATGTCCATTATATCACCTCCATTTCACCTTTATTTCAATTCATCTCACTTTCATTATCATTGGGTCACATTTATGTTTTTCCAAAATTTATTAATTCTTAGCCTTTTTAAGTGAATTTGTGGTTAAAAATTAGAAAATAATGTGCATATGCTTATACCTAACAAGTGGGTTGAGATTGTTGACATGTGTAGGTCAAAAGGAGGCTTCTAGAAGACCTTTATGTGGCACCCTAAGGCCAAATTCGAATTTGAGTGGAGAGGATCATGGGATCATGAGGATATGTGTCACATTTCCTATTTGTATTGAAACTCTAAGAAGACATGTGTCTTATCATTTCCTATTTTGATTAGAACTCTAGAGGTATAGGGAGAGATTCATGGACTCTCATTAATGAGATGACTTCTCATCTTTTTGTATAAATAGGAGATCTCTCTCCTTCATTTGGTAGCTTTTTAGTCTTAGAAAGCTTTTTAGTTTTGGAAAGTTTTTGGAAAGCCTTGGAGCTTTTGGAAAGCTTTGGAGAGCTTTGTAAACTTTTGTAATTTTGAAGAATTTGAATAAAGCTTTGATGTTCTCAACATGGAAGGAGATGTGAAGTAGATGTCATGGAGCATATTAGAATGTAAGGTAGAGTAGATTTTGTTTTGTAGTTTTGCTTTGATTTCATTCAAGTATGTCATTTTATTGTTTTCAAGTTTAATAGTTTAGATTTTCCATTCATGCAAGTTTAATTTATGCAAGTGTGTTCAACCGGTTGATTATAGATTTGTCTAACTGTGTAATCTATGCTTAGCAAAATATTCCAAGAAAGTATTTTCCAATTGGTGCTTGGAGCCAAGGAAAATTTTAAGGATGGAAAATTTTCTTGAAGTTTCAAACATTGGCGAATATCACTAATCCCTAATATGCAAATTATAAATGTTTATTGATATATTTGTAAAATTAATCAAATTTATAATTATTTTATATATAGTCTCTTTATAATGTTGGCGATTTTTAAGGTAAAATAATTTTATATTCTAAAATTTGGGCGAATCGTCTTTTATAAAATTGGAAATTGGCGAATCTTTTTTTTGGAAAAATCATCGAAAATTAGCCCACTGGGCGAACATTAGCCCCTAAAATTTTCCATGCTTGGAGCATTAGAGCACACAGTAGATTAATTTTCCTTTACATGTTTTCGTATTTGCTTATTAGAGTAGTCACTCATTACATAAATAGATGTTTCCAAAGCCTTTCGTTGATGATTAACCCTCAAACTAAATGGCAAAATGTTGTGTTTATGAATGAGATTTCTTGTCGTTTATTAGTTTAGAGTTAAATAGCTTAATGCCATTTTCTTATCAATTTAGTAACTCATTATTTAAATAGATATTTCCAAAAGCCCTTTGTCGATGGTTGAACCTAAGACTAAGTGGTGAAATGTTTTACTAATGACTGAGTTTTTCCTTGCATTTCATTTTCAGTTTTAGAACAATGAAGTATTGAATCCCTCAGAATGTTATCACAAGGAGGTAGTTCTCCCAAAATTGTGTAGCAAAGTGATAAAACACTTCATTTAGTTGTTATCATTTTTTCTTTCATTTCATAGACATTTTTTTGGCTTAGATTAATCTAACTGTTCAAAGTTTTGATTTGTTTTATCTAATGTTCATTTCCTTTTCTCCCTTCTTTAGAAATTAGATTCTAACATTAAAAGTCATTAGATTTAATTGTCCATTAACATTTAGAGATTTCACCTAGAAGCATAGCTTTTATTTCTTAGATTAATTTCCTTAAGCATAAGAAACAAAACCCCCAAAAACAACATAAACTATAAAACAAAAAAGTAAGGGAAAGGTTAACTAAGCACATATAGTGCACCACACTTCATCAGTTTACAATACCCGGATTGATAATTTATGTAGAGCAATTTAGGACACTAAATTGACTAGACATCTCTCTCAGCCCTTTTCAACTCGGGACTATTCCCCCCGATATTAACCATTCAAGAGAATTTCCCCCATGTCATTACCCTTCTAGAAAGATACCTTTCTTATTCCCACCACCTGGAATCTTTTCTACCCCTATTATGGCTACGTTGACTCTACCTAACATTACCTTGGCGATACCGGTCTCATACATTTATCTTCCTACAAACACTCCTCCTAATCAACTCAAACCTTACATAACTTTGACCCTGGTTCAACTTATTTTTCCTACCCCTTCCTTTTCTTTAGTTCCACAACAAACTCAACAGGAAGCCAATCTTGTTGCAAAAGCATCTGGTGAGGGGGGGAAAGCCCAAAAAAGGAACCCAAATACAAGGCACCCCAACCAACTTCAGTTCCTCCTATACCGTCAAATCCTTCTCCTCCATGCGCTTTGTGCGATGTTGTTGGGCATGCCACCAATAATTGTCCTTAGCTCCCTCATATCAACGATGTCGTGTCCGATACCTTTCTTGACTCTAACATTCTTGAGGTCCATGTCACCTTACCCATGTCAACTTAAGAAGAACATATCCTTACGCGCAAATCACCCTTATGTTTTGTGTGATAATTATGGCCATTTTTCCCATCACTGTCCCCATCTCAAAGATTTCTGCGATACACTTCAAGTACGTCGCGAGTTAGATGTCACTCGCAGTGATTCCACTTCTCTTCTACCTACGGGTTCTAGCTCAATTGCTTTACCAGAACAGGAGGTTTCCCAACCCACCATTGTGATTCCCCCTCTTGATTTTGAGATGACGGATAGTTCCACCCCTATTCTCTACTTATTGTCATCCATGGGATCAATGTATTGGGACTCTCTTGGAGTTTCCTATTGTGATTTTGTTGAAACCTCTAAATTGGCAAACACTTCTCTCTCAACATCGGTATATGTCACATCTACTAGTCATCCTTCCACCCCTTTTGACGATGCGCATGTGAACCATGTCTTTCGTGATGATGACTGGTTTAACCACAACTTACTTTGAACCCATGGATTCGAAACAAAACCATCTTGTTGCCATTACATTAATACCCAATGTTTGGGTAAGGGGGAATCCCATTTTGAGATTCCATAAGAAGAACTTCTTCCCAACCCTCCTAGTGCATTTGGTAGTGTGAACTCTAGTACCATTATTCTTCCCCATGCCAAAGAACCTCTAGAGTCCTATATCACTCCAGATCACCATGGGGATGATCCACTTAATCACCCCTCTATTTTACATCAACAACCCAATCCCTTAGACGTTGTTGTTGTTCAACCACAGTGTCATCTAGGTGAGCATCAATTCATTATATCTGAAGCCCCTCTTTGGTATAGTGACTCCATGTATGTGAACACATAAATTTAGTCCATTTGATTCATATCTGTAGTGCCAATTGAGATTGGTAATCCATCATTCCTTTCTCATACTAAACCCATCATACATTCTTCCCATAGGAAGACAACCATAAAAAAAAATGGTGAACCACATCATCGAAATGTGTTTAGATTCCACTATTCTAAATACATCTGGCATGCCCATATCATGCTATAACCATACATACAAAACGGGGGAGCACCTATGCCCCTACATCTACTCATCATCCTCTACAAGATCTTGTGCTAGTAGGGCCAAATTCTTGAATCCCTTATTTGAGCACTTGGAACACAATGGTACTCCACACTACAAACACCTCTAGCTAGGGGCATCATTCCCACCTTTCCATAGCTGATTAGTCCCCTCCATCACATATGTTGGGGGGTAGTATCTCATGCTCAGGGGCATGATGGAACCCCTAGCCACCTTCTGACTTGATTAACGTCAGTCTTGGCCTCAGCCCCAAAGATCTAGGTATGGCCAATTATCCTTACATTTCTTGGATAGTTTGTCCTATAGGCCTCTCCGGTGAGCCATATACATATCACATATTGTACATGCTTGATACCATATTTTCAAACATTCTACTCTATGTGATGCCACATTCACCATCTGGTCCCCATGTTTGACTTGATGGGCAAGGATGATCCTAGAACTTCTCTAGTAGTTCATTCTGGTATCCCTTGATTCTTCACCATGAACCATCCTTCCAAGAAGCATTAAGACCACTTTTAGACAAGTAAGACCACCTATCTAAAAGTCATAGATCCAAATTTCGACAGTCAGTTTGTCTGCTATGATATCCTCATGATTTAGGGCCTTTTCCTCCTCTCCAAATTCTCCAACAACTCATTATGAAAATGAATTGGATTTGAGGGCAAGAAGCCCTTTTATAGAAAAATCCCTAGTTTTTTCATCGCCTGTTGCGACCAAACCATAGCTCGGTTTGACGAATTTTCAGTATTGTTGGAAATTTATCACCAATTTCTATAATGGGTCTCTCTTTATTTTTAATAATTTAACACTTCACCATGAAGCCATTTTTTCCATTAGGTCTCACTTTGCCACCCATCAAAACCAAATCTCTTCATCTGAGTCACCGGTACTATGGTACCACCTTTCCTTTGCACTTGTTAAATTATGTGTCAATTTTTATCACGAGTAACCATTATTTACTCATTTTTTATAGTCCCCTTTGGGCCTCCCCCATGTGGCAATATCATCGAGTCACCCTTGTCCAGAACATCAAAGATGAGTCACCATTGCATCCATGGAGTTTGTTCTGAGTCCCATTGAACCTTGTTATTGTATTTCATCCCCTAATGTGTCGCATTCATCTCATTGTGCTCATATTTGGCCTCTAAATATACTACTTCATCTTTGAAAAGCCTTCGTCTCAGTAATTGATTATCCCCTTTAGAATCGAGTCAGTCACATCTAGGTCAACTATGCATATCATGCTCTAACAAGAGAAGTCATCACTCCGCCTCTCATCTTGTATCCTTCCATCATCATCCCTGATGTCATTCCATTAGTCACATTATTATGACCCTCATGCCTTTGTTGAGGAATCCTCATTGCCTCACCTTTGGGAGACCCTCTTTTGTCGACTTCAACACATTTATTCAAGGAGAGTGGTTTAGAGGGTGATGTACCTTAGTTCCATCTTTCATCGTTTTCGGTGCCTCAGACCAAGCAAAGGGAATCATCATTTCCCTTGACTTGGTTATTTCTCGCGTGCTCGACTCCAACACATTATCACACGATCGAGAATAGTAGACTTAATGGTCCAGTGATCCAGTAGATTATACCAGTATTTCCCTAGGGTGTGTGAGATGTTGCAGACCTCATGAGGGGGTGGCCCTTCAGGTAGCCCCTCACATACTCGGATGACAGTAGATTATGATCTAGCCTCAAATGCATTTCTGTAGTTTTGACTGGCTCAATTCCCGTCGTTTGCAATGCCCACAACATGCATGTATCATTTAAATGATCCATTTAGATCTTCAAAGCCCTTTCCTATGCAACATGACTTATTTGGTTGTGATTCCCCCTCACCATGTTAACTCGAGGGGCATGCTATCTCATGTACTTAGATGTCATTGTATTCAATCTTAACCTTTGTTTCCTAGGCACATCACATTATGTATATAGGACTCATTGTATTATTGTATCACATTCTGGCCCATTGATGCCAACATATCATGTACTTTGTAGCTCAGTCCCACATTATTGGGCACACCATTATTATTTGTACTAAGTTATATCGACGAGTATGGGTATGCCTCCTCTGCCTCATTTGAAATCATGTACTCTAAAATAAAAGGAGACTTATATCAGCCTAGTAGGTCTCACCCCCTCCATTCCTCCATCCTTCCTTGCATTGCTTCAACTGTTTCTCTTCTCTCTCTCTCTGAGTCCCCTTTAGTGTCTCATGGAAGTGTAACATACAACATATTTTAATCATACAATTTTCTCCTGATGCTCGTACGTTGCGGGACAATTTTTGATCACCTAAAAAATGATCACCTAGCCAATTCTAAGTAGGTAGATCAAAATGCACCATGTAAGATTAATTTTACCATAGTAAAATCACTTTCTGAACCATAGGAAATAATTTAGTAAACTATTTTAATTGAATTATTTTTTTATTAAAATTTAAAAAACCCCATGAGAATAATTGAATAAATTAATTTTCTCTAAGAATAATTATTAAATCATTATTTGATAATTATTCCTTGTCACATTTGACTAAATCACCTTGGAATAATTAAATAAATCATTAATTATTTATTATTCCTTATTCTTATTTTTGGAATAATTGTTAAGTCATTATTTAATAATTATTTCAAATTCACACTTCTCTTATTCCTCGCAAAGTGATTAATAAATCATTTTATTTGTTAATTACTTCAACCATTTTCTAAATAAAGATATTTGACCATTTTGACTATCTTTTCCCTCTCCAAAAAATATAATAAAGTATTCCTAATGGCTAGATTTTGATTTGGTCAATAATATTTTATTATTTCCCAATTCCTAATTGAGCTGAATACTTTGTTATAAATACGAGCTATTTTCATTCATTCTTCTCCATAATCATCGTCACCATTATCGCCTAATAACATTTGAGCTCCCACTTGAGTTCTATGTTTCTTTTGGGTTTTTATGCATTTTGAGAGAGAAGAACAAGATTGTTGAAGCACAAGGACATCAAGGGACCCATCCCACAAAGGGGGATTTACAGACTCATGTTGTAAATCTTCTTCACCGGGTGTTTCAATCAAATTATTATTCATTTAAAAGCTCCCATTGGGTTATTACACTTCTTTTTTCTACTTCTATATGTTTTGGGCTTGCATCAAATATTTCCTTGTAGGGTTTTATCATGTTTTATCGTAGATCTAAAGCATATAAGCAGCCACATTTTTGTTATTAGGGTCACTTGTCACCAGTGACATAAATGAAGGATTTTTGGTACACTTTTCTAAAATATTTACACTAACATATGTTGCAACTTTAACCTCGAAAAATGAGGGGTGAGCTACTCATAACACCATTTTCCAATTCATGGGTTGATTTTAAGGTTATCGTTGTAACAATAGTAGTTGTAAAAAGGTCACTATTTCAAACAAGAAATAATTTTAACCATGATAAATGGTGGTAATGTTGGTTTCAATTTGAGGGTTGATTTTGAGTTATTAATCATAATGGTATGTTTTTTCAAGGACATGGTTTCAAACAAGTCATAATTTTAACCTTGAAAGAAAAAGGAGGTGCTATATAGCACCATTTTTTGATTTAATGGTTCATTTTGAGGTTCTTGTTCATAACATTATGGGGATTTAAGCCCAAAAATGCACCACTTTTCAATCCTTCTACTCAGTTTTGTATTTTTGATCTCAAATTATGTGTTTTAAGATTAAATTTCTTGTTTTTAGGACACAAAGAGGAAGTTGAATTACTACAAATATTTTATAATTTTTCATTTTTTTACTCAATTATTTTTACAAGTTTATGAATTGATAAAAATTGAATATTGTGAAAACTAATGTGCATGATAAAATGAACAATTTAATAAAAAAGTTAATGTAAAGGAGCTTGAGTATATGCATCTTTTTGTTTAGTGGAATAAGGGACCCCCTCTGGGAAATGATTTGACTACATAGTCTTTTAAGATGTACATACCCTACCCCCTTGTAGATATGATGTGAACATGTGACCTCCAAGAAGGAAACATATTATCCTTATCATTAGGCCCACTCAAACTATACTTGAGATAAGGTAAAACTTTACTCAATTCAAATTAATTAATTACTTTTCAAAATATAGTAATTTATAAAACCATAATAACCTTTTTTTTTGTAAGCTAAATTTCATCTCTTATCATCAAAACTATGTAATCATAAGGTCATTTTTTGCCTTTGGTTTACCATTGAGGAACCCAAACCATCAGCAAAATAATAATCCTTATATCGATCCATCATTTAAATTCAAAATTACATTGAAAAAACAAAGTTCTTGAACCTATACCAGTTTACAGAGAGACTATTGGCTATCCAAAGTTTCTTTGTGAGACATGTTTATACAAACCCAACAACAATAAAAAAAAAACATTTACAACTTAAATATATGAGAAACTAATAGGAAGTTGAATTGTCCACCAGGATATAGGCATGGGCATATCTTTTTTGTTGGTGGTAAGAGTTAGACCTAGAGAGAATTTGACTTCTATATGGGTGAGCCTATTATCCATATCCATTACCTACAACTAAATATCATCTAACATCAAGAAAAATTTATCCTTAACATCATTGTACCAAAGCAAGACAATTTACTAGAGAGATTTCACCTACCAATATAGCTCAATTATGTGCAATTATTAGTTTTGGCAACCTCATATGTGCCCAGTATCAAGTACCAAAGTGGCTAGCTCCTCCACCACTTCTGAATTAGAGTAGCATTCCCTCTCCTACAACAATGCCTCAACCTATCTGAGTTCTTGTTGAACCTTTGGAGTCAAGTTGTGGAATAAATGCATTGAGCACTCTTTTCTAAACCAAGATTTTGATCCACCTGGTGAACTATGACCACCCCACCTCTCTTGTTGTTGAAAATAGCAACAAGAAATGCTAAAAATAGAAGTGCTAAAAATAACGCTGCTATAAATATCAGTTTGGGCACTAGTTTTGCACTGAGCAATAAGGAATGAAAAATGGAAGTACTAAAAATAGCATTGCTATTTTTAGCAGTTCAGGATGAATTCCAATTTTAGTTAGTCCCTAGACTAAAATAGGAAGTAAAATTCGAATTTGAACTTAACAGCTATTTGAAAATAAATAAATTAATTCTCCATGAGTTAATTAGTTGTGAAAAATCGAACATGAAGTCTATATGAGGACATGCAACTCTTTCTCTATTATTTGAGGAATTTATCCATCAATTAAAGAGATAAGGATGAGTTCTAATTTGAGTTGTAATTAGTTGGCTTAGTTAACTGAGTCAAGTCCAGTTAGATTGATTTGAACAGTTTGTTTAAATTAATGTGAGTTTAGTTAGTTAATGCATGCTTTCATATAACTATTGCACTTCAAATAACTGAATATTCTCTCATGAATAACTCATGCCTGTCAGTTCAGACAGAGGCCCAGTTGAAATCATAGTAGGGAAAGTGTACTATCAATTGGATGGATTTTTCCTATAAATCAAGCTCATCCATGGAGAAGGATTTATCTCCTTCAGGATTGTGTAGTTGGATTGGAGGTTAGTGAGTGTGTGAAGAGGCCAATTCACACAAGTGGCTACACTGGACCCCAAGGAAAATTGCGCAAAGAAATAGGAGGCTTGGAGGGCAGAGGAGAAGGTTTGAGAGAGGCCTTTGACTGTCTATGAGCAGCAGAGGGATTGCAGAGACAGCAGGATAACTTGTGAGATGATTATTTTTGTAATCCAGACTATATTTCCACTTGTATGATAATACAGAGTTGGGGTTTTAGGCTGAGGCTTTCCCCGGGTTATTTCTTCTGTGTTATGTGTGATTGATTTCTCATTCTCAGTTATATATGTTCTCTTGATCTTGCTCAATTCGATTAAGCTTCCGCAAAGTGTTGTAGAAGTAGATCATGTATTGTGTTTTAGTATATTACATAATCTGTTGATCTACAGTGGAGTTTCTACACCTGCATCGTGCACATTGCCTAGTCATTTTCAAGGTTCGAAAAAAGAGATGGAAAAATGAAAAAAACAAGGTAGAAGGGGAGAAAAGTGTTATAGACATTTTTGTGCCTTACAGCATTGAGCATGAAATGTCCATAATCTAAGGGATCCAAAGTCCCTAAACATGTTGTTCCTACCCCTAGAGGAACAAGGCTAACAAACCACAGCAATTCACAGAAGTTCTCCACCAGAAACTGCTCAAAAACAAGTCAATTCAGGATCATTTCAGTGGCTACACTAGCTGTTTGCGCTGAATGTCAAAGCCAACACTGGCTACCTGCGTTGAATGTCAAAGGGAACACTGGCTACCTGCGACGAACGAGAGTGGACATGTGGCAAGCTCATTTCTCAAGGTGTCAAAACCCAGGAAGCTTCCAAAATGACACTTGCCTCAGGGAATTCAACTGGTGATGAGTAAGAGGTTCCAAATCTCCAAGTGGAAGCAAGAACCTCCAAGTGGAATCAAGAACTAACAGAGGGAGAGGACACTAGTCAGATCTCAAGCTAACTCATCCTCTCTCCAAACATCTATATATGGATCTCTCCTCCATGAGATCCAGAAGGCTGGAATTTTGTTATTGCAAAGAATTGTTGTTGGTTTGAGACTGGAATCATTGGGTGCTTAATGCTTTGAAGGGAGGTGAAGATAGGAATTCCATTTTGCTGGGAAGGAGATGCTGGATTGGAGCCCTCTGGGTTGTATCTCTTCCTAAACCTTGTTATTTATCAATAAAGCTATCTTGGTTTTCTCCTATATACTGATGTATCTTTGATGTATGATTGCATTAGTGTATTTGATTTACTTCTAATCCTGAATCATTTATGAATATGAATATTTGCCTTTGTGTTGTGTTCTTCTCTTGTCACAAGTAGCTGTTCTCTTGTGATCTCGCAGGAATCAAGTAGCTGTTCTCTTGGGCGAGCGAGGAGGCAAGTAGCTGTGAACACCCAAAGAGAAGAGGATCTGGATCGAGGGACAAACGGAAGACACCGGTAAGTCCATTGATCTCTCCTCTTTCACATTTCATAAAGGAAGAAACCAGAATAGCTGTCTCTGTTTGTTGCTAAGGCACTGTCACACCTTAGGTGGATAGGATCGTCCTGCATAGGCATTTTTCCCCACAACAAATTGGCGACTCCGCTGGGGAGATTTGTTTTAGTCATTTTATTTGTGTTTCTATCATTGTTTACCTCATAGACTCAACAGCAACAATCGAACTGCTTCTGCTATTCTCAGTTGCAAAGTAGACAGTTGCTGCCTTGATCCTTCACTGGATTTTGTCTATGATCTGAACCATGGACTCACAAATGATTTGATTATCCTTTGTGATAGATCTTAGTACCCTCTCAAAGCATCCCTTTGATTATACTTTTCTTGTGTTTCTGATTTGGCCTGAAACCGTTGATTATTGAGCAATCTGTGACCCAGAACCCAGTGAGAAACGAGAGTTTCTCCTTCAGCGCAACTGCTGTGAAGGCATTCTGCATTTCAACGCAGTTCCCGTGAAGGCTACCTGCGTTGAATGTCAAAACCACAGTGTTGAGGTTGCGCTGAACCAGTCTTGCCTTGTGTAGCTGGGGTTCTCTGCTCTCTGTTGCCCTGTTTTGATCTCTGTTTTTTGCAGCCTGTAACCAGCATAGGTACCAGTCGGATAACTCCTTTTCTTTGCTTAAATTTTGCCTCCTTTTGTACAAAAATACTGTGAGTGTTTTTATGTGTTTGTGGCATCATTTACAGTTTTCCTTTGCATGAGTGAAATAATCATCCTGTAGCCCTTGATTCAGATCTGTTGATTGTGATCTTAGGAGAGAGTTCATTGGCTGTTTACAGTTGATTATACATTTACTTTTGCTTATTGGTTTGAGTTTGTCTCTTTTAAGTGTCGAAACAAGTGTTCATTTCGAAAGTCGCAAAGTGTTGTAATCTCTTCTATCCTTGTTGATTTCGAAAAAAGTAAACTTGTTTGTATCTGTCATTTAAAAGCAAATTCAAAGTTGTACAAAAAGCTTTCTTTGTAGGCATCAATACTAAGAAAGCGGAAAACAAACACCTACATTGTGCATTTGCATTTTGATAAGTTTGCATGCTTGATTTAGGAACAGTGCATTAGAGTGTGCTGATTGCTCTTTGAGAAAAGATGGTGTCTTTCTTTTCCCTTAGTAGCTAGGATTTTCAAAGTTGAAAAGATATAAAGCTTGCTTATCATCTTTAGACTGCATTTAGGAATTTGTATCATACATCTCGTGGTGAACCTTGAAAGGCAAACTTCTAAAAAGATCAACTTAAAATAAACTAAATGAACCTAACAACGCTTTGCAACATAACACACAACATAGAGGTCTAGGCTAGAGACGTGTTCCGGCGTCGTTAAGCCTAGTGACTGTCGATCTCGTGGAAGGTGGGTGATTCCTCCTGAGGGACGATAGCGCTAGTACGGATTGTGCTCCCACGTACCGTCGCATATATATTGGGAGACCCCTATAGGCATATATCCTTTATCCTTAGGAAGCCGTGTCGGCCGCCCTACTGATCGCAATGCAGTGAACACAGCATTCACGAAGATCGACCGCCCGTACCCTAAAAAGTATTTTGCGGTTTTGCGAAAAGTTTGGCACACCCTCTGCCTAGAACTCCAGAGCAGTTTCTTTTGGCCTTTTTCAGACTCTATAACAGAAAAAGTCCATCCGAGCATTTGTCACTTCAGGCTCGTTAAAACATCGAAGGAGACTAGAGTCATCTTTATCTTTTTCTCGACTCTTTAAAAGTGAAAAAGCAAGTTGTGTCTAAAGCGTCTAAAAAATTCATTCAATTCGGAAACACACTTTCCCCTTTTGTATTTTAGTTGATCAAGTAATCTGCAATCGTGGAAGAAAGTCAATTGAAACCCCGTCGTTCGCGGAGGCTTATGAGTCAACCATCTTTGTCTCCGGAATCGAAAACAGTACAGACAAAGCGAACTCGTTTAACCGGTTCGAAATCTCCTATCAAAGTTAGAACAAGTGTTCCAACAACATCTGAGATTCCGGTTACTCCAAACATTTCTGGAAACCCTGCCTCTATTGAAGAAGTTCAACAGCCACAGAGGGACAGTGACACTGATCCTAGTCTGAGAACAAGTACTTGTGTAACTGAACCAGTTCCATCTGTGACCGGTCCAGAGAGTCTTGTTCCTCAAACAACTGTCGCTGTCGATTCAACCACTTCTTCGGCACCAGAAATATTTTACGGACCTGACGGTCTTCCTCTTCCACCTGGTCTGATTGCGATAGAGGAAATTGTAGAGGATCCGCAAGCAAGTACTCCAACCCATTTTGGAGTAGGGGTCACTCTATTTCCTTCTACATCAGAAGTTAGTCCATCACCAGTGGAAGTTCCTGTAGAATCACTAGGCAATCTATTGGATAGACTCAAAATGTCTGAGCAACCGTCAACATCTAGGACTGTGTCAAATGACACAGTGACAGCAGAACTCCCTGCCGTCACTCCGACGATGTTTGCCGGTGTACCATCTGTCCCAACTAGCTCGCAACCGCTAGAAGGAGTCCACCCAGGGACTATTTCGACAGTGTGGTCTGTTCCAGTTTGTTCCTCCGGAGTAATATCCGGTAACTCTTATGTCGAGACTCGACAAATTGATCCCTATGGAGGTCAATTTGGGCCATCCAGTCCCCAAGGGCAAACAATCCCCTTGAGTTCCGGGTTGCTACCGTATGGGGGGCAGTATGCCCTTTCATTACCCCCTTCGGGAGGATATCCATACGGCAGTTCTCAACAATATTCAGGTTATACTGGAGTTACGACAAGTGGTTGGGTACCTATGCTACCCCAACAGCCAAGAGTTGTGTATTCTATGCAACAATGTGTACCTGTGTCGAACATCCCGACAACGCCAGCTATTGTAACAGTGTCGCAAGTTCAAACGATGCCTGTCGTGTGTCAACCTCAGATTTCTCAGGTTGTAATGCAACAGCCCCTTGACCCTGTGACACAACCACAATCGCCAACTGGTGGGGCGACACAGGTCCAAACGGGTACAATTACCCCACATCTTGGTCCGCCGGTTAGTATAGCGCAGCAGAGCATGGCTTCACAACCGTGGCTGGTGCAATACCAACAACCACAATTCCAGCAAGTGTACCAAGGTTCTGAGCAGCAGATCTTTGCGAACAGTGGACAACCATATATTCAAAATGGTCAAAACCAACCGCTTTACAGTGGTCAAGTCCACCAACCGTATCAGTCATACCAACATCAATTACATTATGCTGGTATGCAAAGGCCTACTGCTCAGGCGATTCCATCGTATCCTGGGTACGCCTCACCTAACCTGAATCAACAGTTACCATTCGTGGCAACTTTAGAATTACCGAATTTACACCAATTAACGAACGATCCAATTGCTTACGCCCCTTGGTGGCCAGCGATTCCTCACAAACTTCCATCGGACATTCCTAAATTTAATGGAAATCCAGGCGAAGATCCATCGAATCACATGATGACATTTCATCTGTGGTGTTCATCAAACACCCTGAACGATGATTCGATAAGGCTTTGCCTTTTTCAGAGGACATTGACAGGTCTAGCGGCTAAATGGTATATTGAATTACCTAGAGCCTCTTTCGACAATTTCAGTTCCCTAGCCACGACTTTCTTAACCCATTTTCAATTACCGATAAGGTATGAAACTGGAACAGAAATCTTAACCAACTTCAAGAAGACGACGGCCACACATATATCCGATCATATACATGAGTGGCGTCATCGTCGCAGAATGGTGAAGACTTACGTTCCCGATCAACTATTAGCTGAATGGTTTATAATGTCGTTACTTCCTGCCATAACGGAAGATGTGGCCAAGGGGGGAGTCGTAACAGAGGAGCAAGTTATTGCTCGTGCAAAGTATCTAGACTTAGTATACACTCAGTCTGGCACGCTCTACGACAAAATACCTAACGCCCCTAGACCAGAATTCTCAATTCCTCCTCCTCCTAAATCAAATAGTGACTCTCATGCCGGCGACGGTGTAATTGGCACAGCAAACGCAAAGTCGACAAAGGCTTCATCTAAGAAAGCCCGTAAGACTTCGGATCAAAATGCAAATCAAGAAATTCTTGCTTCGGAAGTAAATGTCGTATCAGCAGATAAAGGCAAAGAACCCAATCAACCAGGAAGCAAGAAGAAGCAAAACAAAGGGAAGAAGAAGAAACAGGGTGAGTCATCCCCTGAAAAAACTTCTTCAAGCCCTCCTAAGAAAGGGAAACCAAAAAGTCCATGTTTTATATGTGATGAGGATCATTGGACACAAAATTGTCCATACAAAGCTGAGCTCAAAAGGTTCTTCAAAAGTTCACACACCTCAGCTGTGTTAACTGATCCGTTTCCCAATCAAGGTCAAAATCTGGTTGAAACTGGTAATGCTTCCCCGTCGCAAGTGCTAATGTTGTCAATCTCCAAGCAACAAAATGATGCTTTGATTTCGACAAGGAACAAAGATTACGGGAATCCTCCGCTGTCGAATGACAAAGGTAAAGATCAACCAAGTAGTTCGACAACAACTTCGACAGAAGTTGTACCACCCATCATTCCTGAATTAACAATAAAACCGCCGAAGGGAGTAGTACACAAGTCGACATTTAATCCTCGTGCCAGAGCGGCGCAGCATTATAACATAGTGGAAGATTTGGCCCAATCGCCATCCGCTATGTCGACTCTTGAGGTACTACAAAATTGCCCATCCCAAAGGCAGGCATTGTTATCGGCTATTGGTGGGGTTGATCCTAAGGATTCCAATCTTGTATCCTTCGACCACAAAGGATATGATCCTCAATTACCAGCTCAACTAGCTTTCCTTATTCAAGTGAAAGCCCTCAACAAAACTGTTCACCGAACAATTATTGATGAGGGGGAATCTACATGTATCATGTCGATGAGTTGCTGGAAAACTCTAGGGCCTCCAACCTTGTCGCGATCTTTGACAACATTAAAAGCATTCGACGGAAGGACGTACACCCCGTACGGAATCCTAAATAACTTGAATATTGAACTAGGAGGAAAAATAGTAGAAATAGATGTTGAAGTCATTGATGGAAATCTAGACTATAACATCCTACTGGGAAGACCATGGATATATGCCATGGCGGCTGTAGTGTCGACTTATTTTAGGAAGATTGCATTCCCTTTTCAAGGAGGGATTACGGTCGTCGACCAACAGAACTTCCTCCCTAATGGTTCACAAGTTACAGGAAGCATTCCCATGATCCATGAGAGCAACCATTCGCTTCAAGATATCGGAGTAGGCCTACTGATGGACCCCACATTGATGGGAACTTTCGCGCTTCCGCCTCCCATCTATATAGTAAATATAGCGTTAGTAGCAACCTGCAACATGATATCTTCCACGAAGGTCACAGAAAATGAAGACATGGATCATGCGATGGTTTTTCCCCCAAGCCCTATAGAAATATTGTAGCAATCAATGTTCCAGGCCTGGGAGGCAAACCCGAGTCAACGCTCGTCAAGCGTTTGGGTAGATAGGTCTAGGGAATATGGTACCCCGTTAGATCCTTGGTCGAAAGTGCATGGGACTGACGAAGGAATCCTACAATCAATGTTGATTGAGGGGACACCATGGAACGATCACCACCATCGCTCCCTTCTTCCAGAATATGAAGAAGATACTCAACATGACCTTTACCACCCTTCAGTCTTTGAATTCCTATCAAATACTGTAAATACTGTGGATTCCGAGCGAAACTTATCCAATATTGAAGAGACTATAACCATAAATATCTCGACTAAAACAAATGTTGTAGAGAATATTTATGTCGGCAAAGGTTGTTCCCCTTCAGAACTGGAAATATACAAAGCTCTTTTTCGCGAGTTCAGAGATGTCTTTGCTTGGTCATATGATGAAATGCCAGGCATTAACTCGAGTATCATTGAACATGAAATTAAGATGTATCCTGATGTCAAACCAGTAAGACAACGACTTCGGCAGGTGCACCCTAAGAAAGCCGATGCCATTAAAGCAGAAGTTGAAAAGCTTCTCCATGCTGGTTTCATCTACCCGGTTCCTCTAACCGATTGGGTATCGAATATTGTCCCTGTTATGAAGAAACAAGGGACAATTAGAGTGTGTGTCGACCATAGGGATGTAAACCAAGCTTGTCCGAAGGACAACTACCCTACACCCTTCATCGACCAGATAATTGATGAATGCGCCGGATGTGAAATCTTTTCATTTATGGATGGGTTTTCCGGGTATAATCAAATAAATATCCGCCCACAGGACCAATCAAAGACTGCATTTATTTGTACGTGGGGCACATTCGCTTATCGAAAATTACCTTTCGGTTTAAAAAACGCAGGGGCGACGTTTCAGAGGGCAATGAATTATGCCTTCCATGACATCAAGAACATCGTTAAACCATATCTCGACGACCTTTCGGCTCATTCACGAAAGCGGACTGATCATCCGCAGCATTTAAGAGCGATATTTCTACGTTGTCGACACTACAAGATAAGACTCAATCCACACAAATGTGTATTTTGCGTCGGTTCTGGTCGTTTACTTGGCTTTGTAGTCTCTAAGGATGGGATTCGTCTCGACCCTTGCAAGGTTCAGGCAATCATTAATTTGCCTCCACCTTCAAATTTGCTTCAGATTCAAAAGCTCCAAGGGAAAGCAAACTTTCTGAGGAGGTTCATTCCAAATTACGCAGAACTTGCTAAAGGTTATACTCGTCTGTTGAAAAAGGATGTACCTTTTGTCTGGGATCAGGTGGCGCAAGCTTCCTTTGATGCTCTGAAAGATTCTCTAGTAAAAGCATCATTAATGCATGCCCCAGACTATCAAAGAGATTTTAACCTGATTCTGGCTGCAGCAGATACGACCATTGCGATGGTTTTAGTTAAAGAAGTCGATGGAATTGAACATCCTATATATTATTTAAGTAAAAACTTGAATGATACAGAAAGCAAATATTCTTATGTTGAAAAACTAGCGCTTGCAGCTGTTCAAGCGATTCAAAGATTTCGACATTATGTCCTCTTTCGGAAAACTACCATTTTATCATATTGCAACCCCATGACTTATATATTGTCGCGACAGTTGCTGGGGGGCAAATATTCAAAATGGATAGTAATCCTTCAAGAGTTTGATCTGGAATTTGTAAAATCCAAATCAAAGAAAGCTCTAGTTTTCGCAGAATTATTGTGCGACCTCCCATCGTCGTCCAACGATGAAACATCCGAAGAATCAATCGTGGATGAGAATTTGTTTCTGATATCTACAAGCAATGAATGGTATGGAGATATCATAATTTATATCCAAACCCAAAAGTTCAGGCCTAACACCTCTCACTCTGAATAGAAACGTATACGATACCAAGCGAAAGACTACATGATCGTCGGTGATACACTTTACCGTCGTGGCATCGATACAGTTCTGAGAAGGTGCCTTACCCATGAGGAGGCCGAAAAAGCCCTGAATGAGTGTCATTCAGGCGCGTGTGGGGGGCATCAATCTGGATATGCAACAGCACAAAAAATCTTATGAGCAGGATACTTCTGGCCAACCATGTTCAAAGATTGCATAATCGCAGTCAGAAGTTGCCACGCTTGTCAAATTTTTGATAGCAAAACCAGAAGACCACCCGCACCTTTACAGCCAATAGTTGTTGTTGGGCCTTTCGCCAAATGGGGCATCGATTTCATGCAATGTAACCCCACCTCGACCGGGGGGCATGGGTATATTATAGTCGCCGTTGACTATTTTACCAAATGGGCCGAGGCGATGCCTACATTGGATAACACTGGTGAAACAGCTGCCCTTTTCTTTTTCAATCATGTAGTCGCCAGGTTCGGCGTACCACAGGCTATAGTTACAGATCATGGATCGCATTTTCGCAATCACATGATGGTTGAATTAGCTGCCAAGCTAGGGCTATCTCACGACAGCTCTACCCCGTATTATCCGCAAGCCAATGGACAAGTTGAAGCGATCAACAAGGTCCTGAAGCGTATGTTGCAAAGGATGATCGGAGTTCACAAAAGAAGGTGGCACCTAATCCTGTACTCAGCCTTGTGGGCTTACCGAACATCGGTAAAGAATGCGACTGGGTTCACACCTTTCCAACTGGTGTATGGCCTGGAGGCAGTCTTACCAGTCCAGTGCGAAATTTCGTCCCTTAAACTCGCAATCGACCTCCTCCCCGGAACTTCAGAAGAAGAGGTCTGTTTCTTGGAATTAATCCAATTTGATGAAACTCGTCGTGACGCCGCTTTGGCTAACGAAGCCCATAAGAAACGAGTCAAGGCGTAGTTCGACAAAAATGTCAAACCCCGTGTCTTCTCGGAAGGTGACTTGGTCTTGCTTTATGACCAAGAATCCGATAAATTGGGAGCAGGTAAATTTAATTCTTTATGGATGGGCCCCTATATTGTTAAACGAGTGTTAGCAAAAGGAGCCTACGAGTTAATGGATTATGACGGAATCCCACTGGCGCAACCCCGCAATGGGTTGTACCTCAAGCGTTACTATGCTTAAATAGTAACCTGTGTGCTTTTGTTGTATTTTGTTTTCGCTAAAGTGTTTGTTTTGGTCGAGTAATCCACCTTTTTACATTTATTGCAGATGTTGAACCTTTCTGAGACATGTGTGGGATATGCCGACGGAGCGAGTCGTAGTTCACGGAACCTGTCCTCCGCGGCCTGGGCCATTTTTGATCCAAGCGGCGAGTTAGTGAGTTTCAGAGGTGTGTGTATTGGGCAATCAACGAATAATATCGCTGAGTATAGCGCGTTGATAGAACTCCTCTCTGATGCCATCACCCATGGTAGACGCCGACTAATCGTCAGGCTAGACTCACAACTCATGATACTACAACTCAATGGTATATATTCTGTCCGCAATCCAGCTATTTATCGCATGTTTCTAAGGGTTAAGATTTTGGAAAGATAGTTTGATTTAATTCAATACCAACATATTTCCAGAAACTTAAACACATTAACTGACTCATTAGCAAACTATGTGTTAGATAGACATTTGCGACATTTATAAAAAAAAAATGCATCATCAGTGTTGTACAAGTGGATCATATAGCTCAACCAGAATAAACCCCGAAAATCAAAATATATATATAAAAGCTGTTTATCGTTCATACATAATGTTCTATAACGAAGACAAAAATCGGTCGCATGACCCAAAAACTCAAAATGCTAGGGGGCACCCTAGCCTAGTGATGCTCATGATAGCACGTCACGGCCTGTGCAATCATGCGCAAGAGACGAGTCCATCGTCTAGGCACACCAGTAGTATGTCGCTGCAACTGTAAAGGTAACTCATCAATCCTCACATCGGGAATGCCGAGAGTAAGGCTATCAACCTGCTCTTGCACAGCTGTAAGGGTCTCGATCACGTCAAGATCGCGGAGAATAACCCTCCTAGCAGTCTCCCCTGCTGGGGCAGCGACTGGCGCTCTCGGGCGAATTGCTGGACGAACAGGACCAACATCTGCATGCACACATGAGTTTGATTAAAGTCTTGATAGAATAAAGCACAAGGACATTATAAATAAGAACAGTAAACAGTAATATGGTCGAAGATTTTACCAATAGCACCCCACTGTTCGCCATCCGGCAGTACCAAGTCTGGATCACCTCGGAAATCCATACCAACGTATGGATACTCGGAATAGACCATCTCCTGACGCTCGAACCACCTGAAGAAGGTATCAGTGAAAGAAATCTGAGATTGACCAGCATGCCTAGACATGTGATCAACCCATCTCTGCATGCGTGGCTCGGTAGGAGAAGGCAAGTCGAGTGCGATATACTGAGGTTGCATCAGTGGTATTTTCTCCAAGGCAAAGGCAGTCAGAATAGAACCAAATCCAAAGTTCTTCAGCTTCCCGTCCTTTACCTTGTTCAACTGAATTTTCATCTGAAGAAGTACTGCATCACACCAGTTGAATACTTTCGGTTGGAGACACTCCAAGGCGTGTTGCACATAAGATCTGTTGGCAACATGAAGAGATGCACTACTGGCCATCCTACCAATAGTATACAGAATGGACCTGAGAGACCTGTCAGTAATCTCATGGATAACAACCTTGCCGTCTCTGCTCGGCTGGGAACCTTCCCTGCAATACTGGCGGACATAATCTCTCACGGAGTCATTCCCTTGGGCCGAACCTGACAAAGAAATGGGGGCACCCCGCCTTGACAACCCAGTCAAGAAGTAAATGTCTACGATGGTCAAGGGGATGGAATTGCCCCTAATCTGGAATACTTGGTTGATAGGATCCCAAGCATCAAGCATATACTGCAGTAAGGAGATCTGTGCTCTCATACTAGAGATACGAAAGAACTTCAGCAGGCCACAGTTCCGCAGTGCGTTCACCGTGACAGGGTCATGGAGGGAAATCATGTCCTCTTCTTCATGTTCTCGTTCTCGCCATGTGAGGGTCATTTTGCTCAAAAGTCCCTGCAAAACAAACAAGAGAAAGAGTAAGATCCTGGATTTGATGAGAAACTGGCAAAATTTTCATCAAAAACTGTGCAACAGAACTATTTTTCTATGCTCAACGCAACTGGCTAGTGTCCCACCTGCGTTGAAGGTCAAACTGCCTTCATGCAGCTTGACATTCAACGCAGGTTTCGAATGGACTGCCTGCGTTGATGACAGAGCGCCCTAACAAAACCCCAGGGGCTCAGGAGAACAGGAAAACATGCACAGAATGGAAAAATGAAACCATGAAAAGAAAGAGCTAGGGTTTAGCTCCTACCTGGTCCAGACGGCGCCGAGAATCGTCCACAAAATCTCCCGAAATCAGCTGGTGAAAATCAAGGGGGAAGAGGCACCTCCAGAGCTCCAACAAACCAAGTTCAAATGAAATGGTAAAATGAGAGGTAAAAACACTTTTTAATTGCTTTTTACGTAGTTCAAAGCGAAATATTAGGGTTTTAATCTCATTTTCAAATAAATGTTATTCATTTCTAACTAAGTTTGGTGCAGCAATTGAGAATGCAGTACTATCTTTGAAAAGAGCAAATCTAGTTGTGGTAAAAAATCAAAGTTTGACCATAAAACGAGCAGTTTTAGCATAAAGTTCATGCTCGTTAAAAAATAAACGCAAGGTCCGAGTAGTTTTAGCGCATAGTTCATGCTCGTTAAAAAATAAACATAAGTTTGAGCAGTTTTAACGCGGACTTCATGCTCGTTAAAAAATAAACATAAGCACCACCCGGTAAATAACTACTGTGAATGTAATATCATCAGCCATCAAAGCCTTGGTCGTGTTTGCACCATCACCTCCACTTTTCATTTGGCCGATCGTTCACCTCCATATGATTGTTTACCCATTTTGAGGAACAGCTGCGAAGAGTGATTTCACCTAGCCATCCTTGTGACACTGCCGTGATTGGAAAATTCCAACCCGTACCTGGAATCAGCTGCTAACCCTGTTTATCACTCGTTCCTCAAAAGACGAGTCTTCTTTAAGCTCTTTTCAACTGACTCGTAAAATATGAAAAGATTGCCGAGTTTTGGCCTTCCAGCTCGTTAAAGTGACCGGAAGTGCTATCCCTCCTCTAGATTTTAATCTTTTTGGACCTGAGGGATTATTGCACAAAAAGATCGAGCGCTTGTTTTGTTCGACTCGTTAAAACTATCGAAAACTCATCCCTTTTGTATTATTTTATACTTTTTTGGACTAAAGGGATTAGATGACGAAAAAGGACTTTTGGAGTTAACTTTATGTACCTTTTTAGACTCTCTAAAAATGAAAAGGACCGAGTTATCCTTGTCGTTAGACTCGTCAAAATCATTAAATAGCGACAAACTTGTCTTTAGACGAGAACGAGTTTCACTATCGCTAGGCTCGTTAAAACATAGCGATGGGCTTGCCCGAAGGGCAGGTTATAGAACAAGCATATGTTATCCTCCTCAAGCTTGACAAAAATAAAGAGGTACTAGTCAGCAATGACTGGGGAAAAATTGGGAGAAACTAAAGAAAACTTTGATGGTAGCAAGTCGCTCTTGAACATGACACTTTTCCTCCGTACCACAATCGGGTTGGGTTGTTTCATTCACCGGTCACATCACCATGGTCTCGCCATACCATCCATAATTGGGGTAATGCTACCAATCCATCGTATCACTGTCGCCATATGTTCAAGAGAAGTCATTCAGAAAGAGTCAACCAGGTCCCATCCACTGCCATACATTATCCTTCATCCGTTCATGACTGCCACCCTGAATCATATGTCACATATCGTTTTCACCTCCATCAAAATCATTAGCTCCGTTCCATGTCATTGATGTGGGATTCATTAAGGCCCTCCTTTGACGGATCGCTTCTTGTCGACATTAGCTCATTATCCAAGAAGTTGATCTAGGAACAACCCCTTCAGTACTTTGAAGCTTGCATGCCTCAATGGCAAGTTTCTCACTTCCGGCGACAGGTATACATCAATGACCTTCGACCAGAAGATTTTGTGTGGTGTTCAACGCCAAGTCCTTTATTCACACCACGTGAATTGTACTGCAGTACCTTGAGGGTCATTATCATTATCGATGATTCCTCTCGCGCTTGTTAACGGTTTACATCATTGACCGGTAATCAAGCGATGTCTTTCCATGTTCGACTTCAGAACAATTCTCACATGGATCGACTTGTACTTAGAGTGAAGATCGAACGAGTTTGAAGACCCCGGATCTAGTTTCATCCATCCGGGCTGTGATATATATTCGGGAAAGATAAAGACATTTGACATGTACATCATTGCAGCAGATGATCATCCTACTCAAAGGATGATAATTTCACCAAAATTATCAGTCTACCATCAGACGATTGTCTGTTCTATGTACAGAAATGAATTTATAAAGCTGAGCATGGGAATGCCCGCCTCAGCTAGATCATGAAAGCAGTATGAAAAATAATGTATTGTATTGTATCTTATTACAGGTCTCCTCCCAGCAATTGGATGAACTTCGGACCCTCCTGGATAAAGCATTTCACCCGATAAACGGCCTCATACTTTAGGGGGCAACTGTTATAGACATTTTTGTGCCTTACAGCATTGAGCATGAAATGTCCATAATCTAAGGGATCCAAAGTCCCTAAACATGTTGTTCCTACCCCTAGAGGAACAAGGCTAACAAACCACAGCAATTCACAGAAGTTCTCCACCAGAAACTGCTCAAAAACAAGTCAATTCAGGATCATTTCAGTGGCTACACTAGCTGTTTGCGCTGAATGTCAAAGCCAACACTGGCTACCTGCGTTGAATGTCAAAGGGAACACTGGCTACCTGCGCTGAACGAGAGTGGACATGTGGCAAGCTCATTTCTCAAGGTGTCAAAACCCAGGAAGCTTCCAAAATGACACTTGCCTCAGGGAATTCGACTGGTGATGAGTAAGAGGTTCCAAATCTCCAAGTGGAAGCAAGAACCTCCAAGTGGAATCAAGAACTGACAGAGGGAGAGGACACTAGTCAGATCTCAAGCTAACTCATCCTCTCTCCAAACATCTATATATGGATCTCTCCTCCATGAGATCCAGAAGGCTGGAATTTTGTTATTGCAAAGAATTGTTGTTGGTTTGAGACTGGAATCATTGGGTGCTTAATGTTTTGAAGGGAGGTGAAAATAGGAATTCCATTATGCTGGGAAGGAGATGCTGGATTGGAGCCCTCTGGGTTGTATCTCTTCCTGAACCTTGTTATTTATCAATAAAGCTATCTTGGTTTTCTCCTATATACTGATGTATCTTTGATGTATGATTGCATTAGTGTATTTGATTTACTTCTAATCCTGAATCATTTATGAAAATGAATATTTGCCTTTGTGTTGTGTTCTTCTCTTGTCACAAGTAGTTGTTCTCTTGTCGCAAGTAGCGGTTCTCTTGTGATCTCGCAGGAATCAAGTAGCTGTTCTCTTGGGCGAGCGAGGAGGCAAGTAGCTGTGAATACCCAAAGAGAAGAGGATCTGGATCGAGGGACAAACGGAAGACACCGGTAAGTCCATTGATCTCTCCTCTTTCACATTTCATAAAGGAAGAAACCAGAATAGTTGTCTCTGTTTGTTGCTAAGGCACTGTCACACCTTAGGTGGATAGGATCGTCCTGCATAGGCATTTTTCCCCACAACAAAAAGGTGGAAAAATTAAGGGAGATTCCCAAATCACTGGGAGCATATCAAGGTATACTCACAAAACCAACACTAGAACTAAAATAGAGACCATCATGTGACAAAGAGAAGGGAAGGATAAAGTAGAGGTATGTGACCAAGAGATCCTAAAGGAAAGACCAGTAACACAGTAAATCTAAAGAGGAGGATGGAAAAATCCAAATGGAAAACAACAACATCATGAAACAAAACCACTGAAGATTAGGTATCATCCAGGAATAAATTGACATGAAAGGAAAATATTATCTCACACCAAATGGGGTTTGCAAACATTAAATCACCTTGCACTATACTAATACCATGAAACATCATGTACACAAGGGGTCAAATGCCATGTTTGCCTCAATTAGTGCATAAGGTGGTAGTGACTTCAACCCCTCACCCCCTCTCATGTCCCTTAACACCCCTTCTAAAAAACATACAAAAAAAAGGCTATAATAGTTTTAATACTTTCATTTAACTATTTTTTTTTGTCAATAAAAAAACTTTCATTAATTGTTCAAAAAAGTACAAAATACATCTCGTTGGACAACTACTCTCCCCATTTCACTCTAACTAGATTTATTAGCTAGGAGAGAAGTGCAAAAACGTAAGAGATATTTCGATTTGTTGCATGAGTCCCAACAGAAAATGGCCAAATTACCCAAAACACGGACAAAATTAGGAAGCAACCTACAATTTTCATAAGGGGGAGGATTCAGTGCATGACCGCCACTAGATGCCACAGGAGGGTCATGCCCTTCATGAACATGATAGTAAATGTGTGCTAATCGCACCTATATCTCATCCATCTAGTTGTTTTTACAGCGCTAACTACGTCTCACTAAAGAAAGATGCTCCATAATTTCTCCCTGGTTGTACTGGACATCGTTGACAAATGCTATGATTTTGTATTTTTCATCGTATCTTTGTTGGTGAATAACATCAAGGGAGGCTTGAATATCCCTTAACTAATCTACTATCATGGCTAGGGATTGTGGTTGCTCCATGTGACCTATCGATTAGGCCTATTTGTGGGCTATCTCCCCTGCCGCATTTGCTCCTCCCTTTGCATCCACATACTGCTCTTGAGCTTCCCGCTCCCCATGTTGGTCGCAAGGGTTTCTACCTAGATGAGCGCACCCTCATTGGCGCAACATATCCTCAACCTCTAGGTACCAAGATTGATAAACCAAGGCAATGCATCGCCATTTCCAGAAGTGCCAGAACACCACCCCGCCCATAAACACATTTCTCTCTAGCAACGGCCCTTTTGCAAAGGGAGTAACGAACTAGAGCCCAGAAACGACATAAGGCCTTTGAGAAGAACCTCCCCACACAGGGAAATGGGCCCAGGTGACCAGAGAAAACTAGAAATCCCCACACCAAGAACAATTAGACTAGAAAGACGACCCCCTTCTCACCCAAAAACCAACCCACATAGTCCCCCTCTTAGCCCAACTCTGTTTCAAGTAGACAAAAAGGAAATTGCAAACATGGAAATTTAAAGACACGAGACCCTCAAGCTCTCTAGGTCGAAACCGAATACCCTCTCCTTCATAATTCACATATAATAACCATATAATGTTTTCCCACCTCGACCAATCGCCATAAGGCCAAAAAAACAGGAACTGAAACTTAAATCTCCCAAAATTCCCGACGACGCCAACATACACTAGAATCGCAATTAACAACAGGAATGAAAGAGTTACCTAGACATTGACTTTGTATGCCTCATTGACGAACACAACAACTCTGCGCCTGGGTCATGAAGGCAACCTCATCCTTCCCAATTCAGATCCTAACGTTGGACACCCATAAAAAACTAGTCTTCGTTCATTGATAGGTTCAAGGTCCCAGATAATGGTTTGGTCCTTAATTGCATGTAGAACCACTCCGTGTATCCAAACTGCAAATGCAGTCAGTTTCCTCCACAAGTCAAAACCCCTGCCCGACCCTCTAGAGAGGCCTCCCAACTGAACCAAGCAAGTAATATCATTCAAACACCACAATTTCATCTCCCAGTGAATTCTTCTACTCACCACTAGTAGCATCATGGGAATAATAACTCATATACCTTCACGAAGCTTCAGCTACAAGCCATCAAGCCCACGCACTTGTCACCTCAAACTTTCATAACTGCCGCATGTGAAAGCAAGTATTATCCCAAATTAGCGTACTTCCCAATTCTATCACCCTCAATAAGAAAACTAAATTTTATTTGTTTACATATATATATATATATATATACATCTTGAGTGGGCCTAATGGTTAAGAGCATGTGTTTCCTCCTAAGAGGTCACAAGTTCAAAACCAAAGGCAAGTACAGTATGTATGCCTTTGTAGACTTAGTAGTCAAATCGTTGTGCGGAGATGGGTCCCTTCCCACAAACAAGGGGGTCTCATACACCATTTTGGTGTTTGGCTTGGCTGTGACCTTAAAAATGGATATTATTATTATTATTATTTGATGAAAACAATAAAGCCACATAGAAATAATTATATATTAATAACATTTATCCTTATATTCATCCTCATTCATATTTATATATGAAAATTGATAAACCACATGGCATGTCTCAAAGCAAAATAACCCATTCCATTACCGTGGTAAAATACATACACCTAAATCCTAATACATAATTGATAAACCAAATGGCATGTCTCAAAGCAAAATAACCCGTTCCATTTCCTTGGTAAAATACATACACCTAAATCCTAATACATATGGTTGAAGAATGAACAAAACTCCTTTGCTAAACCAAATTAACACTCAATTAGATATAGTTTCTCCGAATAGAGTAGCTTGCATTTAAGAAAACATGAAGGAAGCAATAGAAAATATACAATCTGTCGGAAAAATAGAATTTTTCCCCCTTGGAAAGACTTGCAAAAGCCGAAGAACTAGGAAAAAAAAAATTGGAATTAGCCCACTAAAGTTTATTTAAAAATTATTATTTTTTAATAATATAATAACGTAATTGAATAAATATAATTACGCCGTAAGGCGTCTCCATTTGAAATGAATTTCCCTAGCTGCTTCTGTGTCCTATTATTGACCGTAGATGATTTGTGATGTTAGACGATTGAATAAAATGTGATCGTTGATCCAAAACGGAAAACTGAACTGTTAATGAGGAAGCCGAAGCCGGAGGGACGCACCGCCAGCCATTCGTTTGACAGCAATGCCAGCCATTCGTTTGACAGCAATGCCAGCCATTCGTTTGACAGCAATGCGTGATATGTGTGGGCTCACGGATAAGCGCTGAAGGAACACTTTGCATGTACTGCTGGGCATTTGGTGCTGCAAATCTTGTTGTGATCAGTGAAGATCAGGAACACTTTGCATGTACTGCTGGGCATTTGGTGCTGCAAATCTTGTTGTGATCAGTGAAGATCAACTCTCTGTTCAGAGATCTGTTTACATTCTCGCTTGAAGTGTTCAAAAAAATCCAGCGTAAATGGGATTTGATCTACCCCGTTCTCCTTCCCAGCCAGATCCGTCCCATATTCTTATTGCTGTAATCTCTGTTTGTGTAGAAAGCAACAGGCAATGTCTAAGAATATGTTCTTCTCCGGTTGGGCCAAACCGTTTATCGCTAATCTTGAGCCTTCTTTGGATATCCGTGTGAAGTACTTTGGACTGTTGCGGATCCGACTCTACAATTCTAGGAGAGGTAACTAATTTCAACCCATCAAGAAGCTGACTCTGCAAAGAAATTAAAGTTGTGTATATAACATCATATAAAAAACAAGATCTATTGTATTGTGATCTCCGACGGTTAAATATTTCTTTTGCGAGGGTTGTTTTACCAGCCCCTCCAAGTCCTACAATTCCTATAACTCTGGTCTTCTCGCTTTGCTGCTGCAAACATATATTCCTTTCAAAATCTTCAATTTTTTGTTCCAGACCGATTGGATATTTGGACACATGGAGCTTTCTTGGAACTTTTTTCAACCCTCCTTCCACGACCTTTTCTAGGAGCTGTTGCTTGTCCCTAAACAATGTCCAGAGTACAATTGCGAGTCAGAAATGCCATATACGTGATCCAATAAATTAAATCTAAAGACTAGCCCTGTTGCAATTCTTGATTGTCCAGGAACCCTCTCAATCCGTGCTTGGTGAGGCCATTGTAGAGATCGGTGGCCAATTTTTTCTTGCTGTCAGGATCTTTGTGGTTGATAAACACGTCATACGCATAGGAGTTGGTGTTGGCGTACCAGGTGGATGCAGAGGCGGAGCGGGATGCCATATTACCACAAGATTAGAATTATACGATTGTCTGGTGTCTCCCAGAACAACTGCAAAATGTCTACCAGGAGATGACCACTCGTACACTCAGTCTTTATTGCGCTGTAACTCGCAGCGCATGACCCCAAGTTACGACTAGTTCACTCGGATTTTCTTGCGTTCTGTGTCTCTGAATACTTGGCAATAAGTTGAGAACAAAAGTGCTCTGAAACGTGGTAGGCTCAGCAAATAGGGACCTCCGTTTGTTTAAATTGAACGAAGTTTATGACCTTATCACCTCTTTCTTTTAATTTTTTTAATTTATTATTGAAGCAATTTCCGCGTTGAGGACCCATGAGAACCTTTTTTTCTTCTTGTACTCAAGATATCGGGGATGACAACCGGCATGGCTTTAACTTTTGACATAGAGAGGTTTCGTTCTTCCCAAGTAAAGGAAAGTATTATTTTAATGAAAACTTAATGCGTTAAGATATCAAGGATGACAACCGGCATGGCTTTAACTTTTGACATAGAGAGGTTTCGTTCTTCCCAAGTAAAGGAAAGTATTATTTTAATGAAAACTTAATGCGTTAAACATCTCACCACCAATCACGTTTAGTGGATCCGTCACCCATAGTCACAACTAAATTAAGGTAAACTTACTTATGAATAATGCCTTTTTAAATGATTAGGTTAAAACCATATTAGTTTCAAATTTTTAATGTTTAACTATTTTATCTAAAATATTTGATTAGGTTAAAACCATATTAGTTTCAAATTTTTAATGTTTAACTATTTTATCTAAGATATTTTATTTTTTTAAATGAATGATGGTATGTCATTGTTTTTACCATAAACGAATATTATATTTATAGGGTTTAATTTGTTTAGTTAGAATGATATGTTTACTTGTTTAATTAAAAAAATATCTTATAATACCATAAACATAAACAAAGAATACAATAAAGTTCCAAAATATTAATCACATTAAGAAAAACATCTTTATAAACAATTAACAATACAAACACTAAAAATAGAAAAGAGTGATTGCATATGTCATACAAGATATTATGCATAGTTAAGCTTTTCAAGATCAATTCAATGAGTTTTGAAAAAAATAATCAAAGCTTAAATTGAATGGATAGACGAGCATAAATATATTTATTTAACTTTACAACTTATGTTATGCGAGTGTCAAGTGATAACAATAGATGCATAGAAAATGTGAGTTGTTTTACAAGAAGCAAAGAAATTGAATTGTGAAATTCTTTTCACTAAAATTGTAATATGTATTTAGGTTAATTTGAATAAAAGTGTTTCTACTAAAATGATTATCTATATTGCAAATTACAGGCAATCAAAATGTATATTATTTTTTTTTATTTGTAAAGTTTACTTTAACGATGATTAGTTGTATTTAGAAAAAAATAAAAACACTCTTATTTGTAGAAAGATTAGAAATAAAAAGGCCCAATACAATTTTGTAAAATATGAGGAAAACTAGTTGTATTTAAAAAAAAAAAAAAAGTCTTCTTTGTAGAAAGATTGGAAATAAAAAAAACCCAATGGAATTGAACAACTTCCATGGATTGACATAAAGTTAGAAAACAAATGTTTTAATAAGTATTTTGATGGGACACTTATTTGTAGGATGAGACTTAATGTTTTTGCATTTTTAAGTGGTACAAATTCAATTTGAAATTTGCAAAAAAATATATACATATTAATTTTATTTATTTACTTGGCATGTGTAAGTGTTTGTTTGTATTTATTTAATTTAAAATATAAATTTTTAATAAATAATTTTTTGTTTTTTAATGTTAAATTCATTAGTTAATTTTTTAAATATTTTTTTAATGTATAAAAATATGTTAATAATTTAATATGTAAAAGTATTTAATAAAAGTAAACAACTTTTTATAAATTACTAAAAAAATTATTTCAAGTGGTATACTTTTTCTTAATAATTATTGTTATTATTTATTATATTTGAAAGATAAAGTAATGTTTCTACTCTCGTAATTATATTATTAAATTTCAATTAAATATTAAATCACTAACACGTAAATGGATAATTATAACTAAATTAAGGTAAACACACTTGTTCATCTTTCATCAATATTATTCATTTTAAATAAGTAAGTTAAAACCATAGTTTCAAAAAGTTTTATACTATTTTCAAAATTTTAATGTTTAAGTTTCTTCATCATACTTAAAATATTTCATTTTTTTTAAACTATGAAGAGAAGCTTTCTATTAATAAAAAAGGAGGTACATCACACATACACATTATCAATACAAACACCATCATAAAAATAAGAACCATTTACACCCTAAAGGACAACATTACAGAGCTAAAATTAGACCATTATCATTTTTAGTCGACCACGCTACCATTGGCCAGGGAAAGTATAAACACAACGAGAAATAACAAAAGTATGTACCAAATCTGGCAGTGATCATGCCAACTACCTGAGGTCACAAAGACATGAAGAAGGAATTACGAGATACAAGAGCAACAACAAACTGCCAACAAAACCAAAAGAGCCAATAACTAAACAACCCATGAGTGCATGCCACAATTTTCAGAATATCCATTAAGCCCGCAGAAAGGGAAAGATCCAAAACTGGCCATGATACCCTCTCAATCAATATCACCTTCATGCCATAATCAAAACGTGCAACGAGCAAGTACCAAGATTAAGCCATCAGACCATAGAGAATCATCATCTAGAGATTGTGCGACCAAAACTCCAAAAGGAGGCCAAGGAGTGTCAGCACTTTGTGCCATGCAAACCAAACGAGAAGTTCCACCTAAAAGGAAACATCCTCTAACATGGAAGAACATGTTGCTTCATAGCACCCTGGCCAGTGCAGACACAATTCATATCATAGAGCCAAACTCTTGAGATAAACCAACTTCACCTACACTCCACAAAACCACAAATAACAGTGATGCCATCCAAGGAGAAGGAAGACGAGCATACAACCTCACCTCCTTTCCCACAAGTTAGGTACCCTCACCACCCCAAATACACAAGCCTTCATTTAAATCGACTAGACTTGTACTACATCTTCCAACACCCTCCACCAATTTTCTACCACGTTTGATCCATGTGTCGAGGGGGCACATCCCACAAAGAGTCTCCATTAACATTACTAATACCACCCATCACACAAAAATATTTCATTCTTTGAATTAAAAAATATAATAAAAAAAATAATACAAATTATTAAATTAAAACCAATCTATGAAAGAATTCACTATCATTTTCAAAAATTTACATAAGATATTTCACTCTTTAGACATAAAAGAATAATAATACAAAATTATTTGAAGATAAAAATGAGTATGCTCACCGTCCCCATATTTATCATAGGTTATGTATTATAAATAATAAAAATAAAATTTATTTATTTATTGTGTGTAAAACATTAATTTTTAAATATATTTTACGAGTTGAAGATTATAATTTTTGGATTGAATTTTTTAATAAAATGATAATAAAGAATAAAGTAGGAGTAAATTCTCTTAGGGAAGAAAACTAATTTTAGGATGTGAAATACTTTTTCTCATACACTTTTCAAAATAAAATTTATTGGTTAAAGATTGATTATAAATTTTTGAATTGGGTTTTGTGATAAACTGAAAATAAAATATTTTATTAATATTTATTTATCGTCCCAACAGCTAAACAAAAATTAAATGAATTGATAAAAATTAAATCCATGTTAAACTTAAGTAGATGAATTGATAAAAATTAAATCCATATTAAACTTTAAGTAGTTCAAACCTATCTTAAAAACTAAACACGGTAATATTTGAAAAATTAACATTTCTTTTTAATGAATGATATACTTAATTACGCCGTAAGGCGTTTCCCTCTGGAATCCATCCCCCTTTTTGCCTACCTGTCATCCTTGGACACCGTTCGATTAAATGTTAGACGATTACAAAAATTTGAACCGTTGATCAAAACCGTTACAAATAGTTTCTCATCTATGGTAGGTGAAGCTCCGATGCTCTGTTTCCCTCGCTGAATCGTTCAGTTAAAGGTGCGTGCGGGGTTAACACCGTTTCTTGAATTCATGGACGATACTCTACAGTCGAAAATGGTCCATATCAGGTTTAATGAGCAAGCCATCCCATTATTTTGGCAAATCAAGGTAACGCTACAGAGAACTCCTCGCACGCAGTAGAAGATCTGGTACTCAAATCTTGGATTGTCTCCCGTGCATGTTATCCTGAAACCATAATTGCAAGATCAGTGTTAGACGCGTCAGCCGTAGTAGCAGTCACAAATTTGCATTTTAAGTTCAATCGTCGGATGGCTTGTTCAGGGCCCAATTATAGACATGTTTCCTGGTGTCAAATCTCGGTTAAAATTCATCACAACAAACATGGAAGTCGTATTCATCCTGGTAGGGTGGGCAATCATCGGTTGGAGATGTCTTATCTCTGTAGCGTACTATGGAAGATGGCAAAGCTGGAATCCAAATGAAAGATGGTATTCCTATTTCCAGGTAGAGGACTTTTGGACCAGGTACATCGTTGAGTTGCAGGAAGCAGCATCCAAGAAGCAGAAAAGTATTGTTGATGAAAAGGTAAATAAAATGATTGGCTCGGAAGGAATAGAAATATGTTTCTTATGGGCCTTTTTATGGGGTTTGTTGCGATGTGTGTATTGGCTGCAATTTTTTATGGTTTATACTAGTAAACTCTGTTGGTTTATCGCAGAGTTTGTGTTGGATAATAGGTGTATGCAGAAAATATCCTCAAAGTTTTTATCAAAGCCGAGTGAAACAGAGGACGGGGATTTTTCAGAATACAGGCCAATTTTGGAGAACGTGGACCTTCTGTTGGGGGCTCCTTGGACTGTGTTTGTAACAAACCGAAATTCCATCAAGAAAGCAAAGGAACTTGTGAAAGAGGGCAACATGGATGGTAGAGAATGCGATACCCTAATCCGGTTTCTGAGAAACTATAGAAAATCGACAGGATGTGTGGGTATACGGAGTTTGGATCCTGCAAAATTACAAAATAAAGCGGGTTTGAAGTTCTTGTGGAAAAGAGATCCTGGCCCTGTATTAGATGTGGAAGAGCATTACATATACACGAGCAAACCATCATTGAAGCTAACAACGGTTTCATTGGTCAATATAATCGTTCGGTTGTCACCTGCTTGTGGGAGAAATGCTTTAAAAGCATACTCTGAGGCATGTGAATTGATGGATTTGGTGGAGTACTCAGATCCTGCAACCGATAGCTTGTTGAGTAAAGCGGCAGATAGTGTATTCAAAACATTACAGGAACAAACTGCAGAGAATGCTCTGGATACTACAAGTGCTGTATACATGGAAGATGCAGCTGCTACAATCGATAATCTTGCAGAAGAAAGTAAAAGGAAAGTTACGGTGATTGAACATGGAGGAGACTCTCTGGATTGGATGAAGGCAGGGGCAGGGAACGCCTTATACAGATTATGCAAGAACATTGATTGCAGTTCAACAGGGAATTTTATGGAAGTGGTCGATGAATTACAGAGTGCTTTAGCAGACATTGTCGGTGGTTGCATAGAGAGTGTGGGGAACGCGTTAGTGGATAACTGCACTAAATGGGCACAAGATTTCCAGGAAGGTAAGTTGCTAAAAGCAGTTTACATAGCCGGGAAAAATACGACACTGTTGGAACGGCTGAGATCGTGTCCGAACCTACACATTAGCCCAACAACAACACAGTCGTCGATGGTAAGACTTGTAGTAATTGTGCACTGAATGTTTAATCAATACACTGTCCATCTTCCCCGCATGCTCTCAAATAGCCTTTCTCTACCTATGCGGTTATAGGATCCTAACACCTGCGGGTATTAGTCACGATAGCATCTAATAGCGTCCACCCATTGTACTTTAATTCTTTGAATGCGTTTTTTGTGGAAACGATTTCAATTATGTTTTAAATCTTTGATAACGTTTTTGCGGGCAAGATTTCAATTATTGTGGTTATCGGTGGGAGAAACATATCACCAGTTATATTCGATCAAACCAAGAATGAAAATATGGCTAAGTTGTGAGCAGAGGCAGATGTGTGGACAACCAGGGTTTAGTAATACGAAATTAGTGAAGGTTGAAAAAAAATGTAATATGCGAAGTCAGAGAGGTAATATGACAAATTTATAATTGCAGACATGGTTGACAGAGCCAAGATATTCGTTTTTGCTGGGTGTTTTGGTCACCAAAATGCAGTATAAAAAGAATACAAATTCACTAGGATTGGATCCATGATTTTGCTGAGAATTTACCAACCAAGTCGCAACAAAAGGGAGCACATTTTTAGGTGGTAAGGCACCCATCAAATCGTTGTATTGAAGGGCCACGAAATGCCATTGACAGAGGCATGATTTCGCTAGGGAAGCAGCGACCAAAACATAGTAAATTTTAGCACTAATTAGCGGTGGAAATTGGTATGATTTCGCTTGGTAAAAGGTTCATTGAATCTACTGTTTGAGGGGCCATTAAATGGCAATTATTTGTGCAATGATTTGTAGAGAAAACTGGAAGAGACACAAGTAAAAACTAAGTTCGAAAATAGCCAAGAAAATGGCTAATCTAAGAGGATCAGAAATGTGCCAGAAATATGAAATTTTGTTCAAGTCAATTTGGCATATGGTTACAGCGAGTTTGATGATTTAATGCACCTGTTCGAGATATTCAACTTTGTTTCTTCAGATTGAATGTGGTTGTGGGAAGTCATGAAGTCGTTGTCGATGATGGTCAGTGTAATAATTCTGTTGTATTTGGCAACAATGGTGAAGATCCAGTAGATGATCTTAATGTAAAATGCTGGAACAACTCTTGATTTCGTTTTTGGGAGGTATCATCTTCTCTTCTCCCCATAAAGATATAAGCTATGGAGGATGAGTGGATGGCTATAACGACTTTGAATGTGTAGTAATCCTCTAGATGGTATTTATTGTGAGAATGTAATGCGCTTGGAAAGGTTTCCAAATCAAAAGACAAATCAGCTTGGACATACACATTCTTAAGGAGAAGGCCATAATGAAGGGTTCGTCTTCCTCATTATCTGTACTAAAGATCCTTTGCATACATGCCAATGAAGAATTTGTTGCCATTTTGTTGAACACATATCTAGTCTGTCCTTTGGTAGCAATTAGTGTTGGAACTTGGCAGGTTCATGCTTCTTCGTGAGACCAATATAAGTGTATTGTTTCAATGTCATTGGTGGTAGATTTATGCAACATATTTGATCATTTAAGTTTAACAGATTTGCCTTTTCTTTTCCTACAAAGGATTTGCTCTTTATATGTGTGGGAGTTATTGGGATATTCTTTAGGAACTAGCAGGCATGCAAATTTATATTTTTAAATCCCTAATTCTCCTCATCATTTGCAAATTGTTCATCTGCATCTATGCTCAGAGAAGACAACTTAGCTTCAGAACGCTTGTAAGACAGAAAATGAAAATTTTAGCAAATATGGAGGTAATAATAAACGTCCTATGGTGTCAGAACAATGTTTTCTTGGGTTTCTTTTGAGCAATAGCATTAGAGAGTCGTATATTCATGAGGGATGTTTAACCCAACGCATCAGTGGCTTCATATAGGTGTGATAGGGTGTGCTCATCTTCGTAGGCAGAAGAAAGGAATGTCATTGATACATTTGTGATTATTGCTTTCAATAGAGCTCTCTAGAGTGTTATCAATCCCAGGTCTGGCATTTACAAAATGAGACTCAGCTCTTGAAAATGAGGTAACATTCTCTGCATTTTTAGAAAAGAAAGAAAAATTGAACACTTGTTTCTATAATGGAAGAGTATGGATATGTTGTTTGTATGATATCAAGGGAAATATCTTATTCAGCTAATTTATTCCTTACCTTCCTGTGCTACTTGTAATCGTGTTGTTAAGATACTTAATAGTTTTCTTGTGCACAACACTCGTGTGAAATTTGCTAATAGTGATTTCTGGTCAAGTTTCCCAGCAAATCTATTTGTACCCTGAATGGAAGTCACTATTTTATCATAGAAATTTATACTTGAAAAGTGATGATCTTACATTCATAATAAGACCTCATGCTAATTGGAAATTAGTCTTGAATCCCTACAAATTACACAATTTAGTTTATGTCATAATGGAACCATTTTTACACCCAGTTTGATGATTTAATGCACCTGTAACTCTGCTTCTTTAGTTTGAATGCAGTTGTGGGAAGTCATGAAGTTGTTGTCGATGATGGTTAGTGTAATAATTCTATTGTATTTGGAAACAATGTTGAAGATCCAGTAGCTACTCTTAATGTACAAGGCTGGAACAACTCTTGATTTCATTTTTGTGAGGTATCATCTTTTCTTCTCCCCATAAAGATATAAGCTATGGAGGATGAGTGGATGGCTATAACGACTTTGAATGTGTAGTAATCCTCTGGATGGTATTTATTGTGAGAATGTCATGCGCTTGAAAAGGTTTCCAAATCAAAAGAAAACGCAGCTTGGACGTACATTCCTAAGGAGAAGGCCATAATGAAGGGTTCGTCTTCCTCATTATCTGTACTAAAGATCCTCTGCATACATGCCGATGAAGAATTTGTTGCTATTTTGTTGAACACATATCTAGCCTGTCCTTTGGTAGAAATTCTACATGCACCATTGAAAGAAGCTTCTGGATGTAGGGAATTGGTGATGCAACATATATTCATTATGTGAGTAATAAGGAGCAGAACATAGATTTTCCCAAAGAAATTGAGGAAGATGAAGCCCTAGAAGAAATTCTTATCAAGGCATTCATGGATTGGAGAAGCAGGTCAAAGATGGAAGCTTCTACCTACTTAGGTTGTTTAAACCCCCATTACTGATTTATTGGATTGGGGATGTTGTAACATTTTCTTGGCAAAATGATACAGTTAAAATTTTTGAGCTTTTCCAAAAATCCACCATCTTTGTAGGAAGAAGAAAGGAATGTCATTGATACATTTGTGATTATTTCTTTCAACAGGGCTCTCTTGAATGATTTATTGGATTGGGGATGTTGTAACATTTTATGGGCAAAATAATACAGTTAAACTTTTTTGAGCTTTTCCAGAAATCCACCAGCTTTATTTGGTGTTCTTATTCTCATTACAATTGGTATATGGCCCAAAGATTTTTTCACTATATTCTTTGCATCATAGTCGAGCTATATTCAAGATATTATAGGGTTGCATTACTCAATGATTATCAATGGCATACCTTAGTGTGAGTACTATGACATGGGCATTATCACCTTTTGCTGCATCTATCACACAATGTTTTTAATTGCACCAACAAAAGTCATTGAATTGTAGTCATAACAATGCCAGAGCTCTGTAATGAATGTGAGGCATATATGTTCATAGCAATGAGATGGAATAGTGAATGGATGGGCAAGCAATGTTCTATTTGCACTTCGTTTTATGATTGTGATATTGTCGGTGGCAACTAGATTAAACTTCCTCATTGGTCATATCAAATATCTCTTAGGAATGGTTTATTTGGGTTTCAAGTCTGCTAGATGTATATTGTGCATTGGTGAAGCTCACTGCCAGGGAACCACCCCCACGCAATTCCACTTTTGGTTTTTGTCATTCCACTTTTCGAATCTCAGCCAGCGGACCGAGAGAGCCAACAAGCAAATATCCAGGTGTTGAAAAATCCAAGCATGTCACCAAGAATCAAACATTAAGTGTGTGCCAAGAAAGAAAAAGTGCGCCCACGAAGAGAACTCATGAATATCAAATGCACAACGCATTCAATAAAGAGATGAACACATTTCCATATATACATTTTAAGAAATATTTTAGCGTTGGAACTTGGCAGGTTCATGCTTCTTCGTGAGACCAATATAAATGTATTGTTTCAACATCATTGGTGGCAGATTTATGCAACATATTTGATCGTTTAAGTTTAACAGATTTGCCTTTTCTTTTCCTACAAAGAAATTTCTCTTTATATGTGCTGGAGTTATTGGGATATTCTTTAGGAACTAGCAGGCATGCAAATTTATATTTTTAAATCCCTAATTCTCCTCATCATTTGCAAATTTTTCATCTTCATCTATGCAAGAAGACGACTTAGCTTCAAAATATTTGTAAGACAGAAAATGTAAATTTTACAATTATGGAGCTAATAATAAATGCCCTGTGGTGTCAGAACATTGTTTTCTTGGTTTCCTTTGAGCAATATCATTGGAGAGCCGTATATTCTTCAAATTGGTGAGGGACTTTCAGCCCAATGCATTAGTGGCTTCATGGGATTAGATGTTCCTCTTCCAATAGTGGCAGATTTATTCAACATATTTGATCATTGAAGTTTAACAGATTTTCCTTGCCATCACATTCATCTCCTCCAAATTCAACTGAATTTCTTAATGCTGTCTCATTTTCTTTATGCAATCCTTCGGGAAAGCTGCCTATTTCCACCACAATCTAAGTGAAGATGGAACAATAGCATTAAGAATTTCTGAAGTGAGTTTGCCCTTTTTTTCTTATCGTTTTGGGAAATAAATTGGGGTTTATTAACATATTCTTAATTATTCACTGCATATCTCTGTACACAAAGCAAGTTCGTTTGGAAGGGCATCAGTTTGAATACAAAGAGCAGTTTACCCTTATTTATTAACTATTCAGTTAGGTTGGATAAAGAACCATCTAGAAGATGGAAGCAGAATATTGAAGAAACTAGTTTTGTTTGTAGATTTTGGGAAATCCTCTAAAGACCCAGGATTCAGCATCGACTAGAGAGACAATTTATTTGATATGGTTTATAAACAAATATATGCTTCTGCTAGCATGGGAAGAGTAGGTGGAGGAGCCATGTTTTGGCAGCTGATGGCAAAAGGAATGTGCTCATATAGATATGGTATGATATTGTCTTGTCTCAGAGTCCTTCTACAACATCTAACACCAATATGATGCATGTTCACTCAGGAGGATGCACAAAGACTTTATTTGTACAAATTAGTCCTCATGAAAATGACATGGGAGAAACTTTGTGCTTACTAAACTTTTCCAATAGAGTTCAAGGATTAGAGCTTGGTCCTACTCGGAGGTAGCAAGATGTAAGTTTTCACTGTAGCATGGTCCTTGCCTTTTCTTGATATTTTTCTGACTTTCAAAAATTGTCAAAAAAACATTAATTAATGTTATATGTTATTGCCTTACGACGTTTCCATTGCAACATCTGGTGCAATTAAATTAATTAAATTGTAAAATGATGTATAATGATGATTGAATAATGTTACAAATTTAAGTTAAAACTCAAATTTCCAAGGCCAAAACCCTCAAGAAGTGCCAAGTTGTGTTCATGACTGCACAGGATGAAAGACTCGGAATAACATCTGAAATTCTTAATAGTATGAAAATAATCAAACTACAAGCATGGGAAAAAAAAATTAAAGAGCTGATAGAAAATCTCCGAGCTGTGGAGTTCAAATGGTTGTCTTCAGCACAATTTACTAGAACATATGGTACCATACTCTACTGGATGTCACCCATCATTACTGCATCTATAGTTTTTGTCGAGTGTGCTATCATAGGGGATCCACCGTTAACTGCCACAACCATATTTACAATGCTTGCAACATTCTGTGTGATACAAGATCCAGTAAGAATGCTACCTGAAGTTTTGGCTATATTAATTCAGGTTAAAGTCTCCTTAGATCGTTTTGGACAAGTTCTTAGAATATGATGAGCTGAGACTAGATTCTGTTGTGAGGAAAGCACTTGCCGGATCCCAGTATACCATCAAAATTCATCAAGCCATACTCAGCTGGGATCCAGAATCTTCATTGACAAAGCCAACATTTGAAGGGAATAAATTTGCACATTAAAACTGGAGAAAAGGTGGCAATTTGTGGCTCAGTGGGATCAGGGAAATCTGCTCTGCTATATACAATTCTTGGAGAAATCCCAAAAATTTCAGATGTAAGTGTAGCATTAACTACTCTTCTTGAGCAAAAGTAGCCATTTCATAGTTCAACAAGATTGTAGATGCAACTTTTTTGCTTTCTATATACATAAATTCTTCCGTAAAATTTTTGATTGGACTATGTGCAGGTTGAAGTATATGGCAATGTTGCCTACGTGGCACAAACAACTTGGATTCAGAGTGGTACTGTCAGAGATAACATACTCTATGGGAAACCAATAGACAAAATTCAATACAAGAAGGCAATAAAAGCTTGTGCATTAGACAAGGATATAGAGAGTTTTTCTCATGGAGATATGACTGAGATTGGGGAGAGAGATTGAATATGAGTGGAGGACAAAAATAGAGGATTCAGTTGGCTAGAGCAGTATATAACGATGTTGACATTTATCTATTGGATGATCCCTTCAGTGCAGTCGATGCTCATACAGCGTCAACTCTATCGAATAAGGAGGAGACATTACATAAGAGAGACTCCAAGACTTGCTAATATTGCTTGTCGTAGTATGAAAAATCTGGTTTACCTCTGTATCAGATCTATAAAGATCTTAGAATGAGATCCAGACATATTAATGTGAAAATTTCTGTGCATATTAAATATAAAAGATTTGAGTTTTGGGTTATCAAAGCTATAGATTGAGAACTACATGGATTGCTTGATAGGATGGCTAGTTTGATTTGTATATCAGGATTGCTAGCTTCTTTGTGGTGGTAGTGTGAGATCAATTTGGAATTGCTACTCGTTTCATACTTCAAGAGGGAAATGAATTTCCCAATGATGGTGGTGATGAAGGAACCCAACAAAAGCATAGAGAATAGCATAGTTGATTGGATAAAAAATTCAATTGTGTAAATACAAATAACACACCCTACAAAATGATGTCTTCTTGAATATTGATCAATATGAATGATTTCCCTTTCACAGTTCTTGTGTTTTGATTCTTTATGAATAGGAATTGATTCATTCAACTAAAATTGGTATTGTTGATTTTGATGGTACTTCTGTTCTCGAGCTTGATGATTGGGTGTTGTGCCGAATTTACAAGAAAAATGGTCATTCTCAGAGAGTACAAGGGGTAGAACGAGATGAATCACCAAGTGCAGATGAAGTGATGGCTTCTTTGCCTGATATTGATCAGCAAAACAAACTGCAACTGCCCAAAATTGCCTCTTTCAGTGGGTTGTTGGAGAGTGACGATCCTTTCATAGATGGTTTTTTAAACGATGAAGCCATGGATGGCAATGGAAACAGTAGCAGACTACCTCAAGTCTAGTTCTCCAACCTCTCTCACAATAATTTCAGCAATAACAATGACAACAATAGCGATTTCCGTTATGAAGTTGTCCCAAAACAAAAAGAATTAGTAGTGGAGAATGACAACAAATTCAATTCTCTCAAGAGGACCCTCTCCTTAGCATATGGGCACGCTGAAACCAAACATGCAAAGAGATTCAACAACATGCAGAACAACTATAGCTACAACGTCAACATTAATGTTTCAGCCTTCTTAATTCAATGCAGCCCAATCAAACTTTCCAACAACAGAACTTCCTAAGCACATTGCGTCACAAGGAATATATCCTGGCAGGGATTTAGTTCATCACAATGTGACATGGTTTAAGTTCTTCATATTTCTAGGCAAATACATTAGAATGTTGTTTGAAAAGATTAACATGCCTCTCCTTAAAATTTTGTATATCGATATGGATACCCAGTTGCTGTTTGCGTGAATTCATTTGTTTAACTTCACCTTCAACTAGGCAATCTTTAAGGTATCTAAACAAGTTCAATGGATATGTATGACTACTTTTATTCCATTTCATAGGCACTTTAATCCTCGAATAGGGTTTTTGGCATGGCTTCCTCAATTCAAACTCATTATCATCGACCCTTGCTTTCAAAAAAGCCCATTCACATTTCAATATTCTTCCACACACTATGCCTTACGGCGTTTCCTTTGCAACATTAGGTGCAAATGCTAGTTATTTAATTTTTAAAAATGGTTTGTGAGCGATTTTTTTTAATTTTATTTAAAAATTTTAATTAATTTAAATTTTTAATAACTATTAGGTGAATGGTAGGGATTTAACCTTCACACAATATTTTAGAATATTGTTAATAGTATTCATAAATAAATAAAATTGAGATTTATCTCAAAAATAGTTGTCATTTCTATTTTTATAATTAAATTGATTAATTAAAAAAAATGTTATATGAATATGTCATATGAACAAAATTTATGGTTTTCTTGCCATGTGGTATTATCAACTCGTGATATTGGCCCATAATATTGTAACAAAGTTTATTTACAGGTTAAGAATCTTCATAATACAATGACATTGAATCTCCATGGTGGAAAATCTTATTTTGTATGTTTATCTTATATATTAATTCCTTTTATAATTGATAATAATAATAATAATATTTTAAAATAAAATTGAAATTTGATTGATTTTTATGTTTTTTTAATCTTGTAACTTAAGATACATCGTGAAATAAGCGTCTTGATTCCTATCTCTTTTTATTTGTTATTTAATTTTTATCATTGAGTTAGAAACACAATCACATTAGTAAATATGATTCAACCATTCATTTCATAAAACCATTTACTCATTAAATATTTTTTTAACTATATTAATAATTCAATAATTAATTATAACTATATTAATAATTCCATAATTATATTAAAAAAAAATTATAAATTAATTAATAATTTTAAAATAATTAATATTTAAATAGAAAAAACCAATAAAATATTACCATCTTCGCAAAATAACAATTTCAATTAAAAGAGATTAGCTTACCAATTTTCAATAAAATGTACACCTATCAACATAAATAAAATATTTATTTTAAAAATATCTTTTAAATATAATCGAAAATTAACATAACAGAAAAAAATAAAATGTACACCTTTTTTTTTTTTTTTTTTTCAAAAGGTGGAAAAACCTATCAAACTCAGTTTGTCAAACCAACAGTGAGGACAGCCATCTCTGGCTGCTATCCGCGAATGTCAGTTGACACATCACTGTTATCAAGGAAAACCAGGCCACCTGAAATAACCCGCGAATGTCAGTTGACACATCACTGTTATCAAGGAAAACCACGCCACCTGAAATAACCCACTGGTGGTCCGTAAGGGAGCAGACTTTCACTCCTGCCAGATGCCTCTGGGCAGACTTTCACTCCTGCCAGATGCCTCTGGGTCTTGGGCCGTTAACCTGTTTCCTTACGTCCGAGGAAGACGAGCTCTTAGCCAAGCAGACGCAGTTTTAAAATAAAATGTACACCTATCAACATAAATATAATATTTATTTTAAAAATATCTTTTAAATATGTTCGAAAATTAACATAATAAAAAAATAAACTAAAATAAAATAAAAAATCTCTCAAATAAAATTATTTGTGCGCCTGTAATGGCTCACCACCTCGTACGATACCTCGCCAATAGGATGAACGCATTGAACGGTTGTTACCACGTCGACGGTTCAAATCACAGTGCACGTTATGGTTCGTGCTCCGTAACACGTGGGCACGTTGCTCTTCCACTTACACTGGTGCCCCACTAAGCCTTTATTGCCTTTCAAAGCACGACACAGGTCCCCTCCATGCTTTCAAAGCAAGTAGCACCTCCCTCTTGGGACAGCTCAAGCTCGAGCATCTACAGTTATAAAAGGCTCTTATTCTGCACAGAAATCCAAAGCATCGGCCGCCATTAAAGCTGAAGAATAAAAGAAAGAAGAAAAAGATCCAAATTTCTACGAGTTTATCCTACCAGCAGCAGTGTTAAGACGTGAAATTAAAGCAAAAGCAGATTCGCAGCAATGAGAGAGAAGAATTTAAAGATGATAAGGACCCAGAGCCGATCTTTAAAGACATCGCCCCGAGACTTAAACGCCTTACCTTTGTCTTGTTTTTCTTTGCCACGGCTCGTTTCTTGCACAAATTCTTCGGATATCAAGAGTCTTCAGGCCGATTATCAGGTTGAGGATGAGAATTCCGCCCCTCTACAATACGAGAAACTTGCGATCTCTCCCGAGGATCTCAGCGGACAATTGCAGAGCAATGGAGGATTGAGGTTAAAGAAAAAACCGTGGATATTTCGTTTAGGCCGGCTATGCCAGTCCACTGCTGTGCTGCCGAATTGCAGGGTTAAGCTTAAAATCAAGAAAGCCGAGTCTTCAGATATGGAAGCTGCGGATCAGGGCGGCATGATTAATTCCCCAGACTTTGATAAACACAGCGGAATTCACAACAATACTCCGGTTACGCCCGCCTCGTCCCTGAAAGAATCGATTTCTTCCATGGAATTCGAGAAGCAGGTAAGCGGGGGCAAGCACAGGGTCGCGAGATCGAGGCCCGTTGATGTCGACAATGCGTGCAAGCAGTTTCGAAAGTGTCTCATCGAGATGGTTGCGGAGGACAAGAATGTGACAGATCTGATGGATGTGGAAGAATTGCTGTACTGTTATCAGAATCTAACGTGTCCCGTGTACAGGGACTTGGTGAGCCATTTCTATACTGAGATTTGCAGTGACATCTTCTTGCCCTCTGCTTCTTCGTCTTTCGATGATGAACAAAAGCTCAGCGGTTCTTCAGTCTTTTGAGCACATAGCTCTTCGTTTGTCGTCGCTGTATTTATCTTTATATAGTATGATAATATATTACTTTTATTTTGTTGCATCATTTGTTTGGGATTTATGAAGTGTCTTTATGTTCTCTGAATATTCTTAGCTTAACAGGTGTGGTGGAAGGTCGGTAAGATGTGTTTTTATCCTAAGGCCTTGTAATGCTAGGCTAAGCCTGGATGGTATAAGTTTCGATAATCTTGTTAACATAGATATATTGTATTCAAGAGCATTTTTTTATGTTTTTATATTCTAACTTTTAAGTTAAGAAATTTTTTGATGATTTAAATTTTGGTCATTTCAGATATTATTAATACCAAATTTTAAGGTTTGAAGATCGCATTTTAATTTCAAAAATTTTCAAACTATGGTTTAAGATAAAATAGGAATGATAATTTTCTATCTTGTATTTGGATTTTGAACAACTGTATTCTCGTGAAAGGTTTTTTTATTTTTTTAGGAATCAAATTATACCTTCATATTTGGATTTTGAACAGCTTTATAATCCTGAAAAGTTTTTTTTTTTGGGTTGAAGAATCAAATTATACCTTCATATTTGGATTTTGAACAGCTTTATAATCCTGAAAAGGTTTTTTTGGTTTTTTTGTTTTTGTTTTTTTATGAATCAAATTATACCTTTACATGTACGGGTTACGCTTCTCATCAATTGATAATTTAGGTTACAACTCTAAAATAACTTACAACTCTAAAATAACTCCCAACTCTTTGTGGCATCTAAAGTGACCCCTAAAAACTCCTAACTCCGTGTGGCTTTTTGTTGGCTTTCTATCTGCTTTTTCTTTTCATTTTCTTGGTTTTTTGCTTTTTTATTGCACTGTTAAAAAAAATTAAGGGATTCACTTGTTTGGATAAACTTTTTCCACAGGGACATAGCATGCATTTTTTATTAAAAAATTTGGCTTTTTGTTGGCCTTTTATCTACCTTTTCTTTTCATTTCATTTTCTTGGCTTTTTGTTTTTAATTGCACTAGTAAAAAAATAAGGTATTCACTTTTTTGGATAAACTTTTTCCACACGAACATAGCATGCATATTTTTATAAAAAAAAAATTACCACCATTATTCAACATAGCATGCATCTTTTTATAAATATTTTTATTATTATTATTGCCTCTAACATTTTCTTTGTTGGTCAAAAAAACATTTATTATATTACCATAGCAAAAGTGTCAACAAAGTACAACACCACTGTAACAAGAGACAGTGTCACAGGTGTAGAGCTAGCACAAGCCTTGCTCTAAAGAATAAGAAGCCTGAAGAGAAGCCAAGATAGTCGGTGTCTTTGGTTATTGTCGCCACAAAAAGAGCAAAATTACATGTTTCAGAATTACACATTAAGGAGGGGTATTGGGAGGAAATGCGGGAGGTGCAACAAAGAAAGCAGCACATTCATGCATATGATAATCAATGTGTTCCACCCAAGTCTCCAGGGCAAGGAGATGTTCATTTGTGCGTCGGAGCTTATGCTGGAGACCTTCCAAAGAGTCTAGGGTCTCATTTTGCATATGCTAGAAGTCATTGATATAAGCAACCAATTTGTTCGTGTCATCGTACCTCTGCTCCCTCAAGGCATCAATGTTGACTTGTATGTTGTTCAATTGGGCGCAATGGACTCCAAGGTGACCGAAGCTTCTACGTGGCTCGGGGAGTGGGATGGGGACAAGGCCATGTCCGCAGCAGAGTGGGGGCTCTCATTTGACTTCGAGTTCGAGCTAGGCCCTCCATGATGCTGTCGTTCTTCCATCTGTGGGTTGACACCCCCCTGCGGGCGCACCCTCATTGTCGAGGCATACTACCTGACCAGAGAAACACACCACGAAATAATGAATTGTAATATTGAATTAAAACTCCACTTAGTGTACCAGAGTCATTGGATAATATGTTCCACTTAGGAGCGAGGCCTAAGTCTCGAGCACCAGCACCATAACAACGACCAGCATGGAAATAGGGGGGCACGCCACAGGTTCTAGGGTTCGCAGAGCTCATCCAGCCCTAGAGGTGGCACTTGAAGTCACTCTCCCTCGCGTATTGTTACTTCAGTGATGCTTCCTCGAAACACATATAAAGTCGGACTAAGGAGAACTCTGTGTCTACTCCCATCCCATGCATTCCAGTCCTGAAACCATCAAGTTTGTCACACCGAACAGAGAAGTCTCCCCCTGAATCCCATGGCCATGATTGATGCAGGTGCAAATTCCCCTCCCAGCCGCATTTGACAGAGTCGTCCTGTTCCACTGCCCCAAGCCATAGCGTGAGCCAAGACGCAAACAAACCACACCTTGTTCTCTCCCGACATTCTCTCCTCATCGCCCAATGCCTGCGAATGATCGCCTGCATGTCCCTGTGTGGTATTAAACATTGCTTGCGGGGAGCGGGGTACGGATTTTGGCGGCCTTCATTGCGTTCGTGTGGCGCGTGGAGGCCGCTTTGGCTCCACGACCCACCACACTGCCAAGTGGCCCTCATAATAATCACCCCTATCGGAGGATTATTAGCTCTAACATTAAAAACAAGATCATTGTTAATATTTTCATAGTTGTGTTTCAAAGTAGCAATTGTAATTAGCAACACATTCAAATACATAATCTAATATATTACTTGCACAATTCTTCCCAAATATATGATTAGATAATAAAATTTCTCACTATAAACTAGCTATTACATATTTATCTATTTATCTATTACATTATTGATCTATTACAAAATAATTTATTAAAAAAATTATTAAACATAAAAATAAAAACACACTAGTAAAACTAAAAGTAATCATAATAACCATTATTACAAAATGAATTTGATATACACTATATGGCACCAGCAAATAATAAGCAATAAGCCGACTCAAATAAAAATGAACCATTATATCATAGATCACACTGTATATATTTGGGAAGTGAATTTGATTTAGCATTTTCGTTAATTAATTAGTGGTGTACAGTGAGATAGGGACATCATAATTTCTTTTGGGGTTAATTTAATCATCTATACCATTATTACTAAGATGTTGTCACTAATTATACACATTGTAAAAGTCCTTAATTCAATTCTTTTGAGATCAAACTCATTATTCTATGCCATGCACTTTACACTTAGTACCTTTCTCTAAACGAAAAAAATAGAAACATCTTTTTAAGTTATTCCTACGAAAAATAAATACAAATATAATAGAAATAAAGCATAAAACAACTAATTTTAAATTTTAAATTTCTCAACCCTTTTACTGCCTCTTATTTTCTGTACAAAACAATACAGAAAAAAACTACATAACTACCTACTTTATTTCTGGTTTCCCATTTCTTTTTAAAAACAATAATGGAAAAAAATACATTATCATGATTGTTGTTCTGGCTTACCTTTCAATTTATATGCAAAAGAGATAAAAGGGAAAAATATTTTATCATGATGGTTGGCCTTTTATGAGTAATAATTTGTTGGTTTTTCTTTATACTCATATTATAATTGGACCCATGTATTTGCTATAAAAATGCACTTATGAAGATCACAATATTAATACAGTCCAACTCTAAAATTTTCCAATAATATCATAACAACTAAATTGTATCATTAAAATTCTATTCTATATCTATATAGTCTAACTTTCTCATTTAATAATATGCATTTCCTAATAATACAATTACAAAGTTATATCATTTCTTATAAATAACTAAAATTTATACACCAAAAGTTAAAACATATTTTTTAATAAGTTGGTTTATGCATAAATTTTCAAAATGGATAATGCCTTATAAAATTGAAACAAGTTAAAAAAAAGTTGAATCATACATTTCCAAAACAAATATATTTAATGTGTTACTTCATCTATGTTTTAATTATTTTTACTATAATATTTTTAGTAGTTAATTATTTATTTTTAATTATTTTTACTATAATATCTAGTAGAAATGTTTTTAATGAAATTGTAAAATCATTTCATTTAACCAGATTGAGTAACGGAAAAAATTACAATTAAAAAAAATAATAATAAAATAATTTGTATTAAATAACATTTTATTAGATTAATTATATTTTTAATTATAATAAAATTTATATATAATATTGAAATCTATTTTTTACCATTTGATATATTTTTTTAAATATTAATATTGTAGACTATAAGGGGGAGTTGATGGAGCGAGGTCAAGGCGGCTAACCCTAGCTATCTCGACCTTGGCCTATGCCTCTTCTATCATTTTCGTCGCGTATCTTGTTTCCTTGCAGGTGTTGTAGCCGGTTCATGGAGCCATTTTGCAATGTATCAAGCGTGATTTTGTTGTGATTCTTGCCTAGAGCTTTCTTTCCTTGGTCCTCTAAAGAAAAGTTGAGGGGGCGGTGGATTAAGTGGCCGCTCTGGCTACACAGTTCTCTACTTCATACCTTTTTTTCCCGGCATTTTTGTCATCACCATTTGCATTAGACTATCAACGGCAGGTTATGGCTCATGGATGGTTTTCTTCATAGATGAAGTGGTTTGTTTCACTGATGTCATCTCTTCAATTCATGTTCTCCATTAGTGTTGTGTCTCAGTCTCTTCTCACCTCTTTCATATTTATCTAGTGGTTGATTTCTCTGTATGCTGCAAGATTTTAGTTGTGGCTTTTGCTGGGTGTAGCAACTCATTTTTTGTTGAGGCTTAGTTTTGGGTCTCCTTTTTTATTCTACAACATGACTTGTACCCTGTTTATTTTTTGTGTTTTCTTTTCCATTGTGGGTTTATGCCCTATTCTTTTTTGGTGGTGTTTCTTACTCAATTTTCAAACTCTTTGTTCTGCAGTCGTACTATTTTTTGGTGCCATTTTCTGCTCCCTTTTGGGCTTTCTAAGGGCCTGTGCGCCCTGGAATTTACTTGGTCGGGCCTACATGACCATTTTATTTTGATTCTCTCTGCTCTGAGGTTTGAGGCTTTTTGACCCTAGGGTTTCATACCGTGAACCATTTTAGTCTGATGTTTTCTCGTATTTTGGCTAGTTTTTGCTTGGATTGCATGCACACTCAATGTGTCTATAGAATGTAATTTTTATTCCATGTTATCATAATAAAAAATATGTTTTTTTTCTCTGGATCTATATATATTGAAATTAGAAATTCTATTTTAAAAATTAGGACATTGATGATGGATACTCTGTGATGGTCTAAAAACATTGTAGCTCGAACTATTTATGATAATAATGATTTAATGAGCATCACCAAAATGGTTTCAACAATAATCGTTCTTATCCAATACGACATTAACACTTTTAGTGATGGAAATAGTGATGATTCTTTTAATATCGTCACTAATCATTGTTTTACAAACTATATCGGCTATGGTATTAAAATGACCATTCCCAAATTATTATTTGTGATGGGCTAAAAATGATTGGTTGTAAAAAGATTTAGCAACATGTTGTGATGGTTATTAGATTATTTGAATAAAAAGCAACAAATAGGGATAGCCATTGTTTCTTTTGAGTTAGATTTTCATTGAGTGACTACTATGAACATTTGTATAAACATGAGCAGTGAAAAGGTTAGGTGGAATCTAGGGTAGGTGTGGGGGGGTGGGGGCGAAACATATATACTTTAATGTTTTAGGAGGTTCAAGATTGGGGTTAGAATTGTTAGGTATTAGGGTGTCAATGTTTTAGATGCTAAGTGGGTTTAAGGTTATGTTTTACATGTTATTATGTATCTAAGGTCACAACCTCTCAAGGTTTGTTTTGTTAGGAACCATCATGTTTAGAGTAATCATAGTGGTTATGTGTCAAAGTGTCTTACACAATTTTTTGCGTTAGGTGTTATTGTGTGTTTACTATCATAGTGGTTAGGGGTCAAGGGGTGTTAAGCTTAGTCAAGGTTTAATTGGCTAGAGGATTATGAATTAGCGGGTTATAAGGCTAGTGGTTAATTTGATAAGCATTAGAGGGTTCGGGGTTAGTGGGTCAGTGACTAACTACGGGTTAGGGTAAATGTTAGTGGATTTTGAATTAAGGTGGTAGGGGTTTGTGGATTACTAGGATATTGGTTAGGGTTTAGTAGATCAAAGCATTGTCCAAAGGACAAAGTAGAAGGCTCTATCAACTTCTCCAAATTATTTTGATTAACAAAGGAAGGTGTAGCTTCCCTCTGAGAGATCTTGTCACTTTCTTATGAGTCATTTCTTAACAATTACTATCATAATTTGAAACAATTGTATCAAATGAGACATTAAAAAAAAAATCATATATAACTATAACATCCCCCAATTCTACTCCCACTTATTGGAATGGTATATCTGACTATAACAACAACGTGGAGAATCATGATTGGTCAAACCTCTGATTAAAACACCTACAATTTATTATTTAAAATTAATTAATTAAACAAATAAAGAAGAGGCAACCTTATAAATCCTTGGTCTGAGGGAACCTTACCTACTTGCATGCTTTGAAAGCCTTAACTCAACCAAATTTAATGTCTAAAGCTACGTGTTTATCGGCTTGTTTGAAAACCTATACCCATTTGAATTAAATGCTCTTGTTTCTTGCATCCAAGAGAAGCCATCACAGAAAAAAATTTAATGTCATGTGATTGGGGTTGAACTAGAGTCAGTAGAGTTTACCAACATTCATTAAGAGATGGGACTAGAGTGGTGGAAGGGTGGGTGGTGCCCATTCCCCTTTCCCCCTCACACATCGAGGGGAAATTGTTGAAAAGTCAAGTCGATACTCTCTTAGAACACACTAGGATGCAAAAGTGTGTGTGTACACAAACACACACACACACATTAGAGGGGCAAGGGCTTTCTTGTTCGCATTGGCACTCTCGAGGACACTCTTTGGTTCATGCTTACTTACCTGCATTTCATTATGACCTTCAGGGTGGGATGATTCGATTCGATTACCTTGATTATGTTTGAGGTCACTGAATTATTTTCTAACTCTGTGTTCCAGTGTGAACAACAGAGATTGGATTAAACTAATAGATGTTTGTAGCTAGACTGATGAACCACTTAGTACTTGCTAAATCCTTGCTAATTGGCTAATGAAACACCCTCATAGTCGAATCAATCCCTGGGTTAAACCACTAAGTGCTTGCAGTTATACTAAAAAACAACTTAGTGCCTACTAAGTGCTTGCTAACTAGCTAATGAACAACCCTCATTGTGGAATTAATCTATGGAACTGAGAAATATACTACCTTTTATATTCATTGTTTTCCTAATAAACCATTGGGTGCTTGCAATCAGGCTAAACCACTCAGTGTTGTTGAAAATAGCAACAAGAAATTCTAAATATAGAAGTGCTAAAAATATCACTGCCATAAATAGCATTTCGGGATACCTTCCTATTTTAGTTAGTCCCTGAACTAAAATAGAGAAGTAAAATTCAAATTTGTTCTTAGCAATTGTTTGATTAATAATTAATTAATTCATCTTGAGATAATTAGTTGGATAAAATCAAACATGAAGTCTATGTGAGGACATGCAATAATTATCCCATTGATTGAGGAATTTATCCCTTAGTTAAAGAGATAAGGATGAGTTGTAATTAATTAGCTCAGTTAACTGAGTTGATTCCAATTAGATTAGTTCAAATAGTTTGTTGAACTAATTGTGAGTTCAGTTAGTTAATGCATGCATGCATGTAACTGCTGCACTTCAAATAACTAAATATTCTCTCATAAATAACTCATGCATGTCAGTTCAGACAGAGACCCAATTGAGATCAGGTGATAGGATAGTGTACTATTAGTTGCAGGAATATTCCATGGAGGATATCTCTTGCATGTAAAAGGAATTATTTCCTTGGAGATTGCGCAATTACTTTTGGGTTTTGTGAGTGTGTGATGAGGCCAATTCACACAGGTGGCAGTATTGGACCCCAAGGAAAACTGTACAAGGAAATAGGAGGCTTGGAGGGCTGAGGGAAGGCATATCTTGTGTCTATTCAGTCTGTGAGCTGTATTGTTCAATTGCAGAGAGAGCAGGATAGCTTGTGAGCTGATTCTTTGTGTAATCTAAACATATTTCCACTTGTAGGATAATACAGAGATCGGGGTTTTTAGCGGAGGCTTTCCCCAGAGTATTCTTTTGTGTTCATGTGTGATTGATTTCTCTTCATCTGTTATATGTGTTCTATTTGATCTTGCACATATTCGATTAAGCTTCTGCAAGTTTATTATAGAAGTAGATCTTGTATTTTGCTTTAGTATATTTCATAATCTGTCGATCTACAGTGGGAACTTCAACATAGTATCAGAGCAAAGGTGATCAAAGCGAAGAACAATATACAAAGAAGGGAGAAGTTCAAAGTTTCATGTTCCTAATTATAGAAATCGAGTTCTTATCACATCTCAATTTCACCAATGGCGTTCAGCGGTTTCAGACTCGAGTATGCCCTTAATGGCAACTCAAATTATATAGGCTAGAAGGATTGCATGGAAGTAGTATTAGAGGACAACTGTCTAAAGGACTTCATTGACCAAGAAGTCCCCAAGCTGACAGCAACTAATGCTACAGAATTGGCAAAATGGAAGAAATGTGTGGCTAGAGTAAGGAGAATCCTCTTGGAGGGAGTTCAAGACCACATTGTCTTGAGCCTCCATGGGAAGGAGACTCCATTTTCGATGTGGAAAACATTGAAAGATCTATATCAGAACAACAACAATCAGAGGAAGCTGGCGCTGACAGACAAGCTTCAGAAAATCAAGTGTGAAAAGGGTGACACGATATCTTCATATCTGAACAAGCTCACCACCTACAGGGATGAGCTTGGAAGTGTAGGGATCACAACAGCTGAGGATGACATGGTGAGTCTTGCACTCCTCGGTCTTCCTAAGAGCTAGCATAGCTACCAACGCTCAATTAATGGAAGAGAAAAACTGCTAGACTGGGAACAAATTTGGTCGAATCTGATGCAGGAGGAGATAAGAAGAAGCACCATAGATAGATCCCCATCAAAGCAAGATGATGAGGAAAATCTAGCCTTAGCGAGTAAGGCGAGGAAAGGGAAAGGGAAGGTGTCCCATCCCAAATCCAATTCTTCCCATGGTGGGAAGAAGTTTGACAAATCGAAAGTGTGATGCTTTCATTTTCATCAAGTGGGCCATTATGCTACGAATTGTCCACAGAAGAAATCCAAGAAGGGATCCTTGAAGGGATCTGATGGAGAGGAACTGGCCTCATAGTTTGAGTTGGATTTCTCTCTTATCGCATGCATGGTTTCGTCCATGGTGGGATGTGTGTGGTACCTGGACAATGGAGCTTCATTCCACATGTCAGGTGACAAGAATATTTTCAATACCTTGAAGGAGAAGGATCTCCAGATGCGAATTGAGGTGGACGATGATGGAAAGTACTGTGTTTCAGGTGAAGGTATGATTGTGTTTCAGAGTGAGCATGGAGCTTCTCTCACCCTGATTGATGTAAAGTATGTACCAGGTCTGAAGAAGAATCTTATGTTCGTTGCTATGCTAGCAGATAAAGGCTATGATGTATTCTTTAGTAAAGGAAAGGTATTCCTGAGGCATATCGGCACTAGACAGACCAAGCGAATTGGGATTCGAGTAAAGAATCTCTACAAGATGGAGGTAAACGACTATGCTGCATTGAGTTCCAAAGCTGAGATGGTGCAGGGCCAAGATGTTGGCGAGCTATGGCATAGAAGATTGGGCCACTTGCACCATGGAGCCCTGAAGATCATGCAGCAAATTCCCATTGAACTTCCCAAGGGAAAACTGGAGTAGACAATACATGCAAAGGTTGTACCTTGGGTAAGTATGCAAAATCTTCCTTTCAGGACCGAGACAGTAGAGCTGGAGCAATCCTGGAGCAAGTTCACTCAGATGTTTATGAACCATTCTCTACAGCCTCCACTACTAAACAAAGGTACTATGTTATTTTTATTGATTATTTTTCTCGTAGATGCTGGATCTACTTTATGCAAAAGAAGGATCAGACCTTCTTGAGGTTTTGTGAGTTTAAAGCCTTGGCAGAGAAAGAATCTAGAAATAAAATAAAATCTTTGCATAGCGACAATGGTGGGGAGTATGTCTCCCAACAGTTTAAGGACTTTTGTGCTGCATAAGGAATTAAACGGGAGTTGACGGTACCCCATAACCCACAGCAGAATGGGGTGGCCGAAAGGAAGAACAGATCAATTGTGGGAGCAGCTCGAGCGATGTTGCATGACCAAAGCCTACCACTGCATTTGTGGGCTGAGGCATGCAATACAACAATATACTTGCAGAACAGAAGCCCGCACCGTATACTGGGAATGAAGACACCTATGGAGGCCTTTTCCAAGAAGTGACCAGATGTGAGTCACTTCTGAATCTTTGGATCATCGGTTTATTGCCATGTGACCAAAGATGCTCGGAAGAATCTAGATCCAACAGCTGAGTTGGGAATAATTGTGGGGTACACGGATACACCCCACAACGATTGGGTGTACCTGCCTACCAGTCAGAGGATAGTGGTATGCAAAGATCTGAAGTTCGACGAGCAGAAAGCCATGCGAGTATCACTTGAGAGGGAGCCCAAGTTGCATGCAGAGGAGGAACTTTCAGTTCCTAAGGAGGAGGAGCTTCAAATTGATGCGGAGCAGCCACATGTAGAGGATCCGGGAGTGGAGACATCCATTCATGCTGAGTCTTCCAGAGATGGGTGGAAATGCTCAAGGGAAGCTGACAGGTTGATGATGGATGCACGGGAGAATGTGGGACAACCATCTTCTCAGCGCAGATAGAGGAGGTCACCCAAGCGGTACATTGGGTACATGGCCCTAGTTGGGGAGTGTGTAGAGTCTGAACCTTCTTCATTTGAGGAGGCAATGTAGCAACCAGTCTGGGTTGATGCAATGGTAGAGGAGTACGACTCTATCATTTGCAACAGTGTGTGGGATGTTGTCCTAAGACTTCAGGACAAGTCAGTGGTGAGTTCCAGATCGCTTCACAAGGTAATGTAGGCAGCTAATGGTAGTGTTGAGAAACATAAGGCAAGGTTTGTTGCCCATGGTTTATCACAGGTTGAGGGGATCGACTACGATGAGACCTTTAATCCTGTAGCAAGGTACTCATCTATCATATTGATGTTGGCACTATCAGCTCAGATGGGTTGGAAGATCTATCAGATGGACGTGAAGAAAACATTCCTCAATGGGAAGATTGAGGAGGAGGTGTACATTGAGCAGCCAGAGGGTTTCAAGACCTTCGATCATGAGTCGCATGTTTGCCAACTCAAGAGGGCTTTGTATGGGTTGAAGTAAGCACCCCGTGCTTGGTACACCAGGATCGACAACTATTTCACCGTGTTGGGCTTCACCAAGGGTGAAGCAGATGCAAGCCTTTACCACGTCATGGTAGAAGGTAAGCCATTGATCATTGTTCTTTATGTGGATGATTTGATTTTGACAGGTGATGATCAGTTGATCAAGTCTTGCAAGGAGGACCTTGCAAGAGAGTTCAAGATGAAAGACATGGGTCTTATGCACTACTTTCTAGGCATGGAGGTGTGGCAGAAAGATGGGGAAGTATTTGTGTCTCAAGGAAAGTATGCCAATGAGATACTCAGGCACTTTCACATGGAGAAGTGTAAGCCCATGCAAACTCCTCTAGCTAGGAACTGGAGGAAGGAGGATGCTACTTCAGGTGAGGTAGTAGCTGCTACTATTTATCGACAACTTGTGGGTTCACTTATGTATCTAGTGAACACATGACCAGACTTATGCTTTGCGGTGAACCAGATGAGTCAAGCTATGGTTCAGCCTACCAAGATGTTTTGGAAGGCAGCGAAGCATGTGCTGAGATACCTCAGAGGCACATCTCAGTGTGGATTATGGTACAGACGGACAGAGGGAGTGAAGCTTTAGGGCTTCATAGATGTGGATTGGGCAGGGAGTCCACTAGACCGAAAGAGCACTTCTGGAGGAATCTTCAACCTTAGTTCAGCTGCAGTTTCCTGGTACGGTAGGAAATAGAGGTCAGTTACACTTAGCTCAGTAGAGGCTGAATACATGGCTTCTAGTCAAGCTGCATGTAATTCCATTTGGATGCGGAAGATTCTAGTGGGATTGGTTGGCCAGAGGATGGATCCAACTATGATCTACTACGATAATCAAAGTTGTATCAAACTCTCTGAGAATCAAGTTTTTCATGACAAGTTCAAGCACATTGATATTTGATATCACCATCTTCAAGACTGTGTGGTCAAGAGGATCATGTTGTTGATGTATGTTTTGACTGAGGAACAGGATGCAGATATTTTGACTAAGGCATTGTCAGAATGCAAGTTCGAGCTCCATAGAGATAGGATTGGGGTCAATGATAATCCCTTTCTTGTTGAGAGGGAGTGTTGAAAATAGCAACAAGAAATGCTAAAAATAGAAGTTCTAAAAATAGCATTGCCATAAATAGCATTTCGGGATACCTTCCTATTTTAGTTAGTCCCTGAACTAAAATAGAGAAGTAAAATTCGAATTTGTTCTTAGTAGCTGTTTGATTAATAATTAATTAATTCATCTTGAGTTAATTAGTTGGAGAAAATCAAACATGAATTCTATGTGAGGACATGCAACAATTATCCCATTGATTGAGGAATTTATCCCTTAGTTAAAGAGATAAGGATGAGTTGTAATTAGTTATCTCAGTTAACTGAGTTAAGTCCAGTTAGCTTAGTTCAAATAGTTTGTTGAACTAATTGTGAGTTCAGTTAGTTAATGCATGCATGCATGTAACTGCTTCACTTCAGATAACTAAATATTCTCTCATAAATAACTCATGTATGTCAGTTCAAACAGAGACCCAATTGAGATCAGATGATGGGACAGTGTACTATCAGTTGCAGGAATATTCCATGGAGGATATCTCTTGCATGTAGAAGGAATTCTTTCCTTGGAGATTGTGCAGTTTCTTTTGGGTTTGGTGAGTGTGTGATGAGGCCAATTCACACAGGTGGTAGTATTGGACCCCCAGGAAAACTACGAAAGGAAATAGAAGGCTTGGAGGGCTGAGGGAAGGCATATCTTATGTATATTCAGTCTGTGAGTTGTATTGTTTGATTGCAGAGAGAGCAGGATAGCTTGTGAGATGATTCTTTATGTAATCTGAACATATTTCCACTTGTATGATAATACAGAGATCAGGGTTTTTAGCTGAGGCTTTCCCCAGAGTATTCTTCTGTATTTCATGTGTGATTGATTTCTCTTCATCTGTTATATGTGTTCTATTTGATCTTGCTCATATTCGATTAAGCTTCCACAAGTTTGTTGTAGAAGTAGATCTTGTAGTTTGCTTTAGTATATTGCATAATCTGTCAATCTATAGTGGGAATTTCTACAATTGTTGCTAATTCCTTATTAACTAGATGATGGACCACCTTCATAGTGGATTCAATACCTTGGAACTGAGGGATATACCCACCTGGAACTTGGGTGAAGCCTTATGTTTTGAAACTCAATGAGTAATTAAGTCACTATAGTGGTTACTTCCAAAGAGTATTTGATGAAACACCTGGACAATGGACTCCTTTTCTTGAGTGTTAGACCCAACCATTAGCATAATTTTTCCTTGTGCAAGAATTTCCTTAATTGTTGGATCTAGCTCAGGGGTTCTCATCTCCCAAAAATATTTCATTCTAGTTGGTCTATGGTTGGGTGGAGAGCAAAATCCCTTACTTCAGTTTTCATCTATTCTAATGCACTCATATAAGTATAATGATTTAAGTGTATTATATAATGAGTTATGAAAATGCTTGTTATGTTGTCTAGTTGACTAGTTGTCTTAATAATTCATATTGATAAATAATGCTACTATAATCATTCATACTCATGTATGGATGTTTGAATGTGGTTAATTACCTTTAATACTAGCGACCTTGGATATTATGGTTTCAACATCTGGTCGAACCATGGACTTGCTACTCTTTTTATGATTTATAAGTTATTGGTATGTGAGCATGATGTCGACTATGTCCACTTCACCCACAATATCAGTGACCCAAGATGATTTCTTCTGTGAATCAAGACTATGGGTTAGTTCTCATGATATATTGGTTAAAGCACTTCCATAACATTCTACATACCATCCCCAAATTTATAGCCCTTAATACCTAATATTAAATCATACAGTTGAGGCTAAAACCTTGACTTAACCCAAAAGGAACTTATCTTATCGACACTGACTTCGAACACTTTCACGTTATAACCCAAAGATTTTTAATGCTTGTGCTTATCTCGCCTCTCGTTTCATGCGATCGAGGTGATGACCAAAGACATTTTATTGGTTTAACTCGATGTTGAGGAACAAAATAACAAATACTATGGAATAGTTTATCTAACGAACTCATCAATTGATGGGACCACACATGACTTGTTATCAGTATTCAAACATTCACATTTACCTAATGGTGGTATAAGTAGACTCGTGGTGGTAGACAGGGTGGAAAATGTTATAGAATAGTCTTTCTACTAGACTCTTCAATTAACTGGACTACCCACCGCTCATCAGCAGTAATCAAGCTTTGGAATTTTTTTTATGGCAGTAGTGGTAGCATGTCTTCTAAGCATAAATCAATCATATATAGAAAAAATTGCTCTTGATTCATAATTTTGACACATTGACATTGTCCACATTTGCCCCCTTTTAATTTGCTATAAATCTATCATGTAAAGGTGAAATAAACTCCATTAAAATGAAAATGTGAACCCTTCTATAAGATTCCTTAAACCTCCACTTAATTTACAAAATGCATATTTAAAAAAAAGGTGTAACATGGTCTGAAGCCTTAAATTTCATATAATTCATTCTTTCAAAAGAAAACTCCAAATGAATCAGTGCAAAATTCCATAACAAAATCCTCATTATGAAGTGCATATTAAATAGTGTCACTCCATTGTGTAGCAGTTTCGATAAAAATGCCACACATTATTTTTAAATTAAAGTTAATAATAAAGTTTTTTATATTCAGTTTCCAACTACTTGACTAATACATCACTCTGATCTCTCCCTATTTTGTTAGTTTTGCATCAAACGAGTGCATATTCAAGGCATTCCTTTCATACCTTAAGCTTTTCAAATCATTTAATGGTCCCAACTTGAGAAACTTCTAGTAAATATTTGGCATTGATAATGTAATAGTGCCTCCCACCCCATTAGGCTTCTGAAGCCCTCCAGACCGAAAGGGAGGTGTTACATTTTTCTAACCCAAGCTCCAAAGTCTCATTATGGAAAGTGGGGTTATAAAATTTCTCCCTTCCTAAAGTTAGCGAAATTAACTTGGGACCTCACCATCACGCTTAACACATCAAGATCTTTTCGGAAATATAAGTTTTAATAAAATTTGACACCTGGATCAAAATATATGAGCATTTGAAGTTTGACCATTCAAACTCTACAACATCAGCAAGTCTTGGCCATGTGGCACTCACGTGACATCCACATGATGTCCACATGGCATCGCCACATCAGATTAATGATAAGCCTTTAATTTATATTTGTCCAAGGTGTGGAGTCTTGAAACTATATTACAACCACACACACAATAATCCTCAGCCCCCCCTGAACCCTAATATTAGTCTAGACCTGGGCCCACATATGGGCCTCGAACTATCCTTGCATTATTTCATACTTAGGACCTTTAGACTTATGGACCTCCACACCAAGATATAATTTAGAGAAGTGAGGGGCCTCCCCGGTCATTATGTGTATATCATTTTGACTGGGTCATGCTCCAAACTAATCCAAGTCTAGGCCCAACCATTCTCATCATGCTATAGTTATAAATATCTATTCATAACTATATATCACACACGCATGTCTTGTCCAATCCGCGTCCAACCAAATGGAAATTAATCCTTCGCCCCCCATTCCAACCTCGAACCTCCATACCAATTTGAAGTCCAATGCCACCTTGATCCCACACTAACTATTCACCCTGATCTCCCAAACTCCTAGTCCAGTCTAGACTAAGCCAAGTCCGACCTCAACATGCAGGTGATTTCTACCTTATCAACCATAACTTCTTAATGGTTTTTTCCTGAGTTAATTTAGGGACTTAACTAAATACTCAACAAGAGCCTAAACCTGCCCAAACTTGCTCAATCAGGAGAAATTCTTATCCATTCATCAATACAATGAATATTTCAGTTTTAACCATGAAATAAGCACATTCATAACAATTCATCCATGCCTTCTACATAGGAATCCCATTTAAGTCAATTCCATGGTTATTGTGCTCTATAAATTTAGGTACAACAGCACCAAAAATGTTCTCATGGGTCTTAAACAGTTCCCTCATGCCCCTTGGCATATCCATGTTTAAATGCATAGATCCAAACATTTCTTCAAACCAAGAGACAATAATTAGCTATATAGCAAGGATCACTAACAATCCTTAAATAACAAAACCCTTAATCACTCAAGCATGGAACTCCTATAACAGAGTTATTATTCAACCATGTACTTTTAAACAACATAAAAGTTTAATTTAGATTCTTAACTAAAATCAAAATTCATGCCAATAATTCCTTCAACACAAACTATGTATCAATATACACATGGAGCTTTCGATCCCTCATATCCTTGAGAAAAATCCTGCAATACATGCCATTGCAAAAACATACATGAACACACATTCCATGAAAATAGTGTTGACACACATCAAATTTTATGCAACAATAACATTCAACATTCAAGTGACATAAATATACAAGTAAATATTTATCTTATTATCTTGGATCCACTAGAAACTAAGTGAGGGACTTCAACTCGCTACCCAACCATAGGCCAACTGCACTATTATGTTTCTTGCATTTGACTACCCCTGATCTTGATTGAAGATATAAGGAGGTAATTGTTCAAGAGTTCTCAACTAGTCAATAATGGTAAGAGCGAGAGCCCATTTCTCAAGTGATTCACCAACAACCCCCAGTTGTAACACCATAGTGGCTCTTAACCAATAACACAACAACCATAAGGGTTCCACCAGAGCATAAAGAGTCTCAGTTCGGTTATGGAGATGGAATGTGTATGTATAATGGGAGGTTTATCAGTTGGATTAGCTAATGTAGGGACAATAACAGAACTATCTGAATTGTTTACCAGTAGGTGCTAGCATCGGTGCTATTACCCCAAGGTTACACTTGGTGTTTATCAGTCCCACTAGTACTGGGGTGCCTCAACCTAACTAGTATTTTCTCAGCCCAACAAGTTTCCAAGTGGTTTATCAACCCAAAGGAAAGCCATTGCTTAGGTGTTTTATCAGTGAGGAAGCGCTCACAGGTTTATTGCCCCAGCAAGCACTTGGGTATCACGACTCCACTTAACTCTCTTTGGAAACCAACAAATAGGAACACACATAAGCCTTAGAAACCATTACATAGGCATAAAGCAACCACACACAGATTCATCCCACAACTATAGAACACATCTACCAAACTCACGATATACGTGCTTATGTGAAATTTGCACCTCTCCCTTCTCTGTTCAGGAATATGCATAAATCAAGACTCCCCTAAATCTTCTCATTGATACTTTTTCTTCCCCAACCTCTCTTGCATGTTGACCCTGTCAACACAATCTATGAGGGAAATTCCATAGACTTGTCCTCCACTCAAGAGGCCCATATCCTCCATTCAATAATTTCACATTAGTTTCATTAAACCAATAGGGATTTAGGTGATGAAATAAATGCAAGGCTTGGGTTTACAAGCAACTCCTCCTCATTCCTCTAAACCCATGTCCACTTCCTCAACCAATCATTTGTGTTTCTAGTTCCATATTATTTTCGTGAATTACAATTAATAATACTATTTATGAGAGGGGTTACCTACAAGAATTGTCATAAACAACCTTTGCATGCATGGTTACTTGTAATCATTTTCTTTTTTCAAAAGATTCATTAACAAGGTGGACCTACATGGGAGTTTACCATGTAATTCTTTTTAAGGCAATTTTGTGCGAGATTTTACCATGTCACTCTTTTTTAGGAAATTGTTTTAGGTACACCTAATAGTCATGGATAGGTGCATGCATTTTCATAATTAAAATATACATTGCATAAGATAATTTATCCATTGTTTGTTGATACTATAATGTGTCCTTTGATTTTTCTTTTCCTTTTAACAATCAAATTAACTAGCATAGATCCATCTTAACCTCGAACCTATGAAGCATCAAGAGGGGTCAAATCTCTAAAGGTGCAAACCTTTTTTTGAGTGAAGAACATAAGGAAAGGTTTACATCTCGAGATATTTGATCCCTTTCAAAGCTTGATAGATTTGAGGTTAAGATGGATATATGCTGGTTCTTTATAATATAAGTTATAGTATATATAAATTTCACATCTCTACATATAAAAATATTCATATGTTTAATTCAATTAAAATCCTCATAATACATATATCTAGATACGTATGAACATGGAATTTTTCTTTGACATGTTTTATAATTGTAGAAGATTTTTGGATTAAATTGTGTATAATATTTTTAATCTGTTCGATGTTTCTAGATCATATACACAATTTCATCTTGAAATCTTCTACAAATATGAACAACTGTGGAAATATTCATTCTCTTATGTTTTATACAGAGAGGGTTTATTGCATGTATTAAGTTTTTATATATTTATTAACTAAAATGAAGCTATGAATTAACATGGTTATGAATATGAATAATAATTATTTTAATTTATATGGTATGATAATTTTATCTATATTTTATATATAGTTCACATCTTTATATATAGAATATTGTTATTTCTAATTTTATTGAAAGTATGATAATACCATATGTCTACATACATATGTGTATGACATTCTTTTAACATGTTTATATTAAGTTTCTATATAATTATTAATAAAATCAATATTGGTTCTCTAGCACACCTTTCTCTTGATAACTCTTCTTGTAGGGATCAGATTTAGTCTAGTAAGAAGTATTTTGGAAGGTCATTTGAAATAGTATATTTAGTACTTGTTTGAGGATTTAGATAACTTATAAGCTAGAGGTCATTTTTCTTTGATATGACAAATTTTTCTTGAATTAGAGTAGCATATTAATATAGTTATTTTACACTTGGAACCACTGCACTGGGTGTTTGCTTGTTGTTTGATTTTTTTTTTCTCCTATCATCCCCTTTTAGTCTATTGAGTCATCTTTGTCTTGACATAGTTCTACCGCCTAGGTGTTTGTCACAGAGACTTCATGGCCTTCACTCCTAGTTTCCTTTAGGAGATCTTACTCCTCCCTGTTGAGTTAGAGTTAATCCTCCTGATCCTCCATTGAGTCCTCATTATAACTCTGGTTCAGCTAATTCTTTTAGTTCTTCCTTTTATTCCACATCCTCCCAACCCTATACCACCACCATGTTAGGCACCAACGTGGGTGTGGGAAACCAAGGTGCTAACCAAGGAAACCCCACAACTAGAACCTCTACTGGTATGGTCACTAACCTCCCATTTCTCCCCTATATGGCTAGTTTGAGCCTCCCTGATTTCGACCATCTCATCAACGATCCTCCTCTCCATGACCCAAGTTGGCCTTCTATGCCTACCAAGCTTCCTTCCAACATCTCCAAGTTCAAAGGTAATCCTGGAGAAGATCCCACAAATAATGTTCACTCTTTTCATATGTGGTGTTCATCTAATTCCATCATTGAAGACTCCATTCATCTTCATTTTTTCCAACGCACCCTTACTAGAGTTGCTACCAAGTGGTATGTGTACCAACCGCATGCCTCCCATTCCACCTTTGTGACTCTAGCCAATTTTTTTTCATACTTCCAATTACCCCTCTAATATGACACTGTTATCAAACTCTTGACCCCTTTCTATCAAACTTCTGCCACCCGCCTATCTTGCCATATTCAAGAATGGTGCAGAAGGAGGAGCATGTATAGGGCTCATAAATTTGAAGACTATGTCTATATGGATTAGTTTCTTAGATCACTTTTGGACGCCATTGGTAAATATGTCACCTCCCACTTCCTCCAGTCCAAGGAAGAAGCACTCCGAGTAGCTTCGAAATATTACCTTATCTATGCACAATGAGGATACGTTTATAATGTTGTTCCCGATCTACCTAAGCCTAGTGTCGCTAATGCACTAGGGGCATCTCATGACGCTGACATTATCATTGGATCTCACACCCTCAACCTCCACCATATCCTCAACTTCATATGATTTATGGTCAACCCCATGGGGGGACCAATTGCACTTACACCTATCCCCCTCCTGCTCCTTCCCATGGCAACACTTACCAAGGTTCAAGCATGTCATACACATATCCCCATCCACATCAGTCAATGGCATGGCCATTTATCACTTCACCTAATTATCCCAATGTTACCACCAATTCTTTCTATCCCTATATACCACCTATAGGTCTATCCCCTCTGACACTAGAACCCAAACCTCCCATGCCTCTGCCACCTTTACCACAATAGCAACCACCTCCTTAAGGTCAAGTGTATGCTCAACAAAGTGCAGCCAATTCCCCCTAGTCGCAAGAAAAAGAATAATAGGAAGAGTAACTAGAACCAGCCATCTCAAGGAAGACAAGGAAACCACAGTCCACCACTTAATGCTCCTCAGTGTGACCATCCTAATGTCGCAACCTAGCAATAGGGCGGAAATCCCAAGAAAAACAAGGTTCCTCTTACGAATAAACTTTGTGCTTGTTATGTATTATTTTACCATTATACTCATGAGTATCCCCTTTTACCTCAGATGCGGCAAGCATGGGAAGCTCAAGCAACTGCTTCTAGATGACCTCAGCCCATTTCTCCACCTCCTCCCCCTCCTGCTTCATCACAATTGGTTGTGCTTACCAATCCTTCTCCCCATCAGGGATATGTAGCTGTCCAACCCAAATAGGGTAATGTAACTCCTCAACCTTCAAAATTTGGCCAGAACAATTACTAGATCCTCATGATGAATTCCAATGAAGTCAAAACTGAACAAGTCAACCTTCAGATTTGGTCGCACCAATATCAAAAGCCACCTGCCAAGTCAGGGACTTATCCTCAACCCAAAGTTTCCACTGAGCCTCTATCATCACCAAATGGCACCTTACAGATCTCTCTACCTAAAGTCAAGGTCCCCTCCAAGGTCCCCAAAGTTCCATTATGGCAAAATTTTTCTTCTTTTAAAGACACTCATACTTATATCATAGTAAATGACTCGGCGCAATCTCCTATTGCCATGTCAACGTTGGAAGTCCTACAGACTTCCCATATCAATGAAAATCTCTACTATATGATTTAGACGATGTGGGTCCCTCTGATGATCGTATGATTTTTTTTACGTTGACAAAGTGGAACATCCCCCCTTACTTCCTTAGTTTCCTTTCAAATACCAGTCTCCATAAAAAATGACACAGTCTAGTGGTGTGTCACAGATGAAGGCATCTCCACTTGTGTGATGACCGCTAGTTTTCAGAAACAACTTGGTTCACCTGACCTTTCCCCATCCACTATCACTCTTCATGCTTGGAATGGCCATCCCTCACAGTCCCTCGATTCCTATCTCATTTGTCTTATCACCATTGTTGACAGACTTTCTTGATTGAGATCGATGTCATTGATGCCCCATTATATTATAATATATTGTTGGCGGTGTTGAGCTCGCCAACATTCAGGGGATCTCCCCAATATGAAGTCCCAATTAAACCTCACCTTTTTTGGAGTAGGAATCCCAGCAATGGGTGGTAATGTTATGCCTTGACTGTGAAAACATGCAGAGTGAAGTGTGATAACTTTAGGTGAGAGCAAGTGTTTGACCCTGCAGAGGGTCAAGTGTGATGCATGAAGGTTCCAACACGTGAAGGGAACAGGAAGTGCACCCCTTGGAAGCCTGTAATAGTATGCATATTGAAAGGAACACACGAGGGTAATGACATCACCAGTCAAGATGTGGAATTTTCTACAAGTTAAAGTGATGAGTTAATACAACAACACACATTCAACAAGATTCATAAAAATGCAATTGAAATAGTTCATAAGCATAAGCATAATTTAAATAAAATATATGGCAATTACAACAAGAACAATCCTACTATATTCACAACATATGCATGAAAGTGTGTTGGATCTGATTTTATGATTATAAGTGAAAGTTCCATTCATACATACACAATAGACGACCACTAGCCACAATAGTGGAACATTTAAGTCAAGAACAACTTCTCCTACAAAAAAATATACTTGCTCTATGCTACAAAGAAGCCAAGGCTCTTCACAATACTCTTGTTGGGTCCTTCATTTGGAGGTACCAGAAATGAAGCCAGTGGAAGCCAACCCACAATAGATTCAAAAGCAACAATAACAACACATTTACTCGAGGGCAAGTGAATAAGATGTGGTCGGGTCATGTTGGGTCCTTATTTTTTGGAAGGATAATAGTTGTGAAGGAAATTTTGGATGAAACTGCCAAAAACAGAGCATCGGAAAACTAAAACGATAGTGAGATGGATTGGAACTCACACGACGGAAAACAAGGGAGCATGCTGAAGAACTAGGAGTCAATTTTGATATTTTGATACAGTCAAGCATAAAACTAGAATGGTGGCCCTAGGTATTGAAACCATGGATCAAGTGAGTGAGGTATCATAGCAAGAAAGCATCATTATAAAAGAAAATAGAAGACATCAAGAAATAAGTTTAGATAGTGCTACAAATTTTAGATAGATCCTTAGGATTAAATAGAGTTGAGCGTCCAAAGTTTTTTGTTCCAAGATCTAGATTTGTAATGTTTTGGTTATGTATTTCCTATAGATTTTGATACTACACGCAAGTTTGAAACTATCGCAAGTTGTAATGTTGTTGTTTGTAATGAAACTATTCTTTGATGGTGATTAATATAAGAAAGAAGAGATTTCTAGCATCTCTCTGTGTAATTTATGGGCCCCTTTAAATTTTTATGCTTATGTTAAATTTCTTGTTAAATGCATATTGTAATGGTTAAGAATGAATGTTGTGATAGTTGTGCAATTTTTATAATAGGAAGATCCAAATACCCTTTATCTTTGCATGGCTTTGTCTCGCCTCGAGTGAGACTCTTCTTCATTTTGGAAGGAGTGAATATGACGATGAAGTGCTAGACCAGGCCTTTTGTTGGCAACCTCAGTCGAACCTTGGGTCAGTTTTAAAGTAAATTTTCTTGCCAAAAAATGGTTTTGTTGTCAGGGCCTCAAGTATATTGAATGGGGATTTAGATCATGTGACCCTGGTATGTTCGTCAGGATATCCAAACATGGTGGCATGAAAAGGTCGACCACTTTATTTTGCAATAGGCACAACTAAGGAAAACAAATCTAGACTGGGTCAAAGAAGAAACATTATATGATGAACCTGCTTGTGACCAGTACGAAATATTTTGGTGTGAATTTCCAGAGAATTTAGAAAATTGGCTAGCTCAATATCACCATAAATCAAGGGTTCCCATACAGCCTAGGTTGCATAGGGATTGGAAAAAAACAGATCTGGTCGATCTTCATTGGCTATATATAGAACTAACAAGAGTCATTGATATCTAGGTTAACGCAACACTTGAAGGATATATTATTGAGTTTACGGCTGAAAAGCATTAGTCGTTTTCCCACGCAAAGTCTATATTCAAATTTGGAATACGAGGGCGGCTACTGAAGGAAATCCCACTTTGGATTAAGATACTCTTTTTTGAAGACAACCTATTGGAGTTTCAACCAAATCAAATGGAAGCTTAAGTAACTCGTACTAGGGGAATGGATGAGGAGAAAGGGAGGTTGTGTCCCTGTGGGAGGATGAAGGGATTCCTATAATGAATCAAGAATAGTTGCGAAAGAAAAGGGACTTAAGGGCATTGCAAAGGGCGTAAATTTCTGAATAGTGGTGCAAGAAGAAGTTGTAGGAACTTAGAGCTAGACGAAGAGAATTACAGTGCATATGTTGTAAGGATTTTGGTAGAGCGCAAGAGAGAAATGCAGACTTCAGAGCTAAGAAAAGGGAGCGAGGAAGAGATTCAATTTTTTGTCATGATAGAAGCTTCCAGTGGGAGTAGAAGTGAAACTGGATTGAAGGGATTAGGAGCGGTTACTTTGATGCATGGTGATGAAGAAGGATTTTAGACACCTGAGCCAAATGCCCGACTGACCAGGACACCTTAAGATGATACGGCGGTAGATGATGATTTACATTTCATAATGAGGTAGGTTTTCTTTGAAGATGAGTCAACAAAAAAACATAGAATCCCACATCATAATAACATAACTATTCCTCCTCCCCCTGACCTTCCCTTGGTGTTATATCAAATCTCATATTTTCTTTTTTCAAAGGTACGCAATTTTATTAGATTTCAATCATCTCTTCAAGATAAAAGTAGCTCTAGCGGTGTTATTCAATCAAGTTCAGTTAATTATTCTCAACCGGGTTCACGAGGGTTCATACTTGTTTCTATAACGCAATTAACCATGGCTAGAGTTGTAGTTGGATCACTTACATGATACCTGGAGTTTGCAGGAAAGGGGGGAGAAGATGTTGAGCAACATTGGTATTTGTGTGAAGATGTTTGGAGGGCTTGTCAGACCCTTGATGCTACCAAGTTTATCAAGTTTCAGACCACACTATGGGATAGGGATTTGAGGTGGTTCATCAAGTGGATTGATGCTAACCCTAATGCTGGCATTGACCAAGTTAAGAAGGAATTTATTTAGGAATTTAAGTTACTACAATTAAATCAACAAGGATTGGCATATCTATTGGACATTTTCCAAAGAGAGGGGGAATCGGCTTGGAAATGCATGAAACGATTCAAGGATTCTATTAATAAATTATCTTACCCTATTAACTCCCATCACCAGAGAGACTTTTTTATCAAGGCTTTGTTATCAATGACCCGAATTTCATTATCTTAGCAGAAAGCCAACACGCTACAAGATGCCTTCGAGAAAACAATGTAAATAAAGGATATGGCTGGTTCTCCACAAGATCACAGAGTTGAGGTGCCTTCGACGGATCCTTCTATTATGGGCCTCCAAAATCAAATTGCTACATTGATGGAAACGCTAAAATATCTAGCCATTTCACGTCCAGTGAGACCTCATATTTCGTATACCCACTGTTAGTTCGAAGGGTACCATGCTATAGAGTGCCCACAACTTAGAGGACCAAGACCATGTAGTGATCCCATGGGACCTCAACTGCCATAGGCTTCAGCAGTTGTGCAAATTTCTTTAGTGCTTCCTTATGAGGGTCACACTCAATTCCAGTCATTTCCCAGTCCACCAGGTATGTTTGTAAATGATTACTGTGAAATATGTCAAAGCTTTGGGCATCATCCTCGCTTTTGTTTTATTTTGTAGAAGTATTCAAATGTTCTAAATAACATGTTTTGTGAATTCAATGGATCCCCTAATCATCATACAGACTAATGGCATTCCTTCAACGCATTAGGCAATTGTCTGGACCATTCTGCTTTCCACGATAATGAGTCCCCTCAAGGGTGAGGACGAGGATCTCTAGGGGGGAAGGATAGGTGGAAGAGGTCTGATTAGATGCTATAATTGTGATCAAGAAGGCCATGTGATGAGAGAATTTCCTTTCCATGGAGACAATGGTGTTCATACTGTCGAGTAAACACACATGCAACAAAAGACTTCCATGAACGTATTACTCGATGGGAAGAACAAAAATGGGCAAAGGGAGCTAATTTAGTCTGCGCAGAGCCCCGAGATCATAGTCCTTCAATGCAGGCCAATATCAATGTTGTTATGAGAGGAGGAAAGAGGAAGGAACTGATACTAGAATCCCTGATCTCCAAAAAAATCATATGATCCAAAACAACAAAAGGAGTATTACAAGGATGAAACTGAACTTTTCCATTGGTTAATGCCCTTAGAGGGACCTCGCAATGAGGTTCAAGAGAAAGTGAAGGATGTGAGGAGAAATTTTTTGTAGAACCTTCCCAAGCTATAATGGAATGGCTTAAGTTATTCTTACATATTATGAATGACGAGCAGCTCACTAGGTAGTTGCGTACGAGATTGAACACCATTGTTAAGGATGATGTGTTCTTTGAGGAACTAATTTCTACAAATATACCTGAGAGGTATTCTAGACAGGTGTGGAGGAATAAGAAGAGGATTCGAAGGGAGTTTCGGGTAGATGCTCAAATTGCAAGGTTTCAAATCGAGGAATCCATGCTAGATTTGGGATCAAATGTTAATATATTTTCAAGAAGCACTTGGGAAGATCTTGGAAAACCAAAGTTTTTTTATTCCCCTATTCAGTTGTGGATGGAAACAAGTATTTCATTCTTCTTGTTGGTAGACTAGAAGATGTTGAGGTTGATATAGATGGTGTTAAGACTTATGCATATTTCGAGGTTATCAATATTATTGGGGATAAAGACCCATATCCGACTTTGTTGGGCATTGATTGGGATTTTGAGAATTATGTAGTCATTGATTTAAAGTAGGAGACTATGACTTTTGAAGTGGATGGTATGCATGTTATACAACCTCTTGATCCATATCAAGGTTCGAGGTTTACTGAGCCTGTGGATGATGTTGAATCCTCTAGTTTAGTAGACCAGTTGTATCAATTGACTACTGGAAAGCGAGAAGATTACATTAACCCCACAACATATGGATTTATTAGTTGGCGGACTATCCAAAGTACTAAATTTGGCTCTAAGGATGTGATGGAAGACTGGAAATAGGGTGCCCATGAACTCCACTCCCAACATTATGCTACTATTAGAAGTATTCACCAGATTGGTACTGAGGTACACAAGTATCCTATTTTTAATGGTACTATTTTTGTTGTACATTTTATTAAAGAAATAAATTCTTGTATATACTAATGTCATAAGATCCCTGTAATGAGTGTTGCTTTGCAAGATACTCCCACAAGGTGGTGGGAAATACACCGAGGTTAGTTGCAAGAATGGAGCATTGTTAAGGTTGTTTTGTTATATCGGTTCCCTTTGTCGAACGAGATGTTTAACAATATTCCTATTTATAATGGTTGTACTTCACCACAGGACCATGTTGCACATTGTTCTTCTGTATGGAGGGTTAATTGGTTAGCAATTGATATTTGGCCTCATCTGTTTATTCATTCTTCGGAAATATTCCGCAAGCATGGTATTTACAAGCGGAGCTAAAACGCCAGACAGTAGACGAGGATGTGCTAAAAGCTCAGTTTTGTAAATATTTCTCTTTTTATATTATTGATGAGAATATAGCATAGGTTCTTAAAGTTATTAGAGGTGTATTGTTTTTGGGAGAGGATGCACTAGTAGAATGAAGTAGGTATGGATACTTTGTGCACCAGTATGACTCAATATTTCATGAAGTCATTATTTGCGGTAAAGTTAACAAATATCCAAATGAAGATTTACAAGAGTTAAGGTACCTAACTTTCAAAGAGTCTTAAGGAGAACAGAAAATTAAGGAGGATCCTATATATGATGCCCCACACCTGCAACCACTTAAATTGAAGAAGATGAATATTGGAACCGAAGAGAAACCAAAGCTTGCCTCTATTGGGGACTACTGGGATGAACAGACCACATAGGAAATCTTCAACTTGCTCAAAGAATATGAATACCTTTTCTCTTGTTCTGTCTCAGAGTTGAAGGGAATTAAAGGTGATATGGGAGAAATGAAAATCGCACTAAATCTAGATTTGAAGCCTATTAAGCATCAGCCCTACATATTTAATCCACGAGTAAAGGAGAAGTTCAAGAAGGATATTGATAAGATGTTAGTTTCTGGTCTCATATTCCCTGTGGTTGAAGATGAATGGATAAGCCCAATTTTCATTTAGGATAAGAAGGATTCAGACAAAATATGGGTGTGTGTTGATTATTGAATTCTCAATAATGAATGTTTGCATGATTGATTTCCCACCTCGTTCAGCGATAAAGTCTTAGATAATGTTGGGGGGAATGAAGCATATTCCTTTACTAATGGATTCTTGGGTTATCATCAAGTATGTATTACTAAGGAGGACAAGAAGAAGACCACATTCACCACTAAATGGGGGTAATATGCATATAATGTTATGCCTTTTAGGTTGAATTACGCTCCAATTGTTTTCTCTTGCATTGTCATTGTTGCTTTCTCTGAGTATATACATAAGTTCCTGGAAGTTTACATGGATGATTGGACTGTTTACAGTTTACTCAAAAATAACTCAAGTTTGTTAAGGGTTATGTTTCATAGGTGTAGGAAACTTCATATATCCTTGAACCTGAAAAAAATGCATTTTTGTTGTACCTTTTGGAACTCTATTGGGGCATATTGTTTGCAAAGAGGGATTTTCTGTGGATCCTGCTAAAGTCGCAGTGATATTGAATATGATGCCACCTGGATTTTGTGTGGATCTTGTTAAATTCGTGGTGACATTGAATATGTCGCCACCCACTTTGGTTTATCAGTTGCGTTCCACTCTAGGAAACACTAGCTACTATCAAAGATTCATTCAGAATTGTGCTTCCATTATGGCTCCTCTAGAGAAGCTCCTCAAGAAATATGAGTGTTTTGTGTGGTTTGTGGAATGTAATGTTGCATTTGATATACTAAAAGAGAAGCTTGCGAGTGTACCGATTTTAGTCTATCCTAGCTGGACCAAGCATTTCTATATCCATGTTGATTCCTTTGGGATCACTTTGGGTGCTATTTTGATACAACCGGGCGAAGGCAACTTAGATCACCCAATTTATTTCGCAAGAAGAAAAATTTCTAATTTAGAGAAGAACTATTTCACCATAGAACAAGAAGCCTTAGCGATGACATACTCTCTTCAAAAGTTCTGCCATTATTTGTTAGGAGGCCTATTAAATTTTTTTATAGATCACTCAGCATTTAAGTACTTAGTTAATAAGCTCATGCTTGAAGGAAGAATTTGTCGGTGGTTGTTGTTGTTTCAAGAGTTCACATTTGAAGTCATTATCAAGCCAGGAATGTCAAATATGGGGCTAGATCATCTATCCAAACTGAAGTCAGGAGAGTCAAAAGGGTTGATTGATGATGTGTTTCCAGATGCTCATTTGTTCTGCATTGAAGTTGTCGCTGACTATTTCGAAGAGATTGCTACCTTTATTGATATAGGTCAATGCCCATTTGATTACACTATAGTGTATAAGAAGCATTCAGTTGTTCAAGTACGAGACTATCAATTTATTTTAGGAAAGTTATATAAGATGGGCCTTGATCAGATTCTACATTGTTGTGTCCTGGATCATGAATGGGAATGAATATCATGGGAATTTGATGCTAGAATCGCTAGGGGACACATTGGAAGTAAGGCTACTTCTTGGAAGGTCTTACAAGCTAGTCTTTGGTGGCAAACTATTTTCAAGGCTACTTCTTGGAAGGTCTTACAAGCTAGTCTTTGGTGGCAAACTATTTTCAAGGATGCGAAGGAGTATGCCAAAATTTGTGATGTTTGTCAATGGGTTAGTCGACCATCACGGTGTGATGAAATGCCCCTAAATCCAGTATTGGAACTTGTTGCGTTTGAAAAGTGGGTTTTTGATTTTATTGGACCTATTAATCCTCCTGCTCATCATTATCATGACTAATATATTATTACGACAAAAAACTATCGCACCCATTGGGCAGAAGTTGCTCCAGTTAAAGATTCTACCGCGGATACGGATGTTAGATTTATTTTTGAGAATATCATTACTAGGTTTGGTTTTCCTCGTAGCCTGACGAGTGATCAGGGTTCTCACTTTATTAATGAAACAATTCAAACTTTGTTGCAAAATTTCATGATTCAACATCAAAAAAGCACCTCGTATCATGTGCAATGTTAGAAATTATATATTATGGAGCAATGGAACACATAAAATATTGCAGAAAATATAAACACAGAAAACGCATAAGACAAGAGAGACACAGATATACGTGGTTCACCCAGTTTGGGCTACGTCCACCCTGAACAACCAGTCCTTCCTTTCTATTATCCAGCAAAATGAAGAGACACAACTTACAGCAGATCCGCTGTAATATCCTCTGTTTTCTCTCACAGTCTCACCTCTCTATTTCCCGCTCACCGAATACACATCTATCACACAGCCTCAAATACAATGCCCTCATACATAGAGAGGGGTTGCCTTCTAGGGAAGAAAACCCTAAACTAAACATAAGTTCTACCGTCAGATCATCCACCTAATGAATGGCCCAGATTGACTAGAAATTACTATACTTTTACAAATATTTTACGAATGGACCCCCCCTGCAGCGAATATTTTACGGGCGGCGTTGCCGCCCCCATTTCGAGCTAGGGTCCAATGTGGCGATACCTTTTAATATAGAAGATAATCAGGCTCCATACCAAACATGCAAGGGAGTGGAACTGTTAACTCATTTAAAAAAATTCTAGAGAAGGGACTCACTAAGGTTTGTTCTACAAATCACGATGATTGGGATGAACAGGTTCCCACTACCTTATGGGCCTACATGACTAATGTCAAGAAAATGAATAGGTATACCCCGTGCGAGCTAGTTTATGGAAGAGAATTTTTTGTTCTTGCAAAGTTTATTGTTCTGAATATCTTTATTTCTTACACAACTAAAATGTCAGAGGATGATCCTCTTCCTAATCAAGCCAATGAGTTGTTGCAACTGGATGAATCCCAATTCCTTACATATTTCCATCAGATAATTGAAAAGGAGCAACAAAAATCTTGGCATTATCATTACATTAAGAAGAATTCCTTCTCTGTAGGTGACCAAGTCTTACTTTATGATAGCAAATACCATAAACATCCTAGTAAACTCTAAATGCATTGGCTTGGTCTTCTCTATGTTGCATATATTAGACATTTTGGTGTTTTCCATCTTACTCAGCTTGATGGCACTTTTTTTTTTGGATGGGTGAATGACGCTCAACTGAAAACCTATTTTTTTGGTTCAACTTCCAATTAAAGTGATATCTCATCGCAAGTGTCATAGGTAGGAGTTAAGATAATATTGTCATTAATAGTCTTTCATATTTCTGGTAGTTTGTAGCTTTTGTATTTTCCACAAGATTCTTCCACTTTTTTAGTAGCGACACAGAGAAACCAATTGTGATTGGGGAGATTTTGTCGTATCTTGTCTTCTCAGAGTCATTATTACTTGTCCTGTCTGTAAGTGGTTCTAATCATGCTAGTGTTAGTTACCGAATTTGTATTTCAATTCCCAATAATATTTTATTCTGCCATTAGATTTTCTTTTACATCACCACATCCCTTAGTATGTGTTCATATTTCTTGTCATTAATTCTAACTTTAAGTCACATTTCCCATGCCTAACGGCTAAGTCTATGCCAATTGGTCTATATCTTCCCGCTTCTTGTCTTCATCTTCATATTTTCCCGTCATGCGTTCTCAATTTCCACTATGGCTCCACTATCATCCTCCCTTGAACCTTCTTTGTCTACTCATCCTCCTATCCAATTTGTTCACACCCGTCACCTTGTGAATATGGTTCACTTAGTTAAACCTACTCTCATTCTCTACCCCATTGATTCTCGCATCCACTCTCAAGATGATTTGTTGGGAAAGTATGATAAAGATCATCTTGTGGATAGCGAACTGTCTGATTCTACTATGTTCCCTACCCTCCGGACTGATATTTTCATGGAGCAAAATACCCGTCCCAATGCCTGATCCACCATGAAAGTCAGAAATGTTTTTTGTAAATTGAAACAGTCCACACTTCTCCTTATGTGGGACTTACTTTTGCTTGGCACCATTGGTGAGGTAATGTGTTGTACAAAGTTTTTTCCCAGCCAACTTCATGGGGGTTCCCTTTGGTTGGAACATGAATACCCCACCCATGCAATTGATATTCATAATATTACTAGACTCTCTGCAGATGGTGCAGATGTTAAGTTATCTTTTTAGAAAATAACTAAGCGTGGAAAGAAAACGGATGAGAACAATTTATATAAGAAGTATGGTACTACCCGGAAAGGTTGAGGACCAGTTCTAGATATGGTCAACAACATGTTGATCCATGTTACTACTACAATCATTGCCACCAAGCTCATGCGCCACTACACCAGAGGGGAATGTACATTGGACACCACTTCTGTTGTTGAATATTTTGTTCGTGCCAATCAACTAAATTGGTCAAGTTATCTTCTCCAAGAATTATTTGAGGTTGCTAATGATATCTATGCTCAGTCCACTTATTTTGTTTTTCACTACATGATTATTCCACTTCCCATGTCAAAATGGTGTCCTCCAGATGGCTATGACCTTGGTACAATTGTTGAAGAAGATCCCTAGGCCTATACGTATCCACCATGGCGAAGTACTGAAGACACTATAAACAGAGGTTTTAATGACCTCGCATTTGGTCACTGGTACAATAAGATGGTTGTTGTGATGAATGCTATTTTGTGAGTGTTGATTCCTTTATTGCACCAATATTTTCCTTTGATTTGATTTGGTATCTCTCATAGTTCCTGCTATCTTCGGTCAATGCACGTTTCCTCATATACATTCTCTATGCACCCATTGTCATTTTATATCAGCAAAAATGATTTCCACACTGAAGTTGGCAGTGGCCCAAGGGTTATTGCATGGCACTAATATGGCCAAATTTTTTATAACCTTGACGCAATGAAGCCTGCTGAAGAAACCCCTTTAACTTCTCACAAGCATTATGAAGATGCACTTGTGGACCTCTAGCCCATTTTGAAGAAAGCTAAGGAATGTGTGAGCTCATCTTATGCCACTTGGTCTAAGGTCGGTTCATATGTGCAATAGACACTTCAGGTACATCATCTTACCCATATGCCCACCACACCACCTGTTATTGGATCTACTATTCTGTCTGCTACTATTTTTACTCCTTTGTGTTGGAAATAATACTGAGAGGGGGGGGGGGGGGTGAATCAATATTATCAAATCAATATAACTTTTTCATTTCCATATTAAGATTCATATATGCTACTTCAGTTAAGGCAAACCATGTGTATACGCAACTGTGTGTAATGCAACAAGCATATATCCAGTAAACTTATGATTCAGTTAGTTGATCCTTAATGAGTGCATTATTAACCATATGAACAGTAAACAGGAGCATTAAAATAGAACAGATCATCACACACAAGAAACACACATGAACACCATGATGTAAGGTGGAAACCCAATGTGGGTGAAAACCACCTGCTGCAAGTCGTCTCAATCTTCTTTTGAATAAGAAACTTCTTTTTACAATGCTTCTGTACTGGTGCAGTCTTATGGTGTCCTCCAGATGGTTATGACCTTGCTACAATTGTTGAAGAAGATCCCTAGGCCTCTACATATCCACCATGGTGAAGTACCGAAGACACTATAAATAGAGATTTTAATGACCTCGCATTTGGTCACTGGTATAATAAGATGGTTGTTGTGACGAATGCTATTTCGTGAGTGTCGATTCCTTTATTACACCAATATTTTCCTTTGATTTGATTTGGTATCTCTCATAGTTCCTGCTATCTTCGGTCAATGCATGTTTCCTCATATACATTCTCTATGCACCCATTGTCATTTTATATAAGCAAAAATGATTTCCACACTGAAGTTAGCAGTGGCCCAAGGGTTATTGCATGGCACTAATATGGCCAAATTTTTTATAACCTCGATGCAATGAAGCCTGCTGAAGAAACCCCTTCAACTTCTCACAAGCATTATGAAGATGCACTTGTGGACCTCCAGCCCATTTTCAAGAAAGCTAAGGAATGTGTGAGCTCATCTTATGCCACTTGGTCTAAGGTCGGTTCATATGTGCAATAGGCACTTCAGGTACATCATCTTACCCATATGCCCACCACACCACCCGTTATTGGATCTACTATTCTGTCTGCTACTATTTTTACTCCTTTGTGTTGGAAATAATACTGAGAGGGGGGGGGTGAATCAGTATTATCAAATCAATATAAATTTTTCATTTCCACATTAAGATTCATATACGCTACTTTAGTTAAGGAAAACTGCGTGTATACGCAACTGTGTGTAATGCAACAAGCATATATCCAGTAAACTTATGATTCAGTTAGCTCATCCTTAATGAGTGCATTATTAACCATATGAACAGTAAACTGGAGCAGTAAAATAGAACAGATCATCACACACAAGAAACACACATGAACACCATGATGTAAGGTGGAAACCCAATGTGGGTGAAAACCACCTGCTGCAAGTCGTCTCAATCTTCTTTTTAATAAGAAACTTCTTTTACAATGGTTTTGTATTGGTGCAGTCTTATACCGGTACGAAGGCTTCTACCTGCAGAAGGCTACAACCTTCTCTCGTTCTCCAGACTCTCCTGGAAGGGAGCTACAACCCCCTTAGCTCTTGCACTAGCTGAGGTACTAGTACGTAGGTGCTGACCTATAGAAGGCTACAACCTTCTCTTTTCTTCCAGGTACCACGTTTCATAAATTTTTAGACTGGATCCATGAATAACAACAATCAAACATCAAGTATATCTGCATCAACCAATCTCTTTTGCACCAAATAAACTGAATCAAATAATCACTTCTTTGAATGTTGTACCCAGAAAGTGGTAACAGTAACCAAACACCAATTCTCAACCCAGAACCCTATAGTAATAAACAGAAGTAGCTAAAACATATTTCAAGAGACGTACGCTACTTCAATGTGTGCAACCTGCGTGCATACGATTCTGAATTAAGGCCAACAAGCATATATAGTGTTTTTACTTACTAAACCAGCGTGTATATGCACCTCTGATGTGCCGAACCTGCGTATAGATCTATAAAAGATAGTTCACTCTTTCAAATATTTAGACATTAGTTATACCCAGATTATCAGATTTATAGATCTAGTCATGTGCCAAATATAACAGATCAAAAACACACAAAGATACTACTATTCAAGTCTTGAGTTTTGACCCATCAATAGAACTTATCCATCTTCTTGCGCTCAAGTTCCTCCTTGATTCAGATTCAACTATGCACCATAAACCAATCACCAGTATTCCAGATCTTGCTCTTCATAAGATATTCAATGCTTCAGTCAATACCTTTGCCAAATGATCTCCTGCTTTTTATAGTCTTAGGCCTTACCCAAACCATGGTCCAAAACCATAGAACCAATACTAGGGACCCAAAACCTAGGTTCAATACTTCAGATGCAATATACCAAGGTCCAAATACCAGGGTCCTAAAAATAAGCCTTCCCACATGTACGTGATTTTCCGTGCATGAAAGTGTGTGCATATGCATATGCGACTTTTGATCAGCAATACCGCATGTATACGCGACTTCGTTAAAGGAAACCTGCGTATACCTCTTTTTCTTTCATTCTAAGAGCCTGAACAGTGATCTGCCATCTGAGTGAGTTTCCATCAAGGACAACATCTTTGCCATAGTGCCAAACCTGTGTCATAATGCCAACAATATCCCCTTTTGGACTTGATGGCAACCCCAAATCATTCAAATTCATTCTCCCTCTTTGACATCAAGGGCAAAGGGTTATGCTCCCCCTGAGTACATGCTGAAATCTCTACTATGCTATGCTGTCCATGCTCCCCCTGATTATAGGCAAGGTCTGCAGAAAAATGATCTATAAGAAAGACCATGACTCTATACATCATAAGCGACCTTCCTATCACCAAAGACTCATACATACATACATCTCCCAACCAAGTGCGGATATATCAATATTGACTCATCCACCCAACCAAGTGGGGATACACCAAAAGTTTACACAAGATAAAACAAGAACATTACATCAACCATCCCAGGCATAGTGGGGAAATCAAAGAAGGCCGTTACATGACCTTGATAAGAAAAGAAATACATGACATAGAGACGAAATATCTATAACCAGACTATGATAGTTATCAACAACTATCATCAACAGCATCTATCAATCATCATTCAGACCAGCAACCATGTTCTCTTTCTACACTCGTTCCCCCTGAAACCAAAACACTGTGATCTTGAACCAAGATCTTCTTGGATAATGCCAACAATGCATTATTAGAAGAATATATATGCCCCCCTTGAACCTGTGCTAGATGGTCTCTATCAAACCCATATCAGACTCCTTTCATCCTGAGCCTGGCCCACTATTTGTCTTCAAACCAACATATATGCGATTGTACCCACATAAACCAACATATGTACACAGATCCTCCTCATGAAACTCGCGTACACCCACTTTTCTCTGAAACAGACAAGTTTCAACAGCAAGATGATGCATCGACTACTCCCAGCTTCTGTCTGAGGTATTCAAATGTTTCCCTGGGTAGTGGTTTGGTGAGTATATCAGCAACTTGTTCCTTGGAGGGAACATACTCTAATTTGACCTTTTGTTCAAGCACTTGTTCCCAGAGAAAATGATATTTGATAGGTATGTGCTTGGTCTTTGAATGCATGGCAGGATTCTTTGAAATACTAATTGCACTTGTATTATCAAAAAAAATGGAGATAGGTGGAGTACAAGTGATTTGCATGTCTTGCAATGTTTGCATCATCCTAAGGAGTTGTGTGCAGCAAGATGCAACAGCTACATATTCTACTTCAGCTGTAGATAATGCAATAGAACTCTGTTTCTTGCTAAACCAAGATACTAATCTAGGACCCATGAAGAATGCACCACCACTAGTGCTTTTTCTGGCATCCACGCTTCCTGCCCAATCTGCATCTGTATATGCATGAAGTGTGAGATCTGTACTTCTAGGATACCATAAGCCATAGTTTTGAGTTCCTTGAAGATACTTGAAAATTCTCTTAACTGCCTGAAGATGAGTTTCCTTTGGATTTGCCTGAAACCTTCCAACTATTCCCACTGCATGCATAATGTCTGGTCGGGTACCTGTTAGATAGAGCAAACTACCAATCATGGATCTATAGGTTGGTTGATGCACTACTGCTGATTCATCATTTGCGCTGAGGCTGCATCCTGTTACCATAGGGGTACATATTGGTTTCAAATCCTCCATCCCATATTTCTTCAAGATCTGCTTGAGATACTTGGTTTGTGATAGAAAAATACCGTCTTTGTTTTGTTGGACTTGTAAACCAAGAAAATATGTGAGCTCACCAAGCAGGGACATTTCAAATTCTTTTTGCATCACCAAGGCAAAGTTTTGACTCATGTCTTCTTCATTGCTACCAAAGATGATATCATCAACATATACAACAAGTATTAGCAACTTATCATTGTCAATTTTTATATATAGATTGTTGTCTGTTGATCCTTTTGTAAAACCTTGTTGATGAAGATACTTATCCAAATGATAATACTAAGCCCTTGGAGCCTGTTTAAGGCCATAGAGAGCCTTTTTGAGTCTACATTCAAGTTTTGGATCATTTCCAAGGATAAACCCATCTGGTTTCTCAATATACACTTCTTCATCCAAGTCTCCATTTAGAAAAGTAGACTTCATGTCCATTTGAAATACTTTGAACTTATGAAAGCTAGAAAGAGCAAGGAACATTCTTATGGCCTCAAGTCTAGCAAATGGTGCAAAAGTTTCTTCAAAGTCTATACCTTCTTGTTGAGCATATCCTTTACAAACAAGTCTTGCCTTGTTTCTAATAACATCTCCATTTTCATTCAGTTTGTTTTTGAATATCCATTTTGTGCCTATTACTTTTTTATCGTTTGGTCTAGGAACCAACTCCCAAGTGTTATTCTTTTCAATCTGTTCCAGTACTTCATTCATGGCCTTGACCCAACATTCATCTTTGCATGCTTCACTTACATTTTGTGGTTTAGTGGAGGAGAGAAATGCTAGGTAGATTGAAGCTTCTGAAATAGTTCTTCTTGTTTGTACACCTGCCTCTTTCTGCCCCAAAATTTGAGTTTCTAGATGATTCTTCTGAACATACCTGGATGGATTCTTTTCTTCTATCCTTATCTGTTCTTCTGGTGCCTCATGGGTTTCTTCTTCATCATGAGTCTGATTTGTTGTTGAAGGATAGTCCTCATCATCTTCGAAATCTTTAGATTTTACTTGCCTTGGAATGTTTCCTTCTTCATCGACCACTACATCAATACTTTCAACAATTTTTCCAACTCTTTTATTGTAACACTTATATGCTTTGCTGTGGGGAGAGTAACCAAGAAGAATGCCTTCATCTGCTCTAGGTTCAAAATTACCAAGGTTTTCATCAGTCTTTTTGATGTAACATTTGCTTCCAAAAATTTTGAAGTATTTTACTGTGGGAGTCTTACCATACCAAAGTTCATGAGGAGTTTTAGTGCTGTTCACCCGGATGTTTGTCTTGTTGAGAATAGTGATGGCAGCAAATGTAGCTTCACCCCAGAAGGTTGTAGGAGTCCTAGATTCATCAAGCATTGCTCGAGCCATTTGTTGAATTGTTCTATTCATCCTTTCTACTACTCCATTTTGCTGAGGAGTCCTAGCAGTAGAGAATTCCCTTCTTATTCCATGTTCTTCACAAAAATCGAAAAATTCATTCGAGGTAAATTCCCCACTGCTATCATACCTGAGGCATTTGATTCTACAATCTGATTCGTTTTCAACCAAGGCTTTGAATGCTTTGAACTTTTCAAAAGCTTCATCTTTATGCTTCATAAGTCCTATCCAACACAACCTAGAAAAGTCGTCAATGAACAGTATAAAGTATTCTTCTCCTCAAGGTGACCTTTTCCTAGATGGACCACATACATTAGTATGGACAAGTTCAAGTGGCCTACCAGCTGATCCTTCCTTTTCAGGGAAATTAGTTCTAGTTTGCTTCCCAAATTGACATGATTTGCATATTGTGTTGTCTAGAATTCTAATGTCAGGGAGATCACGAACCGCCTGATATTTACATGCTTTCCTTATCTGAGAGAAGCTTAGATTCCCCAATCTTCTATGCCATAGCTAGTGTTCATCATTCTTGCTAAGATAGAATTGTTGTTGTCCTCCCTTGAGTATGCATAAATTATTTGGAGTTCTTATGCCTTTAATCACGGTTTCTCCTGTATCAAGCTCATGAAAAACACATCCATTTGATCGAAATATTACCTCATTTCCTTGATCACACATCTGACTGACACTTAATAGATTATGATTTAAGCCATCAACATACATAACATTCCTAGCTTTGACCTTTTCTTTCAAAATAACAGAACCTTTACCTTTTATGAATGCAGGGGTATCATTTCCAAATGAGACCTTCTTTTCCTTTTCTAAGGCACTATATGATTGAAGTTTTTCTTTATCACCTGTCATATGTTTCAAGCATCCACTGTCGATGTACCACTAATTTTCCTACCCTTCCACATATAAGGCTATGCCACATCTTTCTGGTTGTGGTTCTTTCTTCCTCCATGTTTTGGGGCGTAATGAAGCTTGGTCCTTTTGAGTTGTTTGCCGAAACCTACTCCTGCATTCAGAATCTTCATGACCAAAGCTGTTACAGATAGAACATTCTATTTCATTTTCAGGAGTAGAAAAGTTATTGTAGGTTCTCTTCATGATTCCAGTCACACTCCTTTGATTTCATGTTTCTCTGGTCATGATGGTCTTGTAGGCAACACATTGAGCTGCTTTATGTCCAAAGTTATGACAAGAGAAACATTAGCCATTGAAGAAATTCTTGCGATCATCAGACCTTCCATTGTAATAACCATTCATTCTTGAGGTAAATTGAGAATGATTTACCTATGGTTGGTTGTAGCTTCTGTTCATCCTTGAAGTAGATTGCCCTCAATTTACTTGGTGATTTCTGTTCATTCTTGAAGTAAATTGTCCCTGATTTACCTGGTGATATTCATTGTGCCTTTGCTATCGATTGTCAACCTGTTCACTTCTCCTTGCAGCTTCAAGATAACTTTTGGAGGTAGATGGCTTCTGTGCTTGAGATGTTTCTTCAGTATACCCAAGACCTGTCTTGATTAGAGGAGAACGCTGCACTTTGATAATCTCATCTAAAGTTTCAGATCCTTTAGCAAATCTAAGATTAAGAGCTTTTGTTTTCTTAATGTCCTTTCTAATTCCCACAATTTCACATTCTAACTTTTCATTGTGTTTTTCCATTTCAGCAAGTTGGAATGTCAGAGTATTTATAATCATATTCTTTTCTTCTAAGCAAATTTTGAGTTTAGAAATTTCTTCATAAAGACCTTCTTCATCTATAGCATCCAATAAATCATCATCTTCAAAAGCCATCAAAAGTCTATAATCATTACCTTGTTCATCTTCATCACTATTTGAAAATCCATCACTGTCTTCATGTGTGTAATAGCTCTTCTTACTTACATTCTGTTTTCTGTTCCATCTAACTGATTCCTTACCTTTGTCAAGCTCATCTTTATGAGGACACTTGGTAGCATAGTGACCGACTCTTCCACAAGCAAAACATTTGAAAGGTAACTTACCTCTGAATCTTCCAGAACCTCGTTGAAGTTTCTTGACAAAATTTGATTCTTCCGACATATGTCCTGAGTCATTGTAATCTCCTTTTCCTAAGGCTTTGAATGCGGCTTCTCTCTTGTCTGATTGTCCCCCTTTTCTTATTTCGTAAGCGGTTAGGATTCCGTGTAGCTCTGACATGGTAAGGCTCTATAGATTCTGTTTTTCTTCTATGGCAGAAACTTTTGATTCAAACTTAGAAGACAAAGATCTTAGAACCTTTTTAACCAAAACAACTTCTTTTATTTCTTCACACAAAATTTTCATACAATTAACAATCTCATCTATACGTAGGAAATAGTTAGCCACACTTTCATCATTGTACATTCAGAGATTTTCATATTGAATTCTGAGAGTTTGTAGTTTTGCTCGTTTTACCTGATCATCTCCTTCATAGCTCAGAACGATCTTGTCCCATATTTATTTTGCAGTTTTGAGTTGCATAACCTTGATGAATTCTGATTGAGATATACTCCCTAATAGAGTATTGACAGCCTTTGCATTTGTTTCATACTGCTTCTTACCAGCCGTATCTGTAGGAGTTGTTGATGGAAATGTGTATCCTGTTTCCATGATATCCTAGACTTCTATACCAAGAGATTGAAGATATGATGTGATTCTTACCTTCCAATAGACGAAGTTGCTCCCATAAAAAATTGGTGGCCTGATCGATGCTTCTTTCTCGTAATTGCTCATGATGATAGATCTTCCTTCAAGCGATCAAGCTTCTTCTGAAGGACCTGCTCTGATACCAATTGTTGGAAATAATACTGAGAGGGGGGGGGGTGAATAAGTATTATCAAATCAATATAATATTTTTATTTCCATATTAAGATTCATATATGCTACTTCAGTTAAGGCAAACCGCGTGTATACGCAACTGTGTGTAATGCAACAAGCGTATATCTAGTAAACTTATGATTCAGTTAGCTGATCCTTAATGAGTGCATTATTAACCATATGAATAGTAAACAAGAGCAGTAAAATAGAACAGATCATCACACACAAGAAACACACATGAACACCATGATGTAAGGTGGAAACCCAATGTGGGTGAAAACCACCTGTTGCAAGTCGTCTCAATCTTATTTTTAATAAGAAACTTCTTTTTACAATGGTTTTGTACTGGTGCAGTCTTATACCAATACGTAGGCTTCTACCTGCAGAAGGCTACAACCTTCTCTCATTCTCCAGACTCTCCTGGAAGGGAGCTACAACCCCCTTAGCTCTTGTACTAGTTGAGGTACTAGTACGTAGTTACTGACCTACAGAAGGCTACAACCTTCTCTTTTCTTCCAGGGACCACGTTTCATAAATTTTCAGACTAGATCCATGAATAAAAACAATCAAACATCAAGTATATCTGCATCAACCAGTCTCTTTTGCACCAAATAAATTGAATCAAATAATCACTTCTCTGAATGCTGTACCCAGAAACAGTAACAGTAACCAAACACCAATTCTCAACCCAGAACCCTGCAGCAATAAACATAAGTAGCTAAAACATATTTCAAGAAACATACGCTACTTCAATGTGTGCAACCTACATGCATACGCTTCTGAATTAAGGCCAACAAGCGTATACACTGTTTTTACTTACTGAACCAACGTGTATATGGGTCTCTGATGTGCTGAACTTGCATACAGATCTATAAAAGATAGTTCACTCTTTCAAATATTCAGACATCAGTTATACCCAAATTATCAGATTTATAGATCTAGTCATGCACAAAATATAACAGATCAAAAACACACAAAGATACTACTATTCAAGTCTTGAGTTTTGACCCATCAATATAACTTATCCATCTTCTTGCGCTCAGGTTCCTCCTTGATTTAGATTCAGCTATGCACCATAAACCAATCACCAATATTCCAGATCTTGCTCTTCATAAGATATTCAATGCTTCATTCAATACCTTTGCCAAATGATCTCCTCCTTTTTATAGTCTTAGGCCTTACTCAAACCATGGTCCAAAACCATAGAGAACCAATACTAGGGACCCAAAACTTGGGTTCAATACTTCGGACGCAATACCAAGGTCCAAAATCATAGGTCCAAATACCAGGGTCCTAAAAAATAAGCTTTCCCACATGTACGCGCTTTTCTGTGCATGAAAGTGCGTGCATATGCATACGCGACTTTTGATCGGCAATACCGCGTGTATATGAGACTTCGTCAAAGGAAACCTGTGTATACCTCTTTTTCTTTCATTCTGAGAGCCTGAAAAGTGATCTACCATCTGAGTGAGTTGCCATCAAGGACAACACCTGTGCCATAGTGCCAAACCTGTGTCATAATGCCAAAACTTTGTCACCTCGTCAAGCTCATAGCACTCCCTCTACCTATACTTTCATCGACCTTGATTCTGAACCAATAGTCACATATTTTGCAGTGCCTAGTCAAGAGGAATTATCTCCATCCCCACATACAGCCTTTGAAGGGATGCCTCATTCATTTGTCGCTACTTTATCTAACAACCCTGATTCACCTATCACCCTTGATGACCCTGCTGAGATGGAAACCAAAACAACCATTCTTGTTTCCACTCATATGCCTGCTACTGTTCTTTCCCCACCATTAATAATTCCATCTCATCCATCTTCGTCTTTTGTTCCACCCATTTCAGCAGAACAAGTTGCCAACTTCATGAGGGATCCAGAACAATGCCATCAAGTAATTTCCCTTGTCTCCCAACAGCATGACCTCATCACTTTCATTCCAGCACCTAGTTTTCATCACATTAAATTGAATTAAAGGGGCACTACTTAGCGTGAAATTTCACCACAAGATCAATTAGAGAGGGTGGTTGCTAGTAGACACCCACTACAATCTATACTTCTAACAACCGAAATAGTTGTGGTTGACACTTTCAGTACTTGGTCTTCCCATCAGCTCGTTCAGTTCATTCATGCCTCTATTTATCAATTGGAGCATCATTTGGTTTAGATCAAGACTACGTGCACTGATCTTCAGGTCACCTGTGAAGAACAACAACATCAATTGACCACCACCTCAGCAGTACAAACGCAGTTATGTTTTCAAAAGGAGGGATTAGAGTCCCAGGTTAGTGTAGTTCATTTTCAATCACAATATTTGTGGACCCTTTGCTCCATATGCTACCAAGCAACCTGAATATTTTTCCAGCTATGCCCCTGTCAAATGTTGTAATATGGTTGAAGTGGCATGTCAAAAACCACTATCTAAGCATGCAAAGCTCCAGGACACCATGGCCAAAATGAAGCAGTATTCCTCTGATGCTTCCATCATCTATTGCACTCATCTTAGTGAGAAATTGTAGACTACCACTTCTCTTCAAGCTACCCTACTATAGGTCATGCGAGAATCTAAACATGTGTTTCACCAGATTTCCAATGCCAGTCATTTCATCGCAACGAAGCATGCAGCCATTAATCTTTTGCATGAGAATTTTTATAATCTATACCAGCAAATCTTAGTGACTACTGATCTAGAATCCAAGTAGAAGCTCCTCGACCAAGACAATGTTCTAAATGCCTAAATTAACCAACTCGGGGATGCATCCCAAGTCACCAAGTGGGTCCTCCACAACCTTCAACCAAAAGCTCAAAAATAATTTCATGACCTTGAGCACATTGTCAAAGGTTTATGATCAACATATTCAAGAATTGGTTGAGTCTCAGCCAAGTGACCTCAGTGAGCAGATCGTTACCGAGTTCTTACCCAAAGTTTTCACACTTATGGACTCATGGCACTCATCTATTTCTACATTCACCAGTTTCAAGGATTTTTCTCTTCAGACTATTATAGAGTTGGGTCCTTCATTTGAAAGTATTGCAATTGAAGCTAGTGGAAGCCATCCCACAACAGATTCAGAAGCAACAACAACAATGCATTGAATCGAGGGCAAGTCAATATCATTTGGTAATGGCATGTTGGGTCCTTATTTTTTGAAGGATAATAGTTGCGAAGGAGATTTTGGATGAAACTGCTAGAAACAAAGCATTGGAAAACTAAAATGGCAATTAGATGACTTGGAACTCGTGCAACAGAAAACAAGGGAGTGTGTTGAAGAACTAAGAGCCAACTTTGATATTTTGATACAATAAAAAAGAAAACCAGAATGATGGCCCTAGGCATTAAAAAACATGGATCAAGTGAGCGAGGTATCGGAGCAAGCGAGCGTGGTTATAAAAGAAAACATAAGGTAGTGAGAAATCAGTTTAGACAGTGCTGCAAATTTTAGATCAAGCCTGAGGATTAGATAGTGTTGAGTGTCTAGAGTTGTTTCACTCCAAGATCTAGATTTGTAATGTTTTGGTTATATATTTCTTGTAGATTTTGATACTGCGTGCAAGTCTGTAACTACTGCAAGTTCTAATGATGTTTTTTTTAATGAAACTAATCTCTGATGGTGATTAATATAAGAAAGACAGGATTTCTAGCATCTGTTTGTGTAATTTATGGGCCCCTTTAAAATTTTATGATTATGTTAAATTTCCTTTTGAATGGACATTGTGAATGATTAAGAACGAATGTTATGATAGTTGCACAATTAGTATAATAGGAAGATCCAAATACCCTTTATATTTCCATGGTTATGGCTCACCTCGAGTGAGACTCTTCTTCCTTTTGGAAGGAGTGAATATGTCGGCGAAGTGCTAAACTACGCAGGCCTTTTGTTGGTGCCCTCAATTGAACCCTAGGTCAATTTTAAAGTAAATTTTCTTGCCAATAACTCCCAAGATCATTATAATCCTAAGCCTAGCCAAAATCTTGGCTCCCCAAAAGCCCGTTACATGAGTTATGAGGCTCTATTTATAACATGGGGGGTGACTCTTCAACTTCCCTTTGTGACCTTTGGACTACCCTCATGACTCTTCAAATTCTTTACAAAATGACACATTACATTACATGATGACTCTTCATATTCCAATATTGGCACTTGGAATTTCACTTACAACATAATTACAAATAATATTACATTTTACACTTGTACCCATATGAGACAAAATAAGTAGAGACAACTTGACAACCTAACAAGACACAACATTATGATGCTTGCCTTTGGGAGAATTCTAGCTCAACAACCTCCACTTGTTGCTTCTCGGTCACATATTGGTGTCAAGCTTGATACTATGTGATGATGTCCCCAAACTACGTGATAGTGTCTGGCTAGAAGAGGACTCTAGACTCCATGGCATATGGGTACAATCTCTTGGAACCCATTTAATTTTTTTTCTGAAGCATGAGTAGCATTGTTTTGACTTGGACATGACCATCGATGTAATTATGCATGTTTCGTTTGTTCAACTCGAAGTCTTCCCTGGTGGCATTCTATCTCAGCTGGTACATGTACTCTTTGATCTCCTGCCAGACTTGGTTCTTGGGTTTGGCTTTGGTGAGTGAACCGATTGATGGGATATGGTGTGTTCTCACCAAGACATCCAAACTACTAAAAAACCATAAATATGAGGCCTGAATGCTACCAATTAATGAGGAAAGTTTCGTTTTGTTCTAAATCAACATCCATACTGTCGCTTTCTCCAGCTCTGCCTTCATTTTCTTCACTAAGTTAAGTGGTGCCCCTTTGTATCACATTTTCCACTCTTGCACATAGGCAATGGCAACTTGTATGTTATTGAGGATTTTAACAAACTCTTTTCTCTATTGTTGTAAGCCACGCAAACAGGAAATTGGTTTATGTATGGTGACAAACCCCTCATAGAGCTTTGACATGGTTTATCCATGTGTTTATAATTTATCAAGTATCATTTCTCTCATCTCATCCAAGTAAACTTGTGCGAAAACTGGATTCTATGCTGTTGCGCGAAATTTTTCTTCCTCTTGCCTAGAAGCTTGCAAGTTTTGTGCCAACTGTTCATTCTCGACCATGAAATATTGAATGTTTGATATTGTTGCTCTTGCATAGGCCAAGTTGGCTTCGACAATGGAATTTGGATGCTTCCTGGTGTTTGACACTATCACCCTTTCTCTAATGAATGCAGGTGATGTGTGATCATTCGGAAAGTTGTTTCTCCGTGTTTGTACAATCCTCCTTTGGAACTCATTGAATGATAGATTGTACACATCCATTATTGGATCATCATCCATGGGAACAACATCCCCTTCCTCACTTAGGGTTGGCTCTGTTGCTGGAGGTGGTGGAGACTGAGGGATGAACTGTGGTGCGTTTAGCATCATATCAACATCTTCATTTTGTGGCTCATGTTCCATCTCCATGTCTGTCAATATGTTGAGCAAGCTCCCAATCCTACATGTATTCACGTTCCTCCTCTATTTTTTTTGTTCCCGTTCTTTCTCTTCAACCTGTATAAGTGTTTTTTCCTCTATCATTGCACCTTGCCTTTGTTCTTCCTCTTACTTTTGCTTCTCTTCTTATTCTCTATTAGGTCCCTATACTACTGGTGTAACCCATTATTTTTATTAGTGTAACCCCCTTATTATATCGTTGTGCCCATGTAGTCCCCATATTGTTATTATTGTGCCCCATAAAATCCCACTATTTTTATTGTTGTGTCCTTACATTATTATTGTTATGTCGGCTCTGATTATATTATGACCCCATAGACTCCTATATATAGAAAGAAGGTCTTGTCATTTCAACCTCCTATATAATGTAAAGGAGCTTTCCCCCTCGAAGAGGTTGATTTATAAGGCATTGATCTTTATTTTCTATCTTTTTGTGAGCTGGTTTCATAACATTTGGTATCAGAGCTTTGGATTCTAGGCTTTCGCTACTCTAAACAGGTCATCGTGGAATTTTTGCTATAACATTTTTCTACGATGCTTCATAATCTAAAACAAAAAACCCATTTGAGCCGAAATCATTCTGAACCTCGGGTCTGAATTTCAAATCTTGTCTCACTATATTTTTAGAGATATGATCTGAGGAAGTTAGGGTTTTTGTAGACTCCCGAATTACATTCCAAACAGGTGACCTTGGGAAAATCATTATAACTTTCTCTTTGAGCATCAGCTTGAAATTTCGTAAGAAGTACAAAAAGACGACGCATTTTGGTTTTCTGTATATCTTTTTTAGATCCAAAGGTCGAAACCGTGACATGTGGCATGTTGTACAATTTCTCTCTACTAAAAAATTATATAATCACGTCATCTTGGGAGATTGGGCATAACTCTTTCTTGGAGAATCCAATTTCTATTAGACTAGTGGCATTGGAAAGAGGATGCAAAGGGCTACTACAGGTCGGAATTTCAGAACGTGGAGATCCAAAATTACAAAGTTACAATTGTTTCAAGATTGAGGTCCTAAAATCAAGAAAAGGCGATATGAGGAAGTTTGATGGCAAGGATCTGGTAAATTGGTTACTACAGATGGAGCAATATTTTGATCTACATGATGTACAACTGTTCCAAAAGGTAGATATTGCATATTTATATTTAGAACCAAATCAATTTGTATGGTATAAAGGGCTTTATTCTCGTAAACAACTTGTCACCTGGTCAATTCTCATGGAGGAAATGATAGCACATTATGAGGATACAAATAGCAACACCTTCTTTAGCCAATTGATAAATCTAAAAAAAAAAGGGTTCAATGGAAGAGCACATTGAGGACTTCCAAAAATTGAATATAAGGGTAAATGATATTCCAGAGAAGAAAAGGATTGATGTCTTCATAGGGACTTTAAAGGATAGCATTCAACATGAGGTTCGTCTTTGGGAACCTGATTCATTGGAGAAGACATTCAGGTTGGCAAGAAAAATTGGAAGTGGAAGTACGGAAACAAGGAATCCTACCACTCACAACTATAAATATGGAAGTGTTTTTTCTCCTAGCCTTCCACAACCTACAAGGCTTACACCACAACAATTGGAAGAAAAAAGAGAAAAAGAACTTTGTTACATTTGTGATAGCAAATACTGAAGGTCATAAGTGTGCTGAGAAGAAATTATTTTACATAGATTGTGAAGAGGAGGAAGAAAAGGATCAAGAAACATCAAAAGAAGAGGATATACACCAAGAACTAACCCCAGGGAAAGAAGAAATGAATCCGACCATATCTTGTAAAGAATTGGCAAGAATTAAGACTCCTCAAACTCTCAAGATAGAAGGACATATCAAGAAGAAAAAGGTTCAAGAAGTGAAAGATCACGTCGAGCATCAAGAAATGAATATGACCATATCTTGTAATGCATTGGTAGGAATTACCACTCCTCAAACTATCAATATAGAAGGACATATCAAGACGAAAAAGGTATTAGTGTTGATTGATTAGGGCAATACCCATAATTTTATTCATTGTAACATAGCCAAGGAATTGAATTGCTTCCTATATCTAGCACCAGAGTGTCAAGTGACGGTTGGAAGTGGAGGAACCATAAATTGCTCTAGAAAGTGCCATAATATCAAGCTATCCATGGGAGAATATGTATTGAATATCCCAATGCTTTCCATTCCAATGGGTGGTGTTGATGTTGTACTAGGAGTCTAATGGCTACAATCCTTTGGTACAATAGCTTTTAAATTTCAAGAATTTTTCATGATTTTTTTTTTTCGGAAGGAAAGGAAGTTGAATTAAGGGGTATCGGATGGAAACTAGGAAAGATAATCAGCTCTAACGGAATGAAAAAACTTATAAAGAAATAACAACGAGGCATAGTTGCACAATTATGTTCGCTAGAGGTTCCCACATTGAAATCATCCATTTCTCCATATCTCCAAAAATTCTTGGACAATCATTCCAAGGTATTTGAGACTTCCAAAGGCCTCCCACCTATCCATGATCATGATCATGTTATTCATTTGATTCCAGGAAGTGTTCCTCCAAACATCATACCTTACCTAATGGGAAGATACTTAAAGGTAAAAACAGATCATGGTAGCCTTAAATACTTTTTAGAACAAAGATTATCTTCAGAAGAACAACAAAAATGGGTCACAAAGATGTTGGGTTATGACTTTGAAATCATCTACAAAAAAGGGGAGAAAAATGTTGTTGCAGATGCACTCTCAAGAAAGGATGAGGATGTGGAAGCATTGTTTTCTGTCAATTCTATTATCCAACTAGATTGGATAAATGAAGCAAAGGATGAATGGAACAATGACGAAGAAGTGTCAGTACTCATTCAAAAGTTGGAGAAGATCCCAGTTCAAACAATATTACTAGAACTTGATGAAGAAGGAAAAATCATATTGGAAACCGAAGCAGTCACAGAAACAAGAAATCGATAGCTACGAAATCGATCAATTTCAGAGTATCTCATCAAGTGGAAGAACTTACCCGTTGAAGATTCCACATGGGAAGAAGATAATTTTATACAGAAGCATCCAGAACTACTCAAGCATTGAGGACAACACTTTTTGAAGGAGAGGGGCATGTTAGGTCCCTATACTACTAGTGTAACCCCTTATTGTTATTAATGCAAGCCCTTATTATATTGTTGTGCCCATGTAGTCCCCATATTGTTATTATTGTGCCCCATAGTAGCCCACTATTGTTATTGTTGTTCGCTTACATTATTATTGTTATGTTGGCTCTGATTATATTATGACCCCTTAGACTCCTATATATAGAAAGGAGGTCTTGTCATTTGTATCATCCAAGAATTGTTAATTTGTGTAATGTAAAGGAGGTTGCCCCCTCAAAGAGGATGATTTATAAGGTGTTGATATTTGTTTTATATCTTTTTGTGAGTTGTTTTCATAACATTCTCTCCTCCTCAACTCCTATTCTTCCTTCGGCTTCTGCTCTGCCCCGTGCAACTTTGGTTTTTCTTCCTGCCACCTCTATTTTTCTCTTTCTCCACTAATCTCTCAGTATCCTCTAATTCCTCTTTGCTTCTGTTGCCAAATCTTCTTTCATGATAATAGGATTTACTTTCATCTTGTAGCTTTGTTCTCCCTCTGGGCTGTCAACAATCTTCCTCTTTCCCTTGTCCTGCATGGGATTGCTACCTTCTACTATTGTTGCTTCCAGAGTTGCTATGATCTATCGAGCAGGTTGCGAAGTCCTTGCTAAACTGACGAGCTCATGGAGTCTAAAGGTATTGTAGCAATACCTCCATGGATCCTCCTCTAGCCAATGGAATGCCCCGTCAATCCACGAAAAGTAAACCCTTAGACATTGGTCTTTACAAATTCCATGGGGATCATACGGATTAAAGTCTCGAGTACCAAATTCAAACCTCACTATCTCCTTTCCCTCTGCATCTCCGCCTTTCAAGTTCTTTATCTCATATAGTCCAATCTGCAAAGGAAGAGTGGGCCATGGTGCTTTCTTCTTCCTATGCAATGCTACTAATAACCTTGTGGAGAGATGATACGATACTTCTTGCATGACAAGTTTTTCGGTGGCGTACCTTGGTAAAATATGTGGAGGCTTCTCTCTACCAAACACTCTAATGAAGGTGCCACTTGGTGAGGCCTACCAATCTGCGATGTCTTCTATCTTCTCCATTGCTTCTCATGACATGCAAGGTGGATCTTCTTAAAAGATGAGCTTGTAAAAAAGGATGATGAAGTGGTTAGTTTGTTGTGCCATTACTCCTCATTAATTACATTTCGAAAGCAACTTGCAATAGATGTGTATGGAAATATCTTGTGGTGTCCATGTCCAATTCATGCCAAGGAACTGTTGTTGTGCATAGATTTCATCCTATAAGTATGTAGACATATAAAACTTTTCTCACTCACCCTCGAGAGGATTCTGAGCCTGTGCTACATGGGCCTTCAACTATCGAGCCAACAAATTTTACCAATTGAACAACTTCCCGTCATTCACCACTTGGTCCAATAGGACTTCCCACCCTTCAAGAAAGGTTTCTATGCTCTGGTGACCATGGATCCTACAAACGAAGATAACCAAGAGCTGGTATGCCTTCTTGAGGGACTTTGTCTTGTACACATGGGTGGGTGTCTATTAAAACTTCAATGGCTCCTTCACCCGGCCTTTGACAATTTCTCTTGGGTTCACATAACTGTGGGTGGCATAGAAAAGTGATTTTGTGTGCTCTATTGGCTGAAGCAAGTGACACATACACTGATAGTCTTATGCTTAGAAGGTGGCAATATTTTATCTGTCGTCACTGCTCAATGTCATGGTATTCTCATCAATGTGTGAGACAATCGAGTTGATGACATCTGCACATGGGAAGACTGGATACTTGAATTAAACCTTGTATAATCCTGGCTTCCAGATGTTGAGATACACCTGTCGGTCTGTAACAACCCTGGTAAAATTCCATGTAAAAATATATAAATACCACAGATGATGGGACACATTTTCCAAACTGAATGGTGGGGGAAAATCCTAGTCGGTGTTGATTTGGTTTATTATGGCTAAGGAAATTGGAAAAGGTAATGGTTAAGGCTTTGAAAAGGCATGAGGCATTTATTGGCCTTTAACTTATGAAAATAATGGAAATTAGGAGAAAAGGAAGGTGAAAGGTCATAGGTTTCATGTGAGGAGGAAAATGAAGGAAAATAATGGAAAATGAAGAAAATAGAGGCCTCATCAATAAAAAGTCTTATGAGGATCAATGGGAAAGACTTGGTCATTTCAGTTTTGGAGCTCTCTCATTATTCTCTCTCTCTCTCTCATATCATTAGAGACTTAGAGTTTTCTTCGAGCACTCTTGGAGGGTGTGGCATACTTGGATTTTTGGAGCAAGAAGGCAAAGGAAGAGTAGGAAAACACAATAGGGCATCCGGATTAGTAGCTACATCGGATTTGATTGTAGGTACCCAGTTGCATGTATGATTTATTCACTAGTTTTGGCATTCATGGCACATGCATGTGGTTTCTTGGTCATGATCGATCACTGGCATGGAGGATTTCCTAGATTGACAATGGATTTTCCTAGCCTTGCCATTTTATGGATAGACATGGAGATTGTGGGTTTATTTCCCTGTTTTGTTTTGGTTGGTTCTCATGCTTCCTTAGCTTGGGTTGAGTTATTAGTTCTTGGAAGCTTTGGTTGGACAAATGCTCTAGAAGCCCTATAATGACTTGGGTTGAGTTACTAGTCTTGGAAGGCCTGGTTGGAAAAATGCTCTAGAAGCCCTCTAACAACTTGGGTTGAGTTATTACTACTAGAATACTTGGTTAGAAAAATGATCTAGAAGCCCTTGGTGGGCTGAGTTAGTAGTCCTAGAAGCCTTGGTTGGACAAACACTCTGGAATCCTGGTAGTAGTTGTGGGTTGAGTTACTAGTCCTGGAATCCTTGGTTGGACAAACACTCTGGAGCCCAATGGAAGCTGTGGGTTGAGTTACTAGTCCTGGGAGCTAGGTTGGAACAAATTCTCTAGAGTGCTAGAAGGCTAGGATAGAGACTAATCGAATGACTATTTTGGTGATGTTCATCTGTGAGGTGGAATCACTGTTTAATGGGTTGAGGTGGATGCCTCTGGAAGCCCTGGATGGTTTTTGATTGATGTGTTCTATGATATCCCACATTCATGCTTGGAATATGGCACAGGGGTGAATAAATGAAGAGAGATTTGGCTCAGCCATTTTATGGTCAGGTGGAACATGGAAATCCCGTCCTAGGTTTGAATTTTGCATCATTAATGAAAGGTTATTTCTCCTTGTATCTGTATAAGCATTATGATGGATTATATGTGGTTTATATGGCTATGATTTCATTGGAATTTATGTCCCTATTATGCTAGTTTTGTATGTATTTTATGATAGCAAATATGTATGGATCTCATCACGTTCTTACTTGTTATTGAATGATCATTGTATCTATGACCTAATGGATGAAATGGAAACTAATGTGATAAGGAGACAATGCTTCATAGCGAATCTCAGATAAGTATGAGACCCATGTGCTCGGATTTGTTATTTACACCTATAGGTTCCATATTTACTAAGTGTTTGACAAAATTCTTGTCATGGCTAGTGGGGGTCCAGTTAAGGTCTTGAACAATTATTTTCTTTAGTACTATCATTTCCATGTTATTTTATTGATTTTGAGAAATGGTTTAATTCTGGGCAATGGCCTGGGCTCTGGGCCTGAAAAAGTGGCTTAATTCCTGGGGTCGCTGGCACAGAACTAGAGAGTTTGGTCCACAGCCACTGGCATGAAGGCCTATGAGAGCAACTTTGGGTTTCTAGTCGCTCCCTTTCCCATAGCATGAGAGCGATTATGGCCTAAGAGGTCCAGAACAGTAATGGGACCCAGGGACAAGCTGTCACAGTGGCTGACCTGTCTTCTGAGGGTTCTGCTGATGATGTTGGATGACTATGTGTGATGTTCCATTGATTCCATTTCCTTAAGGTTACCTAGGAGGTTGAATCATATCACAATGGCCCCGTGTCACACGTTTACCCCAGCTGACCGATTGCTTGGGTAGATGTTGGAGGAGGGTGTTACAGAGTGGTATCAGAGCATGGCTACCCTCTCCTTGGGTTGTGTGTTGATCATGCTTTCAGGATTGGTTGCATATGTGTTCATTATGGATGAAGTTCATGTGCTTGTTTCATTTCCATGGTGTTGATCATGGTTGTAGTGATGTCACCATGTGAAGGCTGAAGGTGTTGTAGTGGAGTATGTATTCATGTGTGTATGGTTGATTATGCAATTGTCATGCTTGTATGGTCCTGGTTATAGTTATGCATGAAATGTAGGTCAAACATGCCTTGTGAACTCATTGTATGCAATTTAGGTCATCATGGTGCTAATGGTTGTTATGATGCTAATGTGTTCGCTAAGATAGAGCAGGAGATGTAGATCATCATAATGAGGTTGCAACATTAGACTTTGGGATAAGAGTAGATCGTTATACAGGTATTGCATGTTTGGAATTCAAGTATGTAAGTTAAGGAATGTTATATGCATTAGGCTTATGTACGTGTCTTTTGATGTTATGGTTATGTCCCTGATAGATGATAGTTGATTATCATAGTCATATGCACATGAGTCAGATAGTCAAGAATGATAGTAACATGTGGTTGTAAGCATTGCTATTGTTGGTTAGGTTAGATAACTTAATGATTATGTATATGATATGTTGTTGATGAGTATGTTATGGGTTAACTTGTTGTTTCTATATGACAATTAGCTTGACGATTAGGTTTTATGTTCTTAATGGTTGTAATATATAGCTTATTGTTGTTATATGCTATTAACTTGATGATTAGGGCTATTTCATTGATATTGTGATGTTGTAATTTGGATTGGTCATTTGCGTGATGGTTATGTTCATTGCATTGGAGACCTTGATGTTATATGTATTGTGTTAACCTAGTTTGACCTGTGCAGATGGTTATGGTTATCACAGTCATATGCACATGAGTCAGATAGTCAAGAATGATAGTAACATGTGGTTGTAAGCATTGCTATTGTTGCTTAAGTTAGATAACTTGATGATTATGTATATGATATGTTGTTGATGAGTATGTTATGGGTTAATTTATTGTTTCTTTATGACAGTTAGCTTGACGAATAGGTTTTATGTTGTTGATGAGCGTGATATATAGCTTATTGTTGTTATATGATATTAACTTGATTATTAGGGTTATTTCATTGATATCTTGATGTTGTAATTTGGATTGGTCATATGCATGATGGTTATGTTCATTGCATTGAAGACCTTGATGTCATATGTATTGTGTTAACCTAGTTTAACCTATCCAGATGGTTATGGTTGTGATATTCAGGTAGGAGCCGACATATTTGTGATATGGTGTCGTATTAATCTAGATTGATTGTACATATGTGATTATTATGCTTGAACCACAAATTCTTATGAGGTTATGATGTGAACATGTTAGTTAGCTACTGTTATGGATATCATGATTTATGTTTGAGTTGGTATGTTGTGAATTTGTATCATGCTAACCTAGCTTTATTGTGTAGACAAGATAGCCTCCCCTGATATACATTGATCCAAAATGGATCCAGTTTTACCTCCTGATCAAAGTCTTCAAATGCAGATGAAAGTAGGATCAAATCGAATTCCTCGTCGATACAATTCTAATGGTGTGAATGGCGCGTAAATCCGAGTCCGGATGAAGAAGTTAGAGCCAGTCAAAGTTTTTGGGAAAATTAGGGCAAAAGTCAAAAAGTCAAAGGTCAACAGTGAACAGTGAATAGTCAACCAAGTCAACAAGATGATGTCAGCAGGACACGTGTCACCCCGAGAATACACCACTTGTCCAAGATGATTTCAGCAGGTTGATGATGTGTCGTAGTGTGATTGGTTAATATGGGCCAATCTGGGGCTGACACGTGGCAGCCCAGATTTTGCCCAATATTACCTAGTTTCCAAAATTTTGGGGATCAAGGAGGATTGAAACCCTGACCTCCTGGAATGACTGATTTTTTGCGGAGGGGCCACACCAGATGGGCTACGGTGGATCTTATTATCGGAATTGATGACTTTGTATTTATGTTGACAGGATTTGGGGTGCCGAAAAAAAGGGCCGATGGTCAAGGTCAACCCCATAGCTGTCGGAACCCTTAGTTTATTTCAGGAATATCCCACATGCAGCGGGCAGTGTTAAAAAATACACCATATATGAATTGACTGAACCACCATATAGCAACAACAAGAGGAAATATATGTGGCCAAACCATAGTTTATGTGTGTCAATCCATATCAAAATGCCAGAGTGTCGGGTGGGGGTTTCGACCCGTCGACCTCCAACATTATATACCAATGCCTTCACACCTTTGGGCTAACCAACATATCATATGTTTGGGCTTGCAATGAAGCCGAACAAAACTTTTGTTAAAGTTTATGCAGGTGCTAGTCAAACCACCAACACACAGACCGAGGCAATATTGTATAGATAGAAGTGGTTTTTCAAAGGGAAAAAGTAGTTTTGCAGAGTGTAAAGGTGGTTTTACACATTCCAGGGGGTCTGAAGGTCACAGTGGCAAAATATGGGCAAGTTTATACTCATTTGACTCAAAATTTTGAGCTGAACACAATGATGAGGTCCATTTTCTAATTTTAGCTACTATTTTTGAGCTCATACCTGCAAAAGAATTTTAAATACAAAATAAAGCGGTCAGCACTAGAAGCTAAAGGACCAAGAGACATAGCCAGGAAGTCTGGTGAACTCCTTTATTAAATTTTGTTGTGTTGATGTGTTTGAATGTGCTTTTAATTGCTTATGTTGTTTATGTTATCTGCAATATTTTCGATCCATTACACTAAGTAACATAAGAAAACTTCACATAAAGTCTATAATACCTTTTTCATTAACAAATCAAGTGGTATCAGAGAAGCAAGGTTTTTAAGGTCCGACAAGATTGTGTGAAGATTTGAATTCTCACTAGGTTAAGGCTCGGACGAGGTGAAGGTGAACTTGTTGAGGTGAATCCAGAGATTGGAAGGGTCTTTTCACAAATAAGGATGGCAGATGAAACCCCACTTAGGTCAGAATCTCAATTCTTGGATAGTTTCATGACGATACGTGCAATGGTGGAAGAGATGTATCGTGAGTTTAAGAAGAACAAAGAAGAAGGCACTTCATCACCTAAAGACCAAGAAGATAAGGGAAAGGGAGAAATGCTACCTCCACCATCTCCTCCATCATCACCATCATCATCATCATCATCCTCTTCTTCTCATTAATCTAGTCCTTCTAAGAAGAAAAAGAAGAAATCATCTTTGATCAAATTAGATGTAAAATTTTATTTTTCGATTTATGATGGAGAACTTAACACTGAAAATCTTGATAATTGGATAAGACAAATTGAAGTGTATTGCAGGGTGCAGAAAGTTGTTTTAGAAAGGAAGAAGATCCAGCTTCCTAGCCTTCAACTTGGAGGAACTGCACTTGTATGGTGGGAAGGCAAGACACAAGCAGATCTCAAAAAGCATGGTAAAATAATTTCAACTTGGAATGAATTTGTTTCTACTATTAAAAAGAAATTTTATCCTTTGGCTTATATGCAACAAGCAATGCTGAGTTGGCAAACACTACGTCAATTAAAAGGTCAAAGTGTTAAAAGTTATACTCAGGAATTTCGTAAGAGAGCTTTAACATTAGGCATATCATTGGACTCACCAGAGACATTGTTGAAATACATAGGTGGTCTTCATAGTTATTTGAGGCATACTATACTTATGTTTAATCTAACTAGCTTAGATGATGTATTGGCCCAAGCAAGTCATATAGAAGGTAGAGGCAAAAATGTAACCCAAGATGTTGGAAAATCATCCAAACCTATTGAAAGAAAGAATAAAGGCAAGAAGAAACTTAAATGGAAGGAGAAGAAAACAAACACTGTGAAGAAAGATAAACCTTCATGCACTCATTGTAAGAAGGAAGGCCACGATGAGGCACACTGCTGGTCATTGCAACCGGAATTGAAGCCTAAAAACCTTGGGAGTAATGAGCGGAAGAGTGTTGCTGCTATTCAAAAGGACTTGGGATCAAATTCAAGTGACGAGACAATTATTACAACTATAGGTATAAAAGGTAAAGATTATAAAGCATCTACAAGTACTTCTTCGTATTCTGTTGATAATGATAATGGTGAGAGGAAAAGAAATGAGCTATTTCACATTAGAGTCATTTCCAAGCATACTAAAATTGATACTTTATTTGATAGTGGTTCACAAGTTAATTTGATTTCTAAAGCAATTGTAAAGAAGTTGGGTCTAGAAACAAAACCTCATTAAAAAACCATATCCATTAGGTTGGGTGTGTGATAAAACTAAGCTACAAGTTACAAAACAATGTAAACTTCGTTTTGCTATTGGGTCAAAGTTTGTAGATGAGATTGAGTTAGACATAGACCCATTGGACATATGTGGAATTGTATTAGGAAGTCCATACTTGTACGATAGAAATGCTATATTCTATCGAACTGAAAATAAGTATCAACTCACTGAGGATGGAATTGAATATATTGTAAGGGCTCATAAACTCAAAGATAACTTCTCTCTCATAAATTTAGGACAGATGAAAAGAATTGTAAATTCAAGTAAGAAATTTTTACTTCTGATTGTAAAAGCAAAGGATATTGATAAATCTGATGCTTCCCAAGGCTGTAATCCTAAATAGAAAGTAGATCTAGTTAAAGTTGTTTCCGATTATGATATTTTGTTTCAAGAACCTAAAGGGCTTCCACCCAAGCGAGAGATAAAACATGAGATTTATTTGCAGCAATATGATCCACTACCTAACATTAGAATGTACAGGTTATCAGCTCTAGAGAATGTAGAGATAAAGAAGCAGGTACAGGAGTTGCTCAATCAAGGGTTTATTTGACCAAGCACATCACCGTGCGGATCACTTATTGTATTAGTTCGAAAGAAAGATGGTTCGTGGAGAATGTGCATTGATTTTATGGCATTCAATAAAATCACAATAAAGAATCGTTATCCTCTTCCTCATATTGATGATTTGTTAGATCAGTTAAAAGATGTAGTTTACTTCCCTAAATTGGACTTGCGAAGTGGCTACCATCATATCAGAGTTGCAGAACAGGATGTATGGAAGATTGCTTTCAAAACAAAGCAAGGACTCTATGAATGGATGGTTATGCCTTTTGTCTTAACTAACACTCCAGCTACATTCATGCGAGTCATGAATGATGTATTTAGACCATTCATTGATGATTTTGTAATAGTCTATTTAGATGATATTCTTGTTTTCAATAGAACATTGGATGAACATGTAAAGCATGTAAAGCAAGTTTTAGATGTTTTGAAAAGAGAAAATCTCTATGTAAAACTGTCAAAATGTGAATTTGGCAGAACATAATTGAATTATTTGGGTTATATTGTAGGGGGTGGTGAAGATAGATCCCTCTAAGGTCGAACTCATTGTAAATTGGCCTAAGCCCAATACTGCTACAGGAGTTAGAAGTTTCTTAGGGGCAGCACAATATTGGAGAAAGTTTATTGCTAAATTTTCTTTGATCGCAGCTCCTTTACATGCTTTGAAAAGTGTGAAACAGGTGTTTTAGTAGGGAGGCAAATAGCAAAAAGCCTTCGACACATTGAAAGAAAGGATCAGTGCAACGCTAGTACTAGCATTGCCAGATCTTCAACATCCATTTGAGATCGAGACAAATGCAATTGAATATGCCATGGGGGTAGTGGTTGATGCAGCATAGAAAGCCTATATGCTTTCATTCTAAGACATTCACATCAGTAGTAGTTAACTATCCTACATATGATAATGAACTATATGCATTAGTTCAGAGTGTTAAAAAGTGGAAACATTACATAATGGGTAAAGAAACAATCATACACGTAGATCATCAACCACTTCAATATTTACCCTCACAAATTAAATTGCAACAATCAAGACACTATTGGTGGATGGGTTTTCGACAGTAATTTCATCTTGTTATCATATATAAGAAGGGCATACATAATAAGGTTGCAGACATGTTATCAAGACCAATTATAAATGCATCCAAAATACTTAACCATTATTTAGTAATTCATGAAAGTTACATTGAACAATATGCTCAAGACAGATTTTAAGGATGTATATGCAACTTTAAGTCATGGCAAGCAGGTAGAAGAATTGGATTATTTCATAAAGGACAAACTCTTATATCATTTGGGAAAGTTATGCATTCCACAAACTGAAAGAGTTAATATAATTCGAGAAGCACATACTTCTCTCATATCAGGTGATTTTGGTCTAAGTAAAATAGTTGCACAATTACAAAGATTCTGCTATTGGCCACGAATGAATGAGACAAATTCTAGATATATTAAAGGATGTACTATGTGTGCTACAAGCAAGCCAAGTAATAGAAAATTAGGCTTGTATACTCCACTTTCAATTCCTTCTCGTCCTTGGGAAAGTGTTTCCATGGATTTTGTTGGGGGATTGCCAAAGTCTAGAAAGGGTCATGATTATTTGTATGTAGTTGTGGATAGGTTCAGTAAGATGTGTATTTTGACACCATGTAATAAACAGGTCACAACTGAACAAACTGCAAAGTTGTTCTTTCAAAATGTGTGGGTTCATTTTGGGTTACCCACTTCTATTGTATCTGATCAAGATTCTCGATTTGTTGGGAAATTTTGGTCAAGTCTATGGGAGTTAATGGACACAGAGTTAAAGAAGAGCGCAAAATTTCATCCACAAATAGATGGTCAGACAGAAGTGGTCAACAAGATAGTGATACAGTTGCTTTGAGGATATTGTAGAAAGCATCCCAAAACATTCTTCTACTCAGAGATCTCCTTTTGAGACTTGTTTTGGTTTTATACCAAAGTCTCCCTTGGATTTTTTCTTTGGTAAAGACATAGTAGTTAATGGACACAATGATGTGGACAAAGCAACCAAGTTCATTGAAAAAATCTAGGAAATTCACAAGGCAGTACATGAATAGCTGGAAAGAAGCCAAGCAAAGTATAAGGCGCGACATGACAAGCATCGAGTTGAGCATAGTTTTCAAGTTGGTGATCAAGTCTGGTTGTACATCAGCAAAGAAAGACTACAAGGGGAAGGTAAGAAGTTGAAACCAATTAGATATGGTCCTTTCAAAATACTTGACAAAATTGGTGAAAATGCTTTCTGCCTAGATCTACCAACTTATATGTAGATCTATTCTGTCGTAAATGTTGAAAACTTGTGATTGTATGAGCCTTCATTGATTGAAGATCCTGAAGAGCAAGGTCAGTTACCTTCAATTGAAGATATTTTTCCCGAGTATCTCAATGAGCTACAGGAGGATATAGTTCTTGACAAGAGGATAAGGACTTCACGACGGGGAAATTTTGAGTATCTTCGAGTGGGACTCAAAGGTACAAATCCAAGTAAATCATGATGGATAGAGATTGAAAAAGTGAAGGAACTTTATCCTCACTTACTCGATAGCTAAAACCAACTTTTGGTGGTCCAAAAGCTTATATTGGGGAGGAGTGATCCAAAATGGATCTAGTTTTACCTCTAGATAAAAGTCTTCAAATGTAGATGAAAGTAGGATCAAGTTGAAGTGCTCGTCAATAAGATTCCAATGGTGTGAACAGTGCGTAAATCCAAGTTCGGATGAAGAAGTTAAAGCCGGTAAAAGTTTTTAGGAAAATTAGGGCAAAAGTCAAAAAGTTAAAGGCCAACAGTCAATGGTCAACGGTCAACCAGATCAACAAGATGATGTCAGCAGGACATGTGTCATCCTAGGAATACACCGGTTGTCTAGGATGATGTCAGTAGGACATGTGTCGTCCTAGGAATACACCGCTTGTCTAGGATGATGTCAGCAGGACATGTGTCGTCCTAGGAATACACCGCTTGTCTAGGATGATGTTAGCAAGTTGATGACGTGTCGTAGTGTGATTGGTTAATATGGGCCAATCTAGGGTTGACACGTGGCAGCCCAGATTTTTCCCAATATTTCCTAATTTACAAAATTTTGGGGATCAAGGAGGATCAAACCCCTGAACTCCCAGAATGACTAATTTTTCGCTAGAGGGACCGCACCAGATGGGCTATGGTGGATCTTGTTATCAGAATTGATGACTTTGTATTTATGTTGATAGGATTTGGGGCGTCGGAAAAAAGGGCCGATGGCCAGGGTCAACCCCATGGCCGCCAGACCCCTTAGTTTATTTCAAGAATATCCCACATGCAGCATCCGGTGTTAAACAATACACCATATATGAATTGACCGAACCACCATATAGCAATAGCAAGCAGAAATATATGTGGCCGAACCAACATATCATATGTTCGGGCTTACAACAAAGCCGAAAAAACTTTTGTTAGATTTTATGCAGGTGCCTGTCAAACCACTAGTGCACAAACGGAGGCGGTATTGTGCAGACAAAAGTGGTTTTGCAAAGGGAAGAAGTGGTTTTGCATAGGGTACAGGTGGTTTTGCACATTCCAAGGGGTCTATAGGTCACAGTGGCCAAATATGGGCAAGTTTATACTCATTTGACTCGAAATTTCGAGTTGAACGCAGTGGTGAGGTCCATTTTCTCATTTGAGCTACTGTTTTTGAGCTCATACCTGTAAAAGAATTTTAAAGACAAAATAAAGCGGTCATCACTGGAAGTTAAAGGACCAAGAGACATAGCCAGGAATTCTGGTGAACTCCATTATTAAATTTTGTTGTGTTGATGTGTTTGAATGTGTTTTTAATTTCTTATGTCGTTTATGTTATTTGCAATATTTTCGATGCATGGCACTAAGTAACATAAGAAAAATTCACATAAAGTGTATAATACCTTTTTCATTAATGAACCATACATTAAGGCATGAGTTTTCTTATGTCGTATATTTGATGCTTGGTTGTTTGATTATGACGTATATTTGGTGTTTGATTGTTTGGTGCCTAGTTGATTTATTTAACATGGTATGTTTGCAGGTTGGTTAAATGTTTGATGAATTTCATAATATGAGTATGCATTCCAACAATCTTGCTTTAAGATGGTTTTACTAACACTTGTGTGTTGAGACAGTTGATATGTACTTGAGTGTAGTAAGTGATAGTTGTAGCATTATGTTTGATGACTATGAGTTGACTATGGATTATGACATGATTTTTGTAAAAGTTGATTTCAAATTGATAAGTATGACTGTCTTGATATTTGGAACATGTGGTTGACATGTGTGAGCACTTGCAGGAAACATGCTTGGTATTAGCGTGATGAGGTAATAATTGATGTTTTTATATACCTAATAGTTGGGTGACGTGACAGCATATAGTAAGACTCAGTTGTAGCAGGGTAAAGGTAAAAGAAAGGAATCATGTAAGAATTCATTTGGCTATGTTTTGAAACCCTTATTCCAAACAAACGAGTTCTTCACATACAGGAAGTCTTCTTAACCTTAATCTTGTCTAACATTATGTGGATACATGTTATAATCATGAACATGTACTTGATAGGTATATTAGCTAGTCTTTAGTTATAGGTGGATCTGTCAAAGGATTGGAGTCCCTTGAGAGATGGTGTGGATGTGTTCAGTTGCAAGCAATGTGCTTGGCACAACAAAATGAGGTAATTGGTGTATTGTTATGTTTATTTATGCACTAATAGTTATGTGTTTATGGAAGTATGGTGCAGGGAATTGGATGGCAAGAGAGGCTGCCATGAAAACTTGAAGAAGGCTCTGGTTGATTTTCCTTGGGAACCATGGGGATTGATTCATGATGTATATTATTAGTCTTGTGCTTTTGGTCTTTTGTGATTTTATTGCACTTGATTTTTAGTTTTTTTAGTTTTAGTGCATGGCCATGCCACTTTGGTTGTGGTGTCGTATTGTTGTTATACGCTTTCATGATCCTCCTTGTTTGTTTCTTGGTTTGAATTTTATGTTTTGAGTCTTGCAAATTGGTTGGGAAATGAGGAAATTTAATGGATCTTGGGGAGAGTTGTGTGGTACCCAACAGGTAATGTAAGACACAGATGATGATCGGTGCATGAGTAGGCACAACAGAAGGTAAGCTATGACTACCAGTTGGACTGGTTGGGTCCATTGGTGTAAATGGACAATGGACATATAGTCATGAGAAAAGGTAACCAGAAAAGGTAAAGTAAATGGATTTTAGGTGTCAAATGCCTTAGCTATGATTGGGAATGATTGTTCTCAATGTTTTGCATGAATAAAGGAATTTCTCTTAACCTGTAGCTTATGTTATCTAGTAATTATGTTATGAGCATGTTTATGTTAATGTTTATATATGTATACATGTATGTATATATGTCGTTGTCTGATAGGATGATGATTTTTTTATGTTATGATTATATATGTATGTATCCAAGTATCTATGTTATTGTTTGAAGGTTATCAGGGATCATTCTTGTGGAGGAATGATTGCTTATGCAGGTAAATGACATGAATAGGTTCCTAGTTTATGAGGAATCAAGTGGAATAATTGTCGTGACAAATATATGAGGTCAGCATCATGTGGTTATGAGTTGATATTATGTGATTATATTATGTCTATGTTATGGACATGTTATACCAAGGGATACATTAGCAAAATGAAAGCAGTGTGGTCTGCAGCGTGTTGGGACAAGCATGGATAAGACACTGGAAGCAAGGTTTCTTGGTAGAGGTAGTGTGGTTTCAGATGTGTGGTCTTATTTTTGTGCATATGTTGTATATGTTATACATGTTGCATCTGTGATGATTGTGTTCATGTTGTATTGTGCATATGTAGTGTGTGTACATGTTGTTCATGCAATATTATGTATAGGGTGTTAGTACAGATAATGTTGTATGAATGTTGCATATTCAGTGCTGGGTATATATGGTGCTATGTACATGTTGGATATACGGTGTTGTGTACATATTGTACTATGTGCATGATGGATATGCGGTGTTGTATGCATATGGTGCTTTGTGTGTTGGATATGCGGTGTTGTGTACAGATGATGCTATGTACATGTTGGATATGCAGTGCTATGTACATGTGGTGTTGCGTGCATGTTGTACATGTGGTGCTATGTACATATGGTGTGGTGTGCATGATTGTACAAGTGGTGCTGTGTGCAGGTGGTGTTGTGTACATGTCATGCCTGTGGCACTGTGTACATGTGGTGTCTTGTACATGTCGAACATGTGGTACTATGTATACGTGGTATTGTGTATACATTGTACAAGTGGTGTAGTGTACATGTGGCATTGTTTACACATTGTGCAAGTGGTGTTGTGTACATGTGATGTTGTGCAGGTGGTGCAGTGTATAGGTGGTACTGTGTACATGTTGTACTTATGGTATTGGTGCACATGTGGTATTGTGTGCATGTCATACATGATGTGTTGAGGACATGTGGTACTAAGTATGTGCATTTTTTAGGTGCATGTATTGTGTGGTGTTGTATCGGGTACATATGTATTGTGTTGTGTTGTATGCCAAGTGTAGGTGTATGTATTATGTTAAGCATTGGATGTAAGCATATGTATTGTATTCTATACACTGGGTGTAGGTGTATGTGTTGTATGTCAAGTGTAGGTGCATGTATTGCATGGATTTTTATGTCGTGTGTGTTCGTATGTGTGTGATGCACACTGTGTATATGTGCACCTAGTTAAGAAGAAGGTACTAGGTGTTTTTAGGGTGTGGTAACCGATCCGGTGTGCGTACGAAATAAGAACAAAGATAGAAGTAAGGATCGAATGAAGGATAAGTATCAGTATTTTATTTCAGCTTTATTATACATGTGGTTTATGATTATGGTTTATGATGATTACGGGTGATCTATGATTCTGGTATATGATGATTACATGTGATCTACGATTTTGTTTTATGATGATTACATGTGATATATGATTTTGATCTATGATGGTTATGTTTTGAGCTAACCTGTTGTGATGTTTTTATACATGATGTTAGTTTGACCTGTCGTGACAGGAAGTAAACAGGATGGCAAGTGTACCTTATTGACAAGCTACCAATGAGGTATGATTTGAAGTTATTTCAATTTATTTTGAATCTAATGGAAGTTATTGCTGGGTACAAGAAGTGTGGAAATTCCTAGTTGGATGGTTAAAATTAACTGCAAGAATCAAAAGTAGCAGTGAAAATAATTTGAATATGCAGTAGTATGTTGGTAAAGAACTTCAAGAATAGGGCCATTGTGGGACACTGGTACCCAATTGTGTCTATTGATTTCTAGGAGCATGCTTTGACTGGTATGATGGTTTTGAGGTAGGTATATGCCTTGGCTTTTGTATATTCTGATGCAAGGAAGCCTTACCAAGGGATGGACTGCCCAACATGGGGGTGCCAGCGAAACTTGGAAGGTGAGTGACTGCATGGAAGGGGTTGACCAATTTCCCGAGGGACTATGTAGCAAAGAAGGGAAAACCGAGGATGGATTTGTTTTGTTCATTAGCATTGCACTATGGAATCAAATGCACATTGAGAGTGTGCCTTGGAACAATGAGCCGATAACTTTTCACTGAGAGGAAAAGTGGCACTAGATTGTAGCGTTGGACATTGGATGTAACTTTGACTTTGACAGTGGATTCTAGATTTCCTAGGAAGGAGGTGAATCTTGGTATTACTTTGAGGGTGGAGGTGTGAGCCTCTGGATTCCCTTGTTGCGGATACAGGCATCATATACTTTTATTTGTTGGTTGAGAAAATGTGCATATGTATATATGTGTATATTATTGTAAATATTGTAAATATCGTAATGAGCTATGTTATAAAACTCCAATAAATGGTATGATTGACATGGTTCAGTAGTAGTCATTGTAAATGTTGCAACGAGCTATGTTATAAAACTCCATGGGAAGTATGTTTTGTTTTCAACAGACGTTTGGTTATAGGTGTCATTGAACACCGAGAATGGTGTCCCCCCAAGGGGGATGGTTCTGTAACAACCCTCGTAAAATTCCATGTAAAAATATATAAATACCACGGATGATGGGACACGTATTCCAAGCTGAATGGTGGGGGAAACATCCTAGTGGGTGTTGATTGGTTTATTATGGCTCTGAAAATTGGCAAAGGCAATGGCTAAGGCTTTGGAAAGGCATGAGGCATTTATTGGCATTTTATTTATGAAAATAATGGAAATTGGGAGAAAAGGAAGGTGAAAGGTCACACGTTGCATGTGAGGAGGAAAATGAAGAAAATAGAGGCCTCATTAATAAAAAGGCTTATGAGGATCACCAGGCAAGACTTGATCAGTTTAGTTTTGGAGCTCTCTCATTATTCTCTCTCTCTCTCTCATATTCTTGGAGACTTAGAGTTTTCTTAAAGCACTCTTGGAGGGTGTGGCATAATTGGATTTTTGGAGAAAGAAGGCAAAGGAAGAGCAGGAAAGTGTAAGAGGGCATCAAGATCAACAACTACATCGGATTTGCTTGCAGGTATCGAGTTGCATGTATGATTTCTTAACTAGTTTTGGCATGCATGAAACATGTATGTGGTTTCTTGGTCATGATATGTCACTGGCATGGAGAATTTCTTGGATTGACAGTGGATTTTCCTAGCCTTACCATTTTCTAGATAGCCATGGAGATTGTGGGTTTATTTGCTTGTTTTGTTTTGGTTGTTTCTCATGTTTCCTTAGCTTGGGTTGATTTATTAGTTCCTAGAAGCCTTGGTTGGACAAACACTCTGGTAGCCCTATAATGGATTAGGTTGAGTTACAAGGCTTAGAAGACCTGGTTGGACAAACACTCTAGAAGCCCTAAAACAACTTGGGTTGAATTATTAGTCTTGGAAGCCTTGGTTGGACAAACGCTCTAGAAGCCCTTGGTGGGTTGAGTTATTAGTCCTGGAAGCCTTGGTTGGAAAAATGCTCTGGAAGCCTGACAACAATTGTGGGTTGAGTGACTAGTTCGTGAAGCCTTGGTTGGACAAATGTTCTAGAGCTCGGTGGCAGTCATGGGTTGAGTTGCTAGTCCTAGGATCCGGGTTGGAACAAACGCTCTAGAGCCCTGGAAGGCTGGGATAGAGATTGATCAGATGATGGTTTTGGTGATGTATGGTCATGAGGTGGAATCACTATTTGATGGGTTGAGATGGATGGCCTCAAGAAGCCCTGGATGGCTTTTGATTGATGTGTTCTATGAGATCCCACATTCATTCTTGGAATATGGCATGGGGGTGAATGGCTGAAGAGATATTTGGCTCAGCCATTCTATGGTTAGGTGGAATGTGGAGCTCCCATCCCGGGTTTGGATTTTGCCTAATTAATGACAGGTTATTCCCCCTCTATATTGATAAGAATTATGATGGATTATATGTGGTTTATATGGTTTTGATTTCATTGGTATTTTTGTCCCTATTATGTTGGCTATGTATGTATTTTATGATAGCAGATAAGTATGGATCTCATCATGTTCTTACTTGTTATTGAATGATCATTATATCTATGAAATAATTATTAAATTGTAGCTAATGTGATAAGGAGACAATGCTTCATAGTGAATCTAAGATAAGTATGAGACCCTTATGCTCAGATCTGTTATATAAAATTGTAGGTTGCATATTAACTAAGTGTTTGACAAAATGGTTATCATGGCTAGTGGGGGTCCAGTCAAGGTCTTGAACAAGTATTTTCTTTAGTATTGTCATTTTCATGTTATTTTACTAATTTAGAGAGATGGTTCAATTCTAGGCAGTGGCCTGGGCTTTGGGCCTGAAAAAGTGGCTTAATTCCTAGGGTCGCTGGCACAAAACTGGCAAGTTTGGTCCATAGTCATTGGCATGCATGCCTATGAGAGAAACTATGTCCTAAGAGGTCCAGAACAATAGTGGGACCCAGGTATAGGTTGTCACAGTGGATGACCTCTCTTCTGAGGGTTTTCTTGATGATGTTGGATGACTATGTGTGATGTTTTGTTGATTCCATTTCCTTAATGTTACCAAGGAGGTAAAATCATATCATAGTGGCCTCTCGTCGCACATTTACCCTAACTGGCTGGTTGCTTGGGTAGATGTGGGAGGAGGGTGTTACACAGTCCTCTAATTCTGCCTCAAAATCCTTTGTAAAATCATCTTTAACATGCTTCCATGTCAGTGAGGATCCATTTTCTATAAACAAATGAGTATCTGCATACACTAACAAGTCTACTGATGTTTTATCAACTTCTTCCCTAGTACTACTTTTAGTGGTTTCTTTTAAAGCATCTCTCTTAGGTGTCATGGTAACAATGACTACTAGAGATGTTCTCAACAATTGTTGTACCTGTGGGATAGAAAATACACTCGTGGAAAGCAAATATCAGTCTTAAGAAAATGTACCTTCAAGGCATGTTCAAGCAGCAAACTGGGCATATGATGGGGAGGATTGTGAAATTATCATTGGCATGAGGGACTGGTTTCCTGTGGGAACTGCACACTATGGAGTCTCAGCAACCAAGGTCGAAGCTTGTGGCTTGACACTGTGCAATGCGCAGTTCATCCTGGGTAGAGGTCTGGGAGAGACTGCACATTACGCAGTCTCAGTGCCCAAGAAGAGAGGTTGGCTCTTGGAACTACGTAGTGCGCAATTGGAGCCAGCTTGTAATGTGCACTACACAATTCCCTAGGCCAAGCTTGTGGCTTGAGCCTTAGGATTGTACAATGCCCAGTTGGGCAAAGTGAAAACTAGCCAAGGGATGTGCAGATTTGCCTAGTGGAAGTGTGAAAAATGAGAAGATATGAGATATAGTGTGATCTTCAATGCATATCTGAGTATTTATGAATAAATTCATGTGAATTAAGTGCAACAATTAATCAGGAAAAAGAAAAATCATGTGAGGAGAGTCTCCACAACGATGACCATTGGTGCAAAAAACAGGAAAACTAATGCGATGCTTGGGAAAGGAAATATAAAACTTAAAACAACACTTCTATGAGTTAAAAAAATTTAAAACACCAACAACCATGATTGGAAATAAGTGAAACAACACCCACACTAGAAAAATGACAAAAAACTATAAAAGCCGACAAAAGCGAAACTCATATGGAAAAGTGACGAAAATCGCACCGAAGGTTCCTTGATATCCTTGGTCATGCTAGAACTCCAATATTAAATATGAAAAAGAGATCTAGAAGCAACAATTACATAGATTGGCCTAATTAGGGTTTATGACACATATGCCTAAAACCATGGAAAAAGAAACACTTGGCAGAAGTTTCTAAAAATAGTGAAAGTTCCTCCTTCGAGATACTAAAAATAGATCCCTATTTTTTGGGGATGCATTTTTTTCTTTTTAAATTTGTTTTCCTTTTATGGGGAAACATGCCATGCAAACTGTCGAGAAAGACTATGCAGTTATGGGGAACTGGGCAACTTTCTGGCTCATTGAACTGTGCAATTTTTGAGCTTAGTGAGGATTGTGCAGTTTCTGAGCTCAGTGTCAAGATTCCTTGCATGATTGCGCAGTTCCTGAGATCAAGGCTGACTTCCAGCCAAGACTACGCAATTCCTATCATCAAGGATGTTTACCCTCAAGGATTGCATAGTTTCTAGAGGAAAGCCTAGAACTGTTATAGACCAAGTTGGGAGATCAACTTGTGACCTGGAAGGATCAGCTAAGTGTGAAAGCAAGCAAGCACAAGAAAAAATGAAAAGATAAGTCTCATTCAAAGTAGGAATACCTTGATCAGTGCAAGATGAGCTCCTGTGGACAAGAAGGGAGGCTCCAAAATTAAAGCATAGGCAAACTTTTGGAGGGTGGTTATAGCTGCTGAAACACTGGTGACGCACTTGTAGAACTCCAACTCTTTGTATGGATCTTGTCTCATGCAAAATAGGGGTAACTCTTCCAGAAGTATTGTTCAGTTCATTGATTATCACAACTTCTTTACTTATCTTGAGTTAAAGATATAGTCCGTACCATTATCTTCATCGGGAACCTAAATACCAAGCCAAGTTAGACTGAGTTGTTTCGATTGGGGATGAGGAGTATATAAATGCACAAGTAAAAGAAATTGTCAGAGCCTTAGTTTTCATCTTTGGTGTTGCTTTGCTACCAGCAGGCCTGGCTAGTACCCCAACGAAGTCACTTTAGGAACACAAGAATTGCCCCGCTACCAGCGAACCTAGACAGTAACTCAGTAGAGTTGCTTGCTTCACCTCTCTGTGTAGGAAGCCTTTCTCTTCTTTTGTCCTTTATTTTATTTTTTTATTTTCTTCATTTTTATTTGTTCAAATTACTGTGCATAGGCACTTATTTATTTCATGGGGGAAGAAGATGGATCTTGACTTATTGAGAAAATAAGAGGTCATCCCTTCAAAGAAGGATTTTTATGTATACCTCTGACATACTTGTTAAGGTTTTCCTCTGACATAATTGTTAAGGTTTTCCTCCCCTCCTTACTCTACTCGACTTAGTTGACAAGGGTTTGCTGAAAAAATAAGACCGATTAGAGTAGGCGATACTAATTAAAAGTGTAAGCATCGTGATTTCACTATGACTCTCTCTGAAAGGAATGTATTTTCAATCAAAGTATCATTAACTAAAAGAAATGAAAGATTCACATAAAGAGAGGGAATAGAGAGATAACCAAGTGTTGATATCAGTATAACTTCCTCTTGAATTTCAGCTTACCTATCAAAGAAGACAAACATGGTCTCATGCAAAAGCAAACCTATAACTGAAATGAAAACAAACAAAAGGAAAGAAGCAGAGTGAAAGCAAAAGAAAGAAAATTAAAGAAACAATGTAGAAAATAAAACTACTCCTACTCCTAACCTAAACAAAGCATAGGAAAAACTTACGTAAAGTGATACTTCCAATGTAGCCACAAGCACATTGGCTAGCCTATGTAGGTGAGGGAATTCATGTCAAGAAATATATACAAGCATAATAACAAACAAGAACCCAAAGTTTGAAGTTTGAAGTTTGAATGAACCCACATAAAAGTAAGAATGAAAAGTGCTTGAAAGACACTCTGCGGATGTACCATGGTGTTTAAACACACTGCGAGTCGAAGACATGTAGGCAAAAACTTTTAAACTTGAAAGATGAGAAAACATGAAGAAAGAATACAATTTTTCCTTTGCAACAGTTCTCTCTACATACAACTTCCCCCAATGACTGGGCGATAGAATAGTGTGATATAGATGGAGGATGTGAAATTTGTAAAATAGATTGATTTTCAAAGGTACGAGAGAGTGATGAGGATTCTAATTAGAAGTGGAACTAACCTCAAGGCTACGAGAACCTGACATAAACATCAACTTAAGCTGAAATGCCTCAACAGCTTGGGGAGATTCCAATTCATCAAAATATGGACCATCAAAGATTGATGGCTTCGAAAAATCAATAGTGGAAAAACTAGAATCGCGATCAAATGAATCAATGAAGAGATAAGGACGGTCATGATCAGAAAACAAAGGCATCCTCATGATCTGATGAATCAAAAAGAGGGGATGATGAAAACGAGAAATCTCACCCTCTATGTTCCTAGAAAGATAAGATGAGAGATTGGGAGGATCAGGCATAAAATATTTGTCCTCTCCACATTCAAATGAAAAATTGGCATTCCACGTGTTTTGAGAATGATGGAAAGTAGTAATGTCAATAGAAATTTATTTTTCACAAGATTCAACAGGAATGACATAATCGTGAAAAATGTCAGGATAATATGGAAGAGGTGTGGACAAAACGAGGTCATCCTTCATCATTAATTCTTGTTCAGGCTCCCACACATACTCATAAAAGATGATACCACAGGTTGAATGTTCAACACCAACTCCATCCAAGACTTGATCCTCGTGAACATCAAAAGAGAGATTGGAAATAGGTCAAAACAACACATCACACTATGGAGGATCAAAGGGACCAAAGGATGGAGGACAAGGAGATAACACTTCATCACAACCATCATATAGATAGTCTAAACATGCAATGAAACTTTGGGTATGTGGGGTGGAAGAAGATGGTGGTAGATCAACACATGGATTCTGAATCTCTCCCACCTCAACCTATGGAACTAGATCTATTTGATGAGGAGAGGAAAGAGGGTCACTTGGAACAACAACCTTATTCATCATAGATTTAGAAGCTCTAACACTAAGGTATGTTTGGAGTGGTTCAAAATATTCTAACTCATGCTGATTTTCTGAAATATGAACAAGATATTGAAATATTTTTGTCAAGAACTGGAAATCAACCTCATATTTCAGAAAGTCAAAACACAAATGCATGGAAAATTGTGAAAATGATGCAATGATTCATTAGGTGATTTTTGCAATTCTAAAATTTTCTTTCACAGACGCTTACGATTGAACATGTCAAAAGCACAACACAGTTCTATGACAAAATGCTCAAAAGAGTGTATGGAGGCATCGATCAATGTGTGACACCATTTCCTTATGCACCCTTCGAACGTGAGGATGAACAAAGGCTACAAGCAATAACCTCATAGTGGATGTTGTGCTTTGTGCAGAATTCAAGAAAACGAGAATTATGCTCTAGTAAGGTTGTCTTACCCTCGCCATCAAATTTGAAAGTTAATAAGTCATCTACAATTCTCGCTAGAAATTGCAGACTTACATTCTGGAAAAACATGTTGGAGTTATTATTGTGGAAGAATTCATTAAATGGGTGAAAAAATTCAAAATAGACTTCGAGGGCTCAACTTTTCATCTGGCCCTCCTTCTAGCACCATAATTTTTTACAGTGTTGGACCCTCCAACATTCAGTAGATCTACCTAATATGAAGTCTGAAATAGACCTCACAACGTTTGGAGTAGGAGTACCAGTAGTAGGTGGTAATGTTATGCCTTGACTGCGAAAATGTGCAGAGTGAAATGTGATAACTTTTGGTGAGAGCAAGTGTGTGAGCCTGCAGGGAGTCAAGTTTAATGCATGAAGGTTTTAACACACAAAGGGAAAATGAAGTGCCCCCCTTTGAAGCCTGTAATAGTACACAACGTAAAAGGAACACATGAGCATAATGACATCACAAGCTAGGATGCAGAATATTCCACAAGTTAAAAAGATGAGTTAATACAAAAACATGCATTCAACAAGATTCATACAAATTCAAACGAAATAGTTCATATATGCATATAGATTCACAACATATGCATGAAAGCATGTCGGCTCTAATTTTATTATTATAAGTGAAAGTTTCATTCATACATACACCATTGATGACCATTAGCCCTAATAGTGGGACATGAAAGTCAAGAACACCTACTCCTCCAAATAAGTATACTCGCTCTATGCTACAGAGAAGCCAAGGATCTTCACAATACTCTCAAGCTCCTCCTAGGTGTAAGCCTAGCCAAAAGATTGGCTCCTCAAAAGCCCGTTACATGAGTTATAAGGCTCTATTCATAACAAGTGGGGGTGACTCTCCAACTTCCCTTTGTGATCTTTTGTTGGGATAGGGTCCCCTGTGGTCAAGTTTTGGGGTAGAAAGCCCAAGTTTTTGTTATGTAAAGTGTAAAGTCTCCACAAGTTGTGGTCGTGGAGCGCATAGATAGTAAGTGTCATAAAGGGATTTTCCCTTATTTTATGTAAGTTGTGTCGGCTTTAGTAGATCTACCCATGGTCCACGGGCCATGGGATTGTATAAAAAGGAGAGTCTTAGAGAGTCTAAGTTCAGTCATGAGTGAAGAATGAATGTAATGGGTCATTAAGAAGAAAAGAGCAAAGAGTCTTAGCGTAGAAGAGAGGCTCTGCAGCTGTGTGCACAAAGGCCTAGAGTAGAGTCCATAGCTGAGTGCGCAAACCCCTGCAGCTGAGTGCGCAAGGTAGTCTCGAGTCTATAAGTAGAACTGAAGTATCAATAAAGAGACTATTCTGGAAATATCTATGTTTTGTCCATTTTACTTTTGTTATGATGGATTGCGTTTATGTTATGATAAATGATGGGTTTATGGTTTAATATTGTATTGATGTGCAATTCTGCATGGTTTGCATTGTTATATGAACGCAAGTACTAATATCTGTTTACACGAAGAATATCTTAATGCATATTAAATATATCTGATACTTAGGCCGATCTGGGTAAATACAGAACTAAGAAGAATTATAGAGGCATGTAAGTGAACATCATCATGTGAACCCATAAATTTAGTCCTTTCGATTCATATCTGCAGTGCCAATTGAGATTGGTAATCCACCATTCCTTTCTCATACTAAACCCATCATACATTCTTCCCAAAGGAAGAAAACCATAAACAACAAATGGTGAACCACATCATCGAAATGTGTTTAGAGTCCACTATTCTAAATAAATCTGGCATGCCCATAGCATTATATAACCATACATACAAAACTAGGGAGCACCTATGCCCTTACATCTACTCATCATCCTCTACAAGATCTCATTCTAGTAGGACCAAATTCTTGAATCCCTTATTTGAGCACTTGGAACAAAATGGTACTCCACACTACAAACACCTCTAGCTAGGGGCATCATTCCCACCTATTCATACACGATCAGTCCCCTCCATCACATATGTTGGGGGGAGTATATCATGCTTGGGGGAATGATGGAACCCCTAGCCACCTTCTCGCTTAATTAACATCAGTCTTGGTCTCAGCCCCAAATATCTAGGTATGGCCAATGATCATTTCATTTCTTAGATAGTTTGTCCTACCGGCCGCTCCAATGAGCCATATACATATCGCATATTGTAGATGCTTGACACCATATTTTCAAACATTCTACTCTATGTGATGCCACATTCACCATTCGATCCCCATGTTTGACTTGATGGGAAGGGATGATCTTAGACCTTCTCTAATAGTTCATTATGGTATCCCTTTATTCTTCACCATGAACCATCATTCTAAGAAGCATTAAGGCCATTTTTAGACAAGTAAGGCGACCTACCTAAAAGTCGTAGATCCAAATTCCAATAGTCAGTTTGTCTGCTATGATATCTGCAAGATTAAGGACCTTCTCTGTTAGGTCCCTATAATACTAGTGTATTCCCTCATTATTAATGTCATTGTAGCCCTTATTTTTATTGTTGTGTCCATGTTTTCCCCACATTGTTATTATTGTTCCCCATAAAAGCCCACTATTGTTATTGTTGTGCCCTTACATTATTATTGTTATGTCGGTTTTGATTATATTGTGACCCCTTAGGCTCGTATATATAGAAAGGAGGTTTTGTCATTTGAATCATCCAAGAATTTTTCATTTTTGTAATGTAAAGGAGGTTTCCCCCTCGAAGAGGCTGATTTTGAAGTCATTGATCTATCTTTTCTATCATTTTGTGAGATGGTTGCATAACATTTGGTATCAGAGCTTTGGATTCTAGGGTTTTGCTGCTTAAAACAGGGCCTCGTGGAATTTTCACTATAACATTTTTCTACGAAGAAACAGACGCTGAAAACAAAACCCATTTGAGATGAAATCTTGATGAACTTCTTGTCCAAATTTCTGATCTTGTGACACTCTATTTTTGGAGATATGATCCAAGGAAGTTAGGGTTTTTTGTAGGGTCCCGAATTCCATCTCAAATAGGTGACCTTGGGAACATCATCATAACTTGCTCTCTAAGCATCAGATTCAAATTTCTTAAAACGTGAAAGAAAAAGGACAGACTGTAGTTTTTTGGGTATCGTTTTCCATGACTAAGGTCGAAACATGGATACGTGGCACTTCATACAAGTTCACTCTACTGAACCAGTCTATAATTAGGTCATTGTGTGAGATTGGGCATAACGCTTTCTTGAAGAATCCAATATCGATCCGAATTGTGGGGCTAAAAAGAGGACTCTAAGGGATACCACAGGATGAAATTTCAAAGCTTGGAAACCTACCATTATAGAGATACAACATATTCAATATGAAGCTCCTAGAAAGAAAGAAAAAAGGTGTGTATTTTTTTACAAATTGCATAAGTTTTGTTTGAAAAAATAATTTGAAGTGATTCAAAGGGCATAGTGAAGCATAATACTCATTAATTGATGCCTCGAAGAAATAAAATGGAAACACCTAGTAAGAAACCTGAAATTTCGACTATGACACATGAATAAGAGGAAGAAATGCAACATAATATATTGAAATTACGAGACCAAATGCAACAATTTTCGCTCTCACAAAGAGTAACCAAAAATGAAATGGAAGCTAAGATGGATGGTTTGAAGAATAGCTTAAAATAAGACATGGAAGGATTGGAGAATGGCATGAAAGCTAATATGGATGACATGAAAGCTAATATGGTTGACATGAAAGATAATATGGAATATTTTAAGAATGGTTTAAAAACATACATGGAAGGTTTCAAGGAAGGTTTGAAAAGGTTTCTACAAGAAATGCTTCCTAATGGCGAAAAGGTATTAGATGAAATTAATGATGAGAACAAAAGAAATGTTAATCATGATTTCATAGACTCTAACATTGGATTGAAGACCCACCATCTTCCAAATATCGATATGAGGAAGTTTGATGGCATGGATCCCGTAACATAAATACTACAAATGGAGCAATATTTAGATCTCCATAATGCGCAAAACACATAAAACGTACGCATTGTAACTTTATATTTGGAACCCAATCGGCTTGTATGGTATCAATGGCTTTTCTCTCGTAAAAAAATTGTCACTTTGTCAATTTTTTACGGAGGAAATGATGGCAAATTATGAGGATACAAAGAGCCACACTTTCTTTAGTCAATTGATAAATCTCAAACAAAAGGGTTCAATGGTGGAGCACATTAAGGACTTCCAAAAATTTAATATAAGGGTAAATGATATTCCAGAGGTGCATAGGATTGATGTGTTTATAGGGACCTTAAAGGATAACATCCAACATGAGGTTCGCCTTTGGGAACCTCATTCATTGGAAAAGGAATTCAGGTTGGCAAGAAAAATTGAAAGAAAAATTATGGAAACAAGGAAGCTTACCACTCACAACTATAAAGATTGAAGTGTTGTTGCCACTAGCCTTCCACAACCTACAAGGTTGACACCACAACAATTGGAAGAAAAAAGAGAAAAAGGGCTTTGTTATAGTTGTGATATCAAATACACTGAAGGTCATAAGTGTGATAAGAAGGAATTATCTTACATAGATTGTGAAGAGGAGGAAGAAAAGGAACAAGAAACATCAAAATAAGAGGATATGCACCAGGAACCAACCCTAGAGAAAGAAGAAATGAATCCGACCATATCTTGTAATGCATTGGCAAGAATTACCACTCGTCAAACTCTCAAGATAGAAGGACATTTTAAGAAGAAAAAGGTAATAGTGTTGATTGATTCGGGTAGTACCCATAATCTCATTCATTGTAAGATAGCTAACGAATTAAATTGCTTCCTATATGCAGCACTAGAGTGTCAAGTGATGGTTGAAAATGGAGGAACCATAAATTTCTCTGGTGTTGGGTGTGGAGCCTGATTATCTTCTGTATTCAAAGGTATCGTTGCATTGGACCCCAGTTTGAAATGGGGCAGCAATGCCGCCCATAAAATATTCGTTGCAGGGGGGGTCCAGGGGGGTGGCTGCAACCTTTGGGGAGCCCCCCCTGGTAGGGGGTTTCAGTGGAAGCACCCTGGAAGCTAAGAATAGATGTAAAATTTCCTTGTAAAAGTATAGTAATTTCTAGTCAATCTAGGCCATTCATTAAGCGGAGATCTGACGATAGAAGTTATGTTTAATTTAGGGTTTTTTGCCCTAGAAGGCAGCCCCTCAATATATATGAGGGAATTGTATATCATCTATGTAGATATGTATTCTGAGTAAGAAAGAGAGAGGAGATTGAGAGTGAAGAGGGTGTTACAGCGGATCTACTGTAGGTTGTATCTCTTTAGTTTGCTGGATAATAAGAAAGGAAGGACTGGTTGCTTCTCCGTGGACATAGCCCAAACTAGGTGAACCACGTATATCTGTGTCTCTCTTGTTTTATGCGTTTTCTTTGTTTATATTTATGCAATATTTTATGTGTTCCATTGCTCTGTAATATATAATTTTCTAACAACTAGTATCAGAGCTGAAGGTCTATTTGGCTGATAAACTCCTAGGAAAGAAGGGTTCCTGGTTCGAGTGGGAGCAATGGCGGAAGATGGTAAGTTTAGGGTTGAGAAATTTAATGGCCAAAACTTCTCACTGTGGAAGATGCAGATGGAAGATTATATGTATCAGAAAGATCTGTACCTACCATTGGGTGGAAAAACAAAGATGCCTATGGGTATGACAGATGAAGAATGGAACCTTCTCGATAGAAAGGCACTCGGAACAGTACAGTTGTGCCTCGCAGCATCGGTCGCCTTCAACATTTCAAAGGAAACAATGACAAAGGGTTTGATTAAGGCGTTGGCGAAACTATATGAAAAACCCTCGGCCTCAAACAATGTATTTCTTATGAAACGGTTATTTAATATGAAGATGTCGGAAGGTGGATCTGTTGCAGACCATTTAAATGATTTTAATACTATTACAAGTGAGTTAAGTTCTGTAGGGGTAAACTTTGATGATGAAGTTAGAGCTCTATTATTCTTGTGCTCATTGCCAGAAAATTGGAATGGTTTAGTAATGGCCATTAGTAACTCTGTTTCTGGATCTAGTACTTTAAAGTTTGATGATGTTGTCGGTGCTATCCTTAGCGAGGAAATGCAACGGAAAAGCTCCAATGAGACATCGGGTAATGCTTTGAGTGCAGAGTCTAGGGGAAGAAAAATGGAAAGAGGAAAGAGCTCAGGATATCGTAGTAAATCAAGGAAAGGCAAATCCAAGTCCAGATCGAGGATAGTTTGCTAGAAATGTGGAAAGAAAGGACACCTAAAGAAAGACTGTAGATCTCATAAGGGAAAATAAGGAGATGCACATCAAGAAAACAATCATGAAGCAAATGTGGTAGGTGAGGTGTTACAAGATGCTTTGATTCTTTCTTTTGAAAATATTATTGATTCCTGGGTGGTAGATTCAGGGGTCTCATTCCATGCCACACCTTATAAGAAATACTTTCATGACTATGTTCAAGGAGATTTTGGACAAGTCTGTTTGGGTGATGATAAACCCTATAAAATTGTTGGAATGGGTAAGGTTCTTGTAAAACAGCAGAATGGAAACCAATGGCTACTAAAGGAGGTAAGGCATGTTCCGGATCTGAAGAAAAATATGATTTCAACAGGGCAGTTAGGCGGTGAAGGTTGTGTGACAACTTTCACAGATAAAGCTTGGAAGGTTACCAAAGGAGCCCTGGTAATAGCAAAAGGTGAAAAGGTTGGTACATTGTATTTATGCAATGGTATTTCTAACTCTGTTAATGCTTTAACTTCCAAAGGAGCAGATGCAGCATTATGGCATCATAGGCTCGAACACATGAGTGAGAAGGGGATGAAGATCCTTCACTCAAGGAATTTGTTGCTGGGTTTGAAGAATGTTGATTTGGACTTCTGTGAGAATTGCATTTATGGAAAATAGAAGAGAGTCAGATTTCTCAGAGTTGGGAAAGAAATGAAGAGCGAAAAATTAGAGCTTGTGCATATAGATGTATGGGGACCTACTCAGGTATCATCTCTTGGTGGCTCTCATTATTATGTTACTTTTATTGATGATGCAACTAGAAAAACTTGGATTTATTGTATTAAGAATAAATCTGATGTATTTGATACTTTCAAGAAATGGAAAGCTTTGGTTGAGATTGAGACAGGAAAGAAATTGAAGTGTCTCAGATCAGATAATGGAGGTGAATATTGTAGCAAAGAGTTTGATAGGTACTATTCAGAGCATGGAATTCATAGAGAGAAGACAGTTCCAAGAACAACACAAGAAAATGGTGTGTCAGAAAGGATGAACAAAATAATCATGGAGCGTGCAAGGTGCATGAGATTGCATGCAGGATTACCTTTACAATTTTGGGCAGATGTTGTAGATACTGTTGTTTATCTAATAAACATAGGGCCTTTAAGTTCCTTGGATGGTGGTGTTCCAGAGGAAGCATGGACAAGTAAAAAGGTAAACTACTCCTTTTTAAAGCCTTTTGGTTGTGAGGCCTTTGTCCATATTAATAAAGAAAATAGAACAAAGCTTGAGGCAAAATCAAAGAAATGTACCTTTATTGGATATGGTGTTAATGATTTTGGTTATCGCTTATATGATTATGAAAATCACAAAATCATTAGGAGAAGAGATGTAATATTCAATGAAAAGGTCTTGTACAAGAATTAGTTGCAGGAAAAGAAACAGGAAAAAGAAAACCAGGAATACATAGTTGTTGATGAGATCACTGAAAAAGTAAAGGTGCCTGAAAATAATAATAATCAACAACCACAACAACAGCAACCACCACAACAGCAACAAGCACCCCAAACACCTGAAAGTGGTGTTATAAGATCTACCAGGATAAGTATACCCCCTGAACGATACTCTCCTTCATTATACTATTTATTGTTGACTGATTCTGGTGAACCCGAATGTTATGAAGAAGCAATGCAGGTTGAAAGCAGGAAGAAGTGGGAGTTAGCCATGGAAGAAGAGATGGATTCCTTAATGCATAACCAGACTTGGGACTTAGTCAGGTTGCCTGCAGGTAAAACAACATTGCAGATTAAATGGGTTTACAGGCTAAAGGAAGAAGATGGAGGAAAACAAAGGTACAAAGCTAGACTTGTGGTGAAGGGGTTTGCATAGAGGAAAGGTATTGATTTTGATGAAATATTTTCTCCTGTTGTTAAAATGACTTCAATCAAAACTATTTTAAGTCTAGTAGCAGTTGAAGATTTGCATCTTGAGCAGTTAGATGTAAAGATAGCCTTTCTCCATGGGGATTTGGAAGAAGAGATATATATGCAATAGCCACAAGGATATGAGGTGAAAGGGAAGGAGAAACTGGTGTGTAGGTTGAAGAAGAGCTTGTATGGCTTAAAACAGGCTCCAAGGCAGTGGTATCTAAAATTTGACAAGTTTATGTTTGAACAAGGTTATACTAGATGTCACTCTAACCATTGTGTTTATCTAAAAAAAGCAAAATGATGGCATCTATATTATATTGTTATTGTATGTGGATGACATGCTTGTTGCAGGGTCTAACATGCAGGAAATAAATGTGCTCAAAAGAAAATTGGCAAATTCATTTGCATTTAAGGATTTGGGAGCTGTAAAACAAATCCTTGGTATGAGAATAACTAGAGACGGAAAAAATCACAAATTAACATTGTCTTAAAATGAGTACATAGAAAAGGTGTTGAAAAGATTTAATATGCACAATGCAAAACCAGTTAATACACCTTTTTCTAGCCATTTCAAACTTAGAAAGGAAATGTGCCCAAAGACCCAAGAAGACATGGATTATATGTCTAAAGTTCCATATGCATCAGTAGTTGGAAGCCTAATGTATGCAATGGTCTGCACAAGGCCTGATATTGCACATGCAGTGGGAGTTGTAAGAAGGTACATGAAAAATCCAAGAAAGGAACATTGGATGGCAGTGAAATGGATTCTCAGATATTTGAAAGGTACCACAAATCAAGCATTATGCTTTGGTGGTTCAAACATTTCTCTACAGGGATATGTTGATGCAGATATGGCAGGTGACAGAGATAACAGGAGGAGCACTACAGGATACGTATTTACTGTAGGTGGAACAACTGTCAGTTGGGTTTCAAAAATCCAAAGTGTTGTTGCACTTTCAACAACAGAAGCAGAGTATGTTGCTGCTACAGAGGCTAGTAAAGCAATGATTTGGTTACAAAGGTTTATGGGTGAATTAGGTAAGGAGCATGATATGGGCACATTATACAGTGATAGCCAAAGTGCCATTCATCTTGCAAAGAACTCAGTATTTCATTCCAAGACTAAACACATACAGCTCAAGCACCATTTCATACGATTAGTGTTGGAAGATGGAGAGTTGAAGCTAGAAAAGATAAACACTAGCCAGAATCTTGTAGATATGCTAACAAAAGTTGTAACCAGGGAGAAACTGAGAATCTGCTCAGTTTCAATTGGTCTTCAAGTATGATGAAGAAGATGAGAAACAGCCAGGTCCAAAGAGGAGTCATTGTCTAGCAAATGAAGCAACCGTGGAGTTGCTATAATCAGTCTCCAAGTGGGATATTGTTGGGTGTGGAGCCTAATTATCTTCTGTATTCAAAGGTATCGCTGCATCAAACCCCGGTTCGAAATGGGGTGGCAATGCCGCCTGTAAAATATTCGCTGCAGGGGGGCGGCTGCGACCTTTGGGGAGCCCCCCCTGGTGGGGGGTTTCAAGGGCAGCGCCCCCAAAGCTAAGAATAGATGTAAAATTGCCTTGTAAAAGTATAATAATTTCTACTCAATCTGGGCCGTTCATTAAGCGGAGATCTGACAGTAGAAGTTATGTTTAATTTAGGGTTTTTCGCTCTAGAAGGCAACCCCTCACTATATATGAGGGAATTGTATTGCATCTATGTAGATATGTATTCTGAGTGAGAAAGAGAGAGGAGATTTAGAGCGAAGAGGGTGTTACAGTGGATCTACTATAGGTTGTATCTCTTCAGTTTGCTAGATAATAAGAAGGAAGGACTGGTTGTTTCTCTATGGACGTAGCCCAAACTGGGTGAACCACATATATCTGTGTCTCTCTTGTTTTATGCGTTTTCTTTTTTTATATTTCTACAATATTTTATGTGTTCCATTGCTCTATAATATATAATTTTCTAACATCTGGAAAGTGCCCTAATATCAAGTTATCCATGGGAGAATATGTATTGAATAGTCCAATGATTTCCATTCCAATGGGTGGTGCTAATGTTGTACTAGGATTCCAATGGTTACAATCTTTGGGTACAATAAATTTTAATTTTCAAGAAATTTTCTTGAAATTTTTTTGGGAAGGAAAGTAATTTGAATTAAAGGCTATCGCAGGGAAAACAAGAAAGATAATCAGCTCTAACGATGTGAAAAATCTTCTAAAGAAAGAACAACGGGGCATAATTTCACAATTATGTTCACTTAAGGTTCCCAAATTGAAATCATCTATTTCTCCAGATCTCCAAAAGGTCTTGGAAAATCATTCCAAGGTATTTGAGACTCCCAGAGGCCTCCCACCTATTCATGATCATGACCATGCTATTCATTTGATTCTAGGAAGTGTTCCTCCAAACATAAGTCCTTACAGATATCCCTATGCCCAAAAGAGTGAAATTGAACGTATGGTGGCATAAATGCTAGAGGCTGGTATAATTCAGCCTAGTCAAAGTTCTTTCTCTTCTCTAGTAGTATTGGTGCACAAGAAGGATGGATCATGGCGCGTGTGCCAGGATTATAGGGAGCTCAACAAGCTCACTATTAAAGATAAATTTTCCATTCCAATCATTTATTAATTATTGGATGAATTACATGGAGCAATTTACTTCACCAAAGATGGATCTTTGTTCAGGATATCATCAAATCAGAATGAAGATTGAAGACTTTTCGAAAACAACATTCATAACTCATGAGGGTCATCATGAATTCTTGGTCATGCCTTTTGGCCTTACCAATGCACCTTCTATATTTCAAGGTTTAATGAATTCCATTTTCAAACCCTTCCTTAGAAAATTTGTGTAAGTATTGTTTGATGATATACTAATCTACAACAAGTCTTGGAAGGATCATGTTCAACATGTTGATAGGGTGCTCAAACTATTGAAGGAGAAACAATTATATACAAAAACCTCCAAATGTTTCTTTGGAGTACGGGAGGTGGAATATCTGGGTCATATTGTATCTCATGAAGGTGTTAAGGTAGACCCTATCAAAATTAAAGCCATTAAGGAACGGTAAATTCCCACATCCATAAATCATCTGTGAGGATTTCTCGAGTTGACAGGGTATTATTGCAAGTTTGTTACGAATTATGGGAGAATAACAACACCTCTAACAACATTACTGAAGAAAGATGCATTTTCTTGAACTCCAGAAGCAACGATGGCCTTTGAACATCTTAAAGAGGCAATGTGCCAAGCACCGGTATTAGCTACGCCAAACTTCATAAAAACCTTTATTATGGAATTGATGCCCCAGGAAATGGAATTGGTATTGTTTTAGTGAAATAAGGAAGATCCATTTCTTTTGAAAGTCATCCAATCAAAGGAAAGTATTTACACAAAGCTATTTATGAGAAGAAAATGTTGGCAATACTACATGCACTTAAGAAATGACAACCTTACCTAATGGGAAGACACTTCAAGGTAAAAACGGATCATGATAGTCTTACATACTTTTTAGAACAAATATTATCTTCAGAAGAGCAACAAAAATGGGTCACAAAGATTTTGGGTTATGACTTTGAAATCATCTACAAAAAAGGAAGCAAATTGTTGTGGCAGATGCAATCTCAAGAAAGGATGAGGATGTGGAATCATCATTTTGTGTAATTTCTATTATCCAACCAGATTAGATAAAAGAAGCAAGGGATGAATGAAAGAATGATGAAGAAGTGGGGGCACTCATTCAAAAGTTGCAGCAAGACCCCAATACATCTGACACATTTAGCTGGAAAAATGATTCATTATGGTACAAAGATTGCTTATACCTCTTAATAATTCCCAACTCAAACAAAAGATTCTTCTCAAATTGCACAACTCTCCGTTAGGAGGGCACTATAGATTTTTAAAAACTTATCATTGGTTTAAGAAGGAATTTTTTGGGATGGCCTTAAATCTGATATTCAAAATTTTGTGGCAAAATGTTTGGTTTGCCAACAAAATAAAGTTGAAACAATTAAGACCCCGGGTCTGTTACAACCTTTATCCATTCCAAGTCAACGTTGGGAGGAGGTTTCAATGTCTTTTATCACAGGTTTTCCCAAGTCTGAAGGAAAGAGTTTAACCATCGTGGTAGTTGATAGACTTACCAAGTATGCACACTTTTGTGCATTATCTCATCCATTTAAAGCTAGTAAAATTGCTACTACATTTATGGAAACAATACAAAAGCTACATGGAAACCCAAAGATTATTATAAGCAACAAAGATCCCAATTTCACTAGAAATATTTGGATGGAATTATTTTCTTGTTTGGGTACTCAATTAGCTCATAGCTCATCTTATCATCCTCAATCTGATGGGAAAACTGAGATCGTGAACAAATATTTAGAAGGATATCTTCGTTGCTTTGTAACTGATAAACATACACACTGGGTCAAGTGGTTTCCTATGACTGAATGGTGGTATAACACTTCCTTCCATACTACAACAAAAATGACCCCATTTATGGCACTTTATGGATATCATCCATCGTCCATCACATCATATTTAAGAGAAAATTCTAAGGTTCAAGCGGTGGAAGATCACATCGAGCATCAACAACAAGTAATTCAACTCTTAAAGGATAACCTCACTATGGCGCAGAATAGAATGAAACAAAAGGCATATCAACATCGCAACGAAAGACGTTTTAATGTAGGTGATTGGTATTTCTACGACTACAACCATATGTCAAACAAATGTCCCTCAAGAAGGCTAAGAAGGATAATAAATTATCACCAAAGTATTATGGTCCATACAAGGTGTTGTAGAAAGATTGGTACTATGGCATACAAATTGGAGCTTCCTGCATCTTCCCAAGTGCACCCAATTTTCCACGTTTCATGCTTAAAGAATGTTATAGGTGACAAGCTCCCAGTTCAAACAATCTTTCCAGAACTTGACGAGGAAGGAAAAATCATATTGGAACCTGAAGCAGTCACAGAAACAAGAACTCGATAGCTACGCAATCGATCAATTTCAAAGTATCTCATCAAGTGGAAGAACTTACCGACTGAATATTACACACGGGAGGATGATAATTTTATACATAAGCATCTATAACTACTCAAGAGTTGAGGAAAACACTTTTTTGAAGGAGAGGGGCATGTTAGGTCCCTATAGTACTAGTGTATTCCCCCATTATTATTGTCATTGTAGCCCTTATTGTTATTGCTGTGCCCATGTTGTCCCCATATTGTTATTATTGTGCCCCATAGAATCCCACTATTGTTATTGTTGTGTCATTACATTATTATTATTATGTCAGCTCTGATTATATTGTGACCCCTTAGACTCCTATATATAGAAAGGAGGTTTTGTCATTTGAATCATCCAAGAATTGTTCATTTGTGTAATGTAAAGGAGTTTGTCCCCTTGAAGAGGCTGATTTTGAATTCGTTGATCTATCTTTTCTATCTTTTTATGAACTAGTTGCATAACATTCTCCTCCTCTCCAAATTATTCAAAAACTTGCTATGCAAATGAATTGGATTTTGGGGAAAGAAGCCCTTTTATAGAAAAATCCCTAGTTTTTTTCATCGCCTGTTGCGACCAAACCCTAGCTCGGTTTGATGAATTGTCATCACCGTTGGAAATCTGTCACCGATTTCTATACTAGGTCTCTCTTTATTTTTAATAATTTAACACTTCACCATGAAGTCATTTTTTCCATTAGGTCTCACTTTGTCGGCCATCAAAACCGAATGTCTTCATATGAGTCATCAGTACTATGGTACCACTTTTTCTTTGCACTCATTGACTTATGTGCCAATTTTCTTCATGAGTAACCATTATTTACTCGTGTTTTTATGGTCCCCTTTAGGCCTCCTCCATGTGGCAGTACCATCGAATCACCCTTGTCTAGAGCATCAGAGATGAGTCACCATTGCATCCATGGAGTTTGTTCTGAGTCCCATTGATTCTTTTTATTGTATTTCATCCCCCTTTGTGTTACATTCATCCCATTGTGCTCATATTTTGCCTCCAACTATATTGCTTCATCTTTGAAAATCCTTTGTCTGAGTAATTGACCATCCACTTTAGAATCGAGTCAGTCGCTTCTAGGCCAACCATGCATATCATGCTCTGACAAGGGAAGTCATCACTTTGCCTCTCATCTTGTATCCTTCCATCATCATCCCTGGTGTCATTCCGTCAATCACATTGTTATGACCCTCGCGCCTTTGTTAAGTAATCCTCATTGCCTCACCTCTAGCAAGCCCTCTTCTGTCGACTTCAACACATTCATTCTAGGAGAGTGGTTTATAGGGCGGTGTACCTTGGTTCCATCTTTCATCACTTTTCGATGCCTCAAAGAAAGCAAAGGGAGTCATCATTTCCATTTGACTTGTTTATTTCTCGTGTGCTCGACTCCAACTCATTATTGCACAATCGAGAATCGTACACTTAATGGTTTGGTGATCCAGTAGATTGTACCAGTATTTCCCAACTATGTGAGAGGTGTTCCATACCTCATGAGGGCGTGGCCCTTTAGGTAGCCCCCCACATGCCCGAATGACAGTAGACTATGATCGAGCCTCAGATGCATGTCCATAGATTTGAATGGCTTGGTTCCCGCCGCTTCAGTGCCCACAACATGCATATCTCATTCAAATGATCCATTCACTACAACAAAACCAGCGATTAGCGTCCCTTTTTACTTCTTTTTTTCGCATCTAGAGCCCATTTTTGGTGCTATTTGCATCCATTTATCAAATATGGTGCAAAACTTGACACAAAATTTGCATCAAGTTTTGCACCAAATCTTACACCAAGTTTAGCACCAAGTATTACAATAGGTTTTGCACCACGTTTTGCACCAAATTTTATGCCAAGTTTTGTGTCATCCTTTACACCAGGTTTTGTTCCAGGTTTTGCATCAAGTTTGGCACCTAATTTTGTTTGACATACTTTTGCATCCTCATTTGCATCCACTTTTTGCACCTACACGTGCATCAACTTTTGCATCGACTTTTGCATCCTTTTTTAAATCATTTTTTGCATCCATTTTTTCATCCATTTGTGCATCCCTTTTGTGCCAAGTTTTACATCGAGTTTTGTGTCTAGTTTTGCATATAATTTTGCATCTACTTTTGTTGCATCCACTTTTCCATCTTGTTTGGCATCCATATTTACATCCTCTTTTGCATCTATTATTGTACCCACTATTGCATCTAATATTTTTGTGCCACAATTAGCGCCTAGTTTGGCACCTCCTTTTGCACCCACTTTTGATTATAATTTTGCATCCACGTTTGCATCCTCATTTGCGTCTAGGTTTTCATCAACTACTACATCTATTTTTGCATCCCTTTTTGTATCCAATTTTGGACCAGGATTTGCATCGGGTTTTGTGTCTCGTTTTGCATCTACTTTTGCATCGACTTCTATTGCATCCACTTTTGCACACAATTTTGCATCCACTGTTGCACCCATTTTAAATTTCACTTCTTGCATCCCTTTTTACATCTTCATTTGCATCATACTTTGATTCTTTTTTTGCATCTATCATTACATCCACTTTTGTTATGCCACAATTTGCACCATGTTTTGCACTCACTGTTATATCCACGTTTGCTTCCAATTTTGCATCCATGTTCGCATCCTCTTTTGCATCAAATATTGCATCTATTTTTGCATCCACTTTTGTGTCAGGTTTATGCATTGGGTTTTGCATCTCGTTTTGTATCTACTTTTGCATCTACTTACATTGTATCCATTTTTTGCATCCAATTTTGTTTTGCCTGTTGCATCAATGTTTGCTTCCACTTTTACATCCATTTTTGCATCTTATTTTGCATATTTTTTGTCTATTGTTACATCCACTTTTGTTGCACCATATCTTGCGCCTACCATTGCAACCACATATGCTTCCACGTTTGCATCCCCTATTGCATCCACTTTTGTTTCATCCATTTTTGCATCTGCTTTTGTGTCCGTTGTTGCATCCACATTTGTTTCACCACAATTTGTGCCAAGTTTTAAACCTACCATTGGACCCATGTTTGCTTCCACTTTTGCCTTCATGTTTGCATCCAAGTTTGCATTGACAACTGCATCTACTTTTGCATCCACTTTTGTGTCAGGTTTTTCATGTTGTTGTGCATCTACTTATGTTGTATCCACTTTTCATCCAATTTTACTTCTATTGTTGCCCCCATTTCTATGTTCGCTTTTGCATCCCTTTTCCAACACTCATCATATTTTCTGCATTGATGATATTCCTTATGGCATTGACAATTATGAACAATTGATGACAATGTCAATAATATTGACAATGATGAAAATGAAGATGATGGCGATGACATGAATTGTGATTATGATGATAAAGACGATAGTGGTTACAATGACAATGATGATGATGGCAATGATTATGATGATGACGATGCTAATGACGTTGGCGAATCTTCCCAATTTTAGATGTTGTCATTGTCATAATCATAAGCATTATCTTTGGTGTCATCATCATCATTTTCATCTAGGTCATCATCAAAAACTATAATGGCATGAATGATGATGATGATTACAGCAATGTCAATAGAAATTACATTAATGATGATGATGGGGATGATAAAAATGACAATGACGATGATAATGGTGGTGATGATGATCATCATCGATCATCTCTCAAAAATAGAGTTGTTATTTCTCTTACGTATATCAATGTGTCCTAAACAACCCTTTTCTAGCACTGATCACTTTTTTGGGTTGATGATATTTCTTACAACATCTACAATTATGAACAATTGCAAACAATGTCCATAATGATGATGATGATGGCATGAATGGTGATTATGATGATAATGTAATGATGGCAATAACAATGACAAGGATGTGATGATGATGACAATGATTATGATAATGAGAATGACCTTACAATCTTATGGATTCGTGAACAATTACTAGTTTCAATACCATCTTCTGGATACGTATTACTATCATACTTTTTAGATTTTCTGTCTCTCTTGAGGTATCTTACTATAATGGTGTTGTCAACACTAGAAAGATATCTTGTTGTAATGGTGGTTCTAATGTTAGCACTAGCAAAGTTTTTGTTAAATTTTGGTTAAAAAAACCGATTTATGCAATTATTTTGACAATCTATGTAAAAAAGTAAATAACATCCAATTATTTTGACTGTAGTCCCATTGATTATCATGAATTCACCAGTCTGAAGACCATCTTCTACATACATATTATTATTAAACTTTTTGCATTATATCCCTCTTATATCTTGTTGTAATGGCAGTATTAGCACTAGAAAAATATCTTGTTGTAATGGTGATGTTAGTATTAGCACCAAAAAAATCACTAAATATAATTCCCTAAGTCCTATATATAAGAAAAATCAAAAGAAAGAAAAATAATGCCCAATGAATGGTAACTCATGTATTCACACCCTCTTTGGAAAACATATGAATATATACACTCCTAGTCACACTTGATCACATGTTTGTGATGGTTAAATCATGAAGTCCTCTTTTCCCCTTTCATTTTCACTTCATCATTTAAGCACCTAATTGAGGATCTAGGGAATTTTTCTTGCCTAAGGGTTTCATGTCTACTCTTGGTTTACTTATGTTACACTACAGTCAATCATGTGACGGAGTGAAATACTTAAGTTTGTGGAGTTATTAGAACATTGTATTAAGTTAGTCACCACACACACATGTATTACATGTCATTGATCCACATGTGTGGGTTGGAGACTCATTGCTTGAGAACTTTAATGGATACTACTTTAGGGCCTTGATGGTATATCTTACAAAATTGCTTGGTAAACATTGTGATTCATCCTTTCTTTTCCTCGAGACACTTGATAATATTGAAGTCACTCCCAATAATCCACGGAGATGGGGAGTATAAATTACTTGTGCTGGAAATAGAATTGAGAAATAGAGGTTTTCCATTTGCGATATTGGAGTCATAGACATTGGATACATTGGAGTCTATGATTTGGATATTGGAGTCTATGATTTGGATATTGGAGTCATAGACATTGGATATTATTGGAGTCATAATGCGAAAATAGGTAAACATATTGGTAACCTTGATGTCTTGATCATTCCAAATAATAACCATTCCACCCAAGTATATCTAATCATCAATCACTACTATTTGGAAATTCCTCCCCCATTTTCTAATTATATGAGGTAGAACCTCACTTAATATTTTTATTTCTTATATCAACATTATTGATGGGTGCTTTGCATACCATTTTTCTTTTACGAGTATTTGTTTTCCTTTACTATTGAGGTCCCTCATGTTCCATGAGACTATTTTCATGGATAATTTACACCGAAAGGAAGTATAATGTGACTAAAAAAAACATGTTCCAAGATTTATGTTATTGGACAATGCCACTTCATGACTCCTATATTTCCTTAACCTGGGACTGAATGGTGAACTTGATAGCCTTAAGGGAAATTAACTAATGAAAATCTCAAAAAGAGGTGACTTTTGACTTTATCACATACAAGTTAATATACTAAAAAAAATATCCATAAAAATTTCATCAATCAATGAATCTTTAAAAAAAATATCCAAAACAATTTCATCAAGCAATGAAGCATTACATTATAAATTACAATCTATAAACCTTTTGGGAACTTTTTGCTAAACCATGTTCAAAACCAACATATTTAATATTAATATTTAACAATAATATGGAAAATAACACATTTTCATAAATTAAATAACATGTTATCAATCCTAAGAAATGTCACTAACATAAAACTAAAAAGCATGCAACTAATTGGAATGACCACTCAAGGCCACCATAAGACAATTAATCTATTAAGACAAGGATTAATGGGGAAAGAAATCTACAAAGGACAAAGGCAAACCTATTTTAACTTTATTGTTTTATTAGGTGCAAGTTGAACATCTCAATATATAATGAAGAGAAGAATTAATTTTGTTGCATTGAGAAAACCCAAGCACATTCTATAACTTAGCAAGGAAGAGATGTATAATACCCATCTCAGTGACACAATGCATGGCATTAAGTTACTTTTTGATATATAATTTAAAGTTATATCATAAAATCACAAATTTAGCATGAATGGATGTTTAAAATTCATTTTTATAAAAAGAAAATATAATTTTTGTTATAAAAAAAAAAACCAAAAACTAAACATATTTTTTTAGAAAATAAAAAAAAAAATACTAAACTGAATATATATTAAAAAAAACCTAAAATTAAGCAAATATATATTTTTTATTTATTTATTTTTTTTATTTATTTTTTTAATTTTTTTTGTTTTTTTTAATTTAAAATAATTTTTAGAATTTTTTGAAACACTTCCCTCCATTCTAAGAAGCAAAAATAATAATAGAAATAAGGACAGACCAAAAATATTCCTTTCCTTGGTAAGTTTTTCCCACCATTCATTCCACTCACTTGAGTTATTTCATAAAACAGATATAAGTGTTATTTCACACTCTTTTGGCAAAGCCTATTGAGCTTCTCTTATGATATATCTATTCCTTGATGGAGTCCTTGATATATTGATCAAGTTTTGATTCCTTGGAGATTAATTAGAGCAAAGAAAACATGAGTACTGTTAATTCCAAGTTCAATGCCTCTAATGGTGGACACAAGGCAAGGGAGGGGTTGCTATCGTGGTCATAACTCCAAGTTCATTGTCTCTGATGGTGGACGAGGCAAGGGAGGGGGTTGCGGTCATGGTTCTGGTCATGGAGTTTTCTCTTTTACATTATATGTAGGGAGTTCAAAGCAATTTGAAAGGAATCATTGTCGTCACTAGGTATAATGGATTAAGTGTGATAATGGATAAAATGAAGTAATTATTTGTGAGCATTTTTTCTTGAATGAACATTAGGATCCATCTTATTATAGAGAAAATTACATGCATTAAAAACAACTCAATATTTCATGTGACATTCATATTGTATGCGACTTATTTTTCATTAAAAACAATTTACTTTTTCATGTGACATTCTTTTTTTGTTAAAATTTCTTCTATTTCTAATCTGAATTACAATTGTAATTTGAAATAAAGCTTCCAATAAATATTAATTTACCAATTCTGCATGGAAATCATAAGAAACATTCACAATATAATATGAAGAACAAATGGGTACCTACTTCATATGGATTAATAAATGCTTTTACTACTTAATGTGAATTACAAGTGTTATCTTAGTTGGATCTCCAATATATCTTAAGCCATATATTCATTTCAATTTTAGTACTATTAAAGGTTATTATGTCCTACCTCATTTTATTGTTAGCATTGTAATAAAAATATGCATTTTGCTATAGAATTAGTACTAACATGTAATATTGATTTTTTTTCCAGAACGCTATAGGTAATGACCACAAAGATGATGATATAGACTATGTTTAGATTACATCATATATCAGAGATGATGATGATTAGGATGGCGATGGCATTGGTGATGATTATGTGGATGATATTATCAGGATGGTCAGGATGATGATCATGGAAATGATCATGAGGATGAGCTTGACTATGATTTTCGTGATGCTAGGTAGCCATGCGTTATTTTTTATATTTAGTTGGATGTCTTAATATGGTAATCGTACATTTGAATTTTAGTTTATTTGAATAATGATGATGATACTATCGGCACTATCTTGTTACCTTATGAATATGTTGAAAATTGTTTACAATTTTTTTATGAAGAATTATCATGTATGACGAGATTCCTATTTTTTTATGGATGTTGTGAATTTACCTTAGCATAATGATATCTATGAAACATTTTTAGTTGGTAATCTTACATTGACTTTTAGTTTATTTGATTAAATATGATGATGATATTATCATTTTTATCTTGTTATTTTATGTATATATTGAAAATTATCAACATTATTTTGATGGAGAATTATTATGTATGATGATATTACTATCTTTTGATGGATGTTGTGAATTTACCTTAGAATAATGGTGTTCATGAAATATTTTGATATGATAATCACACATTTCAATCTTAGTTGATTTGATTAAAGATGATGAGGATATTATTAGTATTATCTTGTTACTTTATATATGTGTTGAAACCTATCAATGCTTTTTTATGGAGAATGATTATGTATGATGATATTACTATTTTTGGATGTAATGTTGTGAATTTACCTTGGAATAATGATATCTACGATAAATGTTGATTTAGTAGTAATATATGTATATTGAAAATTGTCAATGATTTTTTGATGGAGAATTGTTATATATGAGGACACTGCTATATTTTTTATGAATGTTGTCAATTACCCTTAAATTTGTTTACAAATAATAAGTTATGAATTTGAATTGTGATATATTCTTAAATGTGTTATACATGAAAATACCTCCTCATCATCTCGGAGGAGAATACTATGCTGTTGGTTGAAATACCCCTTTCTCCTAAACTATATAAGCCTATAATATAAGTTATGTACGATGAGGACCACGATATCCTAGTCTATAACAAGTTGTCCCCTTCATCTAACTTTTGTTATCAAAATTCTCACATTAGAGGAATTTTCAACTCAAAAAATAACCACTTAAGAAAAAATTAAGAAAATAATAAAATAATGCCATGTAGACAATTTTTTAATATATCATTTTTATTATTCTTTTACCAAAATTACCCAAATAAATGTCACATTTATCAAAATAACTGTATATGTATTTTATATTTAAATTAATATATTAGCACAAGATTTAATAAAATTTAAATTAAAAAAACAAATTTAAATTAAAAAAGCAAATTCAAAATTTAAAGGAAATTTAAATTACCCAAATAAATGTCACTTTTATCACCATCTACATGTATTTTATATTGAAATTAATTTATTAACACAAGATTTAAGAAAATTTAAATTTCAAAGGAAAATTTAAAATATAAATTTAAGTTAAATTTAAATTTAAGTTACTCAAATAAATGCACTTTTTTCAAAATAACCATATGTTCATATTTTATATTTAAATTAATTTATCAATAGAAGATTTAATAAAATTTAAATTAAGAAAGTAAATTTAAAATTTAAATTAAATTTAGGATTTATGATTTTATATTTAAATTTATTTATTTAACACGCCATGATTTACTCTTCATTAAAAATATTCTCGATATTCTAATTTGTATAGATTAAGATATTAATTTAATTTTTAATATTTAATATAGTTTTGGGTCACTTGGGCACTATTCACAGTTAAATTAGGTAAGTTATATTATTAAAAAAAAATCCACTGCCTAGTCACACTTGTATGTCTTTTAAATTTTAAAGGATTTTGATTGGATTACACATTATGACATGGAAATTCAAAGTTAACATTTTAAAATGAAAATTCCTCTAATGCGAGGAAAAAAGCTCGAGTTAACTAGAATTTGACATTCTTGTTCACTTTTGGAAACTCATATGGTGGAATGTAATCTCTTTATCCTCATCTTTAGCTTTTTCCTAAAAAATAAAAGCATACAAAAGTGGGAAAGAGCCATAAAGCATGGGGAAGCTTTTTCCTAAGCACAAAAGCTTCTAAAAAGTGGAAAATGCCATTTTTATATGAGGAAACATTATTCATCCAAAAGCTTTTGCCAAAATTGAATTAATGAGGAATTTTGGAAATCTTCATAGCCTTCACTTTCCTATATATTGGAGGCTTGGCCATTAAGGAAATGATGGGAGTTCATGTATTGTCACGCTGCTGAGATTTATCCTGAGAGGGAGAGTTTTGGAGCTAGGAATTGGGGGAGGTATTGTTGCAACTGCATCTAATGGTTGTAACTTTCCTCCAACTCCTTTATTAATATAGATTAGTTGTTCTTCCTTCCATATGCTACTATTCATTCTTTAATTATCCTATTTAACTAATGAATGTATGGGATTTTGGTTTTTATTTATTTATTCAGTAATATTTATATGTTTATGATAGTTTCAGTTATCAAGATATTACGTTGTGAAGTTTTCTTTGTTCTCTCTCTTGTGTGTAGGACCAAGATTTGGAGCTATCTAGGAGTGCTTCCCAGCTACACTAAAAACTCCAACAAGACCTGCATGCGAGGACTCACATGAAATCATTCTTCTTTTCTTAATTTGTACTCTAAATATTGATCTACTAAGAATCCTGAGCCTTAGAACAACCTTTCTCTTAATCAATCTATCTTAGGTTTTTGGGATAAACTGAGAGGGTTTTATGTTCATCTAACTGTGCATTAAATCCTACAGCAAAATGATATTTAGAAACTGTAATATATTTCACTATGTAATAAAATTAGTAAAATGGAAGTAAAAGTAAAACTCTAAACAAGAAGCCAGAAGTGGACGTAACCATCGGTGCAAAATTGGGAGTAGAATTGGATGTTAAACTAGCCATCAAAACAAGATGAAAACAATGAGACAAAAAGAGATTTAAAGTAGAATTAAAAAAGGGTGCAAAACTAGACACAAAGAAGGGAACAAAATAGGGCATACAAAAAGATACCAAATTGGGTGCAAACAAGGATGTAAAAATGGACACCAAAATGAGGATGCATAGAATGGTGTAAAATTAGGATGCAAAATTGGGTGCAAAAAGGATGTAAGAAAAGACACAAAACAAGAAGCAAAATGGGACTAAAAAAGGGTGAAACTAAGGATGCCAAAAATGATGCATAACTAGATGAAAATTCAAACTAAAATCTAGGTGCAAAATGAGATGCAAATGTGGACACAAAATGTGGCAGAAAAAATGATGCAAATTTGGATGCCAAAAAGGATGCAAAATTAGAAACCAAAAAGGATGCAAAATTGGACATAAAAAATGGTGAAAAATTAGACACAAAAGTAGAAAAAATGGTGCGAAAATGGGCATAAAAATGGCTCAAATTTGAATGCAACATTGGATGCAAAATGAGGTGCAAAAAATGATTCAAAACTTGGTGCAAAAACAAATGCAAAAATAACGAAAAAAATGGCTCAAAATTGAACGTAACATTAGACACAAAATGGGATTCAAAGGTGGACACAACACATGGTCCAACATAGGGTAAAAATTTAGATGCTCAAAAGGATGAAAAATTGGATGCAAGAAATGTTGTTAAAAATGATGCTAAATTGGATGCAACAAATGATGCAAAATTAGGTGCAAAATAGGATGCAAAAAAGGGAGACAAATGAAACAAAAAAGTGGATGAAAAAAATGGTGCAAAAATGGATGAAAATTTTGGCACTAAATCGGATTCAACATATGGTGTAAAATTAGATGCAAAAAATGGTGTAAAAAAAGGCAGAAAAACTGATGCAAAAACAGAGGTAAAAATAAGTACAAAATTAGAAGCAAAAAATGGCATAAGACTAGATGCAAAAAATGGCACAAACTCGATGCAAAAAAAGGCACTAAATCAGATGCAAAAGATGGTGTAAAACTCGATGCAAATTACGACACAAAAATAGAAGCAAAGAATGGCACAAAATAGGGAGCAAAAAATGATGCAAAAATAGATGCAAAAAATGGCACAAAACTAGAAGCAAAAACTGTTGTAAAACCAAATGCAAATCTTGGTGCAAAAAATGATGCAAAATTTGGTATAGAAAAAAGATGCAAAATTTGGCGCAAAAAAGGACGCTTTAAAAATTGTACAATAGAGCCAGATTTAGCGTCAGGCTGCTCATCCCAATGGAGAGAAAAATACACTAAAATCTGGTGCTAAATCTGGCGTAAATTGCCTGTTTTGTTGTAGTGATTCAAATCTTCAGAGCCCTTTCCTATGCAGCAGGTCTTATTTGGTTTTGATTCCCCCTCACCATGTTAGCTCGAGGGGCATGCTATCTCATGTACTCAGATTCCATTGTATTCAGTCTTGGCCTCTGTTTTATAGGCACATCACATTATGTATATGGGACTCATTGTATTATTGTATCACATTCTGGCCCATTGATGCCAGCATATCATGTACTTTGTAGGCCAGTCCCACATTGCTTGGCACGTCATTATTATGTGTACTCAGTTATCTCAGTGAGTATAGGTATGCCTCCCCTGCCTCATTTGAGATCATGTACTCTAAAATAAAAGGAGACTTATATCAGCCTAGTAGGTTTTGCCCCCTCCATTCCTCTGTTCGTCCTTCCATTGCTTCAATTGTCTTTCTTTCTCTGTTTCTCTGACTCCGCTTTGGTGTCTCGTGGAAGTGTAACATACAATATATTTCGATCATACAATTTTCTCCTGATGCTCATACGTTGGGGGGAAATCTGTTATCACCTAAAAAATGATCACCTAGCCATTTCTAACTAGGTATATCGAAATACACCATGTAGGATTAATTTTACCATAGTAAAATCACTTTATGAACCATAGGGAATAATTTAGTAAACTATTTTAATTCAATTATTTCTGATTAAAATTTAAAAACCCCATGAGAATAATTGAATAAATCATTATTTATTTATTTTTCTCTAGGAATAATTATTAAATCATTATTTGATAATTACTCCTTGTCACGTTTGACTAAATCACCTTGGAATAGTTAAATAAATCACTATTTATTTATTATTCCTTATTCTTATTTTTGGAATAATTGTTAAACCAATATTTAATAATTATTTCAAATTCACACTTTTCTTATTCCTCTCAAAGTGATTAATACATTATTTTATTTGTTAATTACTTCAACCATTTTCTAAATAAAGATATTTGACCATTTTGAATATCTTTTCCCTCTCCAAAAAATATAATAAAGTATTCCTAACGCTAGATTTTGATTTGATCAATAATATTTTATTATTTTCCAATTCCTAATTGAGCCCAATACTTTGTTAAAAATAAGAGGGATTTCCATTCATTCTTGACCATAATCATCATCACCGTTATCGCCTAATAACATTTGAGCTCCCACTTGAGGTCTATCTTTCTTTTGGGTTTTTTTTCTACATTTTGAAAGAGAAGAAAAAGATCGTTGAAGCACAAGGACATCAACGGACCCATCCCATGGAGGGGGATTTACAGACCCATGTTGTAAATATTCTTCACCAGGTGATTCAATCAAATTATTATTCATTTAAAAGCTTACATTGGGTTATTACACTTCTTTTTTCTACTGTTATATGCTTTGGGCTTGCATCAAATATTTTCTTCTAGGGTTTTGTCATGTTTTATTGTAGATTTGAAGCATAGAAGCAACCACATTTTTTTATTAAGGTCACTTGTCACCATTGACATAAAAGAAGGATTTTTGGTACACTTTTCTGAAATATTTACACTAACATATGTTGCAACTTTAACCTTGAAAAATGAGGGGTGAGCTACTCATAACACCATTTTCCAATTCATGGGTTGATTTTAAGGTTATCGTTGTAACAATAGTAATTATATAAAGGTCACTATTTCAAACAAGCAATAATTTTAATCGTGATAAATGGTGGTAATGTTGGTTTCAATTTGAGGGTTGATTTTAAGCTATTAATCATAATGGTATGGTTTTTCAAGGACATGGTTTCAAATGAGTCATAATTTTAACCTTGAAAGAAAAAAGAGGTGCTATATAGCACCATTTTTTGATTTAATGGTTTATTTTGAGGTTTTTGGTCACAACGTTATGGGGATTTAAGCCCAAAAATGCACCACTTTTCAATCCTTCTGCTCATTTTGGTATTTTTGATCTCAAATTATGTGTTTTTAAGATTAAATTTCTTGTTTTTAGGATAGAAAGAGGAAGTTGAATTACTAGAAATATTTTATAAATTTTCATTTTTTGACTCAATTATTTTTAGAATATTATGAACTAATAAAATTTGAATATTGTGAAAACTAATGTGCATGGTAAAATGAACAATTTAATAAAATTTGTAATGTTAAGGAGATTGATTATGAGAATCATTTTGTTTAGTGGACTAAGGGACCCCCTCTAGGCAATGATTTGACTACATAGTCTATGAAGATGTACATACCCTACCCTCTTGTAGATGTGATGTGAACATGTGACCTCCAAGAAGGAAAAATGTGATCCTTATCATTATCATTAGGCCCACTCAAACTATACTTGAGATAAGGAAAAACTTTACTCAATTCAAATTAATTAATTGCTTTTCAAAATATAGTAACTTATAAAACCATAATAACCTTTTTTGTAAGTTAAATTTCATTGCTTATCCTCAAAACTATGTAATCCTAAGGTCACTTTTTGCCTTTGGTTTACCATTGAGGAACCCAAACCATCGGCAAAATAATAATCCTTATATCAATCCATTATTTAAATTCAAAATTACATACAAAAAACAAAGTTCATGAAACTATACCAGTTTACAGAGAGACTATTAGCTATCCAAAGTTTTCTTCATGAAACATGCTTATATAGACCCAACAACAATTAAAAAAAAAAACATTGACAACTTAAACATATGAGAAACTAATAGGAAATTGAATTGTCCACCAAGCTATAGGCATGAGCATCTCTTTGTTTTTGGTGCTAATAGTTGGACCTAGAGTGAATCTGACTTCTATATGGATGAGTCTATTATCCATAGCCATCAACTACAACTAAATATCATCTAACATCAAGAAAATTTATCCCTAACATCATTTTACTCAAGAAATACATTTTACTAGAGAGATTTAACCTACCAATATAGCTCAATTATGTGCAATTATTATTTTTGACAACCTCGTATGTGCCCAATATCAGGTAGCAAAGTGGCTAGCTCCTCCACCACTTTTGAATTAGAGTAGCATGCCCTCTCCTATAACAAGTCCTCTTCGGCCTATCTAAGTTCTTGTTGAACCTTCGGAGTCTAGTTGTGGAATAAATGCATTGAACACTCTATTCTAAACAAAGCTCATGATCCACCTAGTGAACTATGACCACCCCACCTCTCCTGCATCGTGCACATTGCTTGGTCATTTTCAAGGTTGGAAAAAATAGATGGAAAAATAAAGAAGACAAGGGAGAAGGGGAGAAAAAGTGGAAAAATTAAGGGAGATTCCCAAATCACTGGGACCATAGCAAGGTATACTCATAAAACCAACACTAGAACTAAAATAGAGACCATTGTGTGATAAAGAGAAGGGAGGAAAAAGCAGAGATATGCGACCAAGAGATCCTAAAGGAAAGACAAGCAACATAATAAATCTAGAGAGGAGGATGGAAAATTCCAAATGGAAAACAACACCATCATGAAACAAAGCCATTGAAGACTGGGTATCATCCAGGAATAAATTGACATGAAAGGAAAATATTATCTCGCACCGAATGGGGTTTGCAAAAATTAATTCACCTTGCACTACACTAATACCATGAAACATCATATACACAAGGGGTCAAATGCCATGTTTGCCTCAATCAGTGCACAAGGTGGTAGTGAGTTCAACCCCTCGCCCCTTATCATGTCCCTTAACATGCCTTCAAAAAAACCATACAAAAAAAGGCTATAATAATTTTAATACTTCCATTTAATTATTATTTTTTGTCATTAAAAAAACTTTCATTAATTGTTCAAAGAAGTACAAAATACATCTCATTGGCCAACTTCTCTCCCCATTTCACTTCGCCTAGATTTATTAGCTAGGAGAGAAATGCAAAAACATAAGAGATATTTCGATTTGTTGCATGAGTCCCAGCAGAAAAATGGCTAAATTACCCAAACACAGACAAACCAGGAAGCAACCTATAATTTTCATAAGGGAGAGGGTTTAGTACATGACTGCCACCCGATGCCATAGGAGGGTCACGCCCTTCGTGAACATGATAGTCAATGTGTGCTAATCGCGCCTAGATCTCATCTATCTAGTCATTGTTGCAGCACTGATTATGTCTCACTAAAGCAAGGTGCTCCATATTTTCTCCCTGGTTGTACTGGACATTCTAGACAAAGGCTATGATTTTGTTTCTGCCATCGTATCTTTGTTGGCAGATAACATCAAGGGAGGCCTGAATATCCCTTAATTGATCTGCTATCATGGCTAGGGATTGTGGTTTCTTCATGTGACCCGTCGATTGGGCCCATTTGTGGGCTATCTCCCCTACCGCATTTACTCCCAACTTTGCATCCATATATTGCTCTTAAGCTTCCCACTTCCCATGTTGGCCTTGAGGGTTGCTGCCCAGACGAGCGCACCCCTATTGATGCAACATATCCTCAACCTCCAAGTACCAACATTGATAAGCCAAGGCAAGGCATCGCCTTGTCCAGGAGTGCCAAAACACCACCCCGCCCATAAACACATTTCTCTCTAGCAATGGCCCTTTCGCAAACAAAGTAACGAACTAGAGTCGAGAAATGATATAAGGCTTTTGAGAAGAACCTCCCTGCATAAGGAAACAGGCCCAGGTGACCAGGAAACCCTCAAAATCCCGACACCAAGAACCATTAGACCAGAAAGACGACCCCCCACTCACCCAACAACCAACCCACATAGTCCCCCTCTTAGCCCAACTCTGTTTCAAGCATACAAAAAGGAAATCGAAAACATGGAAATTTAAACACACTAGAGCCTCAAGCTCTCTAGGTCGAAATCCAAAACCCGCTCCTTCACAATTCACACCTGATAACCATAGAAGGTTTTCCCACCTTGACCAATCCCCATAAGGCCAAAAAAGTAGGAATTGAAACTTAAATCTCCTGAAATTCCCAACGACACCAACATACACTGGAATCACAATTAACAACAGGAATGAAAGAGTTACCTGGACATTAACTTTGTATGCCTCATTGATGAACACCACAGCTCTGTGCCTAGGTTGCGAAGGTAACCTCATGCTTCCCAATTCAGATCCCAACATTGGACGCCCATAAAAGACTAGCATTCGTTCATTGATAGATTCAAGGTCCCAGATAATGGTTTAGTCCTTAATTGCATGCAGAACCAGTCTGTGTATCCAAACTGTAAATGCAGACGGTTTCCTCCACTAGTCAAAACCCCCACCCAACCTTCTAGAGAGAACTCCCAACTGATCCAAGAAGGTAATGTTGCTCAAACACCACAATTTCATCTCCTAGTTAATTCTTCTGCTCACCACTAGTAGCGCCAGGGGAATAATAAGCCATATACCTTCACGAAGCTTTAGCGGCAGGCCATCAAACGCTACATACTTGCCACCTCAAACTTTCATAATTGTCACATGTGAGCGCAGGTATTATCCCAAATTAACATATTTCCCAATTCTATCGCCCTCAATGAAAAAAATAAATTTTATTTATTTATATAACATTATATAAACATAATTAATATTTATATATAAAAATATATAATTGATATTTATATATATCGAAAAACGATAAACTCACACAAAAATAATTATGCATTGATAACATTTATCCTTAAATTCTTCATCATTCATATTTATATGTGAAAAATGATAAATCAAATGGCATGTCTCAAGGCAAAATAACCCATTCCATTTCCGTGGTAAAATACATACACCTAAATCCTAAAACATAATTGATAAACCAAATGGCATGTCTCAAAGCAAAATATCCCATAATTCATAAACCAAATGACATGTCTCAAAGCAAAATATCCCGTTCCATTTCCATGGTAAAATACATGCACCTAAAATCCTAATGCATATGGTTAAAGAAATAACAAAACTCCTTTGTTAAACCAAATTAACACTGAATTGGATACAGTTTCTCTCAATAAAGTAGCTTGCATTTAAGAAAACATGAAGGAAGCAATACAAAAATATACAATCTGTCGGAAAAATATAATTTTCCCCTCTTGGAAAGACTTGTAAAAGCCGAAGAAATAGAAAAGAATTGTCGGTGGTGTTAGCCAACTAAAGTTCATTTAAAAAATATTTTTTTTTTAATAATATACTAATAATAAATATAATTATTTAGTTAAAAAACGGTTTATATTAGATTTTTTATTAATTTTAATTAATTTAAAATATTTTTATTTTGGAATAAAATTTTGAGAATTTTAATTTAATTATTAATAATTATTAGTTGAATGATAGGGATTTAACCTTTATACACTATTTTAGAATATTTTTAATAATATTTATAAATAAAAAAATTGAGATTTATCTAAAAAATAGTTATGTTATTTCTACTTTATAATTAAATTGAATAATTAAAAAAATGTAATGATCATGTGTCATATGAACAAATGTTATGGTTTTTTTGGCATAATATATTATTAACTCGTGATATTGGCTCATACTATTATAGCAAAGCTTATTTACAAGTTAAGAATCTCCATAGTACCATGGCCTTGAATTTCTATGGCGGAAAATCTTGTTATGTATGTTTATCTTATATATTAATTCTTTTTATAATAATAATAATAAAATATTTTAAAATAAAGTTGAAATTTAATTGACTTTTATGTTTTTTTAATCTTGTAACTTAAGATGCATCATGAGATAAGATAAGTGTCTTGATTCCTATCTCTTTTTATTGGATTTGTCTTTAGTGCTATTTTATGGACTTTTTGGTGCAAAAATTTGAGGTGAAATCTTGATTTGTGTTATTTAAACTAGTTTTTTGACTTTATATATGGATTCAGCACGGTGAAAACCCTTAGGGCACTTTGATTGTGCAAGAGTTACCCATCAAACTTGTGATTTCAATAAATTCCCGACAGATTTTAGAGAAATTAGACCAAAAAAACCCACTAAAAAGACTTCCAAAAGATCTCACTAAAAACAACTCCTTAAATAAATATGAAAAAAAAACAAACATAAATTTTAAATTGTGGAAAAAAAACAAACATAAATTTTAAAATATAAAATAATTAATATTTAAATGGAAAAAACCAATAAAATATATCAACATCTTTCCTTTATGGTCGCAAAATAACAATTTGTATTAAAAGAGATTAGCTTATCATTTTTCAATAAAATGTATACCTATCAGAATAGATATAATATTTATTTTAAAAATATCTTTTAAATATAATCGAAAATTAGCATAACAGGAAAAAAAAATTCTTTCAAATAAAATTATTTGTGCGCCTGTAATGGCTCACCACCTCCTACCATACCTGGCCAATAGGATGAACGCATTGAACGGTTGTTAGCACGTCGAGGGTTCAAATCACAGTGCACGTTATGGTTCGTGCTCCGTAACACGTGGGCACGTTGCTCTTCCACTTACACTGGTGCCCCACTACTCAGCCTTTATTGCCTTTCAAAGCACGACATAGGTCCCCTCCATGCGTTTCAAAGCAAGTAGCACCTCCCTCTTTGGACAGCTCAAGCTCGAGCATCTACAGTTATAAAAGGCTCCTATTCTGCACAGAAATGCAAAGCATCGGCCGCCATTAAAGCTGAAGAATAAAAGAAAGAAGAAGAAGATCCAAATTTCTTCGAGTTTATCCTACCAGCAGCAGCGTTAAGACATCAAATTAAAGCAAAAGCAGATTCGCATCAATGAGAGAGAAGAATTTAAAGATGATAAGGACCCAGGGCCGATCTTTAAAGAAGACATCGCCCCGAGTCTTAAACGCTTTACCTTTATCTTGTTTTTCTTTGCCACGGCTCGTTTGTTGCGCAAATTCATCGGATATCAAGAGTCTTCAGGCCGATTATCAGGTTGAGGACGAGAATTCCGCCCCTCTACAATACGAGAAACTTGCAATCTCTCCCGAGAATCTCAGCGGACAATTGCAGAGCAGTGGAGAATTGAGGTTAAAAAAAACACCGTGGATATTTCGTTTAGGCGGGCTATGCCAGTCAACTGCCGTGCTGCCGAATTCCAGGGTGAAGCTTAAAATCAAGAAAGCCGAGTCTTCAGATATGGAAGCTGCGGATCACGGCGGCAAGTTTAATTCACCGGACTTTGATAAACACAGCGGAATTCACAACAATACTCCGGTTACGACCGCCTCTTCCCTGAAAGAATCGATTTCTTCCATGGAATTCGAGAAGCGGGTAAGCGGAGGCGAGCAGAGGGTCGCGAGATCGAGGCCAGTTGATGTCGACAATGCGTGCAAGCAGTTTCGAAAGTGTCTCATCGATATGGTTGCGGAGGACAAGAATGTGACAGATCTGATGGATGTGGAAGAATTGTTGTACTGTTATCAGAATCTAACGTGTCCCGTGTACAGGGACTTGGTGAGCCATTTCTATACTGAGATTTGCAGTGACATCTTCTTGCCCTCTGCTTCTTCGTCTTTCGATGATGAAGAAAACCTCAGCAGTTCTTCAGTCTTTTAGCTCTTCTTTTGTCGTCGCTGTACTTATCTTTCTAATGATGATAATATATTTTGTTTTATCGCATATTTGGTTTTTGGCTTTATGAAGGGCCTTCATGTTCTCTGAATATTATCAGCTCAATGGGTGTGGTGGAAGGGCAGTAACATGTGTTTTTATGCTAAGGGCTTGGGTGGCGTCAGTTTAGCTAATTTTGTTAGCATCGATATATTATTTTTAAGAGCATTCTTACATGATTTTATATTTTTATTTTTAGGTGGAAAATTTGTTTTGATAATTTAAATTTGGAGTCCTCCAAAGGTGGAGTGCCGTTAAAAGTGGCATTTGGAGATATAGTGTTTGAATCATGTTTTTGATAGTGGAAATGGATTTGAAAATAATCTCTGAAGAAATCACATTGGAAGATTTAGGTTCATCATCATGACAAGATGAAAATTCATATGATGGCAGAGAGTTAAATAAGGAGTCAAGACCTTGTAACACGTAAAAGTAAAAAATGGCTAGATAACAGCGATTTTTTACTAGATGCCACAATACTAATTTATTTAATATTATTTATTTATTTATTATTATTATTAACATTTATTTATTTATTTTAATTTATTTTATTTTAATTTATTATATAATTGAATCAATAATAAATACTTTATATAATAACATCTAACTCACACCCTTAAAATAAAAATAATTATTATTTATTTATTTATAACTAAATAGATAATAATAATAATATCTCACTAGCATGACATTATAATAATATCTAACTAATTTAACCTTAAAAATAAAAATATTTACTATTTATTAATTAATTAATTTTAATTTATATCTAACTAACTACACCCTTCGGAAAAAAAAATACTAATAAATAAATAAACTAAAAATTTTAAACTAAAAATTTTAATAAAATAAAATTAATATGCTTAAATATTAAGCTTAAATGAAATGTGAAAGAAATAACTAGTTATAAAAAAAGAAAATAATTAAATTGGTTATATGTACTATCCATAATCAAATTTAATTTTAATTAGGTTATTTTCCAATTAAAAAAAAATTAAAAATTAAATAAAATTAAAATTAAAATGGTTAAATATTAAGCTTAAATAAAATGAGAAGGAAATAATTAGTTATACAAAAGAAGAAATAATTAGAATGCTTCTATGTATTATGAATAATCAAATATAATTTTAATTATGTGATTTAAAAGAAAAAATCTCTGCTAGATTTTTTCAAAATATAACCAAAATTTCCATAACTATAAAAGAAAAAAACATAATTTTTAGATTACGCCTTTAAATTTTGGTAATTTTGGTAATTTTAGATATTATAAATTGAATATCAAATTTTTAAGTTTGAAGTTCGCGTTTAAATCTAGAAATTTTGTAAATTATGATCTAGAAATTTTGTAAATTATGATTTTCACTTAAATAGGAATGATAATTTTAGATCTTGCATTTCTAAGGTTGGTTTCGGATTTTGAACATCTCATGGCCGCAAAATTTTACGATGGTTACGATGTTAGTACCAATTTTATGTCGTTTTTTTGTCAAGAATTTATTTTAGTTATTTTTAAGAATCAAATTACATATTCATATGTATGGAAATGAATTATGGTTCTGGTGGGTTGATAATGTATGGATTATGGTTATGGGGAGTTGAGAACAGTATCGTTTTAGAGAGATTTTTATAATCATTATTGGTTTTAAAATTAAATATGATATTTTTTTTTTAACTTTTTATAATTGTGTTTGCAATTTGTAATTATAATTAGTAACATATTCAAATACATAATTTTTAGATAATATTAGTATATTCTCGAGTAGTGAATTTGATTTGGAATTTTTATTAATGAATTGGTGGTATACAATAACATATGGACATTATAATTTCTTCTAAAATTAATTTAATCATTTGTGTCATTATATTTTTATTAATCTTATATATTATAAAAATTATTAGTTTAATTCTCTTGAAATTAAACATACTAATTTACATCTTATACTTTATATTTGTACCAACTTCTTATAAAAATTATTAGTTCAATTCTCTTGAAATTAAACGTACTAATTTACATCTTGCACTTTATATTTTTACCATCTTCTAAACAAACAAAAAATGTAGATTTTTTTTTAAATTATTTCTAAAAATAAACAAATATAAACATTATAAAAATGTGCATAAAACAATTATTTTGAAAATTTCAATTAATCAACCTTTTTAGAATCAGAAAGACATAGTATAAATAATGTACTAAAAGAATATAAATTAGTTTGTTTGTTTCTTGTCTCTCATTTTCTATTAAAAAAGAACAATAAATTTGTTTGTTTCTTGTCTCTGGTTTTCTATTAAAAAAGAACAATAAGTTTGTTTGTTTCTTGTCTCTCATTTTCTATTAAAAAAAAACAATAAAGAAAAAAATATTTTATCTAACTATTGTTCTTTCTTGTCTTTCATTTTATATACAAAAGAGAAAGGGAAAATTACTTTATCATTATTAATGGTCTTTGATGAATGATAACGTATTGATTTTTCTTTGTACTAGTACTCTTGCGACCAGCGTTCAAAATTGAACCCTTCTTAGCCCTTCTTTAGGCTCCTGGCCCTTACTAGAAGGGTTAAAAAAAATTACACTTCAAAAAAAAAAAATTAAATATCAAAATTGCTAGTCAATTACAAAGATTAGATTATTTTTATATATTTCAAAAGAAGGGAAATATTTTTAATAACCTGTCAATACTTTTTGAAGTTTACGATAATTTTGAGTGTGTACTAGTGCATAAATCACTCTGATTAGTGATAGTTTCATAGAAGAGACCAGTCAAACTCCAAATGACCTCATACAATTTAACAATTATGTCATGATTTGTGGAGGTTTCCCTGAGGCCCCCAACTTACAGCAACATGATGCAACTTGCAACAATAAGACATGCAACAATCATGATACTATTACACCTAGCACAGGGCAGCAAATGACATTGAATAACCATTCAATAGCTATGCACGTGCTCTTGGTCCTCCGTGATTATCCTTGAGTACTCTTTCCCTACATCCATTTTTTCCATTTTCATTTGAATTGCAACCCATCATCCACATAAGGAAAGTTATCATTAGACGCTAGACTATAAGGTATTTTTCATTATCCTCCTCATATCTTCATTAACATTTGGTTTTTCATTCTGTGGATTCTTTAATGCAACACTCCTTGAAGTAATGGTAGCCTTCGTGGTCACACAATGTATCCTGGGCACCATAAAATCCACACCCCTGGAAATCAACATTGTGGCTAGATGCCTTGAATGCAACTGCTTGCCATCCTTCCATTCCAGGCATGGGTGGTTGAGTTGTTTTCTACATTGTTAATGGTACAAATTTTTATTGTCATAATTATATGAATCTACCAACTATGCAAAGAATATCTATCTATTTAAGATGAAAAGTGAGATCGATTCATTCTACTTGTCCTAATGATGAACCACACTAGTTGGTTCAAAATGCATTACAAAGGTTTTCTTCATGTGATTTACGCCGAAACTCTACTTAATAAACTATAATGCTCTCATTCAAACTCTTGCTTATTTTTCTTCATTGCTTAATCCATACAAATTTCTTGTCCAAGTACCATTTTTCATGAAGTGTTTGTTCTCTATCATAAATCTACAAGTTTCCTTGAACGTTACTAAACATAATTCAACAAATCAATGGATAACCTATCAAGAAATCTATAGTCAAATCCTATTGCATCTTGCTAAGGTTAATTTTTTTCTATCTCAATCTTGCTAAGCGATTTTTAATTTATGTATTTACTTATTCTATTGTTTATTTTTATTTAATAGTGTAAATCTTGAAAAATGTCTCATATTGGTCCTCCTAAGAAGGATAAAATGATTGTCAATTGTTGAATCATTTGGTCTGACACAACATTCTAATCAACCATGTAATATTCAAAATGAAGTTGATGCTCATCTACATGAATATGATGAATCAAATAGTGTAGAGCTTGTTGAAATAGAAAACCCATCAAAAAAACACAAAAAAATATTCAAACCTAAATGGAATACAAGGTTTCCATGGGCTTATGTTTTAAAACATTTAATGGTAATGAAAGGATAAAATGTTCTTGACGTGTTAAATTTAAAAGTGAGGCTCCATTTTGAAAAGAGTGAACTACCACTCTTCAAGTTAGTGGTATAAGTGGCCATGAAAAATCAAAAGCTCAGTTTTTGTTTTACAACATTTGGAAGGAAAAAGTGATTGAAGAAATATTCCAATCACTAAACATGTAGAACTAATGGTAAATGTTGGGAATGGAGAAAATTATACCAATGATTGAAAACATGTATTTTGTTACTCTACATGATATATCTTTAGAAATGTATAAGTCAATATGTGACTTGAATTGGTATAAATGCACTCCATGTGTGCTTCTAACAGATGAATTTTCTACATACACAAATACCACACCAAGAAAATATTTTCTTCAAGTCGCTAAAGAGGTGTATTGGAAAAATCTAAAAGAGAAGATTTTACATAGGTCATTTTACTCAATTTCAGTTGATGAAAGCACTAATCAAATTATGGAACACCAACTGATTGTTTATATTACATATTTGACAAATGGAGGAAGAGGTCAATGTTTAACAAAGTTTATATGTTTACTTCAAATAAAGGATGGAATAGCTCAATGTATGTATGATCTAGTGAGAACTCTTTTAGCATAAATGGATTTATATTTGATGAATTTTGTTGGTTTTGGTTCAGATGGTGCATCTTCCATGAGGGGTATTCATGAAGGTTTATCTCCTAAGCTTCGTATGCTCCTCATTTATTAGTTATCCATTGCATAGCTCACAGGGAAGGATTAACAATCAATGAGGCTTCATCTCATTTTCCAGAGTTGCAATATATTAACAAATTTGAAACAAAGTTTATTCATGGCTTGGAAAATCAACTAAAACACATGGAAAATTGAGAGAGCTAATGTATACATTTCAAATCACTAAGTTAGGGGTCTTACAAATTCATCAAATTAGGAGGCTCTATAGAGGAAAGGTCATGGAAAGGCTTGCTAAACTCATGCATTATTTTTTTGGATTGGGTGTTAGGGGAGAAAAAATTTATGCATTGGCAACAATATTTCAAGTGCAAATTTGCATCCATATACTTGCAAACATGATCGTTGAATTAAATAAGTTGAATAAAAAGTTCAAAGAGGATCATGTTGATATTACATATATTGACACTACTTTACATATTTCTATTAGCATGCTTTGTAAACGATTTTTGGAAAGCATTTTTGGTGTAGATGCAGTGCGTATGTCTTCTTTTTTAGTTAAAGCATAAAGAGGAACCCTTGAATTTGCAGATAGGACATGTATGGTACATTTACATCGATTGAGGTATGAAAGTTTTCCAAATATGAAAATATTTGGGGCTACTATATCATTGGATTCTTTTGGGAAAATGTTTTATTGTAAAGGTGATTAATCATTAGATAGGAGATTCATAGATTTACATGTATTTAATGTGGCTAACTTTTTCACTTCTCAACATTATTATGAAGAAGTAAATGATATTGATGTAGGAGTATCCATCACCTTTAGTCAAAATGAGGAATAGCAAAGAAAGAGGAGAACGTGGACCATCGAGATGAATAAGGGGACTTTTCTTTTTGAAACAGAGCGAATGATGAATGGATAAGTCTCTCGAAGACTTGTTATTAAATGTAATCTGCCATGTGTGCATTATTAGTGGGTTGTTAGAGGAGACCAAAGAGAGAATTGATCGAATCCTTCATAGTGATCCGATCCAATATTCTTGTAACGATGAACCAATGTTCCATATATATGTGTGTGTGTGTGTGTGATGAACCTGCATGTTCAATAGGAGACAGAGTGATATAGAAATAGATAGAAACTGTGAAATCAGATATAGATACAATGTAGTCGATTGAGGAGACTGTTCTAAGGCTGAAATGCCTTAGCCTGTATTCATACTGTGTATAATGAAAGTTAGGTTCATTGTTGATATTGTGTGCTTGTGTGTTATTATACAGATAGTCTGTGTGTGTTTAGTGTTGTGATTTTAATCGACCATCGACCGCCTTTTATCGATGGTGATCTAAAAATAATATAGTTAACTGTTATGGAGTGATAACAGCGTGAACGCAGAAATGACAGAGAATTGGGTTTAACTGCAGAGCCCATCAAATGGCAGACGAATGTGAGCATGCACAGGAGTTATATCACGTCAGCGAAGTTATTTAACAAATGATAGTTCTGCAAGCCGAATCCCAATTACACTAAGAAATAGCGTAAAAACACTTAGCGGATTTGAGAGTCCAGACTTGAAAGTTTATAGAACATGGTCTATACCCTTATCAGGTCCGAAAGGCTGATCGTAGATCGGCAAGTCAAGGACCAGAGGAATCAGAATGGCAGAACGTCGATACACCGATAGCAACAAATCAATGATTGGAGGTCAGGGTGATTAACAGCAATATCGCCGATAGACCGAGACCAATGAAGTGATGTCACCGATAAGCTTCGATCAGTGATCGGAGATCGTGTGAATCAGAGTTTGGAGGAGGAACTTTGTAGAGGCGGACCTGACGATATATGGATTCAGGTCTATATATTTTAAAATCCGGTATATTTGATTTGGAGCTGGATTTCCATGGTTTTCTCGTATTCCGATAGTTGAATGATTAAAGGGGGTTTGAGGCGTAAAGTCCCACATGTATGCTTCTGATAGTATAAAAGCCCCGATAAAGTTATATGGTCCGGATTTAATGTAAGTCCACAGTTTAAAGGCTTAAGGCCTAAAGAAATGCCTCTGATTGGCTTAGTGGATTATAACCCACAGGCCTCAAGATTGATATTTTTTTAAGGAAAAGGGATTTTGGTTAACCCCAATTTCTCTTTCCATCAGATATAGACTGTGAAAGAAAAATATAGTTGAAATGTTTATGTGAAAAAAAATAGCGTTGGGGAATCACCTATTGTGGATATTGCTAGATGTTTGGGTGAAATGAATGAATTTATTTGTGCTATGTGTAAATCATACCCTAAAAAGCATATGTATGGCATGAGACCTATGTGGAGATGAACATGAATTATTTGAAGAATTTCCATATTTGATGCAATTATGGCAAGTAATTCTTGTTATCCCAACAACCACATCAGTGTGTGAAAGAGGCTTTTGAAAATTAAACAAGATAAAAAATGTTGATAGATAAAGACTTTCATTAGATACACTAGATATGTTAATGTTTCTATCTCTAAGTGCACATCATGTTGTAAATGAGGTAGATTGGAATGCTACTTATGATTTATGGAAATAAATGAAAACTAGAAATCCATTTCCATTGGGAAAATATATTTATATTTTCAATTATGTAAGTCCAAATACTTTTGAAGATCATCAAATGAATAGAAGAAGCATATGTTTACCTTTTTTTAATGGAATTTGAGATTTTTTTTTGTTTATTTACTATTTATATTGATATTTTATAGTTTTTTATTGAAGCTACTCTTTAAATTTTAAAGATTTTAAAGATTTAGAATGACACTAATTCATTATGGAATTTTTTTTAGGGGTTTATAATTTAATCTATACTTTTCAGTAGAAGTGAATTTTTTTTATAACCTTTCATCCTTGAAGGGTTAGGTGAATATATGTCATTCCAAATGAAATCAAAAGTAGACCTTCAAATTTGATTACTGCTTGCAACATGTATTTGCTATAAAAGTGCACTTATCAAGATCAAAATATTAGTACAATCTAATCTAACTCCGAAATTTTATAATGATATAATAATAAATAAATTGTATCATTAAATATATATCTATTAGCATAAATGTTTACATCATAATATGCATTCTGTAATAATACTCTTACACAATTATGTCATTTTAACCACAATAAAAATATATATTAAAATAGATAATAATTTATAAAAATAAAAAATCTAAAAAAATAAGAGGAATTACAATTTTTTATAAAAAATTATATTTAATGTGTTACTCACCTACGTTTTAATTATTAAATTATTATAGTTTTTGTAAATGTTTTTAATAAAGCATTAAGGGATAGCTCAATTGTTCGAGATTATGATGCTAAGTACCTCACCTATTGGGAGGTTATAGGTCAAATTTATTCAATGCCCTTGGGGTTAGGCCTTGCTAGTTTGGCCCGCACATAGATCTCTTTGGATTGATCTACCTAGATTTTCTCATGGATGTAGCGCCTACTCAATGTTCATGAACCACGTTTAAAAAAAAAAAACCAAATGTTTTTAATGAAATTACAAAATCATTTCATTTAACTATAATTATGTAATGAAAGAAACTTTTAATATGGAATCAATTTCTTGTTATACTTTTTAAACAAAAGTAATAATAAACTAAATAAATAGATATATAAAATTATATTATATTTATTTATATATATATATATATGGAAGCAATTTCTTCTTAAATTTTTTAAACAAAAGTAATAAAAAACTAAATAAATAGATATATAAAATTGTATATATAGTTAATTTAAGGTAAATTTTAAAAAATCAAAATAAAATAGTTTGTATTAGATAATAGTTTATAAGAAATTAAAGTCTTATATGAAATTAAATTCTTTGTTTTATTATTACATATTAATAAATAATATTAAATTTATTAAATTTGGACATTTTATTTAAAAGATTGGGACATTGATAATGAATACACTATGGTCTAATAAGAACGGTAGCTAGAAGTATTTATGAGAATAGTGATTTAATGAGCATCACCAAGAGAGTTCCAACAATAATTATCCTTATTCATTAGTACAATAACATTTTTAGTGATGAATTTTTAATATCGTCACTAACCTTTGTTTTGGGTAACAATATAAGGTATGAACTTAAAATTATTATTCCTGGGCTAAAAATGATTGTTGGTAAAAGTTTTGGCAATTATATAGGCTATGATCTTAAAATGATCATTCCCAAATTAATATTTGTGACGGGTTAAAAATGATTGATTGTAAAATATTTAGCAACATGTTCAGATGGTTATTACATGATTTGAATAAAAGACAAAAAATAGTGACCACCATTGTTTGTTTCAAGAGAGATTGTCATTTAGTGACTACTATGAACAATTTTATAAATATGAGCAGTGAAGAGGTTAGGTGGAATCTAGGGGGAGTGTGTGTATGGGAATGCACATGTATTTTAATGTTTTAGGAGGTTCAAGGTTGGGGTTAGAATGTTAGGTATTAGGGTGTCAATGTTTTAGATGCTAAGTGGGTTTAAGGTTATGTTTTATAAGTCATTATGTATGTAAGGTCACAATATCTCAAGGTTCGTTTTGTTAGGAACCATCATGTTTAGAGTGGTCATAGTTGTAGGGACCATCTTTATACTATTTTTTTTTTAACAATGAGCATCACCTGATGCAAAGAGTGCTAAGTGGACTATTCAAAACTCATGAGAAATTAGTTAGTTATGACTACCTCTCATGGAAATGGTCATAGATGAATGACTTACTTAACGCAGTTGAATCCCAAAAATGATATCTAATGCAGATAAGTTAGGAATACAACCATAAGCAGATAAACATTGAAAACTCGGAGATATTAAAGCATTTACATCAACATCTATGAATCACAACACATTCCACATATCATGTGTTTCACATTCTATTAACTATAGGCACAACAAAATCATATAACGGAACATCAAAAATAGCACATGTATCGTTCACCCAGAGAGGAGATTCAATCTTGGCCTTGCCGCTACTTGCACTCCCTTGTTGTCATCTGCCTCTAAGTGTGAATGTTGATGTGCTATGACTGAATGTAGTGACCCACCGATTAACCTCCCAGCCTACTCCTTTAGTACTATTCTTTCCCGTAGACCCCTGAGCTGCAATGGGATTGTATAATGGAGGAAGTGTGCTAGCTGATAGAGGTAAGCGCTCCTTGGCTCAAGAGTCTCATCTCTAAATTCCTCTACCTCAACCAAATAAACTATAGCTCATAGCCACTCACAATGACATAATCTCATCCATCCAACAATAGGGTAAGCAAAAGTCCCCTCTCCCATGGCTTGCCCCTTCTTTTATAGGAGGCTTCATAGGTGACACTTAACACTTCATACATAATTAATTATTTTTATTAATCCAAAATTTTTATTACTCACCAATCCATGTGTCACCCTCTCACCAAGGCTCTCCAAAATTATTTACTTAAATTTTAATTCAAAAATAACATTTTTCCTCACCCCAACAAGACTCCCTATTTCTTCTCCTAGTTGTCTCGTGATCTCCCTTTTCTACTCCTTAATTTATGTTCATTATTGAATTCAATTGGTAAGTCTTAGATCTGATCCCTTAACTACCTACTAATTTAGCTCAATTATCCTATTAGATGGATATTCTTATGTTGGTTCTTGCCACATGGAGATTCTCTAAATTTCTCTAATTTTAATTTATTAATCTTATTTGAATTCACCACCCTCTTCTTTTAATGAAGTTTAACCATTTTAGGATTAATCTTTATAATTAACTATGTGTCCATCTTCCCCACTTTTACCTAACTAAAATACTTATGTATATTATCTACATAATATTGTCCAACATGGGAATGGTAGAGTTTTCAAGGTACAATGTTTTTATTTCTTTCTATTCTCCCTTTAGCCCAAGTCTATTCTTGATTTAGTTACCTTAGTTTAAACTCATTTACCACCTGATGTGAATTAGTAGGATTTTCATATCTTGATTATACTTATTAGTTTCGTTTTCTTCTTCTTTTTTTTTTTTATGCTGAGGGTGCCAAGTCGGTCATGTCCTTCAAGAACTTCCCTCCGAAGTTCCAAGGGTACTATGCCTAACAATTTATTTATGATGCCAAGGGTGCCAATTTGGTCATGCCCTTCAAGAGCTTCCCTTGAAGTTCCAAGGGGCCATGCCACTTTCCCTTCAAGCATCCAATGGCTACAAGGGGGAAATCTAATTGCAACGACAAAGACCACTATCATCTCTCGTGTTTCTATAGTGAGACTAATGGTGATGGGGATTAAGGAATGTACCTTGATACACACCACCTTGCAAATCCTCATTAGCGACCCAATTTGGGACCTATCCGCATAGCATCATGATATTCAAGGCAAAGGTGTCCCAACCCTTCTAGCCTAAGTCATAATGAGAGTGATAGTGCATGAAATCAGGGACACTACCCCACCCCTCCCATGCAATTTCATCCATTTGTACAACCCCATCACCCATGTGTGAGTCATTCAGCCAAGCAACTAACATGTGCTTGCAGCCAGTAACATGTCATTAGAATTTAAAGCAAGATTCAAAATGAACTTTAATATTTCAAAGATAAAATATTCATTTCCATCAAACCAAATGTCATCGACTCATCACATGTGAGTGAATTAGTGGTTTCCTGTCATACTCGATAATCATCAGTAACAAAGTTTCATAGTGTTAGTCATTTTCATAATAGCACCATCACCATGACATAGTCATCCTTATCGTTGTTCATTGTGAACCAAAACTAATGTAAGTATCCAACATAAGGAATGCATCCATCACAACCACTATTATCATAACATAAGTATAAAACATACATATCCATCAAAGTTGTCATCATCATAGTGTCAATAGAAAACATACATATCTATCAAAGCTATCATCATCATAATATCAATATAAAACGTACATATCCATCAAAGCTATCATCATCATAACATCAATCGAAAATAAACACATCCATCACATCCACTAATAGTAGATTCAAGTGTCTAAATTGTCACCATGAGGTCCTCAAAGAATAAAGTGTGAGGCTTAAGACTAAATCAATGTTAATGTCATATCAAGGCCGGCCAACTAGAGCAAGGCACTACAATAGTGGTTACAAGTAAAAGTGTCTTAAGAAATTATTTTGTTAGGTGCTATTATGTGTTTGGTATCATAGTGGTTAGGGGTCAACGAGTGTTAAGGTTGGTCATGGATTAGTTGGTTAGAGGATTATGGATTAGTGGGTTAGGAGACTAGTGGTTAATTTGATAAGTGTTAGAGGGTTAATGGTTCAGTGACTAACTAGGGTTTATGGTAATGGTTGGTTATGAATTAAGGTGTTAGGGGTTTATGGATTAATAGGATAGGTTTTAGGGTTTGGAGGATCGAATCATTGTCCAAAGGGAAAAGTAGAAGGCTCTATCAACTTATCCAAGTTAGTTTGATCAACAAAGGAAGGTGTAGCTTCCCTCTAAGAGATCTTATCACTTTCTTATGAGCCCTTTCTTAACAATTAATATCATAATTTGAAACAATTGTATCAAATGAGACATTCAAAAAGCAATCATATCTAACTATAATATTCCCCTGTTCTACCCCTTCTTATTGTAATGATAATGGTGATTGTAACACCACCATGAAGAACCACGAATGACCATAACTCTAATTAAAACACCTACAATGTATTGTTTAAAATTAATTAATTAAACATTTGAAGAAGGGTTTATAGATCCTTGGTATGAGGAAAGATTTCCTACTTGCATGTTTTGAAAGCCTTAACCCAACCAAATTTAATGTCCGAAGTTGCTTGCTTGCTAACATGTTCGAAAACACATACCCAACTGAAGTAAATGTTGAAGTTGATTACAGCCGAGAGAAGCCACTACTAACATATTTATAATATGATGTGATTTGGGTTGAACTATAGTTAGAAGGGTTTACCAACAATCATTAAGAGTTGGGACTGGGGCAGTGGAAGTGCAAGCAGTGCCTATTTAGATTTGCCCCTCTTAGATCAAGGAGTCAAAGGAAAAAATCCAAGTTGGTGCCCTCTTAAAACACACTGAGATGTAGAAGAATACACACACACATGTGTGTGTGTGTGCGCGCACACACAATGGAGGGGAAAGGGCTCACTCACTCGTATTGGCTCTTTCGACGACACTCTTTGGTTCATGTTGGCTTACCTACATTTCATTATGACCTTTGGGGTGGGGTGGTTCAATTGGAGTCCCTTGACTATTGTAATAGCCCCTTGTTGATTTCCTATGTAAACAAATAAAAATAAGACCAAGGCCATGGGATACATATTTCAAGATGAATGTTGGGAAAAAACGTAGTGATGGGGATCATTGCTAATTAATAAATGGCTATGGAAATTGACAAAGGAATTGGAAAAGACAAAGAGGCATTAATTGGAGATTTATTTATGAAAATAATGGAAAATATGAGAAAAGGGAGATGAAAGGTCACATATTTGCATGAGAGGGAAATTGAAGGAAAATTAAGGAAAAATGAAGAAAATAGAGGCCTCAATGAAAAAAAGGCTTTTGAGAATCAGTTCACAATTTATTTATTTATTTATTTTATTTTTATTTATTTGTTTATTTTTATTTTTTTCAGTTTTAGCTTGGAGCTCTCTTCTATTCTCTCACTCTCTCATACTCTTGCAAACTTAGAGAATTATTGGAGGATGCTTGGAGCACTCTAGTATTCACTTGGATTTGGAGAAATAAGGCAAAGGAAAACAGGAAATCACAAGGGAACAGTTGGATCAGTCGCTACATCTAGATTGCTTTGTAGGTAACAAGTTGCATGTGCATTTTACCTGTTGATTTATGTATACATGGTGTATGCAAGTGATTATTTGGTTATGTGTTGTCATTGGCACGAAGGATTGCCTGGATTGACAGTGGTTTTAGAATTGACTTGTCATTTATTGGATAGCCATAATGTTGTGAGTTTTCCAATTTGATTTTTTTATGGTTCATGCTCATAATTCCTCATGGTTGTGGGTTGGAATAGACACTCTAGAAGCCCTAGAACAACTTGAATTGAGTTATTAGTCATGAATCCTAGGTTGGGACAAATTTTCTGGAGCCTTTGGTGGGTTGAATTACTAGTCCCTGGAGTCTAGTTGGATAAACACTCTAGAGCCCTGGAAGGTTGTGGGTTGAGTTACTAGTTCCTGGAGCCCTGGACAAGTTGGGTAGAGACCAATCTGGTTGGTGTAGTGATGTCCGACCATGAGGTGGAATCACTGGTTGAGGGTTGAGGTGGTTTGGCCTCTAGAAGCCTTGGTTTGGTTTAGTTTAGTTTATTCCATGATATCCAACATTCATGCTTGGAATGTTGCACGGGGGTGATTGGCTGAAAGAGAGATTTGGCTCAACTCAATCTATGGTTAGGTGGTACATGTAAGTCGCTAACTTGGTTGGTATTTTCAAATATTAATAAGAGTTATTCTTATATTGTGATCCACGCATATTTGTAGTGATTATGTTGGTGATATTATGGTTAAGTTTCCATGGTTCCTATGCTGGTTATTTACTAGTTATTTGTTGGTTACATGATGTATGTTATTTATGGCTCCTATCATAAATGGTTTAGCTATTGATTGGTTGATTAATGTATGGACTAAAAAGTGTTCTTGCAACAATGTGGAGAGGGCATAGGGCATTTTTGGTGATTCTTAGATGAATCTCATACTTTTATGATCAAATATGCAGTCATGGAATGTAGCTTAAATGTATGCCATGTGTTTGACGAAATGCCTAGTATGTTCTAATCAGTCTAGGTCAAGTTTTGAGTTGAGATTGAATGTTTAGATTTGTCATTGTATCAATTATGATTCTCTAGTGAGCTTATTGAATTAATGAACATATATGTATTTATAACCTACAGTTACTGTGTATACAGAGTGTTTGTATAAATGATTAATTCGGACCTCCAACTTCCTAGGGTCATAACTTTGGCATACGATCTCCATTTGACTATCATAATACCTTGTTTCAGAGATCTCCACGAGGAGGCCAAAAATAGACTATGAAATTGATCTTACCCTTTTCTGGTCTTTCTTTTTTCCCTGAAAATGTCATTTAGGCCCTCAAAACAACCTCAAAAGTTTAGAACTTGAGAAAACTACCAAAACTAGAAAGTTATGTTAAATTTAAGGAAATGAAACTGAAAAGAAACAGTGTTGGACCAAGTTAGGATGATAATAGTGTGATCATGTGTCATTGGGTGCTTGTAGTTAGTTCTGGACATGAGGACCCCATTTTCCATAAGTGCATCTTGGAAATCGGGTCTCGCATAATAACTCTCATTTCATGTTTACCCTGGTGAGCTTGTGAATTTGGGTAAATGTGGGAGGAGGTGTTAAAACTATGTTTGAGACCACTAAATTCTTGACCAAGCCTGACAGTGTGAAAAGAAGAGATTGGATTAAACCACTGGGTGCTTGCAATTAGACTAATGAACCACTTAGTACTTGTTAAGTGCTTGCTAATTGGCCAATGAACCACCCTCATAGTGGAATCAATCCCTAGATTAAACCATTGGATGCTTGTAGTTAGACTGATGAAACACTTATTATCTTCTAAGTGCTTGCTAATTTGTCGATGAACCGACCTCATCATGGAATTCATCCTTGTAATTGAGCATTATACTACCTTTGATGTTTACTGCTTTGCTAATAAACCATTGAGTGCTTGCAATTGGGATAATGAACCACTTACTTCTACCAAGTTCTTGCTAAATAGCTAATGAACCACCTTCATAATGGATTCCATTCCTTGGAACTAAGTGATATACCCCCCTGGAACTTGGGTGAAGCCCTACGTTTTGAAACTTAGAGAGTGAGTCATTGCAGTGCTTACTGCTAGAGACTAGTTGATGAATCATTTGGATAGTGGACTCCTCCTAAGTGTTAGACCCAACCATTAGTGTGAATTTCCCCTGTACAATTATTTCCTGATACATTGGATCCACCTTGGGGGTGTTCAATTCTAAGAAAGATTGTAGTGTAGCTAGCCTATGGTTGGGTGAAGAGTGAAAGTCCCTCCTTCAATTGCTAGTTGTTCTAATACATTCAGATAAGTATAATGATTTAAGCATATTTTATTTTGAGTTATGATAGGGCTCATTATGTTATTGGTTGCAGTATGGATTTGTATGCCTCATGAGGGAATACATGAAATCACTAAATATTCATGGGCGACTAGTTGTTTTAATTATTCATACTAGTAATAAATGCTACTATAATCATGTATAATCATGCATACTCAATTGTGGATGTTTAAATGTGGTTAATTACCTTTACTACGGGCTACCTTGAATATTATGGTTTCAATGTCTGATAGCACCATGAAGGTGCTACTCTTTTTATGATTTATAAGTTATTGATATGTGAAGATAATGTCGACTATATCCATTTCACCCACAATATCGGTGGCCATAATGGTTTCCTTTCTGAATCAAGACTATGGGTTAGTGCTCATTATATAGCGTTTAAAGCACTTTCCCAACATTCTACATGTCATCCCCACATTTATAGCCCTTAGCGCCCAATATCACCCAATATCTAATGATACGGTTAAGGCGAGAACCTCGACTTAATCCAAGAGGCACTTAGCCTGTCGGTCCTACTTGTCAGGACTTTCACATTATAACCCAAAGTTCCTTCACGCTTAGCCCTTACTTCGTCTCTCGTTGCATGCGACATAAGTGATGACCAAAGGATCTTTCATAGTTTATGTCAATGGTGGGGAACATAACGACAAAAGTTGTGGAATAGTCTATCTACCAGACTCATCCACTAAAGGGAACACTCACCACTCATTAACAATATTCAAACTTTGGCATTTCCCCGATGGTAGTAGTGGTAGACCAGTGGTGGTAGACACAGCAACAAATTATATGGAATAGTCCATCGACCAGACTTATCAACTGACGGGACCGCCCACCACTCGTCAGTAATATTCAAACTTTAGAATTTCCCCGATAACGGTAGCGATAGATTGGTGGAAGTAGAAGAGGTGGAAATGTTGTGGAATAGTCTGTCTACCGAACGCGTCAACTAAGGGGACCACCCATTGCTCACCGGCAGTATTCAAACTTTGACATTTCCCTGATGGTGGTAGCGGTAGATTTGTGGTGATAGACGGGGTATCAAATATTGTGGAATAGTCTGTCTACCAGACTCATTAATTGACGGGACCTCGTGACTTGTCGAACGAAACCCTTTGGGCCCTCATTATCAAGTGGCCTTCTCTGTACAACGCGATCAGAGTGTGGTTGGATCAATAGCCTGGGTTCACATTGAGGATTCCCTTGTCTATCACGGGTTAACGAAGTGGGGGGGTCCAATATGGGAACTCCCGTCGCGGGGCGCTCATAAAAGGGGCACTACCTCGAGGTAGTGCAATCATGGTGTGGATCTGATCTATGACCCTCGTTCACCTTGGGCACCCCCTTTTTTTTGTTGTGAGTTAATGAAGGGGAGCTCCAAAACAGTAAACCACCCACGACAAAATCCACTCTAGTTTTTGGTGGAACATCGAAGTGGAACCTCGTGTAGGGGCGAAACTTAGAGTAATGGAACTCCACTCGCCGCTCATTGCTGGTGTGATCGCATACTTTACATATCAATGTACGTGTGGGTGGTCGATAGGGCAACATGGATATGGTTCCCATGCAGAACCTTGCTACCGCCCGTCGTTATGTGACTTGGCCAAAGACCACGCACTGAAAAATTGGGGTTGATCTGACCATGGTTCTAGTGTGGGAACTTTGCTGACAGAGGGGTTGCCCACCACTTGATCTCCATTACTAAATGATAAAACACTGTGGGTGGCAAATCAACGAGCAACATGACGTGGATCTAACCTGGAGGTCCCACCACGTTGACTTGTCAGGGTTAGGTGGAAGCCAAGAGTGTGTCACGTCGCCAACATGGTGATGTGGCCTCTTCTAATAAGTCGAACATCAAACAAGTGTAACATTTAATTTACGATTCAGATTGGGACAAATTTTATATCACTAGAAAACTCTCAACAAGCTGAGTGTGATGGTGAGGACAAAGATCGCTTTTGCAAATCTTGAAAGAATAGTTTTTTGTAACTCCATCTCCACATCAAACTTTGCACATCGAGTTAATTCAACAAGTGACACCTCTTACAACTCAAGAAAGTACAAGGGTGTGAGATAGAGTGTTACACTAACTAGTGACAAAGAAAAACCATTTTTAACTCTTTTTTAATCTTGTTTAAGACAGTGTGGAACCCCTACTTACAACATCTCAAGGCATATTCCCTTACTTTTTCAAATAAAAAAATCTCGACATTAAGAGTAATCACAATTTTCAATACAAGCATGTTTTCCAAAATTAAAATTCAATCATATTTGGAAAACATTGTTCTTGATACATAATTTTTGACACAATAACATTGTTCACATTTACACCACTTAAGTTTCTATAAATCTATGATGCAAAAGTAAAATAAACTCTAATAAAATAAAAATGTGAACCCTCCTATAAAATTCCTTGACCCTCCAGTTGATTCACAAATTGCATATAACAAAAGGTGTAACATAGTTTGAAGCTTTGAATTGCATATCATTCATTCTTTCAAAAACATCTACAAATGAAAGAATGCAAAATTCCATAACAAAATCCTCATTATAAAGTGGAGATTAAATTGTATCACTCCGTGTTTTAGTAGTTTAGGAAAAAATGGTACACGTTATTTTAAAATTAGAGTTAATAGTAAAGTTGTCTTCTGGACTAATGCATCACTTTGATATCTCTGTTTGTTAGGTTTGCATCAATGGACTGCATACTCAAAGCATTCCCTTCCTACCTTAAGTTTCTCAAATCATTTAATGATCATCCAAGTCGAGAATCATCTCTGTTTTGTTAGTTTTGCATCAATGGACTGCATACTCAAGGCATTCCCTTCCTACCTTAATCTTCTCAAATCATTTAATGATCATTTCTGGTAAATATTTGGCATTGACAACTTGCAATTATTAGCCTCGTTCAAAAGAGTCGTTGAGGCAGTCAAGCTACACTTGCAATCGTTTGCCTGGTTCACAAGAGCCATTGAGACAGTCAAGCTACGTGAGAGTTTACCATATAACCCTTTTTAGGGCAATTTTGCATGAGAATTTACCATGTAACTCTTTTTAAAGTAATTCTTCGTATGAGTTTACCATGTAACTCTTATTTTTGTAAGGCATTTCTTCATGAGAGTTTACTATGTAACCCTTATTTAGGCAATTGTTTTAGGAACGCTTGACATTGGTGGACAGTTGCATAGATTACCATAATTGAAATGTATATTGCATAAGATTATTTTTTAATTGTTTTTTTTGTTTTTAAACAACGAAATTAATTTGTATAGATATATTTGAACCATGGATTTATGAACCTTTGAGAGGGATCAAGTCTCTAGGGGTGCAAAACTCTTTTTGATTGTAAAATTTGAGAAAAAATTTGCACCTCCAAATATTTGAACTCTCTAGAAACTTGATATAAAATCCAAGGTTAAGATGAATCTTTGCTAATTCCTTAAATATTAGTTATATTATATATAATTTTACAAAATTATTCTTATTTTTAATTCAATCAAAATTTTCATAATACATATAACCACATACTTATAAACATAGAATTTTTCTTTGACATGTTTTATATTTTTTTTTATTTAACTTGTTAATATGATATGCATAGCATAGATTTTATATAAAAAGTGTTTATTGCAAGTATTAAGCTTGTATATGTTTATCAACTAAAATGAAATTGTAAATTATTATGTTTATGAATATGAATAATCATTATGTTAATTTATATGGTATGATAGATTTATCTATATTTCATATATGTTTCACATTTTTATATATGGAATATTCTAATTTTATTAAAAGTATGATAATATTCTTTTATTTTTCAATGTGTGTGTGTGTGTGTAGTTTGCTAGGTAATGTTAGTCGCCTAGCCTGTGACTTGAGTAGCCATGACCTAGGGACATCTAAATCATGGAAATCTGCAGGAGATGTGACTTGAGTAGCCATGAGCTAGGAGCATCTAAGTCATCAAAATCAGCTGGAAATGGCACCCCCCAGGCCACACAAGCCCTTAGCATGGCTAGTTGTCTGCCTACAAAATTTTAAACTAATTACTTTTTCACCATGGAACACCATATCCCCATTTGCTTTAAGCCCCATGGGGTTTAACATGTTTATATTAAGTCTTTATATAATTATTAACAAAACAAAAATTGCAAGTTTAAATTGAATTGAGCAAGCTTATTATTTTTATTACTTATTATTATTATTATTATTTATAACATGCTTCACTATAACCTCTCTCTAATAATGTATATTTTATGAATGGAATCTAAAATGTATCTCTCCACTACCACATCTTCCCCATATTGAATTGTAAAATGCCTCATTAATCTAATATTCCAATATAATATCTTACTAATTTATAAGAAGCTTTTAGATATAAAAATATTTATCATTAAATCAATTTAAATAACAAATAAGCTTCCATACAAATAAATAAATAAATAATACATACAAATAAATAAATAAATAATACATTATAGAGTAATGAATAAAATGAATAAAATCGTTCTTATTGTTTGTCTTTTTAAAAATGAAATTGAAAATACTTAAAAATTATATCAATATATCAATTTGTATAGCAACGAAGCTTTTATATAATATCATTATTACACAACGATGAACAAAACTGTGTTAAAAGAGTATCTTAAAAGAAAGAGTTTTACATTCCTTAGTTATGTTTTTCTAAGCACAGATTGTGTATATAATAGATCAACTTCCTGCCATGAAGAATGAAATACTATGAATAAACTAGGACGGGACATCAGATGCTGCTAGAAACCGAGGCTGGTTGAATCACCCTTGAATTGCTGCTTGCTTCTAAACTATTATGTACTTTCTCAGGGTTGTATTCTAAATAGGGAAGATCTGAAAATCAAAGAGTGTCACGGGTGTTTGTTATTTTAACCAATTGGGAGTAACAAGTATTTGTCTGTGTATCAATATATGACTTCTTGTGCAGCAGGAAATATTGTTGGACAGCATAGAAGACACACACCTTTCCTGGTCTCTGTCAATGTTGCTCAAGGAATTGATGTATTTATCCCAGATTCAAATTTGTTTCTCCTGGAGAAGACACACAAACTTACTTTCCTTGTATAGAAGAGCAGCATCTCCTTACTACGTTACATGGTTCAATTGAGGAACTATTTTTAAGTCCTGAACAGACAACTGAATATGTGTAAGTAATACACTCCATGACAGTTACTTTTCATTTTATTTTTTGACATCTCCTATGCGTCGATGTGAGGCTTCGCCTAATTTTGGAACATGCTAGTCTGATATATATTCCTGAATGCTGATTAAAAACTCTTGGATTTATCTTAATCTCTGTGAGTTACTTGGTAAACAAAAAAAATATCATCTATCTCATAACCTCTTCATCATTTCTTGAAAACCTGTACTTTGACCATAATTTATTGCTTTGTATTGAAATCAAACTATGCTAAAAGAATGACTAAGATATTCTTACTTCTACAATGTCCATTTTTTTAATCATACGTGAGTTTCAGGTCCAACAGGCTTAACCATACTGTCCTGAGCATATTCTTTCCTTTTACGTTATGAAAGTTTGACTTTTTTACATATAGAAGTTACATTTTGGATTTTTTGGTTGGAATCTGTGAATATTTTTTTGTTAAATTTTATTTTTGTTGTTTAAAATGAGATTTTGACTTCCTATATAGATTTAGTATCTTAAACAAATCCCAAACTCCTGATTCCAAGAAAAAATTATTAAATTTTAAACAAATTAACTTCAAAAATTTTACCAAAAAAACTTCCAAAATGTACCCATTCATTTCGAAAGAAAAGTCTCTCTTTAAAAAGTCATGAGAGAAGGTAATGTGCTTTGTCTGACTGTCTGGTTTTGTGGGCAGGTTAAAACAGTGCCATTAGCTGTTGAAGGAAGCACCAATGCAAATGAAGAGAAGAATGCAGAAGATCTGCTCTCCAAGGGAGTTTCTCCCTCTGTTAATAATCATTGAGTACCACACCTTCCACCCTGGTTAATATGCACTGCGTGGAACAAACAAGTGACCAGCAAAGGCCGTTTTATTATTCAATATTCACAATATGTAAGAGGGACTCGATGTCACTTTTATTACGTTTTCATGTATTTAGATTTTGTGTACAAAAGCAAGCATTGTTATGGGACATTATACTTAAGACTTAGATTGTTAGGTGCCGAAAACGATGACTAAAATATTTATTTCTATTTATTCAATTAAATCTTATAACTTTCTTTGTGGCATTGCAATGAGTCAATTTGATGCATAAAATAATTTCTATTTATTCAATTAAATCTTATAACATTCTTTGTGGCATTGCAATCAGTCAATTTTGATGCATAAAATTCTACTGTGTTGTGAGTCTTCATGTGGTTTAATGTTAACCAAACACTTGTTATTTTCTATGCACATGGCATATCTCCATGAGCTATTGGTAGGGAGCCAGGTTTTCTCAAGTTCTTTCAAAATTTGAACTATCATCATAATGAGAAATTCAATTTTAGCTGTTCTATCGTTTTCTGTTACACCTTAAATGTACCCAATATTAATTAATTTGATATGAAATATTACACCATGCCAATGGGGCCTTATCGAGGTAAGGCACTTCCTTAGACTTGTAGCACCGCCCAATCAACGCAGAAACAGGAAGTCATTCGCACTGGGGCTAGGAACTCTGTCCATTGCAATACCTGGTCTGCTTGCACAACAATAGCAGCCTCTGAGGGGCTAACATGTACCTGGGAGACTGAACACTGGTAGGAGGATGCCAGCCCTGCTTTCCCAACCAGCCAAGACCTGTTGTACAAGGGAAAAATCTTTCGAACACTCGAAATCGGTAGGAAGCTTGTCAAGAATATTCCAAATTGATAAAATGGCAAACACCCAATTATCACAGTTTTGCAGACCATTTGTTTCATTATGAACCTATTGAAAAGCGTTAACAGAAAAACCTTTTAGTTTCCCTTGGGAACTTTGTTACATAATACTTGGGTAGCTGGCTGTCCATTAGTCTCAAGGTCATCAAATTACACTTTTCAATGATTTATGTATGATAGTAGCCCGGCACCACTGGGTGCCGATACATAAAGCAACTAGCATTCCAGTATTTGCTGTCATCTCTTTAATATAGTTGTTGAGATTGGTCAGTAATAGGTGTCCACAAGATTCTGAGTGATGGAAGGTGATGGACCATGTCCTCGAATTTACCATTCAATCAAGAGGTGATGGACCATGTCATCTAATTACTGATTGATTTCTTTTCACATAAATTATGACTATGACTATATCATGGTCTGGCTATTATTCTCGATGTTTGACTTTGGCTGTATTTTTGTTTAATTTGAATACCAGCGGAACCAACGCTAGGAGAAGTTTGAATGGAAGTTGGATTGTCCATGAAAACAACAGGCATATGGTGATGTTGAAAGCTGAAAAGCAACCCAGTGCCTAGTAAGCAGAAATTTCTCATGGTGCGCAAGGTTTGGTAATGGTCATCTATATGAAAGTGACCATTAAGTGAGGGGTACCTAGAGCATTGGTGAAGGAAAATTTAGAATCTTATCTGATGAGCTGAACTCCAAAATTACCCACAATAAAATCTAGCAGGCTCTCCAAAACAGGACAAATAAGAAAACAAGGCTAGTAAGGCTATTAGAGGAAGCGAGCTTTATTCATGACAGAAAAATAAAATATGAAGAACAGTATAAAAGCTAATTAACATAGCAATTCAATCACCAGTAGCGTACAAGTTGCAGTTAGGCTACGTGGAAGAAAGTTCTTTTTGTGCCACTCAGTGAAACAGATATATAGATTTGGACTAGACCGTGTGGGCAATGAAAGGAATTTCACTGAAGATCTAGGCAATATTTGGATAGATTTTTGTGAAAGAATACTTTAGAATTTTATAAGAAAGGACAACTTGCAGAATGTGGATGCCAAAACAACTAGACGGCATATTAGGTTAGCAGATGGCTAGGCAATCTAGTGGCAGACAGAGCATAGGAAAAGTGGGTTGGCCCCATACGGGAGATTAGAACTGTTTCAGATATTCTGGTTCATGACAACCTTCCAAGGTTTGGATATGTACTGATGGGTTCACTAAAGGCTGCAAATCTTCATGACCACTTGCATTTTCAACGGCACTTACAAACCTCATGGCGAGTTGATTGTCTTTATACATGCTTATACAAAAATAATAAAACATATCCATACATAATCAACAAATCAAGAAGAATTCAGGTTAAGAGCGTGAAAGATCTGAGTAGGTTCACCACTGGTTCACCAGGAGTCAACAATCAGAGATAATCAAAGAGACACAGCAAGGCCAAGTCAGCAGAAAAAGTGACAGCAGCATAGGGCGCAGAGCGCAAAGCACTGTAGCAGCACACTGTAGCAGACATTGTAGCAGCACTGTAGTGCATCACTGTAGCAAGCTTGTGATCAGAAGCCCCTGCTGGAAAATTGGTATCAGAGCCAGTAACGTCTGGTTCAGAGGTCGGTATTCTAAAAATCTTATACTCATTAAAAGAATGGACCCTCCCCGGAAATCAATTTCTTTCCGAGAACTAGAAGAGAGAGATTCTCAGGCTGAAGAGAACCCTTTACGGGAAATGTTTGCTACTAGTTCTAGTAGAGTGTTAAATTCTGTTGAACTTTCATATGAAGAACCCCAGCCTTCGGCCCGATGGGAACTACCTGCAATAACTCCCTCAGAAGTGTATAGTGACCTTTCTTCTTTTCATCTAATAGTAGCCACTAGAATAAGCATTAAAGAGTCTGTCAGTCAGATTCAGGAAAATTCTGATAATGTCCAAACTATATCTCTGTTGAAACCAAAAGAATTACAGGCAGAGGCAAAGAGATTAAAGACAAATTATTTGCATTTAGGATGTATCCGAGTAGGAATCAATGCTTTAACGCATAAAGGTCTAAATACTTTTGTGCTAGCTACTGTCAGAGATATGACGCACAATAAGTATACAGATTCCTTAATAGGCGGGATTGTTGCTCCTCTATCCAATGGCCTAGTCTACTTTGATTGTTACCCCAACTTCTCTGTGTATACCTTCGACAAAACCATAGATCAGATCTTACAACTCCAAATCCAAACCACTGGTTTCGACATGAAGAAAAAGAGAAATAATATTGCCATCCAGACCAAAGGCTGTTTCCGACACACTAATACCCTTTGGCCAGCCATCCGCCATACACCCAGCAGGGACTCCAGGTCAAGTTTTGTTGTTCTCACTGATGCAAAAAATAAAAAAATTGAGCATGAGACCATCCGATGGGAAGACTTGATATTTCCAGAACACTAGGTTGTAAATAATCCTAAGCCTCTTATTCCTAAAGCCATTACCTTCGCTGATATTACAGAAAATCTGTCTTCTGTAGTTATATCATTCCCCAGAAGATCTACCATTGACCGGAGAAGAATAGAGTCAGCCTGTAAACAATCCAAGTATTATAGAGATCCTTCCACTGTAGATACAGCTTGTTCTACTTCATCTTCTTGTAGACATAATTCTTTGTATGAATTAGCCCAACTTGTAAATTACTGTTCTTTAGAAGTCAAATGTCCAGATTGTCAAGAACATGTAAATCTGCTTACCCTGGTAGAATCTGAAATCCATACAAACCATAATCCCATAACTCGTACAACTCCTCCGACTACATCTGTCAATTCATGCCCAAATCCCAAATGCTCAGACATCCCTTTCCCACATGAACCGGATGCTGATCATGTGCTCATGATGCATGAAATTGTTACCATAGAAGGAGAAGATCCAAGGATGACAGAAATAATGTGTTCAATGAGACCAGCCAAGCCCAGATATGGTTTGGGATACCTTGAGCAGGCACATGGCCTGATTCCAGATTGCAGATTTCGCCCTGTTCCTTCTGACTGCAAAAAGCCTGCAGTAATGGAAATCCATAAATTCTTCTCTCTTATGGATGGATGCTTGAAATCCGAGATTAGTGCCCAGTAGATGAAAGCCATGTTAAACTGGGATTTGTACACTAATCCTCAAGCAGATGAATTTGACCAAAGTTATACACCCATAGAGAAGAAACAGTTCGCTGAAGATTGGAAGCATTATATGGAGATGAATAACACTTGGATATCTTTCTATTCATGGAAGAAAAAATTGCTCCCCTGAATGTCTTCACTAGTTCAACCGGCACTTCAGCAAGCAAGCATGCTTGGACTGCACTAGATGGATTCAAAGTTGAAACCCCTACGACCTTTCCTCCTTACAAAGGAATTGTCATAGGAGAAAATCAAAATGCAACCCAAGCTATTCCTTTGGTCCAGAAAGATGACAATGCTTTAGGCATTGATGGTTGGATACAGAAAGCTAGTGAACAACCGAACTGGGCAAATACTACAGTAAAAGGCTTAGAAATGAATGTGGCTAAATTAGTAGAAGTCAAAGAACAAATTGATACTGTCCAAGTATCACTTAATGATGTAAATAGATGTTTGAACAATGTACAGTTTGAATCCAGTATGATTCGTTCTTATGCAAGAGATTCTTTGGATAAAATAGAAGGAGTCAAAGAAAAGTTAGTTGATCACTTAGATACAACTAAACAAATTCTAACTGGTTTAACAGACAAAATGGAAAAGATAAGTCTGTCTAAAATTGAGAAACCAGTTCCAAACTCCTTTCTTGTAAAAAGAAGCATAAGAATTCAAGATCCAGTGAAATCTGAAGATAAATTTCCAGCATTATTTCCTAAAGAGATAGCCACATCTTTAGAATCTGAGGCTACTAATAAAATCACCATTGCATCCTTATTCAAGGATGAAGAGTCAGATAAAGGGAGAGAACAGCAAAGGCAAGATACACAGATCTTTCCCATATATGAACCTCTTGAGCATAGGTTCACCAAATATCCTGCACCTGACATAGAAGGAAAAGGAAAGCTTCCTGAAGCACACACCTTTTTCCCTGATTGTCAAATAAGGCAAATGATTGACATAATGTATACCAAGTATAAAATCACGTGTCTTAGAGGAAAATTTGAAATTGATGCTTGCAGGAAAACTATTCAGTGTTTCACAGGAACACTCCTCAGGTGGTGGGAGACAGAATCATCTCCAAAACGCATAGAAACAATGGAAGCAAAAGTGCTTAAAGATGAGAAAGGAGATGTAATACATAATCCTGATGGCACAGTTATCAGTGACGTGATAGGAGCACTTACATCAATGATCTTGGAACATTGGTGTGGAAGTGAAACAGAAATTGCTGATAAAAATGAAGTTATTTTGATGAATTTAAAGTGCCATAAAATGTCTCAATATGATGACTTCCACAGAGATTGGATGCAGAGAATCTATGAAGTCAAGGACTCAAAGAACCTGTTATGGAAACAGGTATATCTTGCAGCTCTGCCATCTAAATTTGTTGATTATATAAGAATGCAGGAAGTCTTTCAATTACCTTTCGAGTCATACACATGGGGAGAAATTTATTCTCTCATTACAAAGACACTAGTCAGTATTTGTACTAGCTCAAAGGTAAATAAGTCTGTTATGAAACCAGCTCACAAAAAGATAGAAAAGAGAGATCCACACCTTAGAATTCAGCCTCTTCGAGGGGGCAACCTCCTTTACATTACATAAATGAACAATTCTTGAAGTATTCAAATGACAAAACCTCCTTTCTATATATAGGAGTCTATGGAGTCACAATATAATCCAGCCGACCTAACAATAATAATATAAAGCCACAAAAATAACAATAGAGGGATTCTATGGGCACATTAATAACAATATGGGGGTAATGGGGGCACAACAATATAAATAAGGGGTATAACTACAATAGTAATGGGGTAATCACTAGTATTATAGGGACCCAACATGCCCCTCTCCTTCAAAAAAGTGTTGTCCTCAACGCTTGAGTAGTTCAGGATACTTCTGCATAAAATTCTCATCCTCCCATGTGGAATCTTCAGCGGATAAGTTCTTCCACTTGATAAGGTACTCTGAAATTGATCGATTTCGTAGTTGTCGAGTTCTTGTTTCTATAACTGCTTCCGGTTCCAATATAATTTTTCTTTCCTCGTCAAGTTCTGGCAATATTGTTTGAACTGGGAGCTTGTCGCCTATAACCTTCTTTAAACATGAAACATGGAAAACTGGGTGCAATCGAGAAGCTGCAGGAAGCTCCAATTTGTATGCCATAGTACCAATCTTTTGCAACACCTTGTACGGACCATAATACTTTGGTGATAATTTATTATCCTTCTTAGCTTGCTTGAGGGACATTTGCTTATATGGTTGTAGCCGTAGGAATACCCAATCACCTACATCAAAACTTCTTTCACTGCGATGTTGATCTGCCTGTTGTTTCATTCTATTCTGTGCCAACACGAGGTTATCCTTTAAGAGTTGGAGGACTTGTTGTTGATGTTCGATGTGATGTTCCACTGCCTGAACCTTAGAATTTTCTCTTAAATATGATGTGATGGATGGTGGTTGATACCCATAAAGTGCCATAAATGGGGTCATTTTTGTTGCTGTATGAAAGGAAGTGTTATACCACCATTCAGCCAGAGGCAACCATTTGACCCATTGTGTCTGTTTATCAGATACAAAGCAACGAAGATATCCTTCCAAACATTTGTTTACTATCTCAGTTTGCCCATCAGATTGAGGATGATAAGATGAGCTATGAGCTAACTGAGTACCAAGACAAGAAAATAATTCTGTCCAAAAATTTCCAGTGAAAATGGGATCTCTGTCACTTACAATAATCTTTGGGTTTCCATGTAGCTTTTGAACTGTTTCCATAAATGCAGTAGAAACTGTACTGGCTTTAAATGGATGTGATAATGCACAAAAGTGTGCATACTTGGTAAGTCTGTCAACTACCACCATGATGACACTCTTTCCCTCAGACTTGGGTAAACCTGTGATAAAATCCATTGAAACCTCCTCCCAACGTTGGCTTGGAATGGATAAAGGTTGTAATAGACCCGGTGTCTTAATTGTTTCAACTTTATTTTGTTGGCAAACCAAACATTCTGCCACAAACTTTTGAATATCTGATTTAAGGCCATCCCAAAAAAATTCCTTCTTAACCCTGTGGTAAGTTTTTAAAAATCCTGAGTGCCCTCCTAAGGGAGAAGTGTGCAATTCCATAAGAATCTTTTGTTTTAGCTGGGAATTCTTACAGAGGTATAAGCGATCTTTGTACCATAACGAATCATTTTTCCAGCTAAATGTATCAGACGTACTGGAATCTTGTTGTAGCTTTCGAATAAGTGCCCACACTTCTTCGTCATTCTTCCATTCCTCCCTTGCTTCATTTATCCAATCTGGTTGGATAATAGAAATAGCGCACAACAATGCTTCCACATCCTCATCCTTTCTTGAGAGTGCATCTGCCACCACATTTTGCTTCCCTTTTTTGTAGATGATTTCAAAGTCATAACCCAACATCTTTGTGACCCACTTTTGTTGCTCTTCAGAGGATAATCTTTGTTCTAAAAAGTATTTAAGGCTATCATGATCTGTTTTTACCTTGAAGTGTCTTCCCATTAGGTAGGGTCGCCATTTCTTAAGTGCATGGAGTATTGCCAACATTTCCTTCTCATAAATAGCTTTTCTTAAAAACTTTCCCTTGATTGGACGACTTTCAAAAGCAATGGGTCTTTCATCTTGCATTAGAACAGCACCAATTCCATTTCCTGAAGCATCACATTCCACAATAAAGGTTTTTGTGAAGTCCGGTGTAGCTAAGACCGGTGCTTGGCACATTGCCTCTTTAAGATGTTCAAAGGCCTTTGTTGCTTCCGGAGTCCATGAAAATGCATCTTTCTTCAATAATGTTGTTAGAGGTGCTGCTATTCTCCCATAATTCTTAACAAACTTGCGATAATACCCTGTCAACCCAAGAAATCCTCGCAGATGCTTTATGGATGTGGGGATTTTCCATTCCTTAATGGCTTTAATTTTGCTAGGGTCTACCTTAACTCCTTCATGAGATACAATATGACCCAAATATTCCACCTCCTGGACTCCAAAGAAACATTTGGATCTTTTTGCATATAATTGTTTCTCCTCCAATAGTTGTAGCACCCTGTCAACATGTTCAACATGATCCTTCCAAGACTTGCTGTAGATTAGTATATCATCAAAAAATACTAACACAAATTTTCTAAGGAATGGTTTGAAAATTGAATTCATCAAACCTTGAAATGTTGAAGGTGCATTGGTAAGGCCAAAAGGCATGACCAAAAATTCATAATGACCCTCATGAGTTCTAAATGTCGTTTTCGGAATGTCTTCAATCTTCATTCTGATTTGATGATATCCTGAACGAAGATCCAACTTGGTGAAGTAAATTGATCCATGCAATTCATCCAGTAATTCATCAATGACAGGAATGGGGAACTTATCTTTAATAGTGAGCTTGTTGAGCTCCCTATAATCCGGACACATGCGCCATGATCCATCCTTCTTGTGCACCAATACTACTGGAGCAGAGAAAGAACTTTGACTCGGTTGAATTATACCAGCCTCTAGCATTTCTGCAACCATACGTTCAATTTCACTTTTTGGACATAGGGATATCTGTACGGCCTGATGTTTGGAGGAACACTTCCTGGAATCAGATGAATAGCATGATCATGATCACGCATAGGTGGGAGACCTTTGGGAGTCTCAAATACCTTGGAATGATTGTCCAGGACTTTTTGGAGATCTGGAGAAATAGATGATTCTAATGTGGAAACATCTAGCGAACATAATTGTGCAATTACACCCCTTTGCTCCTTTTTTAGAAGCTTTGTCATACCATTAGAGCTGATTATCTTTCCTGGTTTCCCTGCAATACCCCTTAATTCAACTTCCTTTCCTTCCACAGAAAATTTGATGAAAAGTTCTTGAAAATTAAAAGCTATTGTACCCAAGGATTGTAGCCATTGGACTCCTAGTACAACATCAACACCTCCCATTGGAATGGAAAGCATTGGGCTAGTCAATACATATTCTCCCATGGATAGCTTGATATTATGGCACTTTCCAGAGCAATTTATTGTTCCTCCATTTGCAATCATCACTTGACACTCTGGTGCTGGATATAGGAAGCAATTCAATTCTTTTGCTACCCTACAATGAATAAAATTGTGGGTGCTTCCTGAATCAATCAACACTATTACCTTTTTCTTCTTGATTTGTCCTTCTATCTTGATGGTTTGAGGAGTGGTAATTCCCGCCAATGCATTACAAGATATGGTTGGATTTATTTGTTCTTCATCTAGGCTTTGTTCCTGGAGTATATCTTCTTCTTTTGACCTTTCTTGCTCCTTTTCTTCTTCCTCTTCACAATCTATGTAGAATAATTTCTTCTCAGCACACTTATGACCTTTAGTGTATTTGCTATCACAACTGTAACAAAGCCCTTTTGCTCTTTTTTCTTCCAATTGTTGTGGTGTCAACCTTATAGGTTGTGGAAGACTAGGGGCAACAACACTTCCGTCTTTATAGTTGTGAGTGGTATGCTTCCTGGTTGCCATAATTTTGCTTTCCATTTTTCTTGCTAACCTGAATGCCTTCTCTAATGAATCAGGTTCCCAAAGGCGAACATCATGTTGGATATTATCCTTTAAAGACCCTATGAACACATCAATCCTATGCTCCTCTGGAATATCTTTTACCCTTATGTTCAATTTTTGGAACTCCTCAATGTGCTCCATTATTGAACCCTTTTGTTTGAGACTTATCAATTGGCTAAAAAAAGTGTTGCTTTTTGTATCCTCATAATGTGCTATCAATTCTTCCGTAAAAATTGCCCAAGTGATAAATTGTTTACGAGAGCAAAGCCATTGATACCATACAAATTGATTTGGTTCCAAATATAAAGTTGCCATACGTACCTTTTGTGTGTTTTGCACATTATTGAGATCGAAGAACTGCTCCATCTGTAATATCCATGTGGCGGGATCCTTGCCATCAAACTTCCTCATATCGATTTTTGGAATATGGTGGGTCTTCGATCCAACATTAGAATCTATGGAATCATGATTAACATTACTTTTGTTCACATCATGAGTTTCCTTTACAACCTTTTCACCATTAGTAAGTATCTCTTGTAGAAAATTTGTCAAATCTGTCTTCAAATCTGCCATGTCTGTCTTCAAATCTGCCATGTCTTTCTTCAAATCTGTCTTCAAATCTATCTTCAAATCGTCCATCTTAGCTTCCATGCCCTTTATCTTAGATTCCACGCCATTTATCTTAGCATCTGTTAGCTTTTGTGAGCGTGACATTTGTTGCACTTGTTCTTGTAATTTTGATATATCATGTAGCATTTCTTCCTCTTCTTCATGAGTCATGCTAGAGCTTTCAGGTTCCTTACTAGGTGTTTGCATTTTCTTTCCTCGAGGCATCAGTTACCGATAATAATGCTTTACTATGCCCTTTGAATTCCTTCAAACCAAGCTTATGCAAAAATAAAAAATAAAAACTACACACCTTTTTTACTTTATAGAAGCCTGATATTGAAACTGATGTATCTCTGTAATTTCGAATCATCCAGTTCTAAAATTTTCACCTATAGTAGCCTTCTGTGTCCTATTTCCAATGCCACTAGTCTAAACCAAATTGGATTCTCCAAGAAAGCGTTATGCACAATCTCTCGCAGTGACCTGATTATAGACTAGTTCAGTAGAGCGAACTTGTACGAAGTGCCACGTGTCACTGTTTCAACCTTTGACTCTGAAAAATATATAAAAGAAAACTACAGTCCATCCTCTTTCTGTACCTTCTGATGAAATTTCAATCCGATGCTCAAAAAGAAAGTTATGACGATTTTCCCCAGGTCACCTGTTTTGAGTGTAATTCAGGAGTTTGCAAAAAGACCAACTTCCTGAGATCATATCTCCGAAAATATTGCGCGAAAAGCTCTGAAATTCGGACCCAAGGTTCAGCGCGATTTCTTCTCAAATGGGTTTTTTTTACGACTTCTGAAACGTCACATAAAAAAATTTATAGTCAAAATTCCACGATGACCTGTTTGGAGCAGCGAAACCCTAGAATCCAAAGCTCTGATACCAAATGTTATGAAACCAGCTCACAAAAAGATAGAAAAGAGAGATCCACGCCTTAGAATTCAGCCTCTTCGAGGGGTCAACCTCCTTTACATTACATAAATGAACCATTCTTGGATTATTCAAATGACAAAACCTCCTTTCTATATATAGGAGTCTATGGAGTCACAATATAATCCAGCCGACCTAACAATAATAATATAAAGCCACAAAAATAACAATAGAGGGATTCTATGGGCACATTAATAACAATATGGGGGTAATGGGGGCACAACAATATAAATAAGGGGTATAACTACAATAGTAATGGGGTAATCACTAGTATTATAGGGACCCAACAAAGTCTTTGGAAAAACTTTCCAGACTGCCTGACAGAAAATCCATATGCAACAATTATGGATTAACATTGGATGATCCTTTGGTAAAGAGAAGGAAGGCTAAGAAAAGAGCCAAAAGAGAGTTTAAAGAAACTTTCTACAAAAACCGAAGAAATTATCCAAAGACCAAAAAGAGATATTCAAAGGCGAGGCAAGGTCAAGCCTCCAGAACAAAAAGAGGATTTTACAAATATGTTCCCAGAACACATTATTACAACCCCTCTGATATTCACCTGCAGACTAGTAAGCAGGAAAGATGGAATAAAATTACTTGTTGGCTATGTGGGAAAACTAGACACACTTCCTCTAGATGTCTAGAGGCTGAAGAGTCAAAGATAAACAAGGGAAAGAAATCCCAAGTCTTTGCCCAAAGGAACAAACAAGTAAAACAAGAAGGAAGAAGACCAATAGTGTGCATGAAATGTGGTTCTCATGCTCACAACACAGAACGTTGCCCGAATGTCACAATCAGAGACATAGCCCAACATCATCAAATAGATGAGTCTTCTTATGATTCTTTTAGTTCTTCATCACGAGAAGAACTCCATGCTCATATGGGGCAATATTCAGATTTTGTTTCTTCAGATTATTTATGTTCTGATTCTGAAGAATGTGCATGTCATGTTCAATATAATTCTAATTTTGAATATTTCAGCGAATCAAATGATGAAAAAGGGGAAAAGCCTAAGCCCCAAAAACAAAAAGTCCTTATGGCCGCTACAGAAGAAGAAGAATTGAAGATTCTTTCACAAATCCGAGCCATGGAGGATGGAGAGATGAAAAATCGGCTGATTGAAGCTTTTATGGATCAGCTAAAAGCAAAAGCTTCGAACAGCTCAGGTAAGAAACCTCTATTCGTTGATGCATCATATGAAAGAAATACAAAATCATTCCAGAGGCATCAGCAGAAGCCTGATAGAGTAAGATCACTTACTCTAGGAGAAGTCAGTCGAGAGATTCATAATCTCAAGACAGAAATTTCTGCAATAAAAGCTCAAGTTGCAGAAATACAGAAAGGGAAACAGATGGAAAAAGAAGAAGATGATGATCAGCCATGGAATACTGCTTCATACAATAGTAATCAAGAAGTTCAAATTGCTGAAGGTATGAAGGATCCAAATTTTGGATTCAGAGATATGAGGCTATTAACCATATCATACCAACAACATCATGTTTTAGTCAATATCTGCATAAAAGGCCAAATGTTTGAAATGATTGCTCTTATTGACTCAGGAGTAGATATTAATATTCTAAATATGAAAAATATCCCAGAAAAATATTGGGTGATTGCAGAAAGAGAAGTAATAGGCTTGGCTAATAAAAAACTCCGATATGAAGTACCCAAAGCATCTGTTTGTTTTGATAGCCACTGCGTTTATTTGAAATTTGCAATAGCTGACATTGCAGTGGACTGCATACTTGGTAATGTCTTTCTTGCAGCCGTAGAACCTCATGGGTCCCTCAGACTCAAAGGAGGCAAAGCTAGATATTTTATATCTGTCCCCACTTCAAAAGGGACAAGAAAGAAAATTGAACTTCCATATATCTCCAATCCTAGAATTTCTACAATGGTACACACTGTACAAGATCTGGATAGAGCCGAAGCCAGACTGCCAGATCTCAAAGATCTGAAATCTACTTTGAGAATCGAAGAACAGCTCAAATCACCCCAGATCAAAACCAAAATTGGAGAATTAAAGAAACAATTAGAAGAAGAATGCTGCTCAGAGGAACCTAATGCCTTTTGGCACAGGAAGCAACACACAGTCGAACTCCCTTACAAGGAAGGATACACTGGTAAACCTTGTAAGAGTAGAGCTATTCCGATGAGCAAATAGTATAGAGATCTTTGCCAGAAAGAAATTCAGCAGCTCCTTAGTAGAAGATTGATCAGAAATTCCGACAGTCTTTGGAACTATTATGGGTTCTATGTGAATAAGAGAGCTGAACAGATCAGAGGCATTCCCAGATTAGTCATCAATTATAAGCCTCTAAATTCAGTCCTAGCTGATGACACCTATCCAATTCCACATAAAGGAGACTAAATTAGGAGGATAGCTGGTGCCAAGATCTTCTCAAAGTTCAACCTGAAAGTAGGATTTTGGCAAGTGGCCATTGCTGAAAAAGATAAATTCAAGACTGCCTTCAGTATACCAGTAGGACATTATGAATGGAACGTCATGCCTTTTGGACTCAAGAATGCTCCATCAAAATTTCAAAAGGTAATGGATGGTATTTTTAAGCCATACTTTGATTGGTTGATTATATATATTGATGACGTATTAATATTTTCCAAGAACATCCATGAACATTTTAAACATGTAAATATTTTTAAGAATTTGGTTAAGCACAATGGTTTGGTGCTTAACAAAAATAAGATAGAGATATTTCAAACCACTATCAAATTCTTGGATCATACGATCTGCAATGGGCAGATTTCTCTGCAAAAACATACTTTAGAGTTTGCAGATAAGTGTCCAGATGTCATCACAAACAAGAACCAACTGCAAAGGTTCTTAGGCTGCCTCAACAATGTCAGCAACTTTTATCAAGACTGTGCCAGTGACAGAAGGATATTAAACAAGAGAATGAAGAAGAATCCTCTTGAGTGGACATAAGTCCATACAAAAGCAGTCCAGAACATCAAGGCCAAGGTAAAATCTTTTCCTATTCTGTATGTTGCTGATGTTATTGCATACAAAATTGTTGAATCAGATGCAAGTAATGTCATATGGGGTGGAGTCTTGAAGCAAAGGATTGGAAAAGAAGAGCAAATTGTTCAGTTTGCTTCTGGGGTATGGAACCCAACTGAATTGAATTACTCCACAATAGAGAAAGATGTTAAAGCCGCATGGAACTGCATCAGTAAATTCGAAGTGTATCTCATAAATAAACCTTTTTTACTCAGAACTGATGCATCTGCTATGCAGAAGGTATTAACAAAAGACATCAAGAAGGCTAGTGAAGCCAAATTTGTCAGATGGCAAGCTCTTTTTGCAAACTTTGATTTTCAGGTGGAGCATGTTAAAGGTAAAGATAATAGTCTCCCTAATTTTCTTAGCAGAGAATACATTGAATCAAAAGATCATGTCATGATGATTATCACTGAGTGAGACCAGAACCAAAAACAAGAAGTCTTAAGGACTATCCCAGATGACCAAGACTGGGAAACATATAAGAGAAACTGGAGACCCACCTGGCAGCTTAGAAACACAAAAATCTTAGATGCCAACTTGCAGCCTCATATAGATCTCCAACACTTTGTCCCAGAAAGAAAAGTGTACCCTAAAGGAGGCAAGTGATTCATGATATGAGATACGATAAAGCAAGACGAGATGCTGAGCTTGCACGGCAGGCTTTGGAGCAAAATTTTCATGACATTGCCACTATTTGGTACCATGGTGGACGCAGCACAAGCATTTATGAAAGATATGTTTGCATATACAAAACAAGAGATATTTGGAATGAGCTTGGACATATTCGGACTCAACCTGCTGCCAGATGGCCAAGGAATGATCCTAAGATCATATTTTCCGATATAGTGTACAATTTTGCAGACTACAAGTAGCTTTGGTGGGACTTCCTCAACATGGACGACAAAGTAGAAACCTACTACACCAAACTTAAATTCAGTGTCATTGGTCACTATCAAGGATATCAGCAATGTAAGTGGTTCAGAGACTGGTGGACTGATTATGGAGTAAGTAGAACCGCAATGGATCCTGTGTGGCATGAGAACTACTGCAAAAACCATTGTAAACCATGTATTGAGCAATGTGCCACAGACTATATTCATCCTATTTATAACACTGTTAAAAACATGACTGAAGGTGAATGGTCAACTTACAGGTCACCACCCTATAATAATTCCCTTGAAGAGTATATGAGAGAACATATGGAATGGCTTGTCTTAACCAAAGTCCAATATCAAATTGTACCAGGGAAACCGATGATTGTCCACAGGATCTATACAAAAGCCTGGGATGAAATGTTATACAAAAGAGGCAGATTCCCTGAACTGATAGTATTCTGACATTTCACATGGATTTTCAATCCATGTTGTACAAGTAACAGTCACAAGGGCTAAATTGTGACTAGGTTTCTCGTGAGCTTTGCTATACCAAAGCATTCACAGTGTAAATAAATTATGACTTTTCCCGTGGGATTTTACGAAAAAGCATCCACTTTGTTCTGTCGGCACTAATTTCTCGTGGGCTTAGTTTAAAAGCATCCTCTTTGTTATTTTCCATAAGATTTACTTTCCCGGACAAGAATCTATGTTCATATATCGCTTTGGCATTACCCGAAAGCAACTATTCCATCCTCCAGACTAGAATCTTTGTGCGGACGTTGCCCTAGCATTATCCGAAAGAAATGATTCTATCCACCTATAGGTCAGATCACGGATGACCTACAGTGATGTTTGTCCCCCCTCATTTCCTATATAAGGAGGGTAAGGCTCATTACAGGGCATTCACATTTGGAGTGAGTCCGAGTCTTTATGTGTTTGAGTCTAGTTGAGTGCCTCTCCTGCTCTGCATCTACGGACATTCTGTCTGATCTGCTTGCAACACGAGAAGAACTCAAGTCCTTAGGTGATTTGGGAGCCTGCGCATCAGTGTGCTCGGCACTGGTGAGAACCTAAAGTGGCCGAATCAATTAGAGAGTCTTCCAGTCTGTAAATGAGTTGTGTCATATTCTGAGGCAGAGCCTATCTTTCGCCAGGTAGCCTTCGATATTGCTTGTTCCTTGAGAACAACATAAAGTCTGATAAATGCAAAGATAGTCAATCTCTATAAAGAATCTCTCTGTAAAAAGATTTATCCATTCTGAAATAAAATGAGTATACCATTCTGTATCGAAATAATTTTCATATATATAATGTCTGCTGTGGTAGTAGTTGTCCTTGAAGCTTACATCTGAAGTTCGCAGGAAGTTCGCCAAAGGAACGAAGGGACGCCAAGGCCATTGTTAGGTGAGGAAGCCGTTGTTGTGGCCGTAAGAGCGTGAAAGTTCTGAGTAGGTTCACCACTGTTTCACCATTGGTTCACCAGGAGTCAGCAATCAGAGATAATCAAAGAGACACAACAAGGCCAAGTCAGCAGAAAAAGTGACAACAGCATAGCGCGCAAAGCGCGCGGCACTGTAGCAGCAGCACTGTAGCAAAAACTGTAGCAGCACTGTAGCACATCACTGTAGCAATCTTGTGATCAGATGCCCCTGCTGGAATTTTTTTTCAAGCCAATGGGAAACTAGCTACATTAATTCATTCGCACAACGAAAATAGTACGTTTGAAATGCATGTGGACATTGCATAAGCTTTCCGAAGGGTTAGGAATAAATATTTGTAAAGCTAACATTGCTTGCAACTATGTAAACTAAATTGATAGATTTTACAAAGCTAATTAGAATGCCCATTTGAGATTATATTGTTTTGCAGAAAACTACACATTGAAAGTTGGTATTTTTATGTTTATACATGGTCATATAGACTTTTTAAGATTTTGTCCAGGACTTTCGATAAAATTATCTAATAGTATTCAATATATTCAATATATGGGTGATTATGACACCCCTAAACACCTGCCATAACTACTTCCATTGTCATTTTGCTATAGTTAATGTAGGGACGCATCTACAAAGTTTTTTACAACACCAACTTTGAAATGATGAATATCAAAAATTTCTCCAACGCAAATGCCATGTGTCATTATGATGGAATTTATACATTAATTATGTACCTTCTTAATATCTCTAACAATTTTTAGAAGAAAACCAAATCCTGTAATTGCAAATCCATGGACTGTTCTCCAAACTACTACACCATGCCATTCCTTTGCAATATCCAAAATTACATAATTAGCTATTACTAGCTTATTCAAAACCCCTCAATGCGTAAGAACATGAATATGAGGCTATTCTTAAAATTTGGCCACTCTGCTTTTTCTTCTTGCAATATGAAGGTCTTTCAATAATGGAGTTAAAACACAACTACAATAAAGCACATGGTTGAAACTACATATCCTCTTTAGACATATAGCCAACAAAATCCTAGGTTATAAATGACATTCTCGATGGTGCATGTGAAAACCTCATCTATGGCATCATTTTCAGCTTAAATTCTAATGAAGATTAGAAATATTAATTTAGAAAAATTAAGAAATCACTGATGCAAAACCAAATCTTTCAAAATATAATAGTGTTGAAAATAGCGATAAGAAATGGTAAATATAGAAGTGCTAAAAATAGCACTGCTATAAATAGCATTTCTGGAAACATTCCAATTTTAGTTAGTCCCTGAACTAAAATTGAGAATTAAAATTCGAATTTGATCTTAGCAGCTGTTTGAAAAATAATTTAATTAATTCATCTTAAGTTAATTAGTTGGAGAAAATCGAACATGAAGTCTATGTGAAGACATGCAACAGTTTCCCCTTTGATTGAGGAAGTTATCCCTTGATTAAGGAGATCAGGATGAGTTGTACCTTGAGTTATAATTAGTTAGCTCAGTTAACTGAGTTAATTCCAGTTAGATTAGTTCCAATAGTTTGTGGAACTGATTGTGAGTTCAGTTAGTTAATGCATGTATGCATGTAACTACTGTACTTCAGATAACTGAATATTCTCTCATAAATAACTCATGCATGTCAGTTCAGTCAGAGATCCAGTTGAGATCAGATGATGGGACAGTGTACTATTAGTTGCAGGAATATTCCATTAAGGATATCTCTTGCGTGCAGAAGGAATTCATTCCTTGGAGATTGCGCAGTTAGTTTTGAGTTTGGTGAGTTGTGTGAGAGGTAATTTCACATAGGTGGCAGCCAGAGGACCCAGGAGAAATTGCGCAAGGAAATAGGAGGCTTGGAGGATTGAGGGAAGGCATATGTTGTGTCTATTCAGTCTATGAGCTGCATTGAGGGATTGTACTGAGAGCTGGATAGCTTGTGAGCTAAAGCTTTGTGTAATCCGGAGATATTTCCACTTGTATGATATTACAAAGATCGGAGTTTTTAGCTGAGGCTTTCCTCAGAGTAATTTTCTGTGTTCATGTGTGATTGATTTCTCATTCTCTGTTATATGTGTTTGATTTGATCTTGCTCAAAATCGATTAAGCTTCCGCAAGTTTGTTTGTAGAAGTAGATCAAGTATTTTGCTTTAGTATATTGCATTATTAGGTGATCTACATGTGAAATTTCTACAAATAGGTAAACCCTTACAACGTGTTGACCTTGAATGGTACTTATCTATCGAACCTATAAAGATCCATAAAGCCAAAGGATGAATTAATGACAAAGCGAGATCAATTGTTTCCTATCATTCCACATAATCCAAAGCCATTGACCTAGCCCAAGCTCAATTTTTTATAAAGTTGATTGATGAAGAACAACTTGAAAACCCATTATAATTTGTCCAAAACACATATTAGGAACACATACAAAGCACCCATTCCATAGAATGCTCAAGGAATGCAAGCAATGAAACAATGATTATTATCAAATGAATTCACAAAAAAAATAGATTGTAAACTATGTAACCAAACATGTCCATATGGCTCATGTGTCATGTATTTTGTGTGTCGTACATAACACAATGAGGGCACATATCAGTCATGTGTTCTGTTCCCAAGACACATGCCAAACACGTGTCCTCATAATGTCCCAAAATATGGACATATGTCATATGCAAAAGTGGCTCACATCTCATAAAATCGTAGTTTCCCCTTATTCAAGATAATTTCACTCGTAAGTTGGAGGTCTAAGAGGTTTAGGAGTGCATCTAAGGATTATTATGCAGTGTTAGAAGGGATTCCAAATAATGGGTAAGTGGGTTTGTCCACCAATATTCAAGATTTTTCCTATAGCAGTCCATTTACTTCTTCATTTCACAAAAGCCATGGCTCAATCATCAAGGACTATTAGGTCCCTATAATACCAGTGTAGCCCCTATATTTTTATTATGTGCCCCATAGATACCTACTATTATTATTGTTGTTCCCTTACATTATTATTGTTATGTAGGTTCTAATCATATTTTTACCCTTTAGATAACTATATATACGAAGAAGGACTTGTCATTTGAATCATCTAAGAATTATTCATTTATGTGATATAAAAGGAGGTTCCCCCCTCGAACTGGCTTATTATTTGGTTTTTGATCCATCTTTTCTTATGTTTATATGTTATTTTTTATTTGGATACATAACATTTGATATCAAAGCTCTTGATCCTAGGTTTTGCTGCTTCAAATGGGTCATCATGGCATTTTCGCTATCTCTTTTTCTACAAAGCTTTAGATCTTGAAATTGATACCACATGAAAGTGAAATTTCAATGAAAATTTGGTTACAATTTTAGACCTTTTTTCATTAAAATTTCAGAGATATGGTCCATGGAAGTTAAGGTTTCTGCATGCTCCAAAATTCACTCTCAAACAAGCATTCTGACAAAAACTGTCATAAATTTCTCTTCAAGAATTGAATTTGAATTTCATAAAAAGTGATTGAAATTGCATAGAATGTAGTTTCTTGGATACAAGTTTCAGAGCCAAAGGTTAAAATAGTGACACATGACATTCCGTACAAGTTTGATCTACTGAGCCAGTCCATAATTAGGTCATTATGGGTGAATTAGCATAACTTACCTTCAAGAATCCAACCTTGGTCTAACTGTTGGGGTTGGAAAGAAGACACTGAGGGCTACCATAGGACAAACTTTTAGACATTGGGAGGTTGAATTCACATAGATTGTTGGGTCCCTATAATACTAGGGATTACCCCATTACTATTGTAGTTATACCCCTTATTTATATTGTTGTGCCCCTATTACCCCCATGTTGTTATTTATGTGCCCCATAAAATCCCTCTATTGTTATTTTTGTGGCTTTATATTATTATTGTTAGGTCGGCTGGATTATATTGTGACTCCTTAGACTCCTATATATAGAAATGAGGTTTTGTAATTTGTATAATCGAAGAATTGTTCATTTATGTAATGTAAAGGAGGTTGCCCCCTCGAAGAGGCTCAATTCTAAGGTGTTGATCTATATTTTCTATCTTTTCTTGAGCTGGTTTCATAACATTTGGTATCAGAGCTTTGGATTCTAGGGTTTCGCTGCTCCAAACAGGTCATCGTGGCATTTTCGCTATAACGTTTTTTTTGTGACGTTTCAGAAGTCGCAAAAAAAACCCATTTGAGAAGAAATCGCGCTGAACCTTGGGTCCGAATTTCAGAGCTTTTCGCACGATATTTTCGAAGATATGATATGCAGAAGTTGGTCTTTTTGTAGACTCCTGAATTACATTCAAAACAGGTGGCCTGGGGAAAATCATCATAACTTTCTCTCTGGGGATCAAATTGAAATTTCGTAAGAAGGTACAGAAATAGGACGGACTGTAGTTTCTTGTATGCATTTTTCAGATCCATAGGTTGAAACAGTGACTCGTGGCACATTGTACAAGTTTGCTCTACTGAACTAGTCTATAATCAAGTCACTGTGGGAGATTTCGCATAACTCTTCCTTGGAGAATCCAAATTGGGTCAGACTTGTGGCATTGGAAAGAGAACACAGAAGGCTACTACAGGTCGCAATTTCAAAATTGGAGGATCTGGAATTACAAAGATACATCAGATTCAATATCAGGCTTATACAAAGTGAAAAAAGGTGTGTAGTTTTTTATTTTTTATTTTTGTGTAAGCTGGGTTTGAAGGAATTCAAAGGGCATAGTAAAGAATTATTATCGGTAACTGATGCCCTGAGGAAAGAAAATGCAAACACCTAGTAAGGAACCTGAAATCTCTAGCATGACTCATGAAGAAGAGGAAGAAATGCTACATGATATATCAAAATTACAGGAACAAGTGCAACAAATGTCACACTCACAAAAGCTAACAGAAGCTAAGATAAATGGCGTGGAATCTAAGATAAATGGCATGGAATCTAAGATAAATGGTGTGGAATCTAAGATAAATGGCGTGGAATCTAAGATAAAGGGCATGAAAGCTAAGATGGATGATTCAAAGACAGATTTGAAGAGAGACATGGCAGATTTGAAGACAGATTTGACAAATTTTCTACAAGAAATACTTACTAATGGTGAAAAGGTTGTAAAGGAAACTCATGATGTGAACAAAAGTAATTTTAATCATGATTCCATAGACTCTAATGTTGGATCGAAGATCCACCATATTCCAAAAATCGATATGAGGAAGTTTGATGGCAAGGATCCCGCCACATGGATATTACAGATGGAGCAGTTCTTCGATCTCAATAATGTGCAAAACACACAAAGGTACGTATGGAAACTATATATTTGGAACCAAATCAGTTTGTATGGTATCAATGGCTTTGCTCTCGTAAAAAATTTATCACTTGGGCAATTTTTACGGAAGAATTGATAGCACATTATGAAGATACAAAAAGCAACACTTTTTTTAGCCAATTGATAAGTCTCAAACAAAAGGGTTCAGTAATGGAGCACATTGAGGAGTTCCAAAAATTGAACATAAGGGTAAAAGATATTCCAGAGGAGCATAGGATTGATGTGTTCATAGGGTCTTTAAAGGATAATATCCAACATGATGTTCGCCTTTGGGAACCTGATTCATTAGAGAAGGCATTCAGGTTAGCAAGAAAAATGGAAAGCAAAATTATGGCAACCAGGAAGCATACCACTCACAACTATAAAGACGGAAGTGTTGTTGCCCCTAGTCTTCCACAACCTATAAGGTTGACACCACAACAATTGGAAGAAAAAAGAGCAAAAGGGCTTTGTTACAATTGTGATAGCAAATACACTAAAGGTCATAAGTGTGCTGAGAAGAAATTATTCTACATAGATTGTGAAGAGGAAGAAGAAAAGGAGCAAGAAAGGTCAAAAGAAGAAGATATACTCCAGGAACAAAGCCTAGATGAAGAACAAATAAATCCGACCATATCTTGTAATGCATTGGCGGGAATTACCACTCCTCAAACCATCAAGATAGAAGGACAAATCAAGAAGAAAAAGGTAATAGTGTTGATTGATTCAGGAAGCACCCACAATTTTATTCATTGTAGGGTAGCAAAAGAATTGAATTGCTTCCTATATCCAGCACCAGAGTGTCAAGTGATGATTGCAAATGGAGGAACAATAAATTGCTCTGGAAAGTGCCATAATATCAAGCTATCCATGGGAGAATATGTATTGACTAGCCCAATGCTTTCCATTCCAATGGGAGGTGCTGATGTTGTACTAGGAGTCCAATGGCTACAATCCTTGGGTACAATAGCTTTTAATTTTCAAGAACTTTTCATCAAATTTTCTACGGAAGGAAAGGAAGTTGAATTAAGGGGTATTGCAGGGAAACCAGGAAAGATAATCAGCTCTAATGGTATGACAAAGCTTCTAAAAAAGGAGCAAAGAGGTGTAATTGCACAATTATGTTCGCTAGATGTTTCCACATTGGAATCATCTATTTCTCCAGATCTCCAAAAAGTCTTGGACAATCATTCCAAGGTATTTGAGACTCCCAAGGGTCTCCCACCTATGCGTGATCATGATCATGCTATTCATCTGATTCCAGGAAGTGTTCCTCCAAACATCAGGCCGTACAGATATCCCTATGTCCAAAAAAGTGAAATTGAACGTATGGTTGCAGAAATGCTAGAGGCTGGTATAATTCAACCAAGTCAAAGTTCTTTCTCTGCTCCAGTAGTATTGGTGCACAAGAAGGATGGATCATGGCGCATGTGTCCAGATTATAGGGAGCTCAACAAGCTCACTATTAAAGATAAGTTCCCATTCCTGTCATTGATGAATTACTGGATGAATTGCATGGATCAATTTACTTCACCAAGTTGGATCTTCGTTCAGGATATCATCAAATCAGAATGAAGATTGAAGACATTCCGAAAACGACATTTAGAACTCATGAGGGTCATTATGAATTTTTGGTCATGCCTTTTGGCCTTACCAATGCACCTTCAACATTTCAAGGTTTGATGAATTCAATTTTCAAACCATTCCTTAGAAAATTTGTGTTAGTATTTTTTGATGATATACTAATCTACAACAAGTCTTGGAAGGATCATGTTGAACATGTTGACAAGGTGCTACAACTATTGGAGGAGAAACAATTATATGCAAAAAGATCCAAATGTTTCTTTGGAGTCCAGGAGGTGGAATATTTGGGTCATATTGTATCTCATGAAGGAGTTAAGGTAGACCCTAGCAAAATTAAAGCCATTAAGGAATGGAAAATCCCCACATCCATAAAGCATCTGCGAGGATTTCTTGGGTTGACAGGGTATTATCGCAAGTTTGTTAAGAATTATGGGAGAATAGCAGCACCTCTAACAACATTATTGAAGAAAGATGCATTTTCATGGACTCCGGAAGCAACAAAGGCCTTTGAACATCTTAAAGAGGCAATGTGCCAAGCACCGGTCTTAGCTACACCGGACTTCACAAAAACCTTTATTGTGGAATGTGATGCTTCAGGAAATGGAATTGGTGTTGTTCTAATGCAAGATGAAAGACCCATTGCTTTTGAAAGTCGTCCAATCAAGGGAAAGTTTTTAAGCAAAGCTATTTATGAGAAGGAAATGTTGGCAATACTCCATGCACTTAAGAAATGGCGACCCTACCTAATGGGAAGACACTTCAAGGTAAAAACGGATCATGATAGCCTTAAATACTTTTTAGAACAAAGATTATCCTCTGAAGAGCAACAAAAGTGGGTCACAAAGATGTTGGGTTATGACTTTGAAATCATCTACAAAAAAGGGAAGCAAAATGTGGTGGCAGATGCACTCTCAAGAAAGGATGAGGATGTGGAAGCATTGTTGTGCGCCATTTCTATTATCCAACCAGATTGGATAAACGAAGCAAGGGAGGAATGGAAGAATGACGAAGAAGTGTGGGCACTTATTCGAAAGCTACAACAAGATTCCAGTACGTCTGATACATTTAGCTGGCAAAATGATTCGTTATGGTACAAAGATCGCTTATACCTCTGTAAGAATTCCCAGCTAAAACAAAAGATTCTTATGGAATTGCACACTTCTCCCTTAGGAGGGCACTCAGGATTTTTAAAAACTTACCACAGGGTTAAGAAGGAATTTTTTTGGGATGGCCTTAAATCAGATATTCAAAAGTTTGTGGCGGAATGTTTGGTTTGCCAACAAAATAAAGTTGAAACAATTAAGACACCGGGTCTATTACAACCTTTATCCATTCCAAGCCAACGTTGGGAGGAGGTTTCAATGGATTTTATCACAGGTTTACCCAAGTCTGAGGGAAAGAGTGTCATCATGGTGGTAGTTGACAGACTTACCAAGTATGCACACTTTTGTGCATTATCACATCCATTTAAAGCCAGTACAGTTTCTACTGCATTTATGGAAACAATTCAAAAGCTACATGGAAACCCAAAGATTATTGTAAGTGACAGAGATCCCATTTTCACTGGAAATTTTTGGACAGAATTATTTTCTTGTCTTGGTACTCAGTTAGCTCATAGCTCATCTTATCATCCTCAATCTGATGGGCAAACTGAGATAGTAAACAAATGTTTGGAAGGATATCTTCGTTGCTTTGTATCTGATAAACAGACACAATGGGTCAAATGGTTGCCTCTGGCTGAATGGTGGTATAACACTTCCTTCCATACAACAACAAAAATGACCCCATTTATGGCACTTTATGGGTATCAACCACCATCCATCACATCATATTTAAGAGAAAATTCTAAGGTTCAGGCAGTGGAACATCACATCGAACATCAACAACAAGTCCTCCAACTCTTAAAGGATAACCTCGTGTTGGCACAAAATAGAATGAAACAACAGGCAGATCAACATCGCAGTGAAAGAAGTTTTGATGTAGGTGATTGGGTATTCCTACGGCTACAACCATATAAGCAAATGTCCCTAAAGCAAGCTAAGAAGGATAATAAATTATCACCAAAGTATTATGGTCCGTACAAGGTGTTGCAAAAGATTGGTACTATGGCATACAAATTGGAGCTTCCTGCAGCTTCTCGATTGCACCCAGTTTTCCATGTTTCATGTTTAAAGAAGGTTATAGGCGACAAGCTCCCAGTTCAAACAATATTGCCAGAACTTGACGAGGAAGGAAAAATTATATTGGAACCAGAAGCAGTCACAGAAACAAGAACTCGACAGCTACGAAATCGATCAATTTCAGAGTATCTTATCAAGTGGAAGAACTTATCCGCTGAAGATTCCACATGGGAGGATGAGAATTTTATGCAGAAGTATCCAGAACTACTCAAGCGTTGAGGACAACACTTTTTTGAAGGAGAGGGGCATGTTGGGTCCCTATAATACTAGTGATTACCCCATTACTATTGTAGTTATACCCCTTATTTATATTGTTGTGCCCCTATTACCCCCATATTGTTATTTCTGTGCCCCATAGAATCCCTCTATTGTTATTTTTGTGGCTTTATATTATTATTGTTAGGTCGGCTGGATTATATTGTGACTCCTTAGACTCCTATATATAGAAATGAGGTTTTGTCATTTGTATCATCGAAGAATTGTTCATTTATGTAATGTAAAGGAGGTTGCCCCCTCGAAGAGGCTGAATTCTACAACGTTGATCTATCTTTTCTATCTTTTCTTGAGCTGGTTTCATAACATAGATAGAGTAGTTTGAAGTTTGGCCTTATCAACAAGCTCAAAATCAAGTTTTGAAAGGTGTGTATTTTTAAACTTGCGTAACTTTTGTTTGAAAAAATAGTTTGAAGTGATTCAAAGGGCATAGTAAAGCATAGATATCATTAATTGGTTCCAAAATTTGTCCTAAACAAAAAAATACTCCACCCATTAAGCCAATAGAAATCTCTACTATGACACAAGAAGAAGAGAAATAAATGCAACAAGATATATCAAGATTAAGGGAACAAGTGCAACAATTTTCGTTATCACAAAGAGAAACCAAAAATGAATTGGAAGATAAGATGGATGGTTTAAAAGAATAAATAAAAGGGTACATGGAAGGTTTGAAGAATGGTTTAAAAGGGGCCATGGAAGGTTTGACAAAGTTGCTACAAGATATGTTTCATAGTGGTGACAAGGTATTCTGTGAAAATAGTATAACTCTGGGTTGAATACCAACCATATTCCGGAGATAGATATGAGGAAGTTTGATGGAAAGGATCCAGTAACATGGATACTACAAATGGAGTAGTTCTTTGATATACACATCGTGCAACACACAAAAGGTATGCATTGCATATTTATATTTAGAATCCAATCATTTTTTGTAGTATAGATGGCTTTGTTCTCGTAAATCACTTGTCACTTGGAGAATTTTTACAGAGGAATTGATAGCACATTATGAGAATTAAAAGAGAAATACCTTATTTAGCCAATTGATAAATCTTGAACAAAAGAGCTTAGTTATGGAGCATATTGAGGACATCCAAAGATTGAATATCAAGGTAATTAATATTCTAGAAGAGCATTTGATTGATGTCTTCAAAGGGACTTTAAAGGATAACATCCCACATGAGGTTCACCTTTGGGAACCTAAGTCAATGGAGAATGCTTTCAGAGTGGAAATAAAAGTTAAAAGAACAATTATGGCAACAAGGAGGTTTACCATTAACAAATGTAAAGATGGAAGTATTTCCACTCTTAGACTCCCACAACCTACAAGGTTGACACCAAAACAACTGGAGGAAAAAATAGAAAAGGGGCTTTGTTATAGTTGTGATAACAAATACACTAAAGGTCATAAGTGCGCTGAGAATAAATTATTTTACATAGATTTTGAAGAGGAGGAAGAAAATGAACAAGAAACATCAAAAGAGAAAGATATGCACTAGGAACCAACCTTGGGGGTTGAAAAAGAAGAAATGAATCCAACCATATCTTATAATGCATTGGTGGGAATTACCACCCCTCAAACTCTCAAGATAGAAGGATATATCAAGAAGAAAAAGGTAATATTGTTGATTGATTAAGGTAGTCCCCATAATTTTATTCATTGTAAGATATCCAAGGATTTGAATTGCTTTCTATATCCATCACCAAAGTCTCAAGTGATGGTTGTAAATGGAGGAACTATAAATTACTTAGTGGAGTGCCATAATATGAATATAATCATGGGGAAATCTGTATAGAATAGTCCAATGCTTACCATTCCAATGGATGGTGTTGATGTTGTATTAGGAGTCCAATGGTTACAATCTTTGGGATAGTAACTTCTAATTTTCAAGAAATTTTCTTGAAAATTTTCTAGAAAGGAAAGGAAATTGAATTAAGGGGTATCATATGGAAACCTGAGAAGATAATAAGCTCTTTATGTCATGACAAATATTTTGAAGAAGGAACAACGAGGGGTAATTTCCTAATTATGCTCACTAGATGTTCAAACATGTAAGTTATCTATTTCTTCAGATCTCCAAAGTGCCATGGAAAATCATTCCAAGTTGTTTGAGACTCCCAAAGGTCTCCCACCTATTCATGATCATGATCATTCTATTCACTTGATTCTAGGAAGTATTCCTCCAAACATCGGACATTACATATATCCCTATGCTCAAAAGAGTGAAATTGAACGTATGGTTGTAGAAATGATAGAGACAAGTATAATTCGACCTAGCCAAAGTTATTTCTCTTCTCCAGTAGTATTGGTGCACAAGAAGGACGCATCATGGTGTATGTTTCCATATTATAGAGAGCTCAAAAAGTTCACTATTAAAGATAAATTTCCCATTCATGTCAATGATGAATTGTTGGATGAACTACATGGAGAAATTTACTTCACCAAGTTGGATCTTCGTTCAGGATATCATCAAATTAGAATGAAGACAAAAAATATTCTAAAAACAACATTCAAAACTCATGAAGGTCATTATGAATTTTTGTTCATGCATTTTGGCTTTACTAATGCACCTTCCACATTTCAAGGTTTGATGAATTCCACTTTCAAACCCTTCCTTAGAAAATTTGTGTAAGTATTTTTTGATGATATACTAATCTATAGCTAGTCTAGGAAAGATCATGTTAAAAATGTTGACATGGTTCTCAAACTATTGGAGGAGAAATAATTGTATGCAAAACCCTCTAAATTTTACTTTGGGGTACAAGAGGTGGAATATTTGGGTCATATTTTATCTCATGAGGGTGTTAGGGTAGACCCTAATAAAATTAAATCCATCAAGGAATGGAAAATTCCCACAACCTTAAGGCATCTTCGAGGATTTCGCAAGTCGACAGGGTATTATCACACGTTTGTTAAGAATTATGGGAAAATAGTTGTACCTCTAAAAACATTACTGAAGAATGATGCATTTTTTTGGACTCCAAAAGCATCTAAGGCCTTTGAACATCACAAAGATAAAATGTACCAATCTTTGGTCTTAGCTACACTAGACTTCACAAAAACTTTTATTGTGGAATGTGATTCGTCAAGAAATGAAATTGGTGTTGTTTTAATGCAATAAGGAAGACCTATTTCTTTTCAAACTCATCCAATCAAAGGAAAGTATTTACACAACCCTATTTATGAGAAGGAAATGTTGGAAATACTACATGATCTGAAGTAATGGCATCCTTACATAATGGGAAGATACTTCAAGATAAAAAAATATCATGATAGTCTTAAATACTTTTGGAACAAAAATTATCTTTAGAAGAGTAGCAAAAATGGGTCACAAAGATGTTGGGCTATGACTTTGAAATCATTTACAAAATATGGAAGCAAAATGTTGTTGCTAGTGCACTTTTAATAATGGATAAGAACGTGGAGCCATTTCTCTATGCCATTTCTATTATACAACCTGATTGGATAACTAAATCAAGGGTTGAATGGAAGAAGACGAATAGGTGTGGAAACTTATTCAAAAGTTGCAGCAAGATCCTAATGCATATGATACATTTATCTAGAAAAATGATTCAATGTGGTAAAAATATTGCTTAATCTATGTAATAACTCTAACCTTAAACAAAAGTTTATTTTGGAATTGCACACCTCTCCTATAGGAGGGCAATCTGGATTTTTAAAAACTTACCATAGGGTCAAGAAGGAATTTATTGGAATGGCCTTGAATCTGATATTCATAAGTTTTTGGCAGAATGTTTGGTTTTCAAACAAAATAAAGTTGAGACAATTAAGAACCCAGGTCTTTCACAACCATTATCCATTCCAAGTCAGCGCTGGGAGGAAGTCTCAATGGATTTAATCACAAGTCTACCCAAGTCTGAAGGAAAGTGTGTCATCATGGTGGTAGTTGATAGACTTACCAAGTATCCAGAATTTTGTGCACTAACTCATCCTTTCAAATCCAATACATTCATTATTGCATTTGTGGAAACAATTCAAAATATAGATGGAAACTGAAGCTTATTGTAAGTGATAGAGATCCCATTTTCACTGGAAATTTTTGGACAGAATTATTTTCTTGTATTGGTACTCAAATCAACTCATAGCTCATCTTATCATCCTCAATCTAATATGCAAACAGAGATAGTGAAAAATGTTTGGAAGGATATCTTCTAAACAAACACAATGGGTCAAGTGGTTACCTCTAGCAGAATTGTGGTATAACACTTCCTTCCATAGAAAACAAAAATGACCCCATTTATGGTGCTTTATGGGTATCATCCACCATCCATCACATCATACCTAAGAGATAATTCTAAGGCTCAAACAGTTGAAGATCACTTCAAGCATCAACAAAAATTCTCCAACTCTTAAATGATAACCTAACTCTGCCACAGAATCGAATGAAACAACAATGAAGTCACTATTGTAATGAAATAAGTTTTGACACAGACGATTGGGTATTCTTTTCAGATACAACCATATAAAAAAAAGTCCTTCAAGAAAGCTAAGAAGGATAATAAATTATCACCCAAGTACTATGGCCCTTACAAGTGTTGCAAAAGATTGGTACTATGGCATACAAATTGGAGTTGTTTGCATCTTTGTGAGTACACCTGGTTTTCCATGTTTCATGCTTAAAGAAGGTTATAGGTGACAAGTTCCCAAATCGAACTATATTTCCAGAACTTGATGAGGAAGGAAAAATCATATTGGAGCCTGAAGAAATCACAGAAACGAGAATCCAGCAGCTACATAATCAATCAATTTCAGAGTATCTCATTAAGTGGAAGAACTTACCTGCTGAAGATTCCACATGGGTGGATGAGTACTTTATACAGAACCATCTAGAACTACTCAAGCATTTAGTACAACACGTTTTTGAAGGAGACGGGCATGTTAGGTCCCTACAATACTAATGTAGCCCCTATATTGTTATTGCGTGCCCCACAAATACCCAATATTGTTATTGTTGCGCCCTTACATTATTATTGTTATGTAGGCCCTAATCATATTTTGACCCTTTAGACTCATATATATACCAAGGAAGTATTGTCATTTTAACCATCTAAGAATTGTTCATTTATGTGATGTAAAGTGATATTTCCCCCTTGAATTGGCTATTATCTAGTCATTGTTCTACCTTTTCTTATTTTTCTGTGTTATTTTTGATCTAGATACATAACAAGGAAATCTAGAAAAGGGAAAAAGAAAGGGAGGAATTCTGCCACTGATGTTGTCCCCCCTCTTCCATTTTCATGAAGGTCTATTAGTCTTCCACTTGCTGGAAGTGGGGCTACAATAGTAGCTTAAGATTTTGAAAAGACATTTATCTAGCAAGACACCATGCTCAAAAGAAAAAGTATCCGTTGCCAAAGTATGTTACAAGCTAGGTCACGGGACATGGCCCTTGGGGGTCTTGTGTCCCATATTTCACGTGTCAGACACGACACAACGACTAAAATGGACATGTCATGTTTCTCATCATTTCCTTAAATTGGGACAAATGTTTAGATCGAGTAAAAAATGGCCCTAACGTGTTCTAAATTTAGGACAAGTGTCCCACTTAAATCCCGAAGTAAAAAGCGTCATGTATTGATTTTTTTATTTTTATTTTTATTTTTTCTGTTAATTTCATGTCTGTTCATGAGAGGAATATTGTTGAGTGTGCTACTAAAACAATATAAAGTGTTCAATTTGAACCCCACAGGCATAAACTAGAAATTGATTGGTGAAATTATACATTTGTTGGGATGGGGTCCCCTAGGGTCAATTTTGGGGCAAAAGCCCAAGTTTTGTTGTAGAAAGATGTAAAGTCTCTGCAAGTTGTTGTTGTGGAGTGTGTAGATAATTAAAGAGTCATAAAGGGTTTTACCCTTATTTTATGTAAGTTGAGTCGACTTGTGAAGATCTACCCATGGTCTACACACCATGGGATTGTATAAATAGGTGTGTCTTAGGATGTCTAAGGCAAGTAATGAAGTTTGGTCTATGGCAGAAGTCTAAGAGTTAGCGAGAAGAATAGGAGGAAAGGCTCTAGAACTATGTATGCAGAGGCCTAGAGTAGAGTTCGCAGCTGAGTGTGCAGGGAAGTCTTGATTTTGTAAGCAGAACTGAATATAAATAAAGAAGATTGTTGCAAAATTACTGTGTTTATCTCTTTACTTGTGTTTATATGAATGAACCTTATGTTATAATGGGTTTATGAAGTAATGATGTATTGATGCACGACTTTACACAACTTATACTGTTATATGAACACAATTACTGTTAACTGTTTACACGAAGATAATCCTGTTGTATGTTGAAGTTATCAAACAGTTAAGCTGATCTAAGTGATTACTGGGTTATAAGTAATCTTTGATGTGCGTAAGTTATGGATTCGCCTACTCAAGGTCCACGAAAGACATTCATAGACCTTAGCGAAGGTCTAGAAGCTGATTAAAGGAAGTTATATTGATAAGCCTTAAAGGTTTATCGATCTACGCGAAGGTAGTTTAGGGCATAAAACGACATCATGATCATCTCTGGGTGCGGAAACTTGGTTCCAACATCCCACCATACTACTTCGGGTGAGACTTCAGTCCACACTCTATGAATTGATGCCGAAAGGGCTAGTATTGTAGGGATTTGTTTGGCAAAACTAACTTTGAACCTGGGCCAGACTAAGCCAACAAATGGTTCCATTTCCAGGACCAGGATCTGCATAAAGAGATTTGTGATGTCGCATCACTGGAACCCGACCAAGAAAGAAATCGAGGAGCGGTTGGATAGAAATATCCACGAATTCACGACGCAAGAAAACATAAATCTGTGCCTGACGAAAGAACAGTGGTTGGACAGATACCTATACACAGAGATACATGAAATCTTCTTATGCACCTTCCCGATCGAACTATATGAGTGGATCGTTAAATTGGCAGATGACCAAGGAAGGTGGAGGCTTGACAGTCCAATAATGTGGACCCCAGAGCTAGTGCAGAGATTGGAAGCTTCTGAAGATAATATCACACACGTCATCGATCAATGGCTTGATCAAGTCATAAGAGGATTTGTGACAAAATTCGTGGTCGATACCTTAGTCAACTACAATGAAGCAGAGCGACGCTTCTTCAAGGGACCACGAGGTAAGTATTTGAGATCTTTGAATACTTGGATTAATATGCTCTTGTGTGAAAAATGGGTTATGCCATTACCTTAATGTTTGGAGGTACGCGAAGTGTAATTTCTTCAAGGATAGAGGGAGAACAAGCCCTGAATATAGCCCATTGATTGAGCCTCCTCTCAGTGATGATGAGGGAGAAACACAAGCTTCATTGCAGAGTGCTATCCAGTTAATAAGGCAAGGGTTTCTGCGAATACTTCATTCACCCACACCACCTCCACCTTCACCTCCACAACATACACCCTCACCCACACCACCACCACCTCCACCACCATTCAATATGTTGAATACGATGAAATTTCCCGTTTTGAAGGGCTTGGGAAATGAGGACCCAAACCAGTTTTGGTTCATTGTGAAGGCTGTGTGGACAACACAACATATTACAGATTATCATATGAAGAAAGCGTAGTTGGTTACTGCTCTATAAGATCATGCGTTGACATGGTACATTAAGTACTGCACAGATAATCTAGTGGCGTCATTAGCAGACAATCAGACTACTCTGAACAAGGAGTTCGATAGGCCTAAGTCTGAAACACAATCAGTAGTGGGGTTCAAGGAAATCGCGATGAGGATTGGTGAAACACCCTGGGAGCTGGATTAGATATTGAAGTGCAAAATTCACGAAGCCAATATGAATCTCACAGACAGTCAACACCATGATTGGTTTATAATCATGCTCCTACCTCACTTAAGGGTTGCTTTGTTACAACAAAAGATAGGAACTGAGGCGGAATCACTAGAGATCGCAATGAGATTACATGAGACACCTATCTAGAATGCAACGTTGGGAGTTCAACAGATTCATGCGGAGTTGCATAACCTCTGCTTGGAGTTTCAGAGCTTGAAAAAGGAGAAAGCGGCTCGGCCAAAGGTGCGCGAAGAAGTTTGGTGCCTCAAATGTAAGAAACAAGGGTATGATAAGGATCATTGCCCTATTTTTGTGGATTATATGGTAGGAGGAGGGCCCATGTCTCTGAGGCAGAAAGCCCCAACAGGACCAAGTACAAGGCCCACGTTGTGGTGCGCTATCTATCAAGTAGTAGGAAAACATGTAACAGATAATTGCCACTTACTGCAAAAATTTATATAGATGCTGCAACAGTTATTATGAAACTTCTATAAATTGGTAGGCCATGATGAGAGTAACTGTTGTAGTTATGAATTAATGATGGAAGGAATGCCTGCGTATCGGATGCAAACAAAAACTCAGCCTTTGGATTAAGGCGCTGGGGGAGTGCGCGAAGGATATCAGGGATGTGGGCGAGGCCGAGGAGGAGGAGGACCTGGTAGAGGTTGAGGTCAAGTTATTTGTTATAATTGCGGATTTCTAGGACACTACACGCATGAGTTTACGAGCTAGACACACCCATCATGCTAGTAATTTACTCAGTTTGATCATGTGATAGAAGAATGCCCTATATTGATAGCCAACATGCAGGAGAATAAGGCACAGCCTTAGTAGCCTACCCAAAACCTACAGATGATGAGGGCAGAGCCTCGCAAAGAGGATCCCAATGTCAATATCATGTTTTGAAGTGGTATGACAGCCGATGAAGATAAGGGAAAAAAACCTGAAGTAGCTAGTTGGGTCCGTAAGGCTCCAGAAAAAGAAGTTGGGTTTGATTTGGAGCATGCAAAGGAAACGTTCATGGAAGCAAAGAAAAGCTTCACTGAAGCCTCTACCTCAGGAAGTCAAGATAGGATATCCAAAGAAGTTGACCCATCCATGCTCATTACTTTCTTAGAGACTTGCATGAAACTGCTGTGTGACAACAGAGCTGTGAAAGGATTACAGGATTTGATAAATAAATGTGTTGGTAGGGATAATGCTTCTGAAGGGCACCGTGCAGTCAGAAAGATCGACAGACATAAGATGAGAACAGGACGCGAGATGAGACTCACCACGCAAATAGGAGAATATGAGATGGATCAAGTTATTTTGGATCTAGGGTCAGATGTGAATGCTTTTTCTAAACATACTTGGGACAAAATGGGGAGGCCTGCGCTGTAGTGGTCTCCAATTCAATTAAGAATGGAAAATAAACAGAATATTATCCCTATAGGGATATTGCACGGAGTAACTGTAGATATAGAAGGTGCGAGTGTGTTGGCTGACTTTGAAGTAATAGAGATTATTGATGACAACAATCCATATCCTGTGCTCCTTGGAATTGATTGGGCTATCGGCATGAATGGGTTCATCAATTTGAAGAAGTAGACAATGTCGTTTGAAAGGAAAACGCTTCGCATAGTAGTACCATTGGACCCTGCAGAAGGACCGCGTTATACTAAACCGGTTTGCGACTATGAGGAAAGTGATGATGATTTGGACCAGATTTATAAGATAATAACGTGAGACCAATATTGGGTTAATCTAACGGCCAATGGATGAATTGCATGGGACCACAAAAGCTCTTGTACATTAGATTCAGACGAAGAATTGGAGCACTGGTAGAATAGTTTACACAAAGTATCTACGCTGCGATGTAATATGATGACTAAATCGTTGCGTTATGTATCATCCGAGGTAAGAAGTTTGCCTTATTATTATGGTCTAACTGATGTAGATAAATTTCTGGATGCATTTGAAAGGGAAGTGCCTGAGAAGGATCACTTCCAAGCGCTAGATTTGGTGTTGCATGCTACACCTACATAGTGGTAGGGTATGCATAAAGATAGTTTTGAAGAATGGTACGACAATAGGAGGATGATGAGGATGCAATTTGGTTGCCCCAAGGTATGGTTGACTGAGAAGTATGATGGGAGAAATGATCTACGTGACCACTTGGAAAAATGGGCTAAGGTTTATGGAACGGAGCCACAGCCAAAGTGGGTGCATATTTTTTGTCACACCTTGGACATCATCCCTATGAACTAGTATTTGAAAATAGAATGTAATTCTTAAGAGAGGGGTTCATGAGGATGTTCAAATTTGAATATGGATTCAAAAGTATTGATGAAACGGTGCAGGAGGTTAAGGCAATAATCTTCAGAATTTTGGAGGATGCCTTGGAATTGATTCAACCAGATTGGAGCACCCAGCTGCGCCATGCATTGGAATGCTACAATATGACTGCTGAAGAAGAGGATGAGGATCCAAGGAATATTAACATCCCCAAAGCAGAAGGCCACCGCGAAGTAGAGGGACCACAGATAGAGAACCCTGACATCACTGCGCCACTGAAAACTAAGCAGGTAAACATTGGTACAAAAGTGGAATCGAGGTTTGTGAAGATTGGGCATTACTGGGATGATGCTACAGTAGATAAAGTCGTTGAGTTGCTCCACGAATATTAGAATTTATACCCTACCAAATTTTCAGACTTGAAAGGCATCATAGGCGATTTGGGAGTGATGAAAATAACTTTGAAACCGAACATGAAGCCTGTTAAGGAGAGGCCATATCACCTTAATCCCAAATACAAGGAAAAGGTCCGCTTAGAGTTGGAAAAAATTCTTGCAGCTGGTATTATTGAATTAGTGGAGGAATTTGATTGGATGAGTCCAATGGTCATTCAATAAAAGAAGTAGAAGAATGAAATAAGGATTTGCATAGATCTTAGGAAGCTCAACGATGCTTGCGTTAATGATCCTTTTCCAACTCCATTCACAGATGAAGTATTGGATAATGTTGGCAAGCAGGAGGCCTATTCATTCACTGATGGGTTCTCTGGATACAATCAGATAAAGATCGTGCTAGAAGGTAGGAGTAAGACCACCTTTGCGATAGAATGAGGATGTTTCCAATATACAGTGATGCCATTTGGACTGAAGAATGCGCTGATGATTTTCTCGCGTGTGGTCATCGCGGTGTTCAAAGCGTTCATTCACAAGTTCTTGGAAGTCTATTTCAATGATTGGACAGTGTTTGGGCTAGTTAAGTGCCATGTAGACAGTCTGCGCTTAATGTTGGATACGTACCGAAGGTATCAGATTGCGGTAAACCTGAAGAAATGCTTGTTTTCTATCCCTTTTGGGGTCTTACTGGGTCACGTGGTATGCAGACAAGGACTCATGGTGGACCCTGCTAAGATCGCAGTAATAATCAATTTGGAGGCCCTAAGGAGTGTTAAACAGTTGCGCACTACGCTAGGTCATACTGGATATTATCAGAAGTTCATAAAAAGTTATGCTGAGATTACCGTTCCTATGGAAAAGCTACTTAAGAATGATGCTATATTCTATTTGGATGAAGAATGTCAGTGCAACCTGGACGTACTAAAGGAGAAAATGGTCACCGCACCAATCCTAGTCTTCTTGGATTTGAAGAAGGAGTTCCATGTGCATGTAGATGCCTCATGTATTTCTCTAGGAGTCGTGCTTACATAGGTTGGTGAGGAAGAACTGGATCAACCTATAGCGTTTATGAGCAGGAAGTTTTCTAAGTCTGAAAAGAATTACTCGACAACGGAGCGCGAAGGGTTGGCTATGGTGTACACGCTCCAGAGGTTTAGAAATTACCTGCTAGGCAGGCATTTCAAGATGTACACAGACCATTCTGCATTGAAGTATTTAGTCAATAAGCCTGTGTTGTGGGGCGGGGGGGGGGGGGGGGGGGATATGGATATGGATTATGTTGTTTTAGGAGTATGATTTCAAGGTGATTATGAAGCTAAGAAGGTTGAATGCAGGGCTAGACCATCTGTCGTGTATTGAAATGGGGGAGGAGCCTACCAATTTGGAGGAAGGGATACTTGACACACAAATCTTCACGGTGTGCATAGTGGATAATCAATTTGAGGACATTATCCACTTTCTAACCATAGGGACAGCTCCAGAAGGATACACCAGTCAACAGAAGAAATAATTGGTGGTGCGCGCGACAGACTTTTCTGTAATTGCCAACCATTTATATAAGATGGGATTGGATGAAATACTTCGACATTATGTGCCTGAATTTGAAAGAAACAATATCCTTGTTGAAGCTCATGGAAGAGCTGCAGGAGGGCATTATGCGGGAAAAGTGACAATGCAAAAGATTTTATGCACTGGGTTGTGGTGGCCAACAATGCATAAGGATTCTAAAGCATATTGCAGGGCATGTGATGCATGTCAGAGGATGGGCAGGCCATCACAGAGGGATGAGCTTCCTTTGAATCCGCAGGTGTCATTGCAGCCATTTGAGAAGTGGGCAATTGATTTTGTGGGACTGATTCAGCCTCCAGGAAAGAAGACAGGTGCATGGTACATCATCATCATGACCGAATATTTGACCAGATGGGTAGAGGCATAGCGTGTGAAGGACTATACAGGGGAAACATCAGCGAAATTCTTGTTTGAATATGTGTTGACCAGGTTTGGTTGCCTGAAGGTTTTGATGAGTGACCACGGTACGCATTTTCTCAATGAAACGATCAACGAGCTAACAGAGGAGTTCTAGGTTTACCCTCAAAAGTACGCCATACCATCCATAGGCCAATGGAATAGTTGAGGATTTTAATAATATTTTGGAGAATGCGTTGATGAAGGTTTGCAATGTGGAATGGAATTATTGGGACGTGCACATAACAATATCGTTATGGGCCTATAGAACTACTTGTAAAAAGCTTACTAGTCAGAAACCTTTTAGGTTGGTCTATGGTGTAGAAGCTGTAATGCCTATGGAATAAATTATGCCTAGTCTATGCATAGCAGCTTCCATAGGAATGACAGACTGCGGAGCCTTAGAAGAAAGGCTCGCGTAGCTAACACAGCTTGAGGAAGATAGATTTTTGGCTGGATTCCATTAGCAGGTTTAGAAGGGACGTGAGAAAGCTTGGCACGATTGACACATTAAACTGCACACCTTCAAGGTAAATGATTTAGTTTTATTATATGACAGTAAGTTTGATAAGTTTCCAGGAAAATTTCAGATGCACTAGCTGGTGCCATATGTTATCAAAGAGATTACAAATGGTAGAGCAGTTCAACTTGCAAAGTTGAATGGAGATCCATTTTTGGGAAGGGTAAATGGATGCTGATTGAAGCCATACACTAGGGATCCAGCCTAATGACTACATGATGGTGGCACAATCTTAGCACTCCAGGCAGCTACAAGGAGGTGTGGGACTCTATTCTACACTGCTCGATTTGTAGAGTTGTGCAACAGGGGGTCTGCGCGAAACATGATGGTGTCATAGTACCAGAAGAAGCGCGAAGGGAGCTTCGCTATAGGAGAGACCACGTAGCGCAGCTAGAAAGTAACCGTTATAGTCACTGTTCATTATTTGACTGCTAGAAGATGGTTAAGAGGAGTGGGGGGTGGCATTTAAGGCATTTAAGGTTGAATTTAAGAGTGAAATCTTTGGAAATTTGTTGCCAATTCAGCATTTATGGATGGATTTTGGGGGGAATGATCAAATTTGAATTTGAATTCGCCTATAAATTACGTGTGGCCATCCAACGGAAAACACTTTGCATCCTTAGAATTTCTGTGTGGAGCTGTTGACTATTTATGAATCCTCAATTTTTCGTTGATTTAGTCATTGCTTCTGTATTTGATAAGCTACCAAGGATACCCAGCAGTTGATTCTCAGCACCATGTCAGGACCAAGAGAGACTGCTAGTACTGGGGGAGCTGTCGCCTCTAAGGGAGCTGCTGCAAAGGTGATGAGTATGGAGACTCCAACTGCAGTGCCTATGGTGCCAGGTCACCTAGGCCAAAGCCAATGCCGGTGAGGGAAGTCCCCAAATCTAGAAGGACAAACAGAAGAAGCATATACTGGTGCGTGAGTCATGAAGGAAGCATGCTGCTACATAGGCCCAGAGGAAGAAAAACCAAGCGCAAAAGAGAAGGGGAAAGTGGTGGATTTAGAGGTTGAAGAGGGCGTGGAGGATATCGACACCGAGGGGGTGGACCCTATATCTAAGTTTCTAGAGTATATCCCTCCACGCAAGGGAAAAGTGAAGGTCCCTAAGGACCCAGATGCAGGAAAATTCCTCCTCAACACACCCCTGCTACTGGAGAACCTAAGATTTGAAGGTCCATGATTGGCGCGGATCCCACATTTGAAGCTAGAGGATTAGGATTTTGCGGACCATGAGAAGTTCCCCCACCTTGCTACAGACACCTACATGAAGAGGGTCTTCTATAAAGAATCTGGTGTCACTGCATTGGAGCCTGTGGAATGGATTCACGGAGTGAACTAGTCGGGGTTGTTGAACCTATTGTGGGTGCCCCACTACCATCACTCCAATATTAACTTGATTGTCATTAAGTAGTTGTTGTGCCTGGTGCATGACAGATGCCTGTTGCTGAGCGCGTTGATCCCTATCACCGATATGCTGATCCATCGAATCACACTATTGCCACACTTAGGGTTAAATCTGGCCAAGGAATTTGGCAGAAAGACGAGCGAGCGTGACCTCACGGAAAAGATGAAGGACAAGTTCAAACTTGTGAAGAAGCCATGTGGGTACTCTATTACCTTGATCACTGACCCCACAGTAAAGGTTTCCACGCAGATTTTGGCTGGCAAGGTTATGAGAAAATTCCATGCGGATGAGGTTCCAGTGCCAGTGGTTTCTTTGGCTGCACAGTGTGTGAAGGGCGTGTAGTTCAACTGGGCATGCTACCTATGTAGTGAGTTCCTTGCAAACTATAGAGAGGCATAGGACAAGAGTAAAACATTCCACTATTCATGGTTGTTGCTCTCCATTATGCTCGTCGCTTGGGATCTATCGGAGGACAGCCAGTTTCCTCCCGTGGAGAAAGATTTTCCAGAGGCTGCAAAGTTTGCATCTCTGTGGGCCACAAAATATGCTGCGCGGGTCACAAAGACCAAAGTATTTTGGGTACTAATGGAGGTGAGCATTCGCATGGCCATCAAACACAAGCTGAAGTTGTCACCAACTGTGTTTGAACAGATTTCAGGATATGTGGAGTTTCAAGCTGACTTCCACCGTGTATACATCTGGGCGCGGAAGGATCTGCATCAAAAATGGTTCGGCCCACCCTACCTCGCTATAGATGACACTATCAAGGAGGTCATCAAGAGCTGGCCAAAGAATTGGCATTCTCCTTCTAATCTAGCCATAGGCACCAGCAAGTCCGCAGAGAAGAAGAAGGACGCAGTGACACAAAAGGTTCAAGGGTTGGTTGTGAAATAGAGGAAAGAGGCTGAGGAGAAGGCCTGGGTGGAAGTGGAGCGCACTGCTAAGAAGCAGGAAAAACAGGAAGAGCGTAGCTCTAAGCCTAGTGATAAGTTTCCTTCACCCCAAAAAGAGGAGGAAGAGCAGTTAGAGTAGGGTGGTGGTGGTTAAGATGAGCATAGCACCCCCTTCTGAGTGAAGCAGTATAGGGAGCAAGAAATAGAAGGGCTGCAGAAGAAAACAAAATCCACCAAGTCATCACTGGACCCAATTCCTTTCACTAATGGTGACAAGTTAGATGAAATAGGTGATAAGGTACAAGATACCACCATAGAACTACTACAGTAGTTCGATTAGTAGCAATAGCAGTCACTGAGTGCTATTCAGAAGCATCTGTGCGAGCTGTAGATTCACACAAATAGGATCCACATGGGTGTAGGGCAGATCAATGCTACATCAACAAGTTTGGTGCCAGGGACCACTCAGGAAGCAGAGATGGTTCGGTCACTTGACCTATGGATAGTCGCGCTGCTAGATGGATCTCTGACTATGGAGGCGGCTGATGACAAGGCTATAGTGAGTTCTTTGAAGAAAATCAGCCTCAACCTAGCTGCGCTCCCAAATGAGTACCTAAACACGTTGCAGGCCAGAGTGATAACATAATTAGTGCTCAGGAGTAGCACACCCTCAACCTCATCAGTGAGTATAGAGTAAATAATGAAAAAATGTCCATTGAGAAGTCCCAGGCACTGGAGGCGTAGAAGAAAATCTAGGCGCAGAACAACCAACTTGCAACCATGGTGGCAAAATCCTGCAGAACAGCGCTCGAACTGTATATACCAGAGGAAGCATTGTTGGAGGTGAAAATCAGAAAGCTGGCTGCTGGTGTGCATGATGCAAAGACAGAAGTGGCTAGAGTTCAGTTTGAGCTAAACTTGAAGATAATAGATTTGGAGTTGAAGTCACAGCCTTCAACTCTGCTAGAGGTTAGGGAACAACGCAAAGTTGCTATGAAGGATGGAGTCGCGACAGTGGATTCCGTGGTGGTCAACTACACTGCGCTTTTTGAGCAACAAATGGAGGTAGTCACGGCTCTACAGGAAGATCCCAACCTGCAGTATTTAAATACAGAAGCTCATGAACTCCAGCAACAGTATGATGAAGTAAGGGCAACACCACGTACTATTTATGCCACACAACGCCTTGCTAAGTTCCAAGAGGCGAGGCAGCTGCATCTATAGGTGGAAGCAATGTAGAGGAAAGAAGCAGTCCTCAAGGCTAGACTAGCGCCTTGGTTGGATGAGGCCTACATCATCTCCTCTAACATTCAAGATAAATTGGCGAACTTTCAGAGCACGCAACAAAAAATCTAGTTGGATAGTGTCGGACGAGTCACAGAGCAGCTGATAGAACAAATCAAGAAAGTAGACACGAAGAGCACGGCTGAGGTAGCAATGGTACAAGTGGAGCTGGGGGATCTTCACAATAAGATCTCCGCGCCAGCAAAATGACTTGAGGGTGAGTCATGATCTTTGTGTTGGGGGCCTGTTGGGATGGGGTCCCCTAGGGTCAATTTTGGGGTAAAAGCCTAAGTTTTGTTGTAGAAAGATGTAAAGTCTAAACAAGTTGTGGTCACGGAGCACGTAGATAATTAAAGATTCATAAAGGGTTTTACCCTTATTTTATGTAAGTTGAGTCTGCTTGTGAAGATCTACCCATGGTCCGTGGACCATGGGATTGTATAAATAGGTGTGTCTTAGGATGTCTAAGGCAAGTAATGAAGTTTGGTCCATGGGAGAAGTCTAAGAGTTAGTGAGAATAATAGGAAGAAAGGCTCTGTAGCTATGTGCATAAATGCCTAGGGTAGAGTTCGCAGCTGAGTGCGTAGGGAAGTCTTGAGTATGTAAGAAGAACTAAATATTAATAAAGAAGATTATTGCAGAAATACCGTGTTTATTTCTTTACTTATGTTTATATGAATGCGCCTTATTTTATAATGGGTTTATGAAATGATGATGTTTTGATGCATGAATTTACATGACTTATATTATTATATGAACACAATTACTGTTACTTGTTTACGCAAAGATAATCCTGTTGTATGTTGAAGTTATCAAACACTTAAGTTGATCTGAGTGATTACTGGGTTATAGGTAATCTTTGATGCACGTAAGTTGTGGATTTGCCTACTTAGGGTCCGTGAAAGACATTCATAGACCTTCACGAAGGTCTAGAAGTTGATTAAAGGAAGTTACATTGATAAGCCTTAAAGGCTTATCGATCTGCGCGAAGGCATATTTAGGGCATAAAATGACATCACACTCATCTTTGGGTGCAGAAACTTGGTTCCATCATCCCCCCATACTGCTTCGGGTGAGACTTCAATCCGTGCTCCACGGATTGATGACGAAAGGGCCAGTAGTGTAGGGATTTGTTTGGCGAAACTAACTCTGAACCTGGGTCAGGACCCACTAAGCCAAAAACATTAAAGGATGAATTTCTTCCACATAATGTAAAAGGAGCACCAGGATAGGAAAACATTTTTAAGCAACTAGTTCTATACAAAATAAACAGTTAAGCTCCATTCACAAAATTCTGACAATAGACATTCCAAAACTAATCCCTCATATATCCTTCATGGTGAATGACTAATCCCTCACATAAGGTAAATCATGAACTTATTTATTGAATGTCGATTTAATTGGTTGAATTTTAAGGCAATCCTTGGGCTCTAGCCACTCAAGTTAATGTGCTCCAAGGATTAATTCATAGTTTTTTTTAATGCCACAATTCTTATTGATAAGTGTTTCTCTGCATATTATATCTTGAATTTTGGTGTTTCTGAGCGCTATCCACAAATTGGTTCAACTACTTGTTATATTACTTTATAGTGACATATATGATTAATTTTTTGGTACACCATTACCCTGAATTTCCTTCATAATACATTCATAACATATGAAGTTGTTTTCTTAACACAAATACTCATTAATACATTGAAATATGTCTAAACACTAAATATGTGGTAATAACACGAAATGATACTCTACCCAATTGTGTTGATTATTTGATTCGTATTTATAAATGTTCTAATTTCTAAAAAATATGGATCAAGCACTATATTTCATTATTTTTTAAATATATATATATATATATATATATATATATATATATATATATATATATATCTATATATATATATATATATATATATATATATATATATAATGTGTTCCCAATGTCTTATTTTCGAGTTTGTCGTGTCTCATGTCAAATACTCATATTTACATGTCCTTTGTGTCCTGTCCTCATGTCATGTGACTTAGGTTACAAAATATCAGGGGCCCATAACCAAGTTAAAGGGAGGAGGGAATGTTCTTTGGACATGTAGTTCTTTCCATAGTCAATTTAAGAGCACCTACTTCTAAGTTAACGACCATTTGTTGGGCACACCTTGTGGATTTGGAGAATGTCTAGGTGTGAGTGTGTCCAAATAAAGAGAATTAGAAGGAGACGCTAATGTTGCTGGAAATGGTGGAAAAAGCATGTAGTAAAAACGAAGAACAAGTGTCATTTCCATTCATGGGGAAATAATATATTCATTATCCATTTAGGAGTGGGAGCACAGTTTCAACAACAAAAAAGAGGGTAGTGGGTCCAATAGACAAGATATTTCAGCAAAGCAACAAGATGAGATTTGTCTTACCATTGGGTAGTTTTATATCTCAACTTCATCTCAATTTAATGTTGCATGGTCACCTTTGTTTATTGATATTGATTTAGCTCTAGATTAAGAGGTTCCAATAGGGTACATGCCTCTTGGTTTAGAGAAGATTAGGACCACATTGTTAGTTAAGGAAAAGAAGGAGGTGAATAAAATTCCAGAGCCTATTAAATAATCATGGCCCTCATTTGGGGTTAGTTATGTTTTTTATGGATGGAAAGATGCAACACTCCATCCATTCATCAACTTCATTGTGTATTCCTTGAATGGACTAGTCTTCTTGAAAGCAATGGATGCTCTTGGAAAATACAAGGATGCAAGGTATATGGGCTAGTTATTTATTAAAGTTATTGAAGATGTAGGTGACACTTCTTGTGTACAAATTATTACAAATAATGCACCTATTTTCAAGTTTGTTAACATTAATGTGGAAGCTAAATATCAACAAATATTTTGGACACCTTGCATTGTTCATTATTTGAATTGAACAATTATATCTATTACTTTTGATGTGGCATGGATTGAAAGTCTTATTGAGGATGCACACCATATCCACAATTTGGTACATAACCATACCAATGCCCTCACAATCTATAAAGAGTACACACATCTATCTTGTTGAAGATTTCATATATGTTATTTGCCTCCTAATTCATCATGCTTAAGAGATTTAGGGGGGAGATCAATATTGTTGTTGGGTCCATGGGTATTTTAGTTTTTTGGTCTTTTTGGAGAAAGAAAAATCAAGCTTATTCAATAGGTAAAGGATACAATTCTAAATGATGGCTGGTGGGAGAGGGTATATCTTTCCATTAAGATTGTTGGCTGTGTTACATTCTTTCCATGAATAGGAGCAGGTGTTCAACATTGCATCGAGTGTTGTGTGGGGGAGAAGTCCCCCCTTCATGGGGTCTGGGGTAGAGCCCTTGGATTTTTTTTATGCAGACCCAATAATAGTTGGGTGGACCCAAGGATGGGGGACAGACCAAAATATGATGAGCGGACCTACCCATGGTTTTGTGCATGGGTTTTGCACATGGTTTTGGAAATGAAGAATTTCTGTTGATGTTATTTTGTAGATCCGGTCAAGGGAACTATGATTATGTTCTAATCCAGGGTTAATGGATTTGGGTTTATGAATGCTTCGACATGTAGTCCCAGTTTTGGGATCCAAGGGAAAAATCTCTGTGTATATTTATTTTATGTTCTTACCATTGATCTGAAATGGGGCACTAAAGGCTTCTTATCAACCTACAAGAACCTCTCCCACTCCAAAGCTTAAACAATTTCCAAGATCTTGCTTATGATTGATAATTTGCGGAATTAAAAGAACTTGAAATAGGTGTATGCTTTTAGTTTGCCTTTAACTGACCAAATGCCTTAAGTTTATTTGCTTAAACTAATATGCAACATATAACAGTGAAACAATGCAGCAAATAAACATCATACGCATAACAACAATATAATTAGGAGTTCATCGAAACCTCTTGGGCTACGTCTCCATGAGCTCAAGTAAACTCAACTAGGCTCTTGGGATTCTGGCTTAAATTCTTTTACAAGTTCTACACTCAACTCCATAGGTTTACAATTGAACCAATGGGCTTAGAATGCCATATTTATCCCTAGCTGTTTGGCTCTCTGGATCTCGGCTCTCGGATCTCACTCTCGGCTCTTGGCTCTCAACTCTTGGCTCTCGGCTCTCGCTCTAGCTCTCGGCTCTTGGCTCTGGCTCTCGGTTCTTGGCTCTCGGCTCTTGGCTCTTGGCTTCGGCTCTTGGCTCTTGGATTTGGGCTCTTGGCTCTTGGCTCTCAGCTCCGGCCCTCTCTCTAGCTCTCGGCTCTGGCTCTGGCTCTGGCTCTCTCTCTGGCTCTCGGCTCTGGCTCTGGCTCTGGCTCTCGACTCTAGCTCTCGGCTCTGGATCTTGCTCTAGCTCTCGGCTCTGCCTACAACCTCTAGTGGCTCTGCCTCTATCAAGCCTCCAACCTTTGGTGGCTCTTCGCTATCCTCCCAACCTCTAGTGGCTCCCTTTGTCAAGCCTCCAACCTCTGGTGGCTCTTTCATTGTCCTCCCAACCTCTGGTGGCACTCTTTGAAATCCTCAACTCTACGACTCTCTGGCCTTCTGTGCTCTGCAACTCTATTGTGCTTAAGCTTCTAAGGAACTGCGGCTCTAGCCTCCCAACCTCTGGTGGCTTCAACCTCTACCAAGCCTCCAACCTCTAGTGGCTCGCTGGCATTCTCGAGCTCTTTGGATCTCGGCTCTTTGGCTCTGCTCTTCGCTCAATTGCATGCTCTTCTGGAGGGAAAAGCTTTTTCTGCTCACCTGAGAGAGAAATTTCTCTTTGTGTTTTCTGTGCTTTTGCAACCATTTGGTTACACCTCTTCGATCATGGAAGACCGATCATATTCCAAAGAATCTGTTTTCCCATTGAAAGGAACGGAAACACAAGGTAACCCAATCGTTTTTCCTTCCTCCTATAGAAATCCTGAGTTCAAACGCGTAACGATAATACACAGGTAAATGCTTGAAACCACATTCATTAGCCTGTCATCTAGACTTCAAAATACCTTCAATCGCATCTATAACCCTCTTGGGTCTGTCCTGCCATCGCAAATCGCAATTACATGTCGTGTATCTCAATGGCCCTTTGTATTGTGCGATTCGATCCCTAATCACATCGGTGTATCGCTATCACTTTATCAACATATCGCAATCACTGTGTTCATCGCACGCCGTCACTTGACCCTTTGAAATGTGATTAGCGATTAATTCTCGACCGTTGATCTGCTCCTTGATCCGATGGTCGATATTCCATCGCAATCACTTTATCGGCCTAATCACAATTGCAAGTCATAACAGCCTGAGGCCTATACAACATCCCATGGACTGCTCCGATGCAATATACATCACCAATCGCTAATCACCGGTCCCACTTTATCGCAATCACAAATCGGCTCGCCCAGGTTCCGATATCATATGTAAGTCTTTCCCCGATGTGATATGTCAAATATCACCAATTGGGAAGTCCTTCCGCCTATGGTTAAGTCCTCCTTTTGAACCTTTCCGATGTGATTTCTTTAAGGAGCCCTTAAGTCCCATTTATAAGAAATTTCCTCCTTTTCTAAGGACATTGGGCAATTTTCGTTTTACAATAACTTATTCATTCGAAGTCCGTTTTATCCCATTCAAATTGCATCAGATTCAGAATTAAGAGATATATGCAATGGGACTATTTCCAAGAGCATATTTTGACTTTCATTTTCCTCTGTGAGAAAGATTTTTAGACTTAGAAGTCTATTCTAGATCCATTTTGGATCACGCCTTCCCATTAAAAAGTTTTTTGACTCCAAAAGAATGATATACTAATCTGAATAGTAACTGAGAGTACATCACCCTCTTCTTTCAGCCTCCATACACTTGCCTTGCATAGTTCCTCTGAACCAAAGCCTTTAAACACTTTCCTTCTTGGATGTGCTTGTCCTCCTGGGAAGAATTTTTTTCCTCCTTGACTTCATGCAGAACTCCTACTGAGAAGGTTATAGAAGGTAGTTTTAAGTTCTCTTCCTTGATCATTGATCCAAGGTGGCTCAAAAAATGTGAAGTTACATCTTCTTCACAAAAATTTACATTTGTATCTGTTTGACATATTGTCAACAACAACAGAAATACAGACAACAACTAGATGGCCTAAACTCTTGCTTCAACAAAATAAACAGATTTTCACATCTTGTGAATTACCTCCATGTCTTACATCTGCATACAAATGATTGACTAGATAACAAGCCAACAAAACATGTCTTTAAACAATTGGCCCTTCAAGTCAAGCATGTAGAAAAAGAACTGTATGATTCTTTTTCAAAGATGAAACACTTCATCATTATATCTCCATCTTGGAGACCAAATCAACTTTTCCCAAGTCAATATTACATTACATGCATGTTTAAAAGCAAAGCAATCAACCCTTCAAGTTAATTACACATACATGTTCAAATACAAGAAAATCATCAACATCCTTGTGTTCATGCACATCATTCTCATGCATGCATTTCATCCTTCAACTTTCGCTTAAGTACACTATACTTTCGAGGCTGAAATGAACATAATGTTGCAGCAATAAAGTGAGTCTCCTACTCAACTTTTTCCATTCACCTTCTTGGTAAAGACCTGCAGCTTGCATCTCATTAACAAAGAAATGCAAATAGATGTGATACATTTCTTTTCACATCAAAAGATATGCAACTTTAATTAGATAAGTATTCCAACCATTTCTTACCAATCCATTTCAAAGGTGTTACCTTTGTCTGCACATGAGCATCAACATGTGAATCATCCTAAAACACATCAATCATGGAATCTTTCTTTCCATTCCTGCCATTTTCTCTTTCCACCTTCTTCAAGTTTCGTGGAAGCATTGTTTTAAAGTCCAACACCTTTCAGCAATATGTCCTTGCTTATGGTAATAAGTGCAACACATGTGCATCTCCTCAAAAACATGACTTGCCTTGTCCAATGGACCTTTGGATTCTTTCTTCCTTTCCTTCAAAATTTTCATGTATGTGGCCATTCTCTTCCAACATCTAGAAACACTATGGTTATCCAAACCACAAAAGGAACATGCAATTCTTTTCCGATGCTTATATGGAAATTTATCATGCTTAACATAATCAAAAGGAATATGATTAGAACCATATTTATACCTTTCTTTCCTTTATTACCTTCATGAGGAGGTGAATTGAATGAAGTAGTAGGTCCCTTTGGAACACCATCAATCTCTTCATTGCTTTCAGATTTTCCACAACTCTCTGGTTCAAGTGCATGCTTATGAACACCTTCTTCCTAAAAATGATGTTTCAAGTTATTGCATCCCCCATGAATACAATCTTTATAGTCTTGAGGTAGAAGACCTGAAATGAAACTCCTTCTAGGAACTATTTCATTTTCCTTCATGGCTTCTTTGGAACTTTCTCCATAAGATTGTCCATAGCCAAGACCCAACTACTTAGGCCTTTCCTCAACCATCATTGGCTCAACTATACCCTGTGCATGTTTGCCCAAGCCTTTTCCTTCATAGCCCATTTTGGACATTAATTTGGCCCCTATGCCTCTGGTATGTTTTTCAAAAGAACCAATATAAACATTCTTAGAGGAAATTGAAGACAAACTAGAATTATTTACCGCTTCTTCAAGCTGATACTTGATTAAGGCTTCTTTGGCAACAAGGAGCTGTGTCTCCAACTCATGCACCCTTTCTAAGTTCATATTTACAATATGAAGTTGGCCTTCCACTTCTTGCAATTTTTTAGAAAGCAATTGTTGCTCTTCCTTCATGGAATTCAACTACTCTCGAAGTCCAACACTCATTTCTCTCACCATTTCCATCATGATGAACAATTATTGCTTCATGTCTTTATCACAGAATCTTGTGATGAAGGAGGGTTTTGAGGACTCACTTGTATCAGTTGTCATTATCAAAATGAACAAAAGAACTTCAAACAAGATTAATAAAGAGCTTATTCAAGAAACCTTTTGCAAGAAACCTCTTGTGCTTCAAGGATTGCTTTGAGGTCCATTGGGATAAGAAGAATACCTTCAGCCCTTCCTCCTTCTTGTCCTCTCCTGGACTGAGCTATCAATAGCTTTCCCTTCACCTCTACAAACTCAAACAATAGTCATTTTGCAAACAATCAAACACCTTTCAGGTCAACCAAGCATATCTTATGCTTTGTCAATCAAGCATTCTGCTTTGATCAATCAAGCATCATGACACCACCTGCTCTGGTATAACCTGCTCTGATACCACCTTCTTTGAAGGTGGGGTTAATCAACCTGGGGCTCTAATACCACCTGATCTGAAATGGGGCACTAAAGGCTTCTTTTCAACCTACAAGAATCTCTCCCACTCCAAAGCTTAAACAATTTCCAAGATCTTGCTTATGATTGATAATTTTCGGAATTAAAAGAACTTGAAATAGGTGTACGCTTTTAGTTTTCCTTTAATTGACCAAATGCCTTAAGTTTATTTGCTTAAACTGATATGCAGCATATAACAGTGAAACAGTGTAGCAAATAAACATCATACGCATAACAACAATACAATTAGGAGTTCACCCAAACCTCTTGGGCTACGTCTCCGTGAGCTCTAGTAAACTCAACTAGGCTCTTGTGATTATGGCTTAAATTCTTTTACAAGTTCCATAGTCAACTCCATAGGTTTACAACTGAACCAGTGGGCTTAGAATGCCATCTTTATCCCTAGTTGTTTGGATCTTTGGCTTTCATCTCTCGGCTCTTGGCTCCCAGATCTCTCTCTGGCTCTCAGATCTTGGCTCTGGCTCTAGGCTCTTGGCTCTAGGCTCTTAGCTCTGGGCTTTGGCTCTTGGCTCTTGGCTTTGGGCTCTTGGCTCTTGGCTCTTGGCTCTCAGCTCTGGCTCTCACTCTGGCTCTCGGCTCTAGCTCTCGCTCTCAGCTTTGGCTCTGGCTATCAGCTCTGGCTCTCGCTTTGGCTCTCGGCTATGGCTCTCGGCTCTAGCTCTGGCTCTGGCTCTTGGATCTACGGCTCTACCTCCAATCTCTAGTGGCTCTGCCTCTATCAAGCCTCCAACCTCTAGTGGCTCTTCGTTGTCCTCCCAACCTCTGGTGGCTCCCTCTGTCAAGCCTCCAACCTCTGGTGGCTCCCTCTGTAAAGCCTCCAAAACTCTGGTGGCTCTTTCACTGTCCTCCCCACCTCTAGTGGCACTCTACGAAATCCTTAGCTCTACGGCTCTTTGGACTTCTGCGCTCTGCAACTCTACTATGCTCAAGCTTCTAAGGAACTACGGCTCCAGCCTCCCAACCTCTGGTGGCTTCGGCCTCTACCAAGCCTCCAACCTATAGTGGTTCGCTAGAATTCTTGAGCTCCTTGGCTCTCGGCACTTTGACTCTGCTCTTCATTCAATTGCGTGCTCTTCTAAAGGGAAAATCTTTTTCTGCTCACCCAAGAGATAACTTTCTCTCTATGTTTTCTATGTTTTTGTAACCATTTGGTTACACCTCTTCAAGCATGGAAGACCGATCATATTCCAAAGAATCTGTTTTCCCATTGAAAGGAATGGCAACACAGGGTAACCCAATCATTTTGCCTTCCTCCTGCAGAAATCTTGAATTCGAACATGTAACGGTAATACATAGGAAAACACTCGAAAACACATTCATTAGCCTTTCAGTCGGACTTCAAAATACCTTCAATTGCATCTATAACCCTTTCAGGTCCGTCCTGTCATTGCAAATCAAAATTTCATGTTGCGTATGTCAACAAACCTTTGTATTGTGCGATTCGATCGCCAATCGCATTGGTGTATCACTATCACTTTATTGGCATATCGCAATTGCTGTGTTCATCACACGCCGTCACTTGATCCTCCAAAATGTGATTAGTGATTAATTCCCGACCGTTGATCTGCTCCTTGATTCGACGGTCGATATTCCATCGCAATCGCTTTATCGGCCTGATCACAATCGCAAGTTGCAATAGCCCGAGGCCTATACAACATCCCATGGACTGCTCCAATGTGATATACATCGCTGATCGCTGATCGTCGATCCCGCTTTATTGCAATATCAAATCGGCTCGCCCAAGTTTCGATATCATATGTAATTCATTCCTCGATGTGATATGTCAGAGATCGCCAATAAGGAAGTCCTTCCATCTGCGGCTAAGTCCTCCCTTTGAACCTTTCCAATGCGATTTCTTTAAGGAGCCCTTAAGTCCCATTTATAAGAAATTGCCTCCTTTTTTAAGGACATTGGGCAATTTTCTTTTTACAATAACTTCTTCATCCGAAGTCTGTTTTAGCCCATTCAAATTGCGTCAAATTCAGAATGAAGAGACCTATGTAGTAAGACTACTTCCAAGAGCATCCTTTGACTTTGATTTTCCTTTGTGAGAAAGATTTTTAGACTTAGAAGTATATTCTAGATCCACTTTGGATCAACCATTGTATATTTTTGTATTTTAAGAATTCATTTGTAGGTAAATTTTGTACATCGTTAAAACCTACAAAGATCATGGACCCTATCATCTCTTTGTTGTGATTTGCATACAAATACCATCCCATCCTAGGAGAGGCTTATAAGGGGTGGGATTCCATGATTACATTCATGAAAACCATTATTTTATAGAATGAGTTCCCTAAGCATGATACATTGATAGATACTTTTTCCACCACCATACATTATATTCTTTTTAGCAAGTGGGATAAGAATTTCACACCTTTGCATTTCTTGGCTCACTCATTGAATCTCAAATATTACAACAATGATCAACTCAATTGTGGGCCTTCTAGAAAATCCCCTCCTCATATGGATGGTGATTTTTCACAAGGAAAAGCGAACGTATTTAGAAGGATATATCATAATATGGTATCCTTGATAAGGTGGAGCAAGCCTTCATAGAGTTTTCCACCAGAAAAGGAAGATTTGGAGGCTCTAATGTGCTAAGAGATAGGGGGCTACGAAGACCTATGCTTGGTGAAATCTGTGGGGCAACATGGCTTCTTCTACAATAGTTAGCCATAAGGCTCATCTCTCAGGTTACTCCATTCTCTTATTGTGAGAGGAATTTGAGAACATGTGGGAATTTGTATAGTTTGGAGAAAAGAAAGCTTGAGCAATCCTAGGAAAATAAAATGGTGTATGTGCACACCAACATTTTCCTTATTTGTTAAATTTTCTAAACCTAGTGACTTGAAAATTTATTACCTAACAAATTATTACGCATATCTATTGAATAAAAAGCACTTGACTAGGATTTTAACATAAACAAAAATAATCAACGGAATAAAAATTAAATACCAATATCACAATCACATGCATGCAATGTTTCTACCCTTCAAATTATTAATTCATTCAAATAATTTTAGAAATCACAAGGGATCCCTTTCTGGGATAATGGCCCATTGAGGAAAATACATACAACACTAACTTGGAATTGATCCATCTTATCAAACCCTATATTTTTCCTTCGACCTCTCTTGGTTGAGTTAGATCTCTCTTGTTTCCCCTTTGCACTTTTCTTAAACCCTACACACTTGAATGTAAGTTCTTCTCCACCCAATCACTAGGATTTTTTTCTCTCAATGTCTTTTGGTCACTGAATGTGTTTTCTCCCTTATTCTAGCCTTCATTTTGTAAGTTTGAGTTAATGATATAATCCAAAAACCTAATCTTCAAAGTGATTGATGGTTGAGATTAGATCTCAACAACACTTTGAGATCGACAGTTGATATTCATCTAATTGACTAAAGAAAATAATTATTGAATTTCATTAGATTAACTCACTTTATGTTATAAAAAAGAATTACTTTAATAACTAAAGCAATTGCTAAGGTTAAGGGTCTACTAGGAGACATATGCACACCTAAACATCTAGGCCTATGTAGGAGTACACACCTGTTAGGTCCCATTAACACTATTGTAGCCCCCATATTATTATTGTTGTTCCCCAGAGAAGCCCACTATTGTTATTATTGTGCCTCATAGAAACCCACTATTCTTATTGTGTGCCCTTACATTATTATTGTTATGTAGGCCCTAATTATATTTTGACCCTTTAGACTCCAATATATACCATGTAGGTCTTGACATTTGAATCATCCAAGAATTGTTCATTTATGTGATGTAAAAGGAACTTTCCCCCTTGAAGAGGATTATTTTCAAGTCGTTGATCTATCTTTTGTTCTATTTTATGATATGGTAACATAACAACGCCCTAGCTACAAACATCAACATTATTTACACGAAAGGGGGGGAGTGGTTGAAGGGAAATACAAATATGTGGGATATGTTTGTACAAAAATGCTGAATTGGCATTGGACAACTTCAATCTTAGCAAACCAATGCTACATCTAGTCACTTTTGATGATGGTGTTCCTCTTGAGGGGTCATCGTCCACACCATCAAATGTAGATGATGACAAGGAGGAATATTGACAGTTATAAGATATGATATTTTTCCATCTACGATTCTAGTATATAAATTATTTTGTAATTTCCATTGGCATTCCCACATATAGTAGTAGTGACTCAATATCTATGTAATACATTTTGATTTTGATGAATTAATGAAAAAAATATAATTTATGGTTCTAATTTATTATGTTTTTTTTCATTTTATCATCATTTATGTAGTACTATTTGTATGATTGAATTTGCATTATCATCACATAAATGTTTTAGATTCTAAATTCTGAAAAATGAAATTGAATCTTTTTCTTCTAGAAAAAAATTAATCTTTGTATATATTTCATCTTTGTATGTCTAATTTATTATTTGTTATGTGTGTGTATGTGTGTGTATGTGTGTGTGTGTGTGTGTGTGTGTATGTGTCATGTCCCTTAAGTCTTGTTTATGGGGCCATCCTGTCTCGTTTCAGACACTCATATTTATGTGCCTTACATGTCTCATTTCATGGTGTCAATAAACTTATATTATAAGAAATGCTCTTCAATAGAAAATCGAGTATAATTTGTGTTATTTCATTCTATTTTTCATTTTGTTTGTTTAGATTAACTTAAAAAATTAGCTAAATAAAAATATTGACATCTGTTACAGCAAAATCTAGCACCTAGTGCAAAGCCTCACTAGGTGGCCTAGACAATGTGCAATACATGAGAGTGTCACCATTATCACCTCAAAAACTACTTCCCCCTCTTTAGTGATGAAGGACACAATTCAAAATAAGGGAGGCTTCCCTAGTGGGACTTAGGGATCAAGTAACCCAATGATATTAAGCTAAATGCCCCCTTAAGGGTCCTACAATGCAAATGCACCAGATGTAGAAAATTAGGGTTTGAGGTGGATGAAGAAGTACTGTTGGTCATTTAAATTGTTTTGTTTTACCTTATCCTTACCCCAAATTATCTTACTTTAACCTCTGCTCTACAACCTAAACTAAGCCTTTCACATATGTTTTTGGTTCCTTTTAATGAATTTTTGGATATTGGTTATGTAAGCTTATCATTGATTAAAAAGGTTAAATAGGTTTATGTTTTTTCATGTAACTCATTATTCACATTACCTTATGGCTTGACAAGTAATGGTCATTAATCGAAGTCAAAGTGGTTGGTATAGGATCCCGATATTCTTGTACTCACTGCGGTTCCTGCACCAGATTTGGACAACCGACCGATTTGATGAAGATTAACTCCGAGTGCATTGTAGTTGTCAAGAGGAAATGGTGTGCACCTATCGTTGAAGACTTGTCTCATTTCCCATATAGGGTTCAGGGTGTTATGAAGTTTAGCATAGGTTAGCGATACTATGGAAGACTTTGGTATTCTTGTATTTTTCAAGATCTGTATCGCCACAACCCTCTGGGGTTGGATCCATCATTTTGTAATGTATACTTGCAAAGACTTTCTATTTTCTTAATAAAAAGGAGTTAATGTCAATTTTTATATATCATTCATGTTATTTCTTGTAATGGTAACTCTTCTCATATAAGTTCAGCGTTTCCTTAAGAGGAAAACAAGCTGGTTGGCTAGGGCCCAGCCAACCTAGCTCATTTTCCTAGTTTAACAGTTGTGTGTATTAGGTACATGAATGACTCGTGTGAAGGTTTCTTTTTAATGGTGAGTGTGCAGGATTGGTAATTCTCTTGTGTTTGTTTTTCTTTCTCCAAGATCTGAGGGCTTGCGTGTGTTGAGTGTGTTTTTATTTCTGTAAAAGAATTTTTTGTATACTTTCTTAAAACACAACAATATGTCTTTTATCTGAGAAGCTTCCTCTTGAATAATTTCTGGAGTAATGTTTAGGGTTTCAGGGTTTGATCATTCAATTTTTGTTTAAATATTTATTTCTTTACAGCAAGCATACTCTAATCAAAACACACATATTATAATTGTGTAGATAAGTTAATCCTCTTGTGTAAACTATTACGTTTAAACAATATTCCTTACTTCAATAAATATTTTCAAGCTGAAGTTTTAAGTACAAGAATCGTTGGGTATCACTTTTTGGATTCAAGATTGTAAGATAGATATTTTTATTCTATGATTGAATTCGTTTATATAGATGAAATATTCAACGCAGTGATAAATTTTCAAATAGGATATGAGTAAATAATATTTTAAGTGGTGATATTTTATTGAAATGCAGGAGTTTACTATTTTCACTAAGATTGATAAAATTCCCATTGAATTTTGCAATTTATATTCTCGAATTGTAATTTACATTTGATTTGGGATTTCTTTCATTATCGCCTAAGTTCAAGTTTTCCTTTCTGCACTTGTCAATTTCGTGCTTGAAAACACAACATTTTGATTCATAGATTAAGGAATGAAAGATTGTTGAGTGAAAATTTATTCAGGTACAGGAAGAGAGTCATACTAGTACATCAACAAATTGGTTCCAATACAGGAACAAACCTATTATGAGTAGGAGAATAAGATCATTCTAGTACAAGAATATGGTCTCTCTAGTACATGAAACAAAATTAATAAAACATAAAACATAAACTTACTTTGTTTTCTCAGCATTAGAGCTTAAATACAGGAACACATTTCTTTGTGAATTCATTCGAGTTTTTATTGAGTGGCATGCTTTATTTATTTGAGCAAAGTCTTTGATTATTGTTTCTGAGTGAATCTAGTTTCCAGAGTGGAGTGGTGTCATTTTGTTTGCAAAGCACAAGTAAGGATTGAAAGGTTTTCTTGTAATTTATTCTTTCAGATTCCACATGATTTAATTGTAGGAATAGAAGTAGGGTTTGCATGGTTAAATCCAGAATCTTTGGCATTTCCTGTGCTACACCTCAAAGCTTACGTACCCCTGGTTTGACAATTAAGTGTTGAGGAATTGAATGGAAATTCTTACACCCGAAAAGTTCATTCCAAATTTGGGTTCAAGGGAGCTATGGCTCAATCTAAAGGATATGGTCAACTTAAAGAGTCTCAAATAGGTTTCCTAAAAACACCAAATCAAGAAAATACTTGAGGTTCCTATAAATTAGGATTTAGACTAACAAATTACAACAAAACAATATTTTATAATTGTTAAGCTAGGATGGTAACTCTCAAATTAATTCATTTCATTAAGATGAGTTTGATTATATACAACCAAGATGGTGACCCTTGGGATTCACATTCCAGTGTCTCTTCATATTCTAATTTCTATTTACATATTTACAAAGATTTTCCCTATCCTAGAGGATTAGGTGTCCATCATCCTCCCCACCTCGTCTAATCTGAAGGGGTGTTTGTAAGTCCAATCATCATTTTAAATATTTGAAACTTTTTTCTTTCAAGCACTTTGTTAATGTCTGCAATTTTCTCATTTGTGGAACAATGTTGTAGGTGAATGGTCTTGGCCTCTACATGATGTCGAATCAAATGAAACTTTGTATTGGTATGCTTGGTTTAATCATGGAGTTTTGGATTCTTGGCTGATTTAATTGTAGAAGTACTATCAATTAGAAGAGGAGAAGAGTGCACTCGTTTCTCCTGTAAATTTTCAAGAATTTTCCTAAGCCACACAATCTATTTGGTTGCTTCTATAATTGTCACATATTTTTCCTCTATTTTGGAATCTATTGGAACTGTTTGTTTGCGTGACCTCCAAGAGACAACTCTTGATCTAAGACTCATAACATAACCTAAAGTAGATACTCCATTTTCATTATCTCCATCAAAGTTTAAATCAAAATATCCAACCAAGATGAAGTCATCCACCTATGTATATTTCAATCCAAAGTCTTAAGTTCCCTTTAATTATTTTAGAACTCTTTTTGTAGTAGACCAATGTCCCTCATAATGCTTTTGGATAAACTTGGAAAGGATTTCAGAAACAAATGGAATGTCTAGTGTAGTGGTGGTGAGGTAGATAATACTTCCTATAATTTTTTTGTACTTAGTTGCATCCTCAAATTCATTTCCTTCTTTAGATGCAAGCTTTAAATTTTGTTCCATTGGAGTGGATAAAGGATTGCATTCATTCATGCCAAATTTTCTCAACAAATATCCAATGTACTTATTTTGAGAGAGGAATATATATTTCAGATGTTAAGTCACTTAAATACCCAAATAGTAGTGAAGACGTCCCAAATATGTCATGTCAAATCCTTTCTTCAATTCTTTCTTTATGGATGCAACATAATTTTCAGTTTTCCTTGTCATTAATAGATCTCCTACATATACCACAAGTAGAGAATTATTTTGTCAACTTTCTTAACAAAAAAAGTTGCATCACCAAAATTAAATTGTTTGAAATTTCATTTGAGAAGATGCTCAATCATTTTTTCATACCATTCTCATAGTGCTTGTTTTAGGCCATACACAAATTTGATGAGTTTACATACTTTATGCTGTTGTCCCTTCATAGAAAAACCTTCTGGTTGAGACATAAGAACATTTTCTTATTGGTTTCCATTTAAGAAAGAAGGTTTTACATCAATTTAATGAAATTTCCATCCATTCTAAGTTGTCAAGGCAAATAGAGTTTGGATGGTAGCCCAATTTGTTGTGGGGGGAAAGGTCTCCTCATAATCCACCCCTTATTTCATTGTAATTCCCTTTTCCATGAGCCTTGCTTTATGCTTGTGAAGTGATCCACATGATTTATACTTGTTCTTGAAGACACACTTACATCCAATTGGTTTGGTTACAAATGGAGATTCCACTAGCTTCCAAGTTCCATTTTTTACGAGAGCATCATATTCTTTCTACATTGCTTCTTTCTAAACATCATGGGAAGCAACTTCTTTAAAGGAAGTTGGTTGAAAATTAGTAGACATATTTAGTTCACAATCATAAGAAACATCCATATCAATAGCTGAATCAAAAACATATACATAACCTCCATTTTGTATGTTGGAACTTCTATTTCCTATCTTTCTAGCCTCATTGGGATGAACAATTTCAAGTGTTTTAGTGGTCCATTTTGGAGGACCTTTCTAAGATGTTCTAGGTTTTTTTGTTGACTGAGATGGGGCTACATCAATATTTATCCTTCTAATCCTCTCAATCACATCACTAAAGTGTCTTCTTGATCTGAAGAAGTGGATGGAGTTTCATGAGGGGAAGAGAGAGCTTCAGAATGAGATTCCATAGATTGATCTAGGATAGGGATCCCCCCTTCAATATGTGGAATCTCATTATCAAATTCTTGGAATTTTTTTGCGTGACTAAATCTGTCCAACCAATAAAATTGTTTCTCAATAAAATTTTCATCCTTAGAAGATTCAAGAAAAAAGACATCTCTAGACAACACAAACTTGTTATTTAGCTCATTGTAGATACAATATGGTTTAGAGGTATCTGAGTACCCCAAGAAAATACAATTTCAACTCCTTGCTCCAAGTTAGTTTCTTTGTTCCTTAGGAACCAAGGCATAACAAGCAGAACCCAAGATCTTGATATGCCTCACTGAATGAATGTGTCCATACCACATTTCATAAGGAGTGTTGTTTCTAAGAGCATGAGAAGGACATCTATTTTTAATATATATTGCACTTAAAACTACATCAGCCGAGAACACCAACTTTACACATTTTGAAAAACACCATTGAATGAACCATATTTAAGATTGTCTTGTTCATTATTTAAGCTACACCATTCTATTGAGGGTCATATGACAGAGTTGTTCGATGTTGAATCCCATGTTGGCGAAGATAATATTCAAACTCATTTGAAGTATATTATTTTCCATTATCAATATGAACAAAGCCAATATGTGATTATGCATAATTTTTAATCCATGCATGAAAGTTTTTTAAAGTTTCAAAAGCTTTTAGATTTTCTTTTCAGAAAATATACCCAACACATTCTGGTGTACTCATCAATAAAAGTCATCATATATTTATTTCCATTTGCAAAAGGAATAGGCATAGGGCCACACAAATTAAAATGAATCAGTTCAAGATTTCTATGTGCTCTCGAAACATAATCATGAAATGGTTGTTTGTTATGTTTTCCTAGGATTGAAACATCACATTGATTTAGTTTCCTTAGAATTATTGGTGAACCAATAACACCATTTATCTTAAAAAATGAAGATTTTAATTTCATATTTCCAAATATTAATTTTCATAAAATATGGATGGAAATATACCTTCATTATACTGAAAAAAGTTATGCACAGTTTTGTGCACAAGAAGAGGTTCCTTGCAACTTCAAGAGTCTTTCTTCCTCTATTCGCATCATGAAAAGTGTGTTGTTTGATTTTTTCCCACCCCAATCTTTCCATCAAACATGTGATTGGATTGTCTTTGCTGGTGAATGTGAACTAGGGATTGTTTCAGGTAGAATCACCCTAGGGTCTTGGGTTAGGAACCCCAACAGAGTGGAGGGCATACAGCATAAAGAGACACACAAACAAGCCATCCTAATACTTAAATAGTTAAACTTGGTACAAAATGTCTTACCCGTAGGTCCTACGTTTGAAGTTGTTCCCGTAGGGTTCAAACCCTCTACTTCTTCCTTGCGCTTTAAGACCTACAATTCGTTCAAGGCAAAGCATATACACTAAAAATAACTGAAAGCATGTTCATGATATCAAGGTTAGATCATATAAGCATGTAACAAAATAAGCATTAACGTGAGATTTTATAAGCAAACCATGACATAAATTAATGCATAAAGACCATAATCATCAGGAACAAGACAACTCCTCTTTATTAATGTAAGCTACAAAAAATACAGAAGAACTGCAACCTGAGCCATCCACTAGCTCCAAACAAAATTGTCCTCTAGATCCATCCTGTCCAGGCCTCATCAATCCTCCTCCATATGTATACACAAGGATGTCATGAAGGTATTATGAACATCTCAAGAAGGAAACAGGGGTTTCCTATGACTTGGGAGTGCAAAGGGCAGACATATATCTTCAAACTTGGTTAGGGATGTAATCGACTATAATGTCAATATCTAATCTTTTCCTCCTCCCTTAGGCCTTCCCATGGAGATGTATTTATACTTCTCCAAATTCATTTTTTAGTTGGGAAACAGTTGGGCCACAAGATATAGTAGGTGGGTATTCGGTCAAACCGTAAACCCCGCCCAAATTTAGGGAGATTATATATTTTTTATTTCTTTAACACATATATATGGGTTAGGTATAGGCTTACCCATGTGTACATGTGCTTTAGATAGGGCATAATTGCATATGGGATTTAAAACATTGTTTTTTAGAAAATGGATCAAGTCTGGTAGGGAAGGGTTGCCCTAGGCCATATCATAGAGCACCAAATCTACCAAGGGTGGAAAATGGTGTTATAACAGATGCCCCCTAATATGTGAGGTTAGAAGGTATACATGATGGCTGAAATGTATTAAATGTATAGAAAGAGTCATGTGAGGACCTGAGAGGAGTTCACTAGATTTCAGCCTGTCGAGCCAGTGGAAGAGATCAGAAAGAAAGTTGTTGTCTGAGGTGGGCATACCCATGCTCAGAGATAATAAAGTATGTATGCATATCAAATACAAAAGTGGACCCAATATGTATACAAGTATAAAAGGACTGAAAATACATAGTGGATCATCTGATCATATCCATAAAAGTACATGTCACAATATCACATATAAAGAACTGATCAATGATGCTGAAGTAGAAAGCTTATCACTAAAGTCATAAAGTTGATCCAAAAAGTACCAAGTCAAATAGTGGAACAAATGGTACTACATGCAACTCGAGTGCCAACATATAGGATGTCGCTGTGATGAACTGCAACATATAAGGTATATGGTGTCACTGGAAAAAACATGAGGAACTAGCAAGTGAAGCAACAAATGCTGTTGCAAACCCGAGGTCTTCACCTACCGTCATGGTACATTTCTACACAATGGGAATAGATGATCTCAAGTCAACCATGTGAGAAATCGTTTGATTACCAGTCATTGATGTATAACATTAACAAACACAAGACTACTCACCGATAATGATGATGAGAGCCAAGGTACCCAGTACAATCTAACAAGTGCGAATAAATGATTTGAAGTCAAACACTTGGAAGAATCTATCAATCTGCAGACAATGATGTATTCCCACTATTGATAGTGAAGTAATATTCCACTAATGATTGCAAACCCTAAGGTACTGCCAAATGGACTCTAGACCTTGTTCCCAGAGCAATGAGTTGAAGTTGATGGGAAAATATATGCTGGAAGGAAGGCATTAAGGCATCCTTCATCAATCCAGTGCGAGTGTAACCCACAAGCTAATAATGTGGAAGGAATCAAATGAAAAAATATGTAGTAACCAAACCGAAGCACGTTCTCGGTGTACACAAGATGTAGCTAGCGCACAACATAAACCCTTTGTACCAACCAATAATGAAATCTGACACAGAGGCGAGGAATCCACCAATGAGGTCAAATGGAAACCAAGGTACTACACGAATCCCAATGTGTGATAATGAAAGCTAACGTCGAACACAAGGGAAATCACTCAGTCAAAGACCTATGATACTGATCGATGCTGAGCACAAGGTCACCTATGAATAATAGAAATAGGGCCATGTTGCAGCTCTAGGCCCACTCTTAGAGAAATTTTTCATAGTCGATAAGAGCAAGACCCGCTAACAAGAAGTCAATGGAGACCTTCTCAAACCAACATGAGCAAAGCACAAAATAGTTAATGTGATAGTGAACATGGCTCTGACAACCAAGGATGGCCGACTAAAAATAAGTCAAGAGACACCGCAGAAAGGCCGAATCAGGTTTACTTCCCTTGAACAAAAGCATGACTCAAATGTGATAATATGACAATGTATGATAACTTTGTATAAATTTGTAATGCAAGAGGCACAAAAAAACTCTCCATATGATTGGAAGAGATAACCAACCGGAGGAGTACTAACTCAATAACAAGGTTAAGGCTCTACTAAGTCAAACTAAATCCCATCCCAATGGAGGAAAGACTTAATTTTGAGTGCTTTGTTCAAGGGCGACACAACTGACTCTCGCTTCCATTAATCATGGAAGTAATGTCCTGTTCCTTCTCTTTTTGGATTTTTTTTTTTTTTTTGTGTTTTTCATATTTAGAAAGCCCGAAAAAGAATAAAAGAATGGCTATAATGCAGTGGAAAGAACGAGTGCCGAAGTACAAATGTTCTAGTTCCTGGGAGTGGAAGATCCATATGCTCAATGTAATGTGAGGAAACTGGTCAATGACACTCAAAGGAATGTTCTTTTCATGGATAAGCAGGTGTCAAGTTGCAGAGACTAAATGATTGCAAGGTTGATTTAGCAGAAAGGTCTGGCCAAAAAAAAGGCTTAAACACGAGTCCAAATGAAGCCAGCTTGAGGCCAAAAAGAGGAAAATAGTCAACATGCAATGCAGTGGTACAACTCAACAAAAAGGAGCCTCTAGGGTATAAATCCAGAAAAATAGCAAAGAAGTAAGAGAATGAAGCTTCAACGCACAAGTCATGGTGGGACTAAGGAGGACTCCCGAGCCTATGCAATATAGTAGCATGGGCAACATATGCTAGCGAGAATCTAACAAATATTTCCATGTAAAGGTTGGATCTACAATCATGTCATGATTTTATAAGTGGGTGAGTGAAAATGGTTTAAGAACCAAGACATGATAGGGTCGACGCTATGGCCAAGATATCGCAATATGGAGGCTAGTATGCAAAATGAAATGGAAAATGATATCCCCTATCCTATATGCTAGTAAAAAAAGATAGTTGTCATGATGGGTCTATAGTCATGGAATCGAAGTGGTCTCTCAAAATCTCCAAATTATCCTAAAAAGATGACCCATCCTAACACTCCAAGCCAAAAATGTCACAAATATCATAAAGTTTTGCAAAGAAAATATGAACTTTTGAAAATTTTGATTTTTACATGTCAACCTATATAAAGACTTTTTGACTTACAATTTTTCATTTGTATTGTGAACAAGTGAGTCAACGAGCTCTAGAGAAAAATCTCAAGCAACCTCAATCCATCTGATTCGTCCGTCAGTTTAGCCTTCAACTATCTAGGTAATCTCCTAAATGATTCTTAGATAAATTTTATTGCTTTTCAAATGTCTTTTTCAAAAATTTCACCATAGAAAAATATTTTAAAAATTTGTTCCCTGCATGCACGCAGGTTGGACACAGAAGACTCACATATAAAATGGCCCTATACGCGACTGTGTATATAGTGAACCCGCGTGTGCGCAGTTTGAAAATTTAAATCACGGTTTCTAATGATCCAAAAACATTTGTTTTGTAGGATGTCTATCACATGGAGAGAAAGGGAACATAGTGCAATTGACAATGAAGTGATGGATGATCAAATGGTGTTATATGCCTTAAAAGGATGTGGTTTATTAAAAAATTTCAAGATGCCAAACATGAAGGAAAACACCAGATTACTAGAGATGTTGATCCATTATTGGGATCTGGAAGAAGATGCCTTCATCATTGACCAAATGCCTCTAAGAATAGAAATAGAGGATGTCTATTTTATCACTGGTCTTTCTCGAAGAGGAGAGAAGGTCAATTCGACAGGAAGAACTAGAGGGAGACTCAGTGTAGAGGACTATGTATGTATCTACTGCCCAGGTGAGACAAAGAAGATTGGAACTCAAATTCAAATTAAACATGTAGAGAGCTTAGCCTTGAGAATCATTCTCTTTACCATTAGTAGAGTGAATGGGTCATCCTCTTTTCACCAGGCTTCTCGAGTTTAGATGAGTCTAGTAGTAGAGTGTCTTACAATAGTTTTTTATTGGTGTACACCCCTCTTGACTAACATGAAAAAGAAACTTACATCCATCAGAAAATGCCAAAAAAAAAATTTAGATATGGAACCATTTTTTGCTCCTTTTTCTTCGGGAGAGTACTAGGGCTTCGACCCAAGGTATTGTCCACCATTAGCAGCCCTAGGGATCCTCGAATGGGTATATGGGTTGATCTGAAGGAGAGACTAGGGGGCGGTGAGGTCCCTAGAAACACTTTTGATGATAAGTTCTTCTCCTGGTGGGAACAACAAGTCATAACTATTGAGGACTACCCCTATGCTAGAATGGATTTCAGAGGAGACCCAGATCTGGTGTTGCCGCCAGATGCACCATGGGGAGCCATAGGTTAATTTTTTTTAATTTTTTTATATTTTAAGTATAAATAAACTAAAAATATTTTTGATGAGACAAATACTTACAAAATTATTTTGATCATGACATAGATATTGGACCAGTAAGGCCTGCAGGTCTACCTAGGCACAGGTGTCACGAAAGAGACATGGAGAGGGCCATAGATGAGACCAAAAGGATCATTCATGTTGTATAGAGAAACTTGGTGAGACTGACTCACCACGTACCTATGGCAGCCATAGAATACCTTCTGGAAGAGATGGAGAGGTGCGTGGTGGGAGTGCCACGTGATTGCGTGCCACTTTTCAAACTGGTGGAAAATTCCATTATCTTCTTACGTGATGCTCACCCTAAGCAGGACCCATAGATATAAACTTATGGATGATCAGATCTTTTGATTAGACATGATTATGGGCATAAGCCCTAATTTTGTAGGACAATTTTGTCCCAATTTTGTATATTATTTTGAACATAAAACTTCTATCTGTGTATCAACGGTTTCACTGTGATGATCATATATATACAAATGACTCTTTGATTATTTTTATTTTTAATGTGATGAATGATTTATGTGCCAATCTAATGCTTGATTAGTGATAGAATCTGCAAATGAATTTTATGATAATGGAATATGAATAAATGTGAAATAAATAAATGATCTCTATAATAAACACACTCTCAGAAATTGGTGATATAAATAAGGATCTCTCACACAATATGTTAGTGCCTAGATTTACCTCAGGCTGAAAAGGTAGGATCCAGGGCCAACATCAAACCACACTCAGCCTGGTAGCTAGCCCTACCAGGTCAGGAGAGGTCTCTCTCCGGGTCAATCTCAGCAAAATAATGATCGATGAGGGCTTGAGATGACTAAAATATCTACTGATCTTAGGCTAGGTATATGTGCAAGAGAGTTTGATTGAATAAAATGATGTTTTCGTTGGTTCAGATGGAAAGGTAGATTTTGGGTGCGGCGATTGAGGCTCAGTCCTGTAGAGATCTCAATGGGGCAAGGTAGGCAATTGTTTTTGGCACTTAAAATTGAATGATGTGGAAGTAATAGACCGGTGAAGCATTGAAGAGGGCAAGAGCAATCATGGATCATCCTCAAACAACTGAAAACATCAAGAAACTAAAGAAAACCTCAAGTAGAGCACTGCAATTTCATTGGATTCTACTTACACTCTTGTTTGTTTAGTTTAGAAGAAACAAGATAGAGAATGGCATACATAACACATTTGGGAAATTCGTTTCCAGTATCTCACAATCTGTTCCACAAAATCATCTCTAAAACAGAAAATCATTAAAAATTTAAATCTATGAAAATGAGTTGTAAAGATCTAGTCACATATCCCAATCCATGAAACCTGTGAATAAACTGAAAGAGGTTTTTGTTATATGGCTCATGCTTAATAAAAAACTCCTTGGGTTTTTCAAAATCACTTTCCATCTGTCGTAAAATGGCCCCGGACTAAAATGACCAAAATAGTAAAAAATATGAAAAATTTGCTTTGTTTTAATGTAGGCTCCAAATATCATTGTATATCTCCCATATAGTAGCACCTGTACATAAAATGAAGGAGGTTTTTGTTACTTGGTATGTTATGAACAAAAACCTCTTTTAATTTTGAAAAATTCCTTACCATTATTTCAAAAACTGATTTTGTACTAAACTTGTATTGTGTGCAGCAACTAACCTCAAAACATGCATAACCAAGAAGCACTCATTCATTTCTTCTAATCCAGGAATGGTTACGAGAGTGTGATATACCATTGGAAATATTTTTCCTAGCTTCTTCTGATGGAAACACTTGTGACATGTTTTGTGCTGAACATCATGTGCAAAACATCTAACAAAACCAGACATAGTAAGAGCTCATGTTGATCCCTGGTGACAAGCTGCGAAGATTGGAACTAACATCGGCTCCAATGGGGATGGTAGCTCCTTGGAGGTGCCATGAACTATAGATTTCTAGAAAGTAGATAGTGCCTCTTCCATTAGGCATGGATGGTCAAACAACTGCAAACCCAAAACAACTCATACCAATCCAAAAACATATACATACTGCAACTTGTACATAAACAAATACCGAAAACTAAAATGTTGCCTTGGGCAGCTTATTTATGTACAAATCTAACCCACTTTGCTGCAGAATTGATAGTTCAAGTAATGTTGTAATGCCATATCAACTAATCAAGTAATTGTGACAAGGATGTTGCTTGAAAGTGCTTCAACCAGGACACAAATGTAAATGTTGATAGCCATACATGCACATAACGAGTCTGATTGTGTAAAAGACAATTTGATCTATCATTTAAACTGAGAAAAATTTCCATGTACACTGCAATAGGATCGAAGAAACCAAACTCTATTTGTTGCCCCAACTCCTCAGTACATGCTTCCAGCTACAAACTATCAATGCAAATATCCACGGGCAACCTTACCTTCTGTTCCTTCTGCTAAAAAAGGTCCCCAAAGAATGGGACTCCAAAATCCATATCCTGGGACTATATTTGGGTTTCAAATTCAGTTAGATCTTCTTCAATTTTGATGGAAAACTCTTGCAAAAAATTGAGCTTAACTTCATGGTTGCATTGACAGGATTTCAGATAAGAAGAAAGAGATGAAGCAAAGTTCCCATCTACCTTATCATCCATGAAAATATCTTCCAATTCTCTAAAACCTTGAATAGAGGGCACCTCTATTTTGAATTCTTCCTCTTTCTCCATCCATGTTTCAAGAAATATATGCCAAAAATCTGCAAAGGACTTAATAGATCTGATAGGAAAACCTTCAATCCATTTTTTACATTTTCCTTAAAATGAATCAAAGAATAATCTGATGAAGACATCTTCCTTTTTAACTCTAAGAATGTCCACAAATGTTTTAAAATTTTATATATGTTCTAGAGTCAAAGTCAGATCTTCCCCATTGAATTTAGGGCCATTACTCAAAATGTATGCATCCTTTGGTAATTGATTAGGAAAACCAGGAAGATTAGAAAAATCGATACATGAATACCTTGAACAAATAGAAGCAACATTTGAGTCCTTCATTTAGCTAGTGGGGCCACCATCAATAATTTGAAACTCGAGACTTTGAATAGTGGAGTCGCCAGGTAGATGATTTCAGCCTTCATATGTGTCTGACTGCTATCCACCATCAGCAATCAGATCTGAACTTGATTACAAAATTGTACTGGGGCAATTTGCAAGTTAGATATTCCATTTATAAGACTAGACTGGAGATTGACTGAAGCAGCTTTTATCTACTTTCGCTAATGCAAAGCAAAAGCATTTTGAAGGCTACCTCGCTAATCTTCAGGCTCCGTCTATAGTTTATAAAATGAAGAATACCAATAAACAAACAATTTCTTCCCCAGTATGGTCGCCACTATGTTAGTGCCTAGATTTACCTCAGGCTGAAAAGGTAGGATCCAGGGCCAACATCAAACCACGCTCAGCCTGGTAGCTAGCCCTACCAGGTCAGGAGAGGGCTCTCTCTGGGTCAATCTCAGCAAATTATAATCGATGAGGGCTTGAGATGACTGAAATATCTACTGATCTTAGGCTAGGTATATGTGCAAGAGAGTTTGATTGAATAAAATGATGTTTTTGTTGGCTCATATGGAAAGGTAGATTTTGGGTGCGGGGATTGAGGCTCAATCCTGTAGAGATCTCAATGGGGCAAGGTAGGCAATTGTTTTTGGCACTTAAAATTGAATGAGATGGAAGGAATAGATCGGTGAGGTGTTGAAGAGGGAAAGAGTAATCATGGATCCTCCTCAAACAACTGAAAACATCAAGAAACTAAAGCAAACCTCAAGTAGAGCACTGCAATTTCAATGGATTCTACTTACACTCTTGTTTGTTTAGTTTAGAAGAAACAAGATAGAGAATGGCATACATAACACATAAGAAAACTCACAATTACAAAGAAAAGCATTGTACCAAGACAATTGCCACATGGATCCTAAAGAGTGCTGCAAATCCTGGTCTCAATTCCTTAGCCAAAATGTTGATATGAATATATAATGAAGCTCAAGGCTTTCTCAAAAGTACACCATCTACCAAAATCCAACCCTACACTATGAAATTCATAAAATATATACATTTTCTCATCCTTGTACTAAGGGATTGAGCTCAACCATTTTCTTCAAAATAGAATTAGTTACATTAAACTTGGGCCGAATTTCTGAAAATAGGTGTTGAAGATGAACTCGTATCTCCTAAACCATAGCACCTGTTACAAAACTGAAAGATTTTTTTGTAGATAAGGTCATGCTTGAGAAAAACCTCTCTCAAATTTGGAAATCCGTTTCAAGTAGCTTGGAATATGTTCCACAAAATCATCTCTAAAACATAAAATCATTAAAAAATTAAATCTGTGAAAATGAGCTGTAAAGATCTAGTCACCTATCCCAATCCATGACACCTGTGAATAAACTGAAAGATGTTTTTGTTATATGGCTCGTGCTTAACAAAAAAATCCTTGGTTTTTTCAAAATGACTTTCCATCTGTTGTAAAATGGCCTCACTCTAAAATGACTAAAACAGTAAAAAATATGAAAAATTTGCTTTGTTTTAATGTAGGCTCCAAATATCACTGTATATCTCCCATATAGTAGCACCTGTGCATAAATTGAAGGAGGATTTTGTTATTTGGTATGTGATGAACAAAAACCTCTTTCACGTTTGAAAAATTCCTTACCATTATTTTAGAAACTGATTTTGTACTAAACTTGTCATTGTGTGCAACAACTAACCTCAAAACATGCATAACCAAGAATCACTCATTCATTTCTTCTAATCCAGGAACCAGTTATGGGAGTGTGATATACCGTTGGAAATATTTTTCCAAGATTCTTCTGATGGACACACTTGTGACATGTTTTGTGTTGAACATCATGTGAAAAACATCTAACAAAACCAGACATAGTAAGAGCTCATGTTGATCCCTGGTGACAGGCTGCGAAGACTAGAATTAACACGATAGATGTTGTTTATTTGAGATACCACTAGTTGAAAATCCAAGTATACTACTAATGAATCAATACCAAAAGATATTTCCTCAGATAGTAAATTAATGATAGTAATATATTTGACAACATTGTTTGAAGCAGGACCGATACATACGCCTCTTAAAACCAACAACTGGTCGGATGGATAATAAATCACCCAAGCCATGAAAGAAAGGTTCCAAGTGTGTCTACTAGCACCATCGACAAACCCTAGATATATCAAATCATCCATTAATACCTGCCAATGTAGATAAAAAAATATCGACATCACTACGAAACTGATAGATAGATATGCACAAATATACAATATTTACAACTAAGAAAATGCTAGGCCGAAGCCTAAGAAAAATAGGTTTTGAGATAGAGCCCTTTTTGGGCTCTGCCAATTCATTTCCCTCAAAATAAACCAACTCATAACCTCCATTTTTCAAGACCTTTTTAACAATGAAGGGACCATACCACATAGATTTGAACTTGCCTTCCCCCAAGGCGTATTTGTCTTGGTCATAAACCAAGACAAGGTCACCTTCAGAGAAAACCCTAGGATGGACAACCTTATCATATTGAGATTTTACTCTCTTTTTATGAGCTTCGTTGATTATGGCCGCATCTCGACACTTCTCATCAAGATGTTCCAAATGAATGAGGCATTCTTCAATACTAGAAGTATCTGGAAGAAGTTCAACAGCTAATTTAAGGGAAGGAATTTCACATTCCATAGGAAAAATTGATTCCAACCCATAAACTAGTTGAAAAGGAGTAAAACCTGTAGCATTCTTGACTGACATTCAGTATTCCCAAAGCGTCAGATATAACATGATGTGCCAATTAGATCGAGCATTGTTAATCTTCCTTTGCAAGATTATTTTTAGGGATTTATTCATGACTTCAACTTTCCCATTGGCCTAAGGATAATAAGGAGATGAATACTCCTGATGGAAACCCAACTTAAGAGCCAATTCATACATCATCTATTTCTGGAAATGACTACCATGGTAAGTGACAATCTCTTTGGGAATACCAAACCGAGAAATGACTTGGTTGAAGAGAAATATGGTTTTTGTTTCACCATCGTCCTTGAAAGTGGGCATAGCCTCAGCCCACTTAGTAAAGTAGTCAACAACTACGATGATATACTTATGATTTCCCGCTGAAGGCAGATTGCAAGTAGTAAAATCAATACCCCACTTCATGAATGGACTGATGGTAATCACATGAAAGAGCGGAGCTAGATGCGCATGCATTCTTCGAGTATAAACTTGACAAGGGTGGCTTCTCTTGATCGCTTCAACACAATCCTTGAAGATTGAGGGCCAAAATTAGTCTGCATGCAAAATATTTTGGCTTGTTGTAAGCCCAGATAGATGACCACCACAAGATCCACTGTGGCAATCATTTAGCACAAACTCAACTTCTTTTAAGGTTAAATAACATCTAAGGATTGAATCAACCCCGTGACAATATAAAGTGTCACCTATAATAATATAGATTTTAGCCAAGTGACGTAAATTTCTACATTCATCCTTTGAAAAAGTGAGAGGAAACTTCAAAGTATGAAGATATATAATGATATCTCCATACCAAGGATCTTGCAAGGAAATAAGGAAAACATGTTCATCAGGAAAAGATTCCTCATAAACTATTTCTTCCTTAGAAGGAAACTCTGAGATCAATTTTACAAATACTAACAATTTCTTAGACCTGGCTAACATGAATTTGAGATCGAAACTCTTATAAATTGAAAATCCATCTATTGTATTTGCCCCCAATCCCTCACCTGCTGAGAACAAATTGAAATGGATTGACAACTGCTAAGACAAAAGTTTTTCTAAGTAGAATATAATGTCTAAGTCATTGGACAACATGGACAGCTGCCAAAGATAATTTCTCAATGGGAGAATATCGCAGTTCAGGACCCACTAAGCCTTGACTCAGATAACAGATTACGTGCTGAGTGAAAGAATCATCTTCTTGAACCAGAACCATACTAATAGTTGTTTCTGCTGTAGAGAGATATAAAATGAAGTCTCTGCTATAATCAGGTGGACTCAATAAAGGACCAAAGGTTAATTCTTTTTCAAAGCATCAAATGAGCATTGCATGAAAACGTCCCATAGAAATGGGACCCCTTTCTTGAGCAATCTGATAAATCCTTTAGTAATCTAGGCATAATTAGTGATAAATCTCCTTGAGAAATTGGATTTTCCTTGAAGACTCTGAAGTTGATGAATAATGTTCGGGGGAGGCAACTGAAGCATTGCCTCAACCTTGAAGGGATCTACACGAATCCCTTTAGTAGAAATGATGAATCCTAACAATTGACCGGATGTGATGGTGAAAACACACTTATTTGGATTCAATCAGATTTTCTAGAAATGACATCGTTCAAAAATTAATCAAAGATGCTTGGGATGATCAATTCTCTTTCGATAACGAGAAACTAAATCATCCAAGTAGGCTTCGATAATATGTTTGATATCATGGAAAGCATATGACATGGCCCGCTGAAAGGTATCTTCAACGTTCTTAAGACCAAAAGGCATCTTATTATATGCAAATGTACCCCAAGGGAAAATTAAAGTTGTCTTGTGCTGATCTTCTGTATGAATAGTGATTTGATTATAACTAGAAAATTTGTCCATAAAAGAGAAAATATCATTACCCGCACACTCATCGATAATATGATCAATAAATGGTGTGGGGTAATTATCTTTAGGACAATTCTTATTCAAGTCCCTAAAGTCAGTGCACACATGGATCGTTCCATGCTTCTTGTCAATTGGGACTGGATTCAAGACTCACTCAGTTAAAGGAATGGGGTATATGAAACCCATCATAAGCAACTTTTCAACCTCAACTTTGAGAGTTGCTTCTTTCCTAGGGTTTACCAGTTGAAGCTTCTAGCAAATAGGTTTTTAATTTTCATATATCTTGATCTCATGCTAGACTATAGATGGATCTACCTTATGCATTTCCTCATAAGACCAAGCAAACACGTTTCAAAACTCTTTAAAGAGATTGGTATAAATTCAAATTTATTTAGGGGAACAATCATCTCTAATGAAGACATTCTCGATAACGTTGGGATTCCTAGAGATGTTCACTGGAACAATTTTTGAAATGAAAGACATGTTACCTTCGGCTGAAAACTGTGTTGGAGCCAAAGGATTTAAAACTATGTGAACATCACCAGTAGATGAAGGATTGGGCAAGCTTGATTCTACTTCTTGCAAATCAGGGAGGAAATATGATCGATGATGCAAATCATCCCACAACCTCTCAATACCCATCATTTCTTCTAGAATTGCTTCTTCGGATGGAAAAATAGTATCTAGGTAATCCATAACAGAAGTTGAATCTAGAGTCCAGGCTAGAGCGCATCCCCATCTAGATTGTCTGGTGAAAAAGGAGTAGGATCAGAGTCTGTAGTGTTAACTATAGATTGATAAGAAATTTCATTTGTAGATATAGGAAATTCCATTCCACCCACTTGCCCCTCATCTAATGTGGTGGTAGAAGAGGGTAAGGGCCAAGGATCCAAAAATAATGAGTTCTAAAGAAATCTCTTTGAGAAGGTGCCTTAGAAGATGAAATAGCATTAATTCTAGCAATAGGAGCAGGAAAATTAAAGGTACCCATTAAGGAAGAATACCTCCTAACTCCTAGATTCTCAATAGGTTGCTTAGGAATGTTCCCGGAGGGAACAATAGATTCAGAAGATGCATTGGATTCATCTAAAGAATAATCCATCTGATTAACCATTGCAATTCTCCCTTCATGAGGAAAATAGAGGATGTGGAATAATGATGATACAATAGCATCCATCTCATAGACCCAATTTCTTCCCAAAAGGAGATTATAATCCAAATTTTCGTAAACAATTTCTACTTTGATATTTACAACTTTTTCCCCAAAACAGATGGGAAAGGCTGGAATAATCCCATGTGGCCTATGAGAATGACCATAAAATGTTGTTAAGAGAGTAGGTGATGGAAAAACCTGAGGTGATCCAATAGCCTTCCAACATGATACAGGCATTACACATGTGGAAGCTCCCTCATCAACTACAGTTTGCAAGATATTGGTCTTTTGGTATGTAGACTTGATTTGGAAAGCCATATGATGTGGGAGTCTCTTCTTGATATTCAACATGTCAAATGTAAGGATAAGAGAGTTCTTTGGATATATCATTTCGATTGTAGTGAGCAATGCACTCCTTTGTGCTGGGCATGACCAAAGTACCTCTAACGCTAACATGACACAAGGACTCTGAGCCAAATCTTCTACAATGGAGTAGTTCTGAGCTACCTTGGCATTGGGGTTGATTGTCGAATGCTTTGCGGAGCCTTTTGGCATCTGAGGTATAGGCTCAACTACTAGCCTCTCGATATGGAGTGGCTCTGAAACATCAAGAGTACTCTTGGCCTTAGATGATTTTGGTTCACCATAATCATGTGACTGTGTAGAAATGTCAACATGTGAACTCATCATATAAACATTTGATGGATTTTCCCCTTCCTGGTTGCCCCCAGTGGGGGTACCAGTACTAGCATTCGCACCAGCTAACAACTGCTGCCCTTGGGGAAAAGGGTTAGTTAGCACAACATGGGAGCTAGAAGACTCTTGTTGAACCAACAAGCACTGAGCATCTTGAATCTTTGGGAAAAGATGAGTCAAATAGTCACCATTTGCATAACTTGAATGGAAACTTCACTTTATTCTTGGACTCTACTATAGTGGCTACAACCACCCTCCAAAATTTTGGCCTGCATCAATTTCAAAGCCTCCTTTGAAGAGTTCCACTTTATGACTACACACACCCGGGTTCACTCCATGAGCCCGTGTGAGTCTTTGCATTCGCCTTTCTTATTTATTGCACTCAAGTCTCTACATGTTGATGTTTTGGTTATGCTCAAAGTCTTTTCTTCGCATGTGTTTGATATATTTTCCATGAAAGCATCTGTTGCACTTACACACGGAGTCACATTCACTGTCGCGCAAGCATCGTCTCGATCATGAACAGTCAATCACAAGTGTCGCGCTTATTGCTTGCTCCATCGGTCAATCATGTTGAACATGTGTATCCATATGGTTTGGTCATTTGGTCGTCAAGTCATGCAAGTGTGTGTCTGTATGATCTCCTATGCATCTTTCAATGATTCACACACTTAGTCATTTTTGTTGAAGTTCTAAAGACCAGACTCCTCACTGACAACTGGACCATCACCCTACTTTCGACTCGATCGACTGTTAACCAGAACAGTGCAGAAGCACCAACCTAGTTCTTTCAAGCTGTGCTACCTGCAAGCAATTCAATTGTCATTCATGTTGGCCACTCGGACAGTCGACTGATTGTTCATCTCAAAAATTTCACAGCGTTCATGAGCAGCCCTCCCACTACCCATTAATTAGCCCAGCTCAGAAATTGTGCAGATATGATTAGCAAGTCGGCCTCCTGACCTTAATGAAATTTTCCCAACCAGCAACTCGCAGCAGCAGGACTGCCTGTTCCCTCCAGGAATTGCACAGTTTCTGCTGCCAGTGGCTAAGTAGCCAACTGGTAGTTCCCTCTAGGAATTGTGCAAGTCTGGTTGACAGTGACCCCAACAACTAACTGGCAGTTCCCTCTGGGAATTGCACAAGTCTGGCTGTCAGTGACCCCAACAACCAACTAGTAATTCCCTCTAAGAATTGCACAAATCTGGATGCCAGTGACCCTAGCAGCCAACTAGCAGTTCCCTCTGGGAATTGTGTAGATCTGGTTACCAGTGACCTCAGCAACCAACTGGCAGTTCCCTTTGAGAATTGTGAAGATCTGGCTGCTAGTCTCCCGGGCAGTTCCCCAAAAAAATTACACAATACCTGCTTGTTGACCCCTCATGCAACCTGACCCGTTCCTCTGAAAAATTGTGCAAATTTGGCTGTCTAGCCCCTGCTAACTGTTCGTTTCATAAAATGCACAGAGCATGCCTGCCCTGCAGTGACCCCAACAACCAACTGGCAGTTCCCTCGGGGAATTGCACAAGTCTGGCTGCTAGTGACCCGAATAGCCAACTAGAAATTCCCTCTGGGAATTGTGCAGATATGGATGACAATGTCCCCAGCAGCCAACTGGTAGTTCTCTCTGAGAATTGTGCAGATTTGGTTGCCAGTGACACCAACAACTAATTGGCAGTTTGTAGATCTGGCTGCTAGTCTCCCGGGTAGTTCCCCAAAAAGATTGTGCAATCCCTGCCTACTGACCCCTCATGCAACCCGACCTGTTCCTCTAGAAAATTGTGCAAATTTGGTTGTCCAACCTTTGCTGGCTATTCATTTCAAAAAATGCGCAGAGCATGCCTGCCCTGCCCTCCTACAGCCTAGACTGTCCCTCCTAGAATTTGCACAAATTTTCCTCCTAGCCGAGCCAAACTTTACAGATAGTCACTATCAACTCAAATCATCTATCTCCATCCCTTAGTGACTCTTGTGTAGTTTTCATCAGCAGTTTCCTGGAGCCATCATCCTGCATCACAGCCCTACTACCTCTCCTAGTCACCTGCATCTAAATGATCATGTGTCATGGTAGACTAAGAGGTTTTGGATTTGATGTTGTATCATCATGAGTGACTGCAGGTACAGGTACACCCACAAACATGCCAATACAACGAATGGGATGAACGAAGGGAGAACATGTAGATGGACAGGTTCACCAACAAACGAATGAACGAAGCATGCAAAGTAGACAAACATGACGAACATGTGCCTTTGCGAATAAGTGAGCCTGTCAAGCCTTCCAACATCAAAGCAAGGGACATCATGCTAGAGGTTCATCAAGATAACCAAGGACCATCTAAGACTTCGTGCACTTCGCCATGCGGAGGTGAAGCTATGATACACCATGAAGACATTCATCACATAGTAGCGCTGTAGCTCGACATACATGACAGTGATAACACGATTGTACCAGCATTGTCTTTTCAAGTCATGTCGAGTCAAGTCATGATTCATGTTGCCCACATCTCCACTATGGGCTTGTTGTCAATCAATATGATGTAACGTGGAAGTCCAAGAGACCCACTTGTTGAACATATAGTCATGTAAGTTGGAAATTCATGGAAGTCGAACAGTCACGAGGGTAGTCGAATAACCACAAGGGTCAGTTTCACCCTTGGCTATAAATACCCCCCTCATTTGTACATGAAAGGAATTTTCACCTCAGCTCCTCCCACATAGGAAAGAGAGTCTATAATATTTTCTTTTTGGTGTAAGTAGTGGCTCCAATGCCCCTCTCACGGGGTTAGTGATATATGGTGTAACGATGTGTCTTGGAACTTTCGCTTAATTCAGAATCCTGTCAACAAGCGAGCACATTTTCACACATGTATTGTATTTGTTGTAAGACTGATCTTTAACACTTGTAATGCATGTTGCTTTAACCATGTGTTCTACATCTGAACTAATTCATTTGTTATAATGTATAATCTATTAATGGAAATGTGTTGTATATGTTGTTAATGTTGTCTCGTCCGTGTCGACAGCTCTGCCGAACATCAGATAGACCTTTCACATGAACCTTTCTATAACAACCGTGGCACTTGTCTTGGACTAATCCGTGAGCGATGTACATGTTATCTTACCTATGTTGTGACTGCCACATCCGAATGGACTTCTTTGCCAGAAGCTATGTATGTCCTTTGTTTTGTGTGTTTCCAGCCGAGTTGGGACTGATCCATTTCAACCTGGAACTCATCTTCACCTTTTCCTCTCACAGTGAAAGAACCATTGACATAATTACACTTACACTCACCAGGCACGGGAACCTCACTTCTCGAAGACAAAGAAAACCACTCTCCTGTGCTGATAAGCAAGAGTTGAGGAAAATTCTTAAGACAATGGCAACGGGCCATCATACTAGACGGGACTCCCACACCAAACGGTGTGAGGTCTAGTTGGGACTTCATACTAGGTTGATCCCCTGAATGTTGGCAGGTCTAGCATTGTCAACATTTCTGGTGCTAGAAGGAGGGCAGCCAATTGTACATGGCTAAAATTCCCCTCACACTCACTCATCAACCATCTGGTCAAGGTAGTAACTCGCACTCCCTCTCTCACGACTCAGCAATTGGTTACTCCTCACCTCCCAGAATTGAACATGAGATTTCATATCAACACCTTCACTCCGTCCGTCCCATCACTCGCCATTTCACGAAAGCAGTCAGACTGATCCCAATGGTATAGCATCTTCCACACACATCGAAGAAGCTAAAAGCCACTCCCACAGGGGTTGTTGTATCATCGGTGGAAGAAGTGGTCCTTTCTACTCTTGAAGGCTTGGAAGAAGCTATTGAAGGCGGAGAGGAACCTCCAATCTTCTTTGAAGATGAACAAGGCACTCATGTGGTCTTCGGATCAAACTCCAGTATAGGAGGCGGAGGGGAAGGTAGTGGAGGAAGTGGAGGTGGAGACGAACCGATAGACTCAGATCTAGAACCATCAAATTTAGAAGGAGAGGAAGAAGATGAAGAGGAAGAAGAGGACGAAGAGATGGCTGAACCAAATCTTGAATGGATGACTCAGGGACCATTGGCTCTCCTAGATGTTTTGCACAAGATGCCAAAGCGAGTGGAGAGAATGAACATCAAGTTTAACCCTAATAGCACAGTGAAGGTAGAAGACCACCTAGACAACTTCTAGCTATAGATGCAGACCCTTGAGGTACACTATAATGACGTAGCATGTAGATTGTTTCCATGTACCTTGGATGGTTGGGTAGCTGCTTGGTATCATAGCCTTCCACCCATCTCTATATAGAACTGGGGTTCTTTCTGTAAGGACTCTGGACACCACATATCTCCACAATGGTATGATATTGTCCACTTTGGGCCTAAGCCCTCATGGATTTGCTTTTGGACTTACCCCCAAAAGGCCTCATACCAATGGAGATATTTGTCCATCCTTATATACCCATGATCCTCCCCACTTCTAGTCAATGTGGGACTTTGGTTGTATACCCAACAATCCTCCCCTCGAACAAAGGACCATCGAGCCTCCCCTCAAATGATTATCCATCCATCCACTCTCTACCAACCAAGATTCTCCGCTCCAATGCGTTGGAAGCACACGCCTTACATGGAACACCACCTGCCTCGAGAGCTTGATCTAACCGAGCTCATCCACGGATCCCATCGTGATATTACTAGGGCCCACCACCTTCGTTCGGCATTCCAAGGATTCATCCACTTGGCTAACTTTGAACTTGGCTCTGATACCACTTGTAAGGACTCTGGACACCACATATCTCCACAATGGTATGATATTGTCCACTTTGGGCCTAAGCCCTCATGGATTTGCTTTTGGACTTACCCCCAAAAGGCCTCATACCAATGGAGATATTTGTCTATCCTTATATACCCATGATCCTCCCCACTTCTAGTCAATGTGGGACTTTGGTCGTATACCCAACACTTTCAATGTATGTTCCTTGAAAAGTTTGTTGATGACAAGACTCTAGTCATGATACTCAAAGAATTTGGAAGCCTCAAGATGGAGGGAAAAGAGAAAGTGAAATATTTCAATAAGAGGTTTACGCGTATCTTGATCAATTTTGCAGCAAACACCAAACCTCATGACTCCATGACTGTCGACTATTACGCAGTTCGTCAAGCAAGCTACGAAGCCAACTTTGTTAGGAAGCTGCGAAGAGGCTATTGATGTTGAGAAAGACTTGCGTGCCATTAGAGTCATCAAGGATGACGAATCAATGAAAGACTCCAAGGATGTGAGCAGAAAGCCCTAAGAAACGATGAGAAAAGGCAAAGACAAGGAAGCAACTAACATTGAGACCCTCACTCGCCTTATCAATAACTTGACCACTGAAATGTCCGAACTCAAGCAACAGAAGATAGACACATTCACGAATAGCCATACACCTAGACAGAGACAGGAAAGTAGTTCATCAACCGTCTCATCAAGCAACAGTCGGTTCGGTTCCAAATTTGTGTAGAAGCATGTGTTCCAACTTGATCAATGCGCTAATCCTAAGTATAGTTCCTTCCATGAAGAATTTCATCCCAAGAACTCTTGTTCAGATTAGAAGTGAGTTGTTGCCTCTATATGTACTCATACACTCAATGTGGATGGTGACATACAGGAGAAACTAGAAGACACTAATGATAATGAAGAGTTTTCACCTGACGAAGCACCAAGTTTTGGGCATTTGGTGAACTCATATCAGTGCTCACAAGTAGTCTCGAAGACAAACACTCAGAAACATCCCCCGAAGAAAAATGATCGCTACAATCTTAGGAGTAAAGGGGCTCCCCTGACACTTGAGGAGATGTAAGAGAAAGTGAGATAGATGATAAAGAAGGCTAACCCACCAGCTTCCTCAAAGCAACAAACACAAAGCAAGTCCGAGAAGACAGTGGTGGATAGGAACACATACATAAGTATCAAGTTGTAGAACAACCTGCTAGACAGCATAAGCATCTGTTCCACCCCGGACACCTCGGTGAGTCTACCACCTTTGGATTACAACATAGTCGATGACATGAAGAAAACTTGAGCAAACATCAGTTTTTCGAGTTAGCCAAAGTACATAGCCAACGATATATCTTGTTGCATGCGTTGGGACAAACGAAAACAGACAGCGCAGCCTCTACTAGCAAGGGAGCATGCACACCTCCTGGATCACTATCCACTGTGCTCAATACACTTCGAATGGAAGAAGCAAACTCAAGTTGCCCCCCATTCCTGCTTTCATTCAAATTTTTCAACTACAATGTCCACAATTGTTTGGTTTATTTTGGTGCGGCAACCAATGTCATGCCACTCTCCATTGCTAAGAAGATCAATGCACGATGGAGTGAGACATTCGTGAGAATCATCCAACTTGACATAACATCAGTACTAGCCATTGGTGAGCTATGAGATGTGATCATCCGAATATCCCATGACAGTCGAGTCCACAGTGCATCAACATAGTTGTTGTGGACATATCGGAAGCATATGGTCTGTTTCTTAGCAGAGACTGGTCCAGCAAGCTAGATGGATACTTTGCTACAGATTGATCTCACCTATGGCTTCTGTACAAGGGCAAATGAAACCAAATTTGGGTGTTATCAGAGAGGTATATGAAACATAATGTCACTACCCTTAATGGCGAGAATGAACCATTGGCATTCACAAAACTCATGTTTGGCAACTGCTTCCTGGAAAAGACATTGGAGTGTTATCTTACACATCCAACCCCAACCTCATCAGAAAAGCAGTTGGGACTCCCTCCTCGCCCAACTGATGATAATGAAACTTGTACATTTTGTTTTTCTAATAGTAGTAGTAGTAGTAATAGTGGTAGTAGCAGTAGTAGCAACACGTCAAACGGGCCATGTACAGACAAGTTGTGGGCCATGAGTCTTGAAAAATCAAGAACACATGATGGCTCAAGGATTGAGTGTATCTCAGTCATCCAAAACAATGGACAATGCATGATTTCAAGATTTTTGAAGTTTGAAGTCACAAACAATGATGTTGAAGCACTCAAGTTGAACACATGAAGGACCAACACTAAGAATGAATAAAGAAACTTGGGGATCCACCATGATCCGAAGATGGCTAATCTCGGTACAAGTTACACACTGTAGCAGTGACCAATCATTGACCGCTTGATCAAACAGTACCAGGATGGGCTTGCACGGGTAGATGATGACCTGAGTACCCACTACATGCAAATAATCCAACATGAGATTCCAGGTAAAGGAGAAGACAAGCCATTACATCAAAGAACAGGTAACACATACATGTTGTTTGTACTCCTTTCACCAAATAGATTGATTAACATTTTAAGTGTTTGGATTACTTGCAAAGTTGGTCATCACACTTGGTTTTCTGATTTAAATCCTCCACATAAGAAGTTTGAGAAGATCCACTTACACATTGACTTCTAAAACTTGAACCCTTCCCGGAGTAAAACTAATTACCCCGTGCCATCATCTGAGCCCATGCTGCACACAGTACCTGAGACAATAGTGTTGTCTTCACTTGAAGGTTTTCTAGAATGCCACTAGGTTCTGGTAGCGCAGCCTAGTGGACTAGAACTGGTCCATGAGAAACTTGGCTCACACACCTATCATTTGAAATCACTCGATGGGAGGATTGATGATCTTCCTGTCAAATGACCAAGTAATTAAACATTAGTTCAGTAGGTCGGGCCACTCCCATGCCTTGTACATAGTTTGCTTGCTGCTTGTTATTTCATTTGGTGTGTTTTTCTTATTATCTTTTATTTTTCTTTGTTTTATAATGATTACTATTATTGTTCATGTACATTTTTCTTTGTTTGATATATTACTATTTTTGTTTTCAGAAATAAGTGTTTCCAACTAATATGTTCTGGCTTTTGAATAGAGTATGTGGCTGGAATTTGAAGAGACTTGTGACACTGCAGCACTTGGCTAGTCTTATGTCCATTTTCTCTGTGCTTGGTTACAACCTTTGGCCAATGAAGTCCTGACAAAAAATATGAATAGTTTGTAAGTGTTAAATTGACAACTAGGGCCAAACTCCATGTGGGTCAGCTTATTTATGGCATCTGATAATTTTATTGGATCCCTCTCGTCGAGAGGTGTAGGATTGATCCAAAGATCATCTGATTCCGATAAGTATTTATGGAGATATGAATTTATTTTGTTTATGTAATTATTATCAAGCCGACCAGCTCTTATGTAGGCTCTAGAAGCCAAAACGTCATGTCTATTCAACCTTACGCTTTTAGTATAAATAAGAGAGGATGTGAAGTCTTTTAGACACACTAATTCTTGATGTGATCTCCTCTCCACGTCTTGGGTTTTTGGAAGGAGAGTCACAAAAGGAGTACGCTGGCCTAGATTAATGATGCCCTAATACAACGTAGTCTTGGAGACCTTATAAGATATACGCTGCTCATAATACACGCTGTTCACATTGGATATGGTGTGGATGCTATACGCTAGTTTCATGCAGTCATGGGATCACGCTATACATATTGATTATACGCAGCCCTAGCAATATACGCAGAAATTCATATGATGTAAGCGTAGGAACACAACATGGATGGAACGCAGTAATGCCCTGGCTTATACGTGGATAACCCCAGCAATATTCATACGATGGCATCGATGGAACGCAGTCATAATACACTCTCATACCTTGCCACGCAGTCATATATGCAATGTATAGTTATATGTTGTTCATGGTAAAACCGCAGCTGGAAGGAGCCCTCCCACATATACGCAAGGCATAGAGACTCCTTACATGCTGTCCCATATGCAGTTCATGGAGCAATAGATACGCTGTGTATATGCTGATCAATGAAACAGTAATATGCTATCAATGAAGAATGCATACGCAGTCAAAAGTGGCACAGCCATGGAGAAGAGCCGCAGTGAGGAAGACACCTAGCCGTAGAGAGCCAAGGTATATGAAGCCGAGGTAGCCGTAGTCAAGACCTCGCATGTATGGGAGTAGATCCACACTACAGGAAGAATGACGCTGATCTCAAGTGAGTACAAGTTCTTAATGTAAAGGTGCAGGTTCCATATTTCTTAAGAGTATGAAACATATATGATAAGGGTTTTGGTGAAGAGGAAACCCTTGCAACTTGCACTACATAAACATCACTTCGAACAGCATGCTATCTCGGTAGCGACTAACACTGTCTCAGCCAAATAGAGATCACGTTAAAGTGATTATCTCAGTCTTGCTTACATATATGACTGTCTTGGCATAATTGATACAATCTGAAGATAAAGGAAGATTTCGTTGATGATATATTCTCAGCATACTTGTGATGGGAGTCTTAATAGCTATCATAGTATTCAAATATAGCATAATGCAGTCTTGATGTGTTACAAAGAGCAGAAAAAAAAAGATCATAGTCGAGGTCCTGATAGAACTAGACATGAATCATGATCTTGTATTCCTGTGATCTCAGGGTGATGATCTCAGTGTAGCAAGGTGCAGAAGAGATGTGACATCAATGATCTCAATGACAAGGATCACATTAATTATAGATCATCATCATATATATGTATATGAGAATGATGTAATGGGATTGCATAATGATGTAAAGGGCAACATGATCATGATGATGGAAAGGGAAACATGAGAAAGGAGCAGCATGAAGCATGATGACGCATGGGTAGCATAAAGCATGATGAGATCATGGACATGGGCAGCATGAGATCATGGAAATGAAGGGCAGCATGATGATGGATAAGATCATGGACATGAGCAATGTGATTAGTGCAGGATGGTGCAGTATGAGTGGTACAGCAAGAGAACCAGATGCAGCACGATGATAGGTGAAGGAGTCACCTTGGAGAATCAATTGAAGCATAATGTCTTCAACTGATCTCTTTGTTATACAAGATGATCTATGCTTAGATCTAGACAAGTCAAAGTGTTGACTTCTGTTGTAATTGTACTCTCTCTCTCTCTCTCTTTCTCTGCTGAACTTTGAGGATAAAAGAAGATTTGATCAAAGGGTTTCCCCACACATTGTGGGGTTTGTCCCTGTCTTGCACCATATCTTGTGTCCTCTTGTCTTGGCTTGTCTTCTGCATATTATATTTATGTTCTATCTGCAGTTTATCGTAATGCTGATGTGATTGCTAACTGTGAAATTTTAAATAAATTGCTCTAGCATAGAACATACCAAAAATTAACATGGTATCAGAGTTGAGGTGAAGACAATTCCCAAGCAAGAGTGAAAGAGCAATCACCAAATACAGTTGGGACAAGACAAAAGGATCAATGGGTTCCTCATAATTCACCTAGGGTGAAGTTGAAGCAAAGAATGTTATTAGAATGGCGCAGCAAAACTTCTGATGGCATCACTTCATTTGGAAGTTCAGATCTAAGGGTAGGAAGGAAAGGTAGATGTCTTGGTTATGAGTTCGGCCCTTATGTGAAGGAGTGCCCAAATGACAAAGATGCGGGTCATCAAAGACAATGGTCGAATCTTCCACGAAAGCAAGGAACCCCAAAATCTCTTTTATGTACCTGATTGAACCTGATGTCCATCTCGGAAATGGAAGTCAAAGGTTACAAGGTGGCACTTATCGATGGAAAGGTATGTGTTTGAAAATAGATATTTTAAAGATGTTTTTGAGTTCATTGTTGTATCAAGTTGCAGGAAGTCCACTGGGGACCATGTCCATTGACTCAGCACCGGAGCTCTGTGAGACATATGGTGACTAGGATGCCTGAATTCAAAAAGAAGCATGAAGGTACATGTCTAAAATGTAGCGAAGGAAAATATTATAAGGGGACCATTCCCCTCATGCAGCAGGTTCACAGGTTTGGAACAACCCGAGGAGTTTGAGAATCATGATCAAGGAATCTCATGTATACAGGTGGAAGAAAGCCCTCTATGGCTTGAAGAAAAACACCTTGGGCATAGTATGAGAGGATTGATAGTTGTCTAATGCCATTGAGATTCACTAGGAGTGAAACCGATCCAAACCATTACTTGAAGGTTGTGGATGATAAACCTCTCGTACCAGCACCTATGTCTGACAGGTGTAGACCCTCTCATTTATAGGAGATAGAGGGAGTTGGATTCGGAATGTGGGAAGATAAGTTGCAAGCTTGTGACTGCCTCGAGGATCTTAACTTTCAGAAGTTATATGGTAATGATGTCAGACTAGATTTGGGAAATGCCTTTGAGTTTCATAAACTCATTCGCATTGATGTTCTTGGAGAACCTTCGTTCAAACATATGTGTTGCAGTTAGCATGGTGAGCTCATATTTGGTTGAGCCTCACTGGATTGGTACCAAGAATCTTCTAAGATATCTTCAGGGGCACAATCTCTCATGGATTGAGATACACTGCCGAAAATATGAAACCACATGATTATTCGAATGATGAGTGGGCAGGCAGTGTGGAGGATCACTAGAGCACTTTTCAGTGTTGGTTCTCTTTGGATTCTGCTTCGATGCAGGAAGCAGAAGTCGGTCACTATAAGCACCGCCAAGACCGAATACATGGCTGCGAGTATGATCTCATATGAAGCTGCATGGTTGCAGAATTTCTTAGCTGTTTTCGATTATTGAGGAATCATGTGTTTGACAATTGCTCCAGTGGACAGACATCAGATACTGCCTTATCTGGGATATGGAAAGTCGATGAGCAAGGAGGCTCCATCGCACTGAGATGATATACAGGTCACTAAAGCCCCGGGGAAAAGATCAAATTTGTGATTTTCCTGAATGACTTGGAGTCATCGAGAGACCTTTGTAAAAGGGTCCTGCATGTTGCATACATTGAGCTCTGGGAGCTTTGGGGGGCTTGCAGAATCTACTGGAGCAACATACGACCACAGGGTGACTCACCCTCCCCTGGTGGTGCGCATTGGAACAAGATGATTCGCTCTCTTGTGGGACAAGATGATTTTCTCTCTTGTGGAACAAGATGATTTTCTCTCCTATGTAGCAGGATTGATGCGTTCTCCTGTGAGGCCTGGATTGATGTGTTCTCCATGGCAGCTTGGATTGATGTGTTCTCCATGGCGATTGTAGCAGGATTGATGTGTTCTCCTGTGAGAACAGGATTGATTAAGTTCTCTTGTCGAGGCATCCTACCCATGCAGTCTGGGACTCATGGGAAGTACCTCTCATCTGATCAATGAGTAGGGAAATGAAGTTAGGGACCATAGTAGTACCGATGGACGCATCGTTGTATCTACTGTACTCCCTACGCTAGGATGTCCTCCATTGATCTGGGATCAATAGTACTGGTCTGGGACCAGTGGTAGGAGTTGTACATACTATGACGCTGACTTCGGGTCGGCTGAGACTGGTCTGGGACCAATGGTACATACTCCGAGACTGACTTCGTGTCAGTGCAGGACTGGTTTGGAACTAGTGAGAGTGGTACATACTATGACGCTGACTTCGGGTCTGCTGAGACTGGTCTGGGACCAGTGGTACGCACTCTGAGTCTGACTTTGGGTTAGTGGAGAATGGTATGAGACATTCTCGATCAATTCTTCTTCTTCATAGTTCAGCAGAGCTGAGCCAGTAGAGCTAGTAGAACCAACAGTGCTGAGCAGAGTTGAGCATAGCTGAGCTAGCAAAGCCAGCAGAGCTGAGCAGAGTAGAGCTAGTAGAGCCAGCAGAGCAGAGCTAGCAGAGCCAGCAGAGCTGAGCAAAGATGGGCAGAGCAGTTCAGGGCACTGATGGCAGAGATAGTACAGTCGGACATATGGATCAGCAAATGGAGTTCCCCCTAGTTGAGAGGGAGTGTTAAATTGGAAACTAGGGCCAAACTCCATGTGGGTCAGCTTATTTATGGCATCTGATAATTTTATTGGATCCCTCTCGTCGAGAGGTGTACGATTGATCCAAAGATCATCCGATTCCGATAAGTATTTATGGAGATATGAATTTATTTTGTTTATGTAATTATTATCAAGCCGACCAGCTCTTATGTAGGCTCTAGAAGCCAAAACGTCATGTCTATTCAACCTTACACTTTTAGTATAAATAAGAGAGGATGTGAAGTCTTTTAGACACACTCATTCTTGATGTGATCTCCTCTCCACGTCTTGGGTTTTTGGAAGGAGAGTCACAAAAGGAGTACGCTGGCCTAGATTAATGATGCCCTAATACAACGTAGTCTTGGAGACCTTATAAGATATATGCTGCTCATAATACACGCTGTTCACATTGGATATGGTCTGGATGCTATACGCTAGTTTCATGCAGTCATGGGATCATGCTATACATATTGATTATACGCAGCCCTAGCAATATACACAGAAATTCATATAAGCGTAGGAACACAACATGGATGAAACGCAGTAATGCCCTATCTTATACGTGGATAACCCTAGCAATATTCATACGATGGCATCGATGGAATGCAATCATAATACACTCTCATACCTTGCCATGCAGTCATATATGCAATGTATAGTTATATGTTGTTCATGGTAAAACTGCAACTGGAAGGAGCCCTCCCACATATACGCAAGGCATAGAGACTCCTTACATGCTGTCCCATATGCAGTTCATGGAGCAATAGATACGCTGTGTATATGCTGATCAATGAAATGGTAATATGCTATCAATGAAGAATGCATACGCAGTCAAAAGTGGCACAGCCATGGAGAAGAGCCGCAGTGAGGAAGACACCTAGCCGTAGAGAGCCAAGGTATATGAAGCCGAGGTAGCCGCAGTCAAGACCTCACATGTATGGGAGCAGATCCGCACTGCAGGAAGAATGAAGCTGATCTCAGGTGAGTACAAGTTCTTAATGTAAAGGTGCAGGTTCCGTATTTCGTAAGAGTATGAAACATATATGATAAGGGTTTTGGTGAAGAGGAAACCTTTTAACTTGCACTACATAAACATCACTTCGAACAGCATGCTATCTCGGCAGCGACTAACACTGTCTTATCCAAATAGAGATCACGTTAAAGTGATTATCTTAGTCTTGCATACATATATGACTGTCTTGGCATAATTGACACAATCTGAAGATAAAAGAAGATTTCGTTGATGATATATTCTCAGCATACTTGTGATGGGAGTCTTAATAGCTGTCATAGTATTCAAATATAGCATAATGCAGTCTTGATGTGTTACGAAGAGCAGAAAAAAAATGATCATAGTCGAGGTCCTAATAGAACTAGACATGAATCATGATCTTGTATTCATGTGATCTCAGGGTGATGATCTCAGTGTAGCAAGGTGCAGAAGAGATGTGACATCAATGATCTCAATGACAAGGATCACATTAATTATAGATCATCATCATATATATGTATATGAGAATGATGTAATGGGATTGCATAATGATGTAAAGGGCAGCACGATCATGATGATGTAAAGGGCAACATGAGAAAGGAGCAACATGAAGCATGATGACGCATGGGTAGCATAAAGCATGATGAGATCTTGGAAATGAAGGGCAGCATGATGATGGATAAGATCATGGACATGAGCAACATGATTAGTGCATTATGGTGCAGTATGAGTGGTACAGCAAGAGAACCAGATGCAGCACGATGATAGGTGGAGTCACCTTGGAGAATCAGTTGAAGCAGAATGTCTTCAACTGATCTCATTGTTATAGAAGATGATCTATGCTTAGATCTAGACAAGTCAAAGTGTTGACTTCTGTTGTAATTGTACTCTCTCTCTCTCTCTCTCTTTCTCTGCTGAACTTTGAGGATAAAAGAAGATTTGATCAAAGGGTTTCCCCACACATTGTGGGGTTTGTCCCTGGCTTGCGCCATATCTTGTGTCCTCTTGTCTTGGCTTGTCTTCTGCATATTATATTTATGTTCTATCTGCAGTTTATCGTAATGCTGATGTGATTGCTAACTGTGAAATTTTAAATAAATTGCTCTAGAATAGAACATACCAAAAATTAATAGTAAGGGAATATTTGGTCCAACCGTGAACCTGTGTCCACACTTGTAAGCACCATGTCTGTACTTAGAAACAGAGAAGGGGAAAAATCTAAACGAGCAAACCTATGTCAGAGGTCTTACATGCTTCTCTGAAGGAACAACCTCTTTTGCTCTTAATAAGTCAGGATCCCTCTTCTGCCCCAAAAATAAATAAGTTCCTATGCATAGTTCCCTTAAAAAATACAAAGGCAAAAGAAGAGAAAGGCTTCCTACACAGAGAGGTTAAGCATGCAACTCCACCGAGGTACTTACCAAGCTCACTGGAAGTGGAGCAATATGTGTGCTACTGCATGACTCTATCGAGGTACTATCCATGCCTACTAGTAGCAGAGCAACACCAGAGATGAAAAATTATACTCTGAAAATCTTCAACTCGTGAACTAAACTACCCTTCCTAGATTTGAAACACTGAGATCTAAGATGAACTTTTGATTGTGTTTGAATGAGTTGGAAAAGGGTGAACCATGTATGTCCATGGGGTAAATGAGGAAACTGAAGTAACCTTCACAGTGATTCAATAATTCTTCAAAGACCAAGCCCTTGTGCTAGCATTGAACAGAAACAGAGAAGATGGAGTCCTACCAGTGTGTCGCCAAGTGTTGTAGCAGCTACAACCACCCTCCAAAATTTTGGCCTGCATCAATTTCAGATCCTCCCTTGAAGAGTTCCACTTGATGACTACAAACACCCAGGTTGACTCTGTGAGCCCGTGCGAGTCTTTACATTCGCCTTTCTTGTTTATTGCACTCAAGTCTCTGCATGTTGATGTCTAAGTCATGCTTGCGATCGTGTTCTAGTTATGCTCAAAGTCTTTACTTCACATGTGTTTGATGTGTTCGCCATGAAAGCATATGTCGCACTCACACACAGAGTCACATTCACTGTCGCGCAAGCGTCGTCTCGATCATGAACGATCAATCACGAGTGTCGTGCTTCTCACTTGCACCGTCGGTTTGTCATGTTGAATATGTGTATCTAGATGGTTTGGTCGTTTCGTCATCAATTCATTCGAGTGTGTGTCTGTATGATCACCTATGCATCTTTCGACTATTCACACACTTAGTCATTTTTGCTAAAGTTCTGACGACCAAACTCCTCACTCAGTTGGACCATCACCCTACTTTTGACTCGATCAATTTTCAACTAGAACAACGCAGAAGCACCAACCTAGTTCTTTCAAGCTGCGCTGCCCACAAGCAATTCAATCAGCACTCATGTTGGCCACCCAGATAGTCGACCATCTGTTCATCTCAGAAATTGCGTAGTGCTCATGAGCAGGCATCTCATTTCCCATCAGTCAGCTTAGCTCATAAACTGCACAGAGATTATCAGTATGCCATCTTCCCGACCTTAATGCAATTTTCCCAACCAGCAGCTCCCATCAGCAGACTGCTCGTTCCCTCCAAGAATTGTGCAGTTTCTGCTGCCAGTGACTGGGCAGCCAACTGGCAGTTCCCTCTAGGAATTGCATAAGTCTGGTTTCCAATGACCCTAGCATCCAACTCGCAGTTCCCTCTGGGAATTGAGCAAGTCTTGCTGCCAGTGTCCCCAGTAGCCAACTAGCAGTTCCCTCTGGGAATTGCGCAAATATGGATGACAGTGACCCCAGCAGCCAACTGGAAGTTCCCTCTGGGAATTGCACAGATCTATTTGCCATTGACCCCATCATCCAACTGGAAGTTCCCTCTGGGAATTGCGTAGATTTGGCTACTAGTCTCCTGGGCAGTTCCCAAGAAAAATTATGCAATCCATGCTTGCTGACCCCTCATGCAGCCCAGCTCATTCTGCTAGAAAATTTCAAAAATTTGGCTTTCCAACCCCTGCTAACTATTCATACCAGAAAATGCGCAGAGCAGGCCTGCTCTGCCCTCCTGCATCCTAGATTATCCCTCCTAAAATTTGCACAAATTTTCCTCCCAGTCGATCCAAACCTTGCATACATTCACTATCGACTCAGATCATCTGTCTCCATCCCTCAGTGATTCTCACACAGTTTTCATCAGCAGTTTCCCAGAGCCATCATCCCGCATCATAGCCCTACTACCTCTCCTGGTCACCTGCATCTGAATGATCATGTGTCATGGTAGACTAGGAGGTTTTGGATTTGATGTCGTCTTGTTATGAGTGACTGCAGGTACATGTACACCCACAAACATGTCAAGACAACGAATGGGATCAATGAAGGGAGCACATGGAGATGGATAGGTACACCAACGGACAAACGAATGAAGCATGCAAAGCAGATGAACGCGATGAACATGCACCTTCATGAACAAGTGAGCCTGTCAAGCCTTCCAACATGAAAGCAAGGGACAACATGCTAGAGCTTCATTAAGCGAACCAAGGACCATCAAAGACTCCGCACACTTCACCATGCAGAGGTGAAGCTATGATACACCATGAAGACATTCATCACTTAGCATCATTGTAGCTCGACATGCACTCCAGCAGTAGCATGAATGTATCAGCATTGTCTTTTCAAGTCATGTCGAGTCAAGTCATGAGTCATGTTGCCCACATCTCCACTATGGGCTTGTTTTCAATCAATGGGATGTAACGTGGAAGTCCAAGAGACCCACTTGTTGAACATAGATCATGTAAGTCAAAAAGTCATGGAATTCAAATGATCATGAGGGTAGTCGAACAACCACAAGGGTCAGTTTCACCCTTGGCTATAAATACCCCCTTGATTTGTACATGAAAGGACTTTTCACCTCAGCACCTCCCACATAGCCAAGAGAGTCTATAATCTTTTCTTTGAGGGGTGAGTAGTGGCTCTAAACCCCTGTTGACGGGGTTAGTGATGTATGGTGTAACAATGTGTCTTGGAACTTTTGCTTAATTGAGAAGCCTGTCAACATGCCAACATGTTTTCACACATATATTGTATTTGTTGTAAGACTAATCTTTAACACTTGTAATGCATGTTTCTTTAACCATGTGTTCTACATCTGAACTGATTCATTTGTTGTAATGCATAATATATTAATGGAAATGTGTTGTATATGTTGTTAATGTTGGCCAGTCTGTGTTGACTTCTCTGTAAGACATTAGAAAAAACTTTCACATGAACCTTGCTATAACAACCATGGCACTCGTCTCGGACTGATCCGTGAGTGTTGTACGTGTTATCTTACCTTGTATGTTGTGACTTCCACATCCGAGTGGACTGCTCTACCAAAAGTTGTGTATGTCCTTTTTGTTGTGTGTTCCTAGCCGAGTTTGGACTGATCCCTTTCAACAAGTACGCTTACACTCACTAGGCACGCAAACTTCATTTCTTGAAGACAAAGCGAACCACTCTCCTGTACTGACAAGCTAGAGTTGAGGCAAATTCTTAAGACAATGGAAATCGGGCCATCATACCAGACGAGACTCCCACACCAAACAATGTGAGGTCTAGTTGGGACTTCATACTGGAGTGATCCCCTGAATGTTGGTGGGTCCAACACTGTCAACAGACTCTTTTTTACCCTCCCCAACATCACTATTAGGCTTATTTTCATTACCCTTCCCATCTTGATTATTTTTCTTACCATGTCCTTTATTCTTCCCATCAGATTGTTGATTTCCTTTAGGGTTAGAAGTTTGAATGATGTTGATAGATGCAGGTTGAGAAGGCATGGGCACTGATGGCGATGCCTGAATAGAAGAATAAGTTTGCAAAGACAACTATTGCAATTGGTTTAGCAGGTTAGCCATGCTATTATCAATTGATCCAACTAGCCTGTTGGCATGGGGACTTGGCTTTGGCTTGGTAAGATCAACCTTAGATCTAGGAGCATCAGGCAAAATTTTCTCAAGAATCCTAGATTGAGAATATATGTGTTCTAGCTGTTGGGCTCTAAAAATAGCTTATCCTTCAATGAATACACCAGAGAGTGATACATCCTTAGAAATTTTAGGCTGCAAAGATTTGAGAAACCATTCAAGAAGAAATTCATGGGGAATATCAGATTTAATGAGCCTCTTCCTTCTCCTCCATTCCTAGATGTGATCATAAATGTGGGTTGCCCAGTCTTAGTGGAAATTAGCTAAGAGCTAAGTTACAATATCATAACAAATGAGCAACTAAAAATGGTTTAAAAATATGGTGTTCAAGTCACCAAATGGAGGGAAGGATTCCCCTGGAAGCTAAATATATGATTTAGCCACATTCCAAGTTAGGGTGTGTTGAAATAGTCTCAACCTGATTAAATCATCAATCAGGGAGTTCGACGAACACCATAAATGTAAAGTGTTTATATGGTCACCCGGATCTTCACCAGTCTTTGCTTCGAATTTGGTTATGTCCGATGGAAGTTTGGTTGGAACCAGAGGCCAAACTGAGTTGTATCAGATATGATCATTAGTCAACTTTGATAGATATAGAAAGTTTAAAGTTGTCAGGAAGGATAAGTGCATATGACCTTGAGGATTCCACCCACTCTAGGTAGAATTCCAAATGTTCTGAAAAGAATATCCTAGATTTGTGAAGGCACCAGGTTGCCTAAGGTGATTTGTAGAAGTGCCTGAACCATAAGGAAAACCTTGTGGCCTAGAAAAATTTGGAGTTTTTCCAACTCCTGCCAAAAAATTGCCATATCCAGTGAAATTCCCCCCTAGTGAGGTATTAAATGGAGTAGAGAGCCCTTGGTAAGGGTTCCATGCATTATCAAAGGGAGAAAAACTCTGAAATGAACTCATGGAGGAGTATGGCATGTTCCCCTATTGGCCAAAAGAGAACTGATTCCTGACTCCCAAGCTGTTAACAACTGGATTAGTCCATCCTTGGAAAGGATTATAACCTTGAACTCTAGAGGGAAAAGGTATTGATCCTAGAGATGGGTTAGAATGTGGTATATGACCACTCCCAAAAGGGAAACCCTTAAAAGAAGCTGACCCACTCACCATGGAAGTCATAGACATGGAAACAATAGATGGAAAAGTTAAGGGAATCGAAGGAATTGCACTGGAAGGCATTCCAAAGGGGAAAGAACCAGTGTTGGAGGCAAAATATTGGGTGCCCCCACTCGAAGATGGAATGGAGGTAGAGCCAAATATTGCAGTGCTAGTTGTGATTGAATGTATGGAAATTGTGCCTCCTCCTTGTAATGAGAAAAGAGTATGTACAATAGTAGCACTCATAGTTGAAACCATGCTCCCAGCAATGGCCATCAAAGGAAGAGACCAATATAGACCAGGGCTCAAAGGCCTATGGTTTGGGGTCCCGACGTATAATAGAACATTTGAATAATAAGGAGGGAGTGGAGAAGAAGGATTCATAGGAGACTAAGAGAGTTCTTCAACATCTATAATGTCTTCAGATTGGAAGAGGAATCTAGAAAGGACTGGAGTGTTCCTCTCCAAATCTCGACTTACACTAGGTCTATTCTGTGAAACAATAGCTTGAACTGGAGGATCAATCTCCATTACATCCACTGCCACTGATTGGAAATCACCGACAGAATTGCTCCTACGCCTTCTAGAAGAAGGCTCTGCACTTGTAGGTGAAATCCCACGAAGCCTCCTAGATTGATGAACTAGTCGATCAACCACTTTTAATTATTTAAGAGAACTAATTAAAGACTCAAAAATTTTATAAAGTTATGGCCAACTAGGAGAAAAGAGCACTCTCTAACAAAGTCCCTAGAAGATACAGTCAATCAAGAAACTTCCAAGTATTTCCATTCTGGGTGATGAGGACCGAACACCAAAATACAAGAAAGTGAAATCAAGGACCTTCTGAAGATAGTTTGGGATAATGATGGCCCAAGCCTACCAGCGAAGGTGATAGAAATAGTTACGCTGACCCCCAAACAAAATCCTTTGCCAGTGCAAGTACCCAAGCTTTGCAAGGGTACCCTCCAGAAGTACTAATGAACGTGATGCAACATCTGCCTCAGGTGCTGTGGGATTCCCCTCCACAACAACCTATGTGGCCCCTAGGAATAGATGCTATGGACACCAATTCGTATCAAAATCCGGGCAGAACAGTATCGGGGTGGGATCCAACAAGTAGGAGAGGGGGTATCTTTGTTTCCTTGTCTTCACTCTCCCTCGTGCTTGACTCCCAGTAGAAAGGAGCTTTCCCGATCTTTCTAACAACACTGGATTTCACTCATTATTCAACATCTATGTTTAACAGTTTGAGTGGCCTTGGAGAGTTAACTCTCCACTCACTTATTCCAATGCCCTAAAGAGCTAGACTTGTTGATATAATTAATGACAAATAAAAAAATGTTCTAGTTCTTTTTAATTAAGCACTTTATTTTAAAAGGTTGTTCCTTAGGTGATGGGTAAAATGAGAGTGAAACTTGTGGTGTTTTGACGCAAAAGAAATCAATAGAAAGTTGGCTATATAAAAATGCAGCTATTTTTCTTCGATGAGAAGAGATTTCTATAAGGTTCTATGAATAAACTTGTAATAGGTTTTTTTTTTTTTTTTTTTTTTTTTTTTTTTTATAGAAAACACGCTCTACACACTCAAAATCTAACAAAAAGACTAAAATGCCTGCAGTGCAAACTAACTTAATGCAAACTATAATGTGGTGAAATATTCTATGGATGCTCAAACAATAATAAAATGTGTTCTTTGACAAGATAAATAGGCCACCTTTACTACAAGGAGGTCACAAATTCAATGACAAACTTCTCTCGAAACCGAGCAAAACCAATTGAAAAAAGTTCACAATTGCTCAAAAATAATGAAGAAACCAAAAACAAAAAACTGAAAAGAAAAAGAAAGTCAAGAAAAGTTTTTTTTTTTCTTTTTCTTTTTTAAAGAACCCAAAGAAGCTTTTGAGAACACAAAGACTACTAAAATTCCAACACCAAAAACAAGCATAAAGAGTCCCAAAATTCGCAAGTTATGCACATCATTAATATAATAAAACTTGAAATGAAAAAGGACTACAAACTTGCATAGATTTATATGAACAATAGTATAAAGGACTTCATCAAACCAAAAGAATGTTAAGAAAGTCTTTCAATATCACCAAAGAGGCACTCAAAAGCCATGAAAAACAAAACAGGTCAACCAAAAAAGCAATCCAAAAGTTGGGTTATAAACAAAATTGCAACCAATTTCCTGTTCCACAAAGTCAAAACAACCAAGAAGTTCTACAATAAGCCTTTAACCCAAAGCCCAAACCGAAACTTTACTAAAGAAGAAAACCCTAGGTTGATTAGGTGTTTCAACAAGAAGAAGATTAGAAACTGAAAAATTGCATGCAAGTAGAGATTTACTAACAGTGAATGACCAGAAAATAACAAAAACCACCTGACAACAATCTTAACTGGATCCAATATTTTGAAAATTTATTCAAAATGAGGTATATGCAAATGTGCAAGGACACAGAAGCATGTATACACGACTGAAACAAAGGAAACTCACATATACAAGAGTTTCTTTGAAGAAACTAGCATGTATACGCTATTGTATCCTTTGAAAAGCGCGTATATAAAGCTCAATAAATAAAGATAAAAAATCCATGCATGATACGTGAGTTTCTTTGAAGAAACTAGCATGTATACGCTACTGTATCCTCTAAAAAGCGCGTATATAAAGCTTAATAAATAAAGATAAAAAATCCATGCATGATCCAAAACATCAAACTTGATGCCCAAGAAGAAAATTGTTCACAGACACTGTAAAAGAAATAAATCAATCAAGCAGGCCCTGATCGAGAAGAAACAACCCAATCTAGGAAAAACAAGAATGTTTTCCCCAATGGAGTCGCCAATTTTGTTTCGGGTAGAATCAGCCTACGGTCTTGGGTTTGGAACCCCAACAAAGCAGAGGACATACAACATAAAGAGACACACAAACAAGTAGTCCTAATACTTAAACAATTAAACTTGGTACAAAAGGTCTTACTCGTAGGTCTTACTTTTGAATTCGTTCCCGTAGGGTTCAAACCCTCTGTTTATTCCTTGCGCTTGAAGACCTGCAATTCATTCAAGGCAAAGCATGTACACCAAAATAGCTAAAATGATGTTCATGATATCAAGGTTAGATCATATAAGCATGTAAGAAAACAAGCATTAACGTGAGATTTTATAAGCAAATCATGATATAAATTAATGCATAAAGACCATAATCATCAAGAACAAGACATTGCCTCTTTATTAATGTAAGCTAAAGAAAATACGGAAGAAATACAACTTGAGTCATCCTTTGGCTCCAAGTGAAACCGTCCTCCTAATCTGTCCTTCCCAGGCCTCAGCAATCCTCCTCCATATGTATACACAAGGATGTCATGAAGGGATGATGAACATCTCAAGAAGGAAACAAGGGTTTCCTATGACTTGGGAGTGCAGAATGCATAGGGATATCTTGAGACTTAATCAAGGATGTAATCGACTATAATGTCAATATCTAATATTTTCCTCCTCCCTTGGGCCTTCCCATGGCTATGTATTTATACTTCTCCAAATTAGTTTTTTCAGTTGGGAAACAGTTGGACCATAAGCTATAGGAGGTGGGTATATGGTCAAACTCATAAACCCCACCCAAATTAAGGGAGATTATATATTTTTTAATGTTTTAACACATATACGTGGGTTGGGTATAGGCTGACCCGCGTGTACACATGATTTATATAGGTCATAATCGTGTATGGGATTTAAAACATTGTTTTTTAGAAAATGGATCAAGTCTGGTAGGGAAGGGTTGCCCTAGGCCATATCATAGAGCATCAAATCTACCAAGGGTGGTAAATGGTGCTATAACAGGGACACCAAGTTTCTTCACATCTTTAGGAGGAAGAGAACATCATGCAAAACTAAGTCAGAGTCCAGGAAGTTTGAGCCTAATGGTACCAAGTATGAATGGCTTGAGTCTTGACTTGTCTGCAAAGTATACCACTCAATCTACTTTATCATTGAAGTCTTCAAAAAAATATTTCTGGAAGGTCATGTGGCAGGTTGCTCCTGCATCAACCAATCATGTATCCTTCTAAGAAGAAAATGAACTGTGAAATAGATGTTCAATTACTGTAATATTACAATGTGCCACAATATAATGAGAAGATTTAGGTTCTTTACCTTTCCTTGGATATGGAATTTTACCTTTCTGTTCATTTTTTTCTTGCTGGATTATGTCCCAAGAGAGTTTTCATATGGAGGAATTATGTCCATTTATGTTGTAATGAATATAATGGAGATTATTACTTTCCCCCTTGATGACATTTAGCCCCCTTCCTTTGTTATTCTGAATCTTTCCATGCCCTCTTCTGCCATCTCTTCCTCTAGAAGAATATTGCGTATGATTATTATCTTTTTGTGCAAGGCATAAAACTTCTTCAAAAGATTGAGAAATTATCTTCCTCTTCCAAAACTCTTTCTCCCTTTCTGCAAACATCTTCGTAAGAGTGTCAAAAGGAATATTCTTAAGTTGGGAACTAGCTTGTAAAGATTCAAGATAGTGAAAATATGTGGGATATCGAGCCTTGATGAAAGTTGTGAGAGGAATGTCCATTTTAACTATAGTGGCTTATACATCATGTGTGATAGCTATAATTTTAGAGGCTAAGGCCAGGGGATCATCATCCTTATACTACAAGTTGAAGAATTTGATCATCAATTTGACCACCTTGACCTTTGAGTTTGAGTTATATAAATATTTCAACTTATTTAGTGCATCAAAAGCAATGGTAATGGGAATTATATGATGACTCACCTCTTCATTTATGAAAGTAGAAATCAAGGCATATGACTTACTATTATTTCTCTCCCATATGGAAAGCTCTTTATCTGATGTGGGCTTGGCAGGTAGATTGTCACCTTCTCCTTCACATACACCTTTCCATAGGTCATTGAAAATGAGGGCGTGCATGTGATACAGATCTTGGCCAGCTAAGATAAAAAATATTTGAGCATCTAAAGAGAGAAGAGAAAACGCACAATATTCAAAAGAAATATTTTTTTTATTAAATAAGAGAAACAATTAAAACTACATTGTGTTGATGAATCTTTCCCTTTACAAAATCAGGCTTGTTATTTATAGCTCTTTTAGGTTACAATACCATGGGTAAATACCATGGGAAGATAACATGGGTGGATACCATGGGTGAATGCCAATTTCCATTCATATTACTCCTTCCCCCTTAGAAAATCAATGGTCCCCATTCCATCAAGTTCCATCTTGATAAGCCTTTGTTGAGTATGAACCAATGAAGATAAGGGTTTTGTATGGTTGACCCATAACTGTGGGTTTTTGGATGACCCAAAACCAAGAGCTATTGGAGATAAGGGTTTTGTGTGTTTGCCCCATAACCATAGGTTTTTGGATGACCCATAACCATGATGAGTAAAGATTCGATGATAGAGATACCCTATAATGCTTGTGAGCCAACTGTGATACTGATAGAGTGTGACTTAGCAAATGGAATTTAGTGGCAATGGTTTTGTGTGGTTGACCCATAATCATGGGTTTGTGGATGACCTATAACCATGATGGAAGAAGATCCAAGGATAGAGATGACATGTAATTCTTATGGGCCAACTATGATGCTAGCAGTGTGAAACATAGAAAATGGTCTTCAGTGGCAAGGGTTTTGTGTGGTTGACCCATAATTGTGATAATATAGATCACTTGTAAGTCTGCCTAGTAGAAATTTGGTGGCTTATCTTTGTAAATTATCACTATCCAATGAGATGTTCTAAGGGCTTCTTCCAAGTTCTCAAGTTTCACATTTGTGATTCTCATAACTGTGATTTGATAATCCCACCATGAAATTACCTTGGCATCATGAGAGGTGTTTTGTAGCCAATAGTATGCTTCAAGATAATCAACAAAGATAGCCTAATAACTGTGGGCATCCCTAGCTACCAAAATGAATAGCCAGAAATGCAGAATACAAAGATCCAACAAGCCTGATATGGCCTGTAAAGAGATGATGTATCAAGAAGTATGATTACTGAAGAATCATTATAGTGACCACACCAAAGAAAGTCGCCTTCTTTCCTAAAATTTGTAACTAAAACATCAATTCAACCCTCCATTCTTTCTTTGAAACAAAAATAATAGTGATAATCTTTTCCTCGATTCGTCGCTCATCGTCGAGCCTCTGCCAGTTTCAAACCCGAACCTCTTCCTATTCCTCCATGTTTCCATCCTGCGCTCCTACAACTACCTCCAACAATGGATGGAAAGGATAAGAAAGTGGTGAATCCTATTGGTAGTCATGCAGAATTAGGAATCTCTCCGACCTCAATCATTCTTTGGGTTAGGGTTCCTGTCTGGTTGTAACAATGATTCCCATTTCTCTCATTCCATTGACTTGAATTCTCATGTGTGGGGATGAAGTCCTACAAAATATAAGAGATCTCTTTGGATTGAGGTTTGTAAATATCCATTTTTCCATTTTCAACCCCTTCTAGTAAGCCAACAATAGATATTTGTTTCTATAAATCAAATTTCCTTTCGTGAGGGCATCCCATGATTCCCCTTCAACATGCAACTACCAATGTGATGATTTGAAATCTAGGACATCAATTCATTTCTAGTAAAGCCCCGTTTCTTCGACTGAGTTCAACTGTATAATTTTTTGTTTTTGATGGAACAACCAACTTGATTGGAACAAGTTTGTAACCCTTGTGCAAAAAAAAGAAACAATTTCCGAAATCATTCTTTGCACACCACAAAAGTTCTTTCAAGCTTTGCAACTTTTGTTGATGGATCCTTAAGCATGTACATTGTTGTTATAATAACATTGCTCTAGAAATCCTCTATGGATAAGTTCTTTGATAATCCCCATGAGTAGAGAGACTAACAAGTGATAATACCTTGCATGAGGAGTTCGCTACAGGTACTACCTTTCCATCTTGTAAAAATAAGTGACAACTATCCTTGTAGTTTGAACAACAAAAGAGAACTCATTAGAACTTGAATAGAAACTTGTTAAAGAAATTTGTGGCAGAAAAATTTCCACAAAGTTCTTTGTGCTCCTCTTTCCTCTATCATCTGACAAGAGCACCATGAAGGGTTTTGACCACACGATCATGAAGGAACCCCAACTCTACCACAAGGACTACCATAGTATTAACATAAGGAATAAGAAGGCGATCTTAAGTGATATGATCGTGGTTGTAACGAAGAACAACATTGAAAACAAATCGATTCAAAATCCCATGACCATGATCATGTTTCTATTAGACTGTGAATCCATAAACCACTTCTCTATCTATAACACCTTCCAGTACCACTAGAAACAAGGCATTTCCATGACCACGAAGGGTGGTCGCAGGACCTGGAGTGAATTGAACCTCTAATCTCTAAGTCCTATGTGCTGCAAGATCGTTGTGGCTATGGTTTTACCCAGTGAAGTGAAGTTTTTGATCCTACACTTGATTGTTGGGAACATGACAACAATGAAAGTGCCTAGGAAAGGTCTCCAACCATGGTGACAACCTCGACATTGCAGCGCTATGTATGTGTCACACTTCCTTGGTCGATCTTAAACCTCTTGTGCAGATTCATGGGTAGCACCAATGTTTCATCTTGCCAAGGCCCCATTGGATTGTTGGCCTTAGCATTGCTAGAAAAATTGAGAAGAGACCTATGATAATATGAGAAATTCCCATGCTTTCCTTGCCAATATGTAACTCAAATTTCTTATGGTGGTGCAACATAGCATACCATCTCAAACATCTAACAATAACACACAAAATATATTTCTATTTCTAGTTATTCACTTTATCTATCCATAAATACATATAAATGATAATGTGTTGCAAGATCAATCATCCAACCTGCTACTACAGATATCTATTACTCCTTCTCTCTCATCCTTTATTCATGTGCATTTCCATGTACATGATTCACTATATTTTTGACATGTGTCATACAACTACCAACTGAAACTTGCTGAACTGGGAGGGTTATTCTAGTCCCATTCCATCAACGTTGTCTTCCCATTAAGTGTTCATTGAAAAGGAGGGCATGTATTTTAATGGTAATGAATAGTAAAGATCACTATCAACACCATTACGAAATGGATAAAGGAGAACAGTGAATCTATTGTTCTCTCACACTAGTCAAATGCTTAGAATAGATATCTTTCCTTCACGACTGCTTCGACATCTACAATAGTTAGTGACTTTACCATTGGTGACCTTGGCTCATTTTCTGCATTCTAATATTTTCCCCTCCACATGCAAAAAAAAATGAAATATTATGAGTAGATATGAGAACTCCCACTGAAAACTATTAAAACCCTAATTTCAATGGAGTCATAACCCACTCTAATACCACTGATACACATCTTGATGAACCAATGTCAAATTTATTTGAATGTTTGATAACAGAAGAGAAAACACACAATATTCAAAAGAAAGAAAGTTTTTATTAAATAAGAGAAATGGTTACAACTACATTGTGTGGACGAATTTGTCCACAAAACGAGGCTTATTATTTATAGCCATTTTGAGTTACAATATCATGGAAAGATAACATGGGTACATAGCATAGGTAAATACCATGGGCGAATGTTAGTTTCCATTCGGATTAGCCTGATCTTTCTGGATGTTTCATGTTAGTTCTCCCTGCCAATGAGAACTACTTTGACAACGAAGATGAGGGAATTCATTTTAACAAAGTACTAAGTTGAGGCCTGAGTAATAAGAATACTTGGAACAATACTCTCTAATTAAAAAAATCTAATATATCTCTACAAAAAGCAGAGGCCCATCTTACAACTTGTTCCCATATTTTCTTATTACAATCTATAATATTATGTCATAATAATGGACATAATTTAAAACATAAATGGGTTAATCTCTAAACAATTCCCATTGAATTTCATAGTTGTCAGGGTGTAATGCCTATTTACCTTGTTTCACCTAGCTCTTTACTCGAACCGCTTCTAGTGATTTCTATTGATTATACCAACTTTCCAAGAATTAAAACATATATATACCACATATACAAGAAATTTCATGCTTGCACGAATCAATTTATAAAATGCCCCGAATAGGTTTAAAACTTGACTCAATGATTTCTCTGTGCTCTTCCATTAGGGTTTCACTATTTTCATTTATAGAACATAGAGATCATGATTCATGCCATGAATTGAAGTTTCCACTCTTTAGGTCTTTCCTCAGTTAGAAGAGAAATGATAGCATCCAATATGCAATTTGTTCAACAATCACCATTTTTCATATCAGCTCTTTCTATTTTCTCGCACATAAATTAAATTTTAGAGCCAAAGAAAAAGAGACACCATATGAGAATGAATCATGTTGGAATGAATTCTAATTTCATTAAGAATGATGTACATATGAATAGAACATTGAAACCGTTGTATTCAACTTCCAAGGTTTCTTGGAATTCTAGTAACCATTCACCATAACCCTAATGGATTAGTTGACCAACATCCCACCTCCCTTAATCTGAAGGGATGTATATGAGTCCAAGAAGAGAGATAAAGTGAAAAAACACATGGCAGGCAATGGTTGCATGTTCTCTCTGAAAAAGGTAGTTTAAGGAAGACAACACACCAAATCAGGTGGGGGAACTCCAGGTCTCTACCGCTAGTGGTTTAAGGTTTACCACCAACTCTAGAACTAAAGCTAAAAATAGTTACGGGAATAGCTCCAAATATGGATAGAATCTGAATTATTTTTCTAGTGGAAGTGCTCCTTGATAATGGTTTGAAGATGACCACAAACTAATGTAGCAAAAATAAGTCTTTTTTTGGTGGTGGCTTAAGGTAGGCCACCAACCCAAAAACATACTCATGGAGCATGAATCTATCTCTGGCTATGACTTTGAATCTGGCCATGACTGACTCTAGTTCTAGGTTTATGGAAGTTGGCTCTAGTTCAAGCTGTGGCTGAAGCTCACTTGATAAATATTCAAATCTAGTAACTGATTGTCAATTCCCCCTCTTCCAGATACAAGGTGAGAAGATGGATAAATTTTCACTACAAGATGTGTCAATACTCAAGAACAAATTATGTGGTATGGTTGGTATATCTTCTTGCTTGTTGAATATGATTTCCAAGAAGTGATCCATCTATGGTGAATCTTCGTTCTCACAGGAGTGGGATTTTGGAGAATCTATTTGAATAATGAATTTACTTACCCCAATGTTCATAGGGGTGAATATTAAAACATTTATCTTTCACATGTCCAACTCGATCATAATGTTGACATCTAACAATATGTTTTTGTTGTGGAATAGGAGAAATTGAAGATGAATCATCCTAAAGAAACCTAGCATTGTTAAACTAGATGGGCTAGGAATAGTACGAAATATGAAGGGACACATCCTTGTCATACCCAAGACCAATTATTTTCTTATTGTTAGAAACTTCTTCCCAAGGCCTGATGATGGGCTTGGGAAGTGTAGGTTGAACCTCTTCTCCTAAAATAACTTGAAAAATATAATTAACATCTGACCATTGATGAGAGTAAAACTCAAAAAGGGATTTGTTTTGAACAAGAACCAATTCAAAATCATAACTTTTTTGTTTTAGGTCATCTCGTTGTAGCTGAGACTCAAGTTTGAGAAACTCAATATTGTTTTATGCATTTTTCAAACACGTTCAAATGTTAGAGAGGGTGTCCTTGTTGAGTTGGATTCTGTCATGAATAGTGGGATTATTAGAGTGTTTAGTAACTCTAATACATTAGTAATTCGACTCATTTTACAATAACACAAGCTCATAAAATTAAGGGTGTAAGCTTAAAAAAAAATACACCCACTTACAATGCAAATTCAACAAGAGCTAGAAGATGTGGTTTGCATTCATGAAGTTCACACTCACTTTGGAATCCTCTACATTTTTGACATCAAATATTCCTCATCACACATTGAACTACAAAACTACACACCCTGCAGCAACAATATTGGTAATTTTTGGTGTGCCACATTGGTTGTTCTCTGCATTGGAACTTTTGGCAACTCTTAGCAACCAACTTTCTCTCTACTTTTTAGACTAACCCAAGAGCATCGACCATAGTTGTTCTTTGCCAAAATCTTCTTCTTCACAACAACATAGAAGCATGTTATTTTTGTACTCTCCAATTCTAACAAGAATTGCATATTACACCACTAGCTCTGATAGCACACACCTCAGAAAGAATGCCAACCACTGGAAGAGAGCATAAACAAATGATATTGGTACATCTATGCATTTTTACTGATGAAGGACTATTTATGGTCTAGAAAATTTTCACCTCCATAGACAGTAGTATAATATATCACATGTCCCTTGATCTCTAACCTAAATAAATGAGTCACAGGAAACAAGTTAAAAGTCCCTCTAACAGGATTGTATCTTATAGTATCCCAGATACCCAGGGATGGAAGCTCTATAAATCAAGAAAAATTAAAAAATTACGACCATAGAAATGAATTATCTTGTGCTTGCAACTTATTCATTGTTGTATATATGGTGAGATCAAATTGTAAATTAAAGGACATAGGAAAATTAATACATTAATCTTACCTCTTCTTGAGTGGGGCCTTGTCCAAATATTGTATATCAATCTGGATTCAAACTTCTTATGTTGTGGCAAGGCTCTGCTCTTATTAACTTCTCTTTTTTTTACATGTGCTTGATTCTTAACACAGAAGGAACATGGTTGGTAGAAGATGTCGGTACATTGCAAACAAACATAGTCTATAACGAGTCAGTATACATATTTGATATTTCATTTGTGAGTGTGTTAACACAAGAAGGGAGGTGGGTGGTGTATCGATCCAAAGTTCGAGTATGTGGTCAAGTAGAGATCATTGTGCATAGAATATGAGCTTTCAAGAAATCAAGATCCCACAAATGTCGACTTATTCATAGAAACAAACCACTTCATCTTGGAGATCAATGGTAAGAATGATACCTTGAAGGATTTTGTCATCTGCTAGAATATTTGATCTTGGATGAGTATCTAACCCTTCAATATTTGTTGGCTCTTCTTTGCAGACATAGTAGATCTGAATGGTCATCACAATCAGAGCCAAGGAGGAGGACAATTTAGCCATTAATGCTTGCTGTTGCAGGATTGGAATCTTTTGCGGAAGGGAACAAGACAAATTTTCAAGATCTTAAAAAATAAATATGAATAAATCCTTGTGGCCTCTCACTACTCTCTCTTGATTTCATGGAGAATAAGAACAAGAGCAATATTCAAGGAATAATTGACTCTTGGATACAAAATGATTGAAAATGTTTCTTTACCTAGTAACACTTGTGATATCATATATCTACCTCTTGTCTTTGCAATGATAGTTGTGCCTTTATAAATTTTATAGGATTGTTCCAAGAGTCTACACTTCACTTTGAAATCGTCCTTAGAATTAGAACCTAGAAAATTTACGTTTACGTATGTTTCTTAACTATAGAAATTTGGATGTGCGTGTTGCGAAAATAAAAATTTCTTTCCTCATTTATTTTTTGTGGTATGCTTCCTATGTCTAGTGAAGGTTAAGAAACTTCATCCTCGTTATAACTTATATTCCTTAACGACCACAATACTTGAAAAATGTAAATTATAGTGCCACACAAACTCAAACTTGTTGTTGTGTCCAAGGTTCAAACAATAATCAATCATCCTCCATGATCCACTAGAGTCTTTGTGCAATCCACCTCATCCTTCATCCTTCTTACAACATCTATTACTAAAGAAAAATCACAACCACTAAGGACGGGCACTCAAATAATAATAATAAGTATGATAAAAACTAATCTCTACTCTTTCATATCACTATTTATATAAAACATTCAAATTGCAGTGCTCCGAAGGGCCACAACAGGCCAAAATGGAACAATGCTTTATTTCAAACAACGTGAGCGCAAAGAACACAGGAACGAGAAGACCACAAAACTAGTGGCTCAATATATTCGAAAGGGTAGATACCACTCATTTGATACCATTGTTCGAATGAATTTTAATTTCATTATGAATGATGTAAATATAAATAAAATATTGAAGTCATTGGATTCAACTTCCAAGGTTTCGTGGACTTCTAGTTAGCGTTCTCCATAACCCTAACATACTAGGTGTCTAACAAATCAGAGAAGAACAAATGTAACTAGTGTTTTTTCTGTCATGTTATGAAACCGTGGTTATTAGGAAACAAATATTTGGGCATTGGATAATTTCTCAAAGTGGAGGAGGATAGAGAATCGACATAACCAATGTATGTCAAAATGTTCTCCTTTGGAGACTTCCACTGCGATAAGGATATAGAAGTCTGATAGGGTCACCATGATAATTGATGTTACAATGGAAGATAGGTTAGTCAACGTTACAATGGAATATAACCTTATAACAATGATAAAAAGAACGTTAGAGAAGCATATAATTTTAGAGTGATGACAAAGAGAATGTTAAGGTAGCAAAAAATGTTAGAGAAGTGACAGAGAGAGAGAGTTAAGGAAGTATAATAATAATTGATTGACTAAAAAATGCAAGTACCATTGCGAAAAACTACTTGAGGTAGAATAATAAATTTGCCAGGCTGAGTGGATGGCAAAGTGGTAGCAGAGAGGAGATATTGAGTAGGACAAACCTAGAGATGAACCAGGGACTTGTGCTCTGATACCATGACAGGCTAGGATGGAAACTCCTGAATTAATTCATTTCATTAAGATGAATGTCATTATATACAATCAGGATGGTGACCCTTGGAATTGACATTCTAGGGTATCTTCATATTCTAATTTCTATTTACATATTTACAATTTTTTGCCCAATCCCAGAGGATTAAGTGTCTAACAATAATATTAGAAAATTTAGTGACGAAAATATTGATTAAAATGTGATAAATAAAAAAAAATTAGAGTGTAAACTAAAGACAAAGTTACAACAAATTTTGACACTTAATAAGCATATATCAAAAAATAAAACCTTGACATCAACTCTAGAAAATCACTGAAAAATGCATGAAAACTTCATTTTGCTTCTCTAATGTACTTTTAAACAATGTTTAACCCTAGGGCATACATCAACAAGTCATTAAACACTAAAAATATAATATTTTGTTGTAATTTAACCATAATTTACTATGAAATAAAAATACAAAACGATTTTTATATTTTAAAAGAAGGCCATAAGTCAGATAGACTAGTATCTTCTAAATATATAGTATATGGAATCTAGGATACAAACAATTCTAGGGATTATTTGGAATGATTGTAATCCAAAATAATTTAGGGAAAATAAACTAACTTACCACAAAGTTTGAGGTTTAGGCTCTCAATTTTCCAGATGGCTAAGGGAAATCAAAACCTATCTCCATTACTCAAATACTTGGAGGAAAGGTTTAGTTCAACAAGGAACAATGAAGCAAATACCAAAACTAAATTATCAGAAGAACATTATTCATATTGGAATATCCAAGATCCACCATGAGGATCCATTGAAAATAAATCACATCGCATCATAAATCCACCCAAGAGAAGTCGCCAAACTAGGCTTCAAATTAGTACACAAGAGAGAATAATCACTAATCAATAAAAGTTATGATTCAAGTGTGACAATGAGTCCAAGAGGTAAATTGAATCTTTATTTATATGAGACAACTAGGTCAATTTATCCTCAAATTAGGCTTAAAGCATTAAAAAGTACTAAGTCCATAATAGAAAGTGGATAGGTCATTAATTTGGCCTCCAAAGATAACAAAAATAATGAAATAACATGGAAACATGCCATGGTTAACCCACATGTGTGAATACAAGATCCTCCAAGGGTGAATTCATGTCTTGAAATGTAACTATCTCCATGAAAAGGTGCAAAGGATGACCCAAGGAATTTGTCTCATCCCAAAATTCATGTCTCCTCATCATTAAATAAAACCCTCTCAAGACTAATGCCATCCTCTAGAAAACCTACAACATCATCAAATGCATCCAAAGAGTGACATCATCATGCTAGGGAATGACATCATTAGGATAGAAGGTGTTAAATTGCCTCTAAAGGGATACCAAATCATCATCATCCTCAATCATTACCAAGAGAAGAGAAACATCCATCAAGAAGGTACAATACCAGCTTAGGGCCATCATGTCATCTTGCAAACACACCTAATCTCCAAGCAACATCCTAACCTGGATTGCCAATGTCCAATGTCTTGAGGTTACGGGAGGGAGTCATAAGTTGTTCCAAGTCACCCTAAAGGTCATATTACCTCAATAGTTACCCAACATCCTCTATAAAAGTTCTTTGTGTCATCATAAAAATGGTTGGAATTCATCTATGAAGAGCTAGGGAAGCATCATATCATCCCTCTAGTTGCATCAAGAAGAATCATCTAACACACACTCAAGGAATCAAGTGAAATCAACATCATGGCTAGAGAAACCATAAGAGCATCAAGGTGGACAATATTCAATGTCAAATCCATCAAAGTACTTTGTACACACAAATTTCTTACTAGCTTATGATTATATACAAGTTACCATATTCAGGTATGGTAGGGTTACACATGGTCCTATTAGGTGCTTCCAAACCTATGGTGAGGAATAATCCCTAGATCAACTCTTTCAAATGATAGGTGTATTGGTTTGGAATTTACATTATGAAAGGTGCCATAGTATTATACTAGGTTATGTAGAAACATTTTTTGTGGCCGCCTTTGTAAAGAGAGAACTTACCTCCTTGAGTTAATTTCCCTCACCTTTGTTTTTCCAAGCCCTACCCCACACTTCCTGTTAAAAATATGCAACTACAGTCAAATTCCACTTTGGACAGATCACTTCATGGAGATAATAATTACATTTAATCCCTATTTTCGAGAGGACCAAAAATCACCTAAAGATCACTCATATCGGATAAGTGAAAGTGTATTTATGAATAAAAACCCACATCTGCATATTTGATAAGGTTGGCCATAAAGAAAAGTTGACCCTCTTGGAAGGCTATAAATACAAGTGCCCTCTACCTCATTTATACAAAATGATGAGACACTCTTCTATCTTGGTTTTTGGCTCACACAGGTCTGAGGCTCGTCTGTGGAGGATCAGGTTAGCTTTGAGGTGAAATTGTAGGGTCCAAGGCTCGCATCTCTAATTTAGGGTTTTGGATCATAGTCACAGGCATGAAATATGAAGGATTTGACTATATTCATGGACATAGAATCTCATCTGTGTGACTGGAGCCTTCCATTCACATGGAAAATGCTCCATCCATGTAATTAGGGTTTTAGGGATTTTGCAGTCTAGATCTAACCCCAGTCGCTCACATGTCAGGCTTAAGGGAGCGATTGGAAAAACTATAGTCGCTCGCATGTCACCTTCTCCATGTGTTTGGCACATTAAAGATGAAATCTCATCCTCTCGAATATTCCGCTTAGCGACCATAGGGTTCGACAGTTGACTGCAGACAGTGACAGTTCATTACATACTTCAGAATCAGAGTTTTGAGCATATATATTGTTGGATTCATTTCATGTTTGTAGTTGTTTTGATGGTTAGCTACATATATGAAGATATGGATCATTGTACTCTCTTTTTCTAAATCATTTGGTGACAATTTATGAAGAATAATTTGCAAGGAGTTTCCCCATAGTGGGTTTTTCCCTGGTCTCCGACCAATCCTGGTGTCTCTATGTGTGAATGATTTTCTTCTATTGTTCCTTTATGTTCCGTTGCATTGATGTTGATGATATTATTCTTTCTGCATATTTGCATATGATTATGAATAATGATGTAAATATGAATAATGTTATGATTTTATGGGGTGAACCGAATGTGTTAATGAATAAATGCAATTATCAAAGCAAAGAACAATATATCCCTAAGAAAAATTAACACCTCCCCCCACCCCTTATTTTCCTTTTTCTTCATCTTATGTGGCTTTTTTAACATGTTTCATTAATTTATCAAGAAATAATGATGATATAATCTCACTTTAATGATAGGAATTTTATTGCTTCATGGGGGTCTATATGTTCATTAAGTTCCTTTTAGTTTGATAGGCATGATATGCATGGACATGCTCAGGGACAAGTGGCTATACAAGACAAGGTAGAGATCAATCTATAATTGGCTTTTGATTTATTTACATCCCTTTCCATCCTTTTGCATTTTAGTATTTTCCAACCCCTTATTCTCATTGGACAAGGCCAATAAGGAACTAGTATGAGCGACTGACAACAACCATTCAAAATATGGGATAAGGAAATGAGAGGAATCATGATAAATGATAAGTATGAATAACCCAAAATGTTACCATCATCAATGCCTTTTTTTGTGCCCCTTTTAGACAATGGAAGAAAGACCCTAAGGAAGGACACAATGGACCAAGATAAAATTATAACCATCAAGGTGAAATAAGGGAACAAGTACATAACCAACAATGGTTTATAATCTAATTTCAACCCATGATCCATAATAGATTTCCTTAAACATTAAATGAAATAAATTGAATGCAAAAATGGGTAATGTACCTCACGATGGATGACCCACCTAGATTAGATGAATATAATAGATGTATGGATGTATTTATCAAAGAATAAATGATAGGAATCCAAGGCTGGCTATTTTTTTATCATGGTAGGGTTACTTGATCCCTACGTCCTACCAAGGAAGCCTCCCTTGTGTTGGATCATGTTCTTCACTAAAGAGAGGGGATTAGTTTTTGAGGTGACAGTGGTGACACTCTCATGTTTTGTACATTGTCTAAGTCACCAAGTGAGGCTTTGTACTAGGTGCTAGATTCTGTTGTAAAAATATCCATAGATTAGATACAAACATTTTCATATACCACCATACTTGATTTACACACCTATCTATCAATGATTCGCAACATCATCAATTGAAACTTTTTATAACTATTGAGAAAATGCATTTTTTTAAAACGAAATTTATTACCAAGATTAGTCCCTAGTAACTGTCTACACCTCAACATCAAATTTAAGCATAAATGTGAAACATTCCATGTATCTACACCATCCAAATTATTTTTTGTGATTTTTCTCATAACACATCATATATTTGGCTTTTTATGTGACTTATAATAGAACTTTTAAAACTTTAATATTAGCAACAAACAAATTGTTCTAATTCAAGCAAATGATTAGACAATCAGAATATGAAAATCTATGGGTACATGAATTAAATTCCTTATCCCTGTGAAGTTTAAGCATGTGGTATCTTCTAATTTCAATGAACTTATACTTTTATTTTTCTAGAATGTGTTAAAGGGGTGATGCCACAGAAGATGGATATGCATATCCTAGACAGAATCTAGGGGGAATGGTTGTACAACTGGAAACTACTAAATATTGAACTAATTTTCAACGAATCTTTGTCTAAGAGAAATTCTTTGGCGTAAATCACAAGATAAATCATTTGTCGACGCGTTTCGAACCAACAAGTGTGGTTCATCGTCAGGACAAGTTGAAGAAACAGATCTAGCTTAACATGTTAAATAGTGTGAGCAGAGACTCCAAAGGCTATCCTGACTATATATATTATTATTTTTATGTATATTTCATTTTTATGATTCCAATAATTTTCTAACTAACCTTTATATATGTTTCTTTATATATATATATATATATATATATCTATATATATATATATATATATATATATATATATATATATATATATATATATATATATATCTATATATCTATATATATATATATATATATATATATATATATATATATATATATATATATATATATATATATATATATATATATATAATTTATACTTTAAGTCCCATTTAAATAACAAATTATAATTTTTAATGACTTTCTAAATAACATTTAACATTTTTTAAATTATTTTATATTGTTATATATTCACATAATTTAACTAATTTCCTTTAAATCTTAAGTCAAAATTGTCATTAGTCAGGATAGCCTTTGGAGTCTCTGGTCACACTATTTAACATGCTAAGCTGGATCTGTTTCTTCAACTTGTCCTGACGATGAACCACACTTGTCAGTTCGAAACGCGTCGACAAATGATTTATCTTGTGATTTACGCCGAAGAATTTCTCTTAAAATTGATATGGATCACAGAAGCCTCAATTCAACAAACGACTCTTTGTCTCTCTTGTGATGATCACTCGTAGCTATAACAATGAAATATATTTTCGCAAAATTTTATTTATTTTACAGTCGTATTTTCGACGTCTACTTGATCATCAAAGTTTTGACGGAAATCGCCATCACAATTTGTGGGGTTGTAATTTCGATAACAATAGTTGTGACGTTTAGGCATGGGAAAGGTCGTCACAAGGAGAATCTTAATTTCAATGACCAGACAACCTGTTTATGACTATTGTACGATGTTTAGCCATGGGAATTGCGACGTCCAGACATGGGAATTGCAACATTCTATGCGTAGGAATTATAACGTCCAGGCATGGTAATGGTGACTTTTAATCATGGGAAAGGTCCTCACAAGGCTTGTCTCAATTTCAATAATCCGAAAACCTATTTGTAACGGTCTTGCGATGTTTAGGCATGGAAATTACAATGTTTGGGTGTGGGAATTATGATGTTTAGGGGGTGGAATAGCGAGATTTATGCATGGGAATTGTGACCTTTAGGGGTAGGAAGATCAATGGCCCCAGGTACTATGATGGTTATACAGGCGTCACAATATTGACAAAGTTGGAAATTAAAAAAAACATCATCTCCCAAACATGCAAAATGCAAGCTTCCCATTATGATGGATCCCATGATCTGTAAGTACTTTATAGTTGGATGCTTGACATGGGCCTTGGTTTGATTATATTATGATCCTAGAAGATAAGAAGGTTTCCTTTGCCAAATTGGATCTTAAAGGGCTTGACAACTTTTTAGTTGTAGAATGTACTTCAAATCAAAATCCAATCATCACTTGGATTAGACTTGTGGAATCCCTTAGTCTCTCCTTCTATCCTTCCAATTAAAAACAATATATTGACACCGAATGACTTTGTTTTCTTCAAGGATGAAACATGCTCATGCAAGAGTACATACACCAATTCAACTGGTTTTGAATGATTTTGAAAATTACTTGTCCAATTGATAATCTTATCTTCAAATTCAAAAGCAAACAATGATCACTCTTAATGTTTTGTATGGTGTAGCACAATTTTCTAAAAAAGAATTTTTAGATCAATTAGAATTCGACAATTTTTCTTCCCTTTGTTGTTTCCATATTTGCACTTTCAAACCCTGCACTTCATACTACTGCAAGGTCATCATATTTTCCACAATCATTTTCTTTATTTCTTCTTTTGATAAATTTTGTTAGTATTGTAAGAAACAATAACATGATAAGTTTGAATGTTTTAAATTTAAGGAGGAAACTTTGAATATACAATGTTCTAATGAGGAATAGAATTATGCTCCCATTTAGGTCTTTAGGGAAGACATGATTTATGAAGAGCAGAGGGGCTCAATAAAGTCAATTTTCTATGGTGCTCCGCTCCCTTGAAATTCCAAGATAGTTAATTAATCACATGTGCACATCTCTCCCGTGATTTCTAAATTTCTTGTATCTTTAACAATGGCTCACAAAAGAATTTGATTACCAAATTCATGATTGAGTGCTTTTGGGTGTGAACGAGCATAGTACAATGTTGAAGAACATATAAATGAAAAAGAAAATCCATTTGTAAAAACAACATTTGAATGCTTTAGTATTTATGCAATGTAACCGTTGATTGAGGTGCAATAGGTTGCTGAACATCATACCTTACTCAAATCCCATAATCTTAGAGGAAATTGATCCCTCCTCAGAGTGGATCATGGAAATTCAGCCATGCAACATTTGTAGAGGATGACTTCAGCTGGATGGACTTGCAGTCACTTTCACCACCACAGATTCAAAACCATCAAGTGAGAGGTTGATGATACCGAGAGGATCTTGACCTAGGGGAAGATCATGAGGACATGCAGTGAGTTGTTTGTAGTACAATTAATTTTTAACTCTAACTAAGGACATGTAATGACTTATTTACAGTACAATTATTTTTTAAATTCTAAAGGCCATTTATAGTCTTCGTGTTTGTGTATTTTCAAAAATTTGTATTTTTCTAAACTTATATATCAATGCCATTAGCTATTTTAACCCTTACATAATATATACATGAATGCTTATTTTTTATTTAAAATTAAACATTTTGTGCTTTTTATACAACTAGTTTTTTATCAGGTTCAGGCCTAGTTTGTAATTTTGGGACAACCAGAAATAGGTTTGGTTACATTTCTTATAACTTAGTATAATAATGCATAGAAGTAATTTAAATTAAAGTAATAATTTTTTATAGAAAAAAATATATAAGAAGTTCTTGTCACTTTTTTTATGTTTATGATGGTTCAAAATCAACTTATCTTCCTTTCCCAACTCTACACTGAAAGTGATTTTTCTTATCCAAATTTCAAAGAAGGATCTTTACCTATTATATATAAATAGAGTCTTAAGCCATTAATTTATAACCATAGAAAAAGCATTTTATTGTCACTTTTAGTACAATTTCTCATCATCTCAAAACCTTGGATAACAAATATACAATGAATACACATAACAAACCAAAGATAATTATAGGTATCACATGGTTAGAACCTTTTTGTATTACACTTTTGTTTAATATTTTCATGTTATTCTTAAATCCAACTTGAGCTTTGATCATTGGTGTTTCCTACAACAACTGTGTCATTACATAATCAAAGGACTAAGGAAAATTTTAAAAATAAGCTAGACAAATTATAGATGCAAATTGATAAAAAATGCTCGAAAGGACAAGAAGCAATCATTCAGTAGAATATAATTGTGCAATGTTGTAAATGACCTATGAATTTTCCTGTATTTTGATTATATGTGAGAATGTTGTAAATGATCTAGCACTTTTCCTGTATTTTGATTATAGGTGAAGGGAAAAAAATCCTTTCAATTTGAACAATACCAGGGACATGCACAATAAGGCCAATACCAGGGACACATACAATAAGGCCAATATCAGATACACACACAATAATGCCAATATCAGGGACACACACAATCCCCAAACTAAGACCAAGTGAAAGAAGCCATTTTATGGATACCTTGTTTTTCAAGTCAAACTCATACTTATTTGTTGTCCCATAATGCCACACATACATGATAGTCATGAATATACGAGCGAGAGGAATAGGTACCTAGACCCCTTCTAGGAACTTAATGAAAGAAGCTAAGAAGTAGAGGGCTTTGATAGAACCAAAGAAAAATAGAAAATATACTGATAGTAGAATACTCTTATGCCAGCATATAATTATTACCAATGATATAATACAGGCAGTAACCAACATGAATGTGATGACAACTACACCTACCATGGGAATACCAAACATGTTAAAATTCATTACATTGGATAATGAAACATAATACTTTTGTTGATAGTTCTATAAAATGGACTGTGTGTATTAGCTTGAAACGTCCATGTTAATACCCATAGTTCAATCCAAAAAACTATCAACAATATGACTAAATCTGGAAATCTATACTCAAGAACATGTTCTTTCACTAACAAAAATTGTTCCATGATTAAATCCAAAATACACACATAAGGTGTAAAGAACAAAATGAACACATACCAGATGAATTTCCCATTTGTTTTGTATCTTTAAAACCAATAGTAATAACTAGGCATATGATCATCAAAATCTAGTTGATTTCTGGAATGTAGATGTGTCCATGTATTTTGTCAGATGTGTGCACTACTTTCACCCTAGGAAAGAAACCTAGTGCCAAGCTATGGATGATAATTGAAAACATCCCAATGATGATTGCTTGAATTCCAACCACTGTTGCAAGTATCGCAACTCCTAGTAATGGACACCATACAACCTCTCCTAAGGTATTTATGCAATATTATGTTATTTGATTCAATTTATTAAAATAAAGGCAGCTTTCATTCTAAATTGGTCTAATGCAATAAAATATGAATATATGTATAATGAAAAAAGGAAAAGTAAATGTATCTGGAACAAATACATAGAAACCAATTGCATAGATATTTCCCATATGATGATGGTTTGAGAGGTAAGCATATTGAACCATATAAGCTAAAATCAAAGCAGGATAAATTATAGAAATGAAAGAAATATGCAAAATAGAGTTAACACATATTTCCTAAGTCATCAATGACTTTAGTCTTCCTTTAATGACAAGATGCAATTCTATTTCAAATATAAAAAATAAAACCATAGAAGTATAAAATAGTGGAAGTTTGATCTTGCACTATACCTTGATAGACAAATGGGGAAAGTGTCAAGATCAGCGAACATTTCCTCTGAACCTACATGCAAAAGAAAACAAAGTTATTTCTATAAATATTGTATAGAGGTTGAAAGTACTCACTTATACACTTAAACTCACCTGTGAAGCATAATAGAATGCCACCCAAGGACATCCAACCTACCTTTCTTCTCTTCCTTCAAAATTTGTACATATAATATGGTGAAAAGGCTCGATAAACATGTGGGTTTCAGTGGATGATGTTGTAGAGACCAGGTGCACTAATGTACAATATCCAAGCCACAATAATCGACGCAAATATTGAACCCACAATGTGTGTACTGTAGTGTTTCAAGGAAAACAGAAAAGCTAATATGAAGCATGTGATAGGAAAGATATAGACTTTCCAAGTTTCTCCATTGCTTCTAGTTCTTCCTCTTTTACTTAAGATATCCACTCTATTTATTTCATTTCTTTTGTTCCTTGATTTATTTCTTGTTCTTCCTTTATAATAACCCAAATCTCATGCTGGGGTTTATCTTCCTACTAATTTTTATATTCCATGATTGGCTGGTTCTTTGTTTCCATCTCACTAAGTCTATGCTCTAAGGTTTGTATGGTCTTTTGGTTTCCTTCATCTTGTATTCTAAGCTATTGAATATCCAAATTTTCCTTTCCTAATCTAATGTTAGGTCTTGGAACAATTCAATTTCTTTGTTCTCATTGGCATATAGCTTTGTCACTACTCATTTTAATGTGGTATAAGTTATTTATAGTATCTATTGAAATGCAGCAAGAAAATCCCAATTTGACTTTGCTTTGGTCAAACTAGAGAAAATTCGAATTTCTATTTCAGCAGAAATATTGGAGGTAGTTAACTGAGGTGACATGGCACTTGTCACTCAGTTAACTTAGTTAAGTCAAGTTGGGGAAGCTTGAGTTCAGTTCAGTATGTTTGATTTCTAATTTGTAGAAACCTATTTCAATTAATTTGAGTTATTGTCAGTTTAACTAGTTCTAACTATCACAAGAAATAGTGGAGGCCAAGTTGTGGAAGTGGAACTTCAACCAAACTCAGTGATCAACCAGTTAATTGATTAATCAACCAAAAAAATAATTGTTGCATGCAGAGAATTCGAGTTACCCAGTTGAGATGGAGTTTCCAAGGCTGTGTACTATCATTTGTAGCATATTCCAATCCGTATAGGTGGTGCATGCAGTCAGAGGAAGGACCCTAGGGAATTGTGAAATTCAATAGTGGTAAATTCCTAAATAATAAGGGTCGATTTCCCAAGAAAAAAATGCAAGGAAACATGAGCTTCGAGGGATTGTAAATGTTCTAAGTGTTGGCCAGATCTAATCAATCAAGTAAAGGGATAGACTATACACTTGCAGGGTGTGCTCAAGCTTGAGAAAGCATATGTATTTCATCTCTATTCTATGATTAATGCAATATATATATTAAGGGGTTTTGAGCAGTAAATTTCCCCTTGATAAATATTTGTGCATGTGTGATGTTTCCTTTTGCATGCCTATGATTTAGTAGCTTCAATCTTTGTGATTTAGTAAATTTCATGAGCAGTATTGAATATACACATTAATTTCTACATGGTACTGGAGTTGGAATCATTGTAGAGAAGAGATTTCAAAGTTGTAATTGCAGGAGATTCGAATTTTCATATTAGTGTTGGAGGTTTTCTTCGGGACTGAGAAGATGGATTTCAATGGAATAATGCTCGAGTATTCCCTTGAGGGAAGCTAAAATTATGTTTGCATGAAAGGACTACTTGAAGGCAGTACTGGAGGATAATGGGTTGAAGGAATTCATTAATAATGATATTCAGAAAGGAACATCATATGATGCTAAGGATATAATGGAATGGAAGAAGTGTGTAGCCAAGGCAAGGAGAGTCATATTGGAGGGAGTACGAGACCATATTGTATAAAATATCCACAAGAAAGAGACTTTGTATGCAATGTGGAAAATACTGACAGTTTTTTTTAGAATAATAGTGACCATACGAAATTGGCACTCAAGGACAAACTTCAAAATATTAAGATGCAGAGGAACAAGACCATTCCACAAAACCTGAGCAGGTTCACACAATGACATGATGAATTGTTACTGTAGCAGAGGATGATTTAGTAATCCTATACCTTCTAGGCCTTCCCAAGAGCTGGCACAACTACCAATATTCGATGATTGGGAGGGAGAATCTACCAAATTGGGAACACCTACGGTCTGATTTGGTACAGGAGGAAATAATGCAGAGTATCAGAGATGGGACTTCATCAAAGGGTGAGGATGATGAGAACTATGCCTTGGATGGAAAGTAAAATAAAGGGAAAGGGAAAAAATCCCAATCCAAAGCAGAATCTAGTTAATGGGCAAGAAGAAAGACTTGTCCACAATCAAGTGCCCTCATTGTCATGAATTTGGGAACTATGCCATGAAGTGTCCACACAAGAAGACAAGAAAGAAGACCTTAAGAGGAGCAGTAGATGAAGCTTTGGCTTCATAGTTCGAGCTTGATTTTACTCTCATTACATGCATGGCCAACACAATGATGGGAAGTGTGTGGTACCTGGACAGTGGTGCCTCATTCCATATGATGGGGAACAGAGATTTTTTCAGTGATTTGGAGGAGAAGGATCTCCAGATGCACATCAAGATGGGATATGATGGAAGGTACAATGCGAGCAACATTTGTACAGTCACCTTTCATAGGGAGTCAGGCTCCCCTATTAGGCTCAAGGATGTGATGTTTTTTTTGGGTCTAAAGAAGAATCTTGTCTCTGTTACAGTTTTGGATGACTGTGGCTATGATGTGATCTTCAAAAAAGGAAAGGAATTCTAGAGACACATAACCATAATATAGGTGAAGCATATTTGGGTTCATGTGAAGAACCTCTTTAAGTTAGATGTAGAAGATTGTGTTGGATTGAGCACAAAGGTGGAGAAGGTACAGAGCTACAATGTCGGTGAACTTTGGCATAGAATACTTGGTCATTTGCATCATGGCATTCATAAGATCATGCAACAAATTACCACACGCCTACCCAAAGGAGCACTAAAGCAATGATATATATGCAAAGGGTGTACCTTGGGGAAGTACACAAAAGCCACTTTCCATGATCAGGACAACAGAACACATGTAGTCCTTAAAAGGATCCACTCTAATGTTTTTGGACCTTTCTCAACAGCCTCCACTTCCAGGCACAAATATTTTGTCATCTTTATTGATGACTACTCACAAAAGTGTTGGATCTTCTTCACGTGGAAGAAGGATGAGAATTTCTCCAAGTTATTAGAGTTCAAGGCACTGGTGGAGAGATAAATGGGCAAGAAGGTGAAGGCTCTCAAGAGTGATAATGGAGGTGAGTACATGTCGAATGAGTTTAAAAATTTCTGTGCAAAAGAAGGCATTGGATAGGAGTTGACAACACCCCACAACCCACAGGAGAATGGGGTGGCTTAGAGGAAGAACTGTATGATTTTGGGAGCAGCACGGGTGATATTTCATGACCAAAGCCTACCTCTAAAGTTGTGGGTTGAAGCATGAAACACAACAGTCTATTTGCAGAACAAGTGTCCTCATCAGATTTTTTGCATGATCACACCAGAGGAGGCTTTCTTGGGGAGGAAGTCGGATGTGTCAAACTAAGATATTCAGAGCCTTTGTTTATTGCCATGTCCCCAAAGAGTCAAGGAAGAAGTTAGAGCCAACAACAAAGTTGGGGGTATTTGTGGGTTACACAAGAACGCCCCAAGACTATCATGTGTATTTTCCATCCCTCAGAATGACATTTGTGTAAAGGGATGTAAAATTTGATGAAGACAAAGCCATGTAGTGCTCTCTTGAGAGGGAGCTTTAGGTCACACCAAGGAGGATATTTTAACTCCAAAGGAGGAGCCTTAGGATGTTATGGAGCAGCCACCAGATGAGGAGCAAAGAGTGGAGACCGACACTCAAGAAGAATAATCTAGAGAAGGTAGGAAGAGAACCAGAGAAGCTGAGATACTTGTTCAAGATGCGAAGGAGAATGTTGGTGCTACTTCAAATCAGTGCAGACATAGAAGGTTAACAAATCAGTACACTGGCTACATGGATCTAATGACTGGGCTAGTAGAGACTAAGCCATCCTCTTTCTAGGAAGTATTAAAGAAAGCAGTATGGGTTGATCCAATAGTGGAGGAGTATGAATCCATTGTGAAGAAAAGTGTTTGGGAAGTGGTCCCAATACCAGCAAATAAATCATTTATGGATTTGAGATGGATATTCAATGTGAATAATGCAACATACAGAAGCATAGAAAAGTACAAGGCCAGATTTGTGGCCAAGGGATACTCTTAGGTTGAAGGGATTAACTATGAGGATACCTTTGCTCCAATAGCAAGGTATTCATCCATCAAATCAATCCTTGCTATGGTTGCATAGATGGGGTGGAAAATCCACCAGATGGATGTGAAAACAACATTCCTCAATGGATTTATTGATGAAGACATGTATATATAGAAATTAGAAGGCTTCGATACTTTTTATCAGGAGTCTCATGTGTGCAGACTCAAGAGAGGGTTGTATGGTCTCAAGAAAGAACCCCACGCTTGGTACACCAAGATTGATAGCTATCTTACCAGTTTCGACTTCACCAAAAGTGAAGCAGATGAAAACCTCTATCATATTTTGGTAGAAGGTAAAGTGTTGATTATTGTTTTATATGTTGATGACTTGATCTTGACTAGTGATGAGTAGTTGATCATATCTTGCAAGGAGGGCCTTCCAAGAGAGTTTGAGATGAAGGACATGGGTTTCATGCACTACTTTCTTGGATTGGAAGTATGGAAAGGTGATGGGGAACTATTTGTCTCTCGGGAAATTTATTCCAACGAGATACTTCATACGTTCTACATGTATAGGTGAAAACCCATGGAGACTCCTCTAATGACCAACTAGAGGAAAGAGTATGCCACTCAAGTTAGGAATTGGATGTGACTATTTACCGAACGTTGGTGGGTTCACTCATGTATCTTGTGAACACATGACCAGACATGTCTTATGCAATCAACCAGCCGAGCCAAGCTATGGTTAGGCCAACCAAACTGTTTTGGAGGGAAGCTAAGAATGTTCTACGACACCTCAGAGGCACTACCCAGTTTGGACTTTGGTACAGACGGACAAAGGGAGTGAAGTTGTGTGGCTTCACAAATGTATATTGGGTAGGAAGTCCATTAGAATGAAAAGGTACATCAAGTGGAATTTTGAATGTTGGTTTCAGAGAGGTTTCTTGGTACAATAGGAAGGAGAGATTAGTGGCACTCAACTTAGTAGAAGAGGAATACATGGTTGCAATTCAAGCAACATGTGAGGTGATTTGGATGAGAAAGATACTTGTTGGCTTGCTTGGTCAGATGATGGATCCTACAATGATTTACTATGATAATCATAGTTGTATCAAACTCTCTGAAAATTATATTTTTCACAATCGATCTAAGCATATTGATATCTGATATCACCATCAATGGGATTGTGTGCAGAGGCAGATTATGTTGTCGTAGTACATTCCAAAAGAGGAACAAGATGTTGATATTTTGACAAAGGAATTGTCAAGAGGGAAGTTCGAGTTCCACAAGTGCATGAGAATGGTGGTTGATAATCCCTTTTTGATCTGATTTAGAATATTAGATCATTTTTCTAAAATCCTCCTTAGATTAGAAACAAAATGCTTTCATTGTGCTTAAGGATTCATGAATTTTTGCAAGTGAAAGTGAGTTTTTATGTTAATTTTATGAGAAATTTAACATAAATAAGAGACTAGACAACATCATAAACATGTACAGAACATCATCAAAAACACATTACAAAAGGAACATGATAAAGGAGTTCACCCCTCCTGGGTTATGTCTCCTTGGTCCAACTTCCAATGGCTTGGACCTCTCTACTATGCTCAAAAATGTAAAAATATGTGTTTACAATGCTCAAATTCTTCTGAAACCTACTCCAATGAGTCCATAATGTCCAAAAATGGCTACCTAGCCTCTTTTTGCATCCAATTTGGTCAAAAAATGAAGAAGTTGTGACCTCTCCTAGTTTTCTGACTATTTGCTCCACAAATTGCACCAAATCCAGCATGATCCTACAATTTCGACCCAAAAAAATGCTAATTGGGCGAAAATTTCACTACACGGTGGGAGAATTTGTAGGATGGTTCATTTAGTTGCTAAGGCCTTAGAACCAAAAATTGGGTCATATGGGAGCCATGCGCCTAGGGGCTAGCCCCCACTCCCTCTGATGTTCACAATGAATGCTACAGGTTGAAGCAGTGTTCACATGGGCCGCGATGGTCTCGGTTAGGTTGGAGGTTGAAACAAATGTTGCAGTCTTAGAAAGAGGTGGTCACATGGGGGGCGTTAAGCCCACCCCCGCCCCCCAAACTGACAGTCAATAGATGTTAATACAAAGTTTCTTGCATTATGTGTTAAGAACTAATGTGTAGGAGGAGTGGTAACTAGTTGCAGTGTGTTGTGGGAGGTTGCGAGGTTGAGCCTGACTTTCGACCTGCCTTGCCAACAAAATTTTAGTTGACCATTAGGAGGACACGTGGCGGCCTCCAACTTAGCCACATGTCACCTCCTCATTGGCCAACACAATAACACATGGCCAATCAAATGATGCCACCACAACGAAATATTCCAATAATATTCCACTTTTCACCTAGGCAGTACGAATGCCCAGTCAGCATCCCTATCATCCATCTACAATTTTTTTACATGTTTGACAAAGTGAATATTTCATGTTTATAGGATCATACAGTGTCTGTTTCGCACAAAATGAGTTGCACCAGATTCAGGATGACAAGAACTACGCAGTCATTCAGGTTCCACACCATTCTAACAATTTTGATTTTTGAGCATATTTTTTAGCATAATTTTGAGCACCTAATCACTCCTCCCCACTGGAAGTCTTTTGAACCCCAAAATATCACTTTCAATTGTCCAACAGGTGAGGGTATAGTTCCCTCACCTTTCCAACCTCTATCCATTTATCACTGACTTGGAGCTTGTGATCTACACAATGCTTCTCATGTCTTGCTTTGTACTTTCCATTGCCCTTTTCAAGCTAATCTTGCACTATTGGATGTACCATTTGGATTTGTTCAATGAACTCTTTGGATTTTTCTATGTTACTATCAGTAGCAACATCCTTCTTACCAAGGTGATACAACACATTATCATGAAAATGGTAAACAAATTCCTCTACTTGATTCCTTTGACTCAAGCTTGAATATACATCTTGAAAGTATGTATTTTGTTGAACATAACTTTCATGTAAAACAAAAAAATGCTTGAGGAAAGTAATTGTACAAACTATAGGCTTAGAAAACATATCCAATGAAAGTGCCTTTGTTGCTACAACTTTAAAATTGCACCATTGAAAATTCTTGAATGAAATGAAATGTGCTTACCATGTTGCATAAGGAATGCACCCATGGCACAATCACGTACATCAACCTGAAACTTAAATGACTTTTTGATGTATAGAAGAGAAAGTATAAAGGCTGAAGTGATCTTTTTTCTTAAAGCATCAAATGCCTCTTGTTGTTTGCCTTCCCACTGGAAGACCTTTTGCACAACTGCCAAAGAATGCAAATGAGCTACAATAGAAGAAAAATTAACAAAATATTTTCTCCAACATTGTGTTTCTCCCGAAAAACCTCTTATCCAAATGACTATCTTGAGCATTGACCAATCCATAACGACATCAATCTTGTAGAGGTCTAACTTCAACTCACCTTCTCCAATATCATGGCCCAAGTACATCAAAGAATTTTTATCCAACATATACTTTGACATCTTCAAAAGAAAATTTTCTTGACATAAGACATCAAGTATTTCTTTCTCATACATGACATGTTCATAATTAAATTTTCTGAAAATGAAAATGTCATCCAAGTAGACTATCATGTCTAGAAATGGCTTCAATACATCTTGCTTCATATGCATGAAAGTAGTAGGAGCATGGCAAAGAACAAAAAGAATAACAAGCCATTCAAACAAACCTTGCTTGGTTTTGAATGTCGTCTTCCATATGTCTCCTTCAACAAATCTACTTTGATGAAAACCACTTCTTGAATCCCATTCAATGAAATGTTTACCATTCTTCTTGGGCACCAAAACAAGAGGTGCACCACATGGTAAAGGAGAAGGTTGGATGATCCTTTTGTTCAACAATCCTTGGATTTGTTTTGTTATTTATACACTTTCCCTTCTTAACATCCTGTGCATGTCAATGTTAGGAAGAAGACACTTTTGCTGCAATGGTATTTCATGTTGGATTCTCCTCTTGGAAGGAAATCCTTTTGATTTATGAAACACCTCATCATCATGGTTAACTACATCAACCAAATCAATTTTCAATTTTGAATTACAACCATCAAACGCTTCATAATCAATATCAACATTGGTTTTGATCATAAGAAGCACTAAATTGTTGCTTGAATTCACTAGCCTTTTCATTTGCCCTACATTAACTAATGAAAGATTTAGTTTCTTGTGATGAGCTCTCACAATATACTCCACACCATCCTTGAAAAGGTGGTTCTTGTTTTCATGACGAAAAAAGATTGATTTTCTATCATAAACGTAAGGACTACCCAAAACAATTCCTGATATATCAAGCAGTACAACATCTAATTCAACTTCATCAATGAAGTCTGCTGTGATTGCAAACCGAAGAATATATTTTCTTGTAACTTGTAAGTTTGTGTCCTTGCATATCCGACCCAGTGGATATGGCTTGGGATGTAAAATGGTTTCAAGATTAAGTTGTTTGACTAAGTCATTAGATATCAAGTTGGCTTAACACCCACTATCAAAAAGTGTGTCGATTTTTGTATCTTTTGAGATTACCCTCACATGAAATAATTCAATCCTTGTTTCTTCATTTGGAGTACTAGTGTGACAATTTGATATACTAGTGCTAGCAATGGATTATTTTCCTTTTATACCCATGGCTGTAATTTTAGTTTCATCACTCGAATCGGATCCGAAATCCTCTTGAATGACGACAACTGTCTTTTCTTTTCATTTATTGTTGAATTTTTTGGTTTCATTTTGGGATGAAGATTTCAACAATGAGCTTCATCGTGACCTTCTCTAGAATAATGTTTACATATTGTTTTCTCTCCTTCCTTTTTAATGGATGTATTTTTCTTTCCCTTGAAACCCTTTTCTTTCTCTTTACCCTTAAATGGATTTTTACTACCTTCTTCTCAGGTGCTTTTCCCTCTTGCCTCAAGATGAGTGGCTTGCACACACACATCATCTATATTATTGGGATTAAACATTAAGATAGTATGCCTAAGGTAACTGTGTAAACCCCCTATGTACTTCAACAATGTGTCCTGTGATTGTAAAAATACACCTAACACTAAATACCTTTTTTCTAAATTCTTGGGTGTAATATTGCACATTTGGACCTTTAAGCTATCCAAAGTTATGCCAATTCATGATGGATTTCTACATATAAGCTAGAGGGTATAATTGTCTTTGGATTTTAGCAATAAAATCAATCCAAGAAATTGATATCTTAGCATGTTTTTTAATCTCCTATTGGGTCTTTGATTCCCACCATACTAGAGCTGCACCCTCCATTTTCAAGGAAGCTAACTGAATCTTTATGTCATCCTCTTGAAGGTTTTGAATCTTGCAATAGACCTCCAACTGAAGAATCCAATTATCAAGCTTCTATGCATTCACTTCACCATTATACATAGGCAACTCAAATTTAACGTCAAGTTTTAAAAAAGGTGATTTACTAGTTCCTTTTGAAGTATAATCATTAGTATGAGTAAGGGTTGTGTTAGTGGAAGAGGGTGAAAATTCTTGTGAAGAAGAAGATGAAGAAGATGGTGGAGAGGGTGGAGATTCGTATCCATTTCCATTACCTCCTCCTGAAGAACCTTCTCCTTTGGGAGGTTTGGCACTTTCACCTTGAAACCTGGTATTCCTCTATTCATAGAGGACCTTCACCATCTCTTTCATATCAAAGAAAGCCTTTCTGAAGGTCTTCTCATCTTCTGTCATTTTTGTAGGTTCTCCTTGATGAGACATGATCTCTGGAGTCTCAACTGCAACTTGAGGTTGAACTGGTGTTGTATATTGTGGCAACCTTGCTCTCCTTCCCCTTGACCCAACTTCAGGGCTTCCAACCAGTTTCCCTTCTCCTCTTTTGAGTTTTAACCTTGTAAGCATGACATTAACTTGCAAACAGTTAAATTATTCTTTCACAAAGAAAGCCTAGTGCTTTGATACCAAAATGATTTGATTTAGAATATTAGATTGTTGTGCTAAGATCCTCCTCAGATTAGAAACAAAATGCTTTCATTATGCTTAAGGATTCATAAATTTTTGCAAGTGAAAGTGAGTTTTTATGTTAACTTTATGAGAAATTTAACATGAATAAGAAAATAAATAGTAGCATAAACACGTACAAAACATCATCAAAAGCACATTACAACAGGAACATGATAAAGGAGTTCACCCCTCCCGGGCTACGTCTCCTTGGTCCAGCTTCCAATGGCTTGGGCCTCTCTATTATGTTCAAATGCTTTTGAAACCTGCTCCAATGAGTCCAGATTGTCTAAAAATGGATACCTACCCTATTTTTGAATCCAATTTGGTAGAAAACTGAAGAATTTATGACCTCTCCTAGTTTTCCCACTATTCGCTCCACAAATTGTACCAAATCTGACATGATCCTACAATTTCACCCCAACAAGCGCTAATTGGATGAAAATTTCACCGCTTGGTGGGAGAATTTGTAGGACAGTTAATTTAGCCATTCACGCCTTAGAACAAAAAATTGGATCATATGGGGGCAATGCACCCAGGGGCTAAACCCTAGTGCTGGCCCCCACTCCCTCTGGTGCTCACAGTGAATGCTACAGGTTGAAGTAGTGTTCACATGGGCCATGGTAGCCACGATGAAGCTGACCGTTGAAACAAATGTTTCAGTTTGCAGAAGAGGTGGTCACATGGGGGGTGGTTAAGTTCGGCCACCCCCCCAAACTGGCGGTCAATAGATGTTAATACAAATCCGCTTGCATTATGTGTTAAGAACTAATGCGTAGGAGGAGTGGTAACTAGTTGTAGTGTGTTGTGGGAGGTCGTGGGGTCGAGCCCAGCCTCCGACCTGTCTTGCCAACAAAATTTTAGCCGACCATTAGGAAGACACGTGGCGGCCTTCGGCTTAGCCACATGTCACCTACTCATTAGCCAACACAATAACACGTGGCCAATCAAATGATGCCACCACAATGGAATATTCCAAGAATATTCTAGGAATATTCCAAGAATATTCCACTTTACACCTAGGCAGTACGGATGCCCAGTCAACATCCCTATCATCCATCTACATTTTTTTTACCTATTTGACAAAGTGAACAAATCGCGTTTCTAGGAGCATACGGTGTCTGTTTCATGCGAAATGAGTTTCACTGGATTCAAGATGACGAGCACTATGTGGTTGTTCAGGTTCCACACCATTCTGAAAACTTTGATTTTTAAGCATAATTTTGAGCACCTGATCACTTTCTTGTTGAGAGGGATTGCTGAAATTGTAGCAAGAAAATGTCAGTTTGACTTTGCCTTTGTCAAAGTAGAGAAATTCATATTTCTATTTCAGTAGAAATCTTAGAGGTAATTAACTGAGGTGACATGGCACTTGTCACTTAGTTAACTTAGTTAATTCGAGTTGGGGAAACTTGAGTTCAGTTCAGTATGTTTGATTTTTAAACCTTTTTTTTAGTTAATTTCAGTTATTGTTAGTTTAACTAGTTCTAACTGTCAGAAGAACTAGTGGAGGTCAAGTTGTAGAAGTGGAATTTCAACCACACTCAGTGATCAACCAATTAACTGATCAATCAACCCAAAATAATTGTTGCATGTAGGGAACTCTAGTTACCCAATTAAGATGAAGATTCCCAAGTAGTGTACTATCAGTTGTAGCTTATTCCAATGTGTACAGGTGGTGCATGGAGTCAAAGGAAGGACCCTAGGGAATTTCACACTCCAATAGTTTGAAATTACTTAATAATAGGGGCCGATTTCCCAAGGAAATATCATAAGGAAATACAAGCTTAGAGGGCTTGAAAATTGGATAAGTGTTGGCCAGAGCTAGTTAGTCAAGTAGAGGATAAACTATACACTTGCAGGGTGTGCTTAAGATTGAGAAAGCATATGTATTTCATATATATTATCTTATTAATGCAATATAGATAGTAAGGGGTTTTGAGTAGTTGCTTTCCCCTAGGTAAATGTTTGTGCATGTGTGAGGTTTCCCTTTTCATGTCTATGATTAGTGTTCTAAATGGTGAATTAACTTTCACAAATCAGTAGACATTAGGGAAATTTTAAGGTATAAAATGGGCCTCCTAAGGAAATTATAAAATAATAGTGGAAATAATAAAATAATATTAGATTACATCATCAAATTTAAGAGGGAAAAAAGAAAAAAACTATTTTTTTTCAACTCGTAATTTCAACTTATCGCCTTATGGGTTTACTCAAATTTCGAGTGGAAACACTTGTTGGATGAAAAATTTAATTTCTCATCCAAGGAGTACCCATGTTGTATAATTTTGATGCACCCTACTACATGAAAAATGAGAAATACATGAAAATCATGATTGCAATCACGTTTTTTCATATATTTCTCATTTTTCGTGTAGCAAGGTCCATCAAAAGTATGTAACATGGGTACTCTTTAGATGAGGAATTAAATTTTGCATCCAACAAGTACTCCCTCTTTAAATTTGAGTAAACCCTTAGGGAGATAAGTTTAAAATATGAGTTGAAAAAATAGTTTTATTATTTTATTATTTTTTAATATTTTTACTTTTTTACCCCAAAAATGGTGAATCATCCCCCATGGTTGACATCATCATCTTGAATCCTATTGGTTGTTATAAAGTTTATTTTAGTTGTACATTTTTCTTAGGAGGCCCATTTTAGACCTCAAAAGTCCCCTAGTGGTAGATTTAAATCTTGTGATTTAGTAAATTTCATGAGTGGTATTGAATCCACACATTAATTTCGACAGTGTCTTGAATGTTTCTTTTACTAATATCAATTGCAGGATCCACACAGACAATAACATTGATTTTGTTGAGTTGTTTATATCCAACATGTTAATGGTTTGGCCATAGGTGTTATAGAAGTTTTTTTATACTCACATGTTGGTGTGTGTGGAATATAAGTCTTTTGGTTCCGCACATGTTGGTGTGTGCACTCTTGTTTTTTTTCCTTCCATATGCTTTTGTATGAATTTGTTGTTTCATGAGATTATTTTCCTCTATATTGATTCCTTCTATTTCGTCTTGTTTACTATTGTTTTGTTCCTCCTACTGTTAGACCCAATCTTCTCTTATGATTTTTCTCTAAATGGATGTATTTTGGTTAGTGTTTTGGGTCAACTCCAATAAGTCTGCACGTTGATATGTTGGCTCATCAACCTAGTCTTTTTATGTAGGGGTAAATTTGATTTTTTAATCCAACTTATGTCGGATGATTTTTGTCAATATCAAAAGTCAAGTATCAGATTAAGGCGAGGACACCAATATGGTACAACTTAGTTTAGGGTACGAGCTTGGGGGGAGAAGAGTATAAGGTTGCAAATGAGTCTAAGCATGAGGGGAGACAAGTAATAGGGCTAAAGGAAAATGGGTTATAGGTCAATATAAGGATGCAAAATGAGTTGTAAGGAGGGTGGGGAGAGTTAGAACAACCAAAAAACCAACCTCGACTAGGAATGTGATCCAGGTGGATATTGGTGGCCACCTGCCAAGTCCACCTGGACCCCCACCATTGTTCTTCTCAGCATTTTCAGTTTCCTTAATTGTAGCACAACTTACTATTTTTAGCAGTTTTTCGGGTCCTGAACTTCCGGAGCCGTTTTGAGGCCCTAAACGACGTTTTTTGGGGAATCCGGGGGCAACATGGGTCCATGGAATGGACTGATGTTGCCCGTTCCAAAAATGATAGTGCTCGGATAGATCTTTCTAACGAGCTATTGTATGCGTCAAACGGAGATCGTATGCCAAAGTTACGACCCCGGGAAGTTGATGTACCAACTTACCCCCAAACGGGGCCCATAGTTTGGCGTTTCATCTTCTAGGGTTAGGTTTTGGAATGTTAAGGGTTTTTCCACTGTTTCTCAACAATAAATAGGCCTTCGAGCCTCATTGTAAGACAGTTCAGAGGCATGTAGCCATCACATCTCTTCTCAGAGATAAGCTACCATCGCCCTAGCTGGTTTATTTCCATTTCTGGTTGTAAGCATATTTCAGTATTTTCCATTAATGAAATGAAGTATTATTTCCGCTGCCTCTTTGTGTATATGGTTATCTCTGTAATTTGTTGCATTCCTGTTTAAATCCGGATCAGTGGTATCAGAGTGGTCTGCTTTTTCTCTGTTTTTCTTTGCATGTCCCCAACAAGGTCGGGATATAAGGAGTTAGGGCTTGAACTAGTTGAACCTTTGCAAGACCAGCCTCGCAAATCGCGACGGCCTCCCATGGCGGATGAGAAGAAAGACGAGGGGGAAGGAGATCCCATCAAAATCTTGCTCGAAGAAGCCCTCGAGTGACAACGGAACGCGATGATGGACAGTTTTGCCCAGATCCTTCAGCGGCTACCCAGAAGCAACACATCGACTTCCAGCAGCTACTCTGGGAACGCCACAACCTTTAAGGTACAAGTTAATTTTGAAATCCCCATATTCGAGGGTCAGATAGACGCAGATGTCGTAGATAAATGGTTAAATCTGCTAGAGGGTTATTTTTCTGTTCATGAATTTTCGAGTCGGGAAAAGATTGTTTTTGCTCTTCTCAAAGTAGCCCCCCACGTCAAGGACTGGTGGGAAACCTATTGCGAGCAGAAGGATGAAAGTACTGGATCACTATTTTCAGCCGCACCCACCTGGGATTCGTTCCGAGATGCCGTCAAGGAGCAGTACTACCCTGTTGGAAGCTATGAGGATGAATACATAAAGTGGACCACGCTGCGGCAGGGAAGGGACCAAGACGTGCCGAAGTTCACCAATCTTTTCCATACCCTTCGCACAAAGTTGGGTATCAAGGATTCAGAGCAACATTTGATACTCAAATACCGTGGCTGCCTGCACAAGTACATCCAGGAAGAAATACAATTCCTAAACATCTCCTCGCTCGGCGTAGCATACCGATATGCCGTCAAGGTCGAGCAGAAGTTTAAACAAAAGAAGCGAGACTTTGGATCTGCGAATCCAAAGCAGGGGAAAGGTGCCCCCAAACCACAGAACAAAGGACAAAGCCAAGGCGGGATAGCCCAAGACAACCAACCGAAGCTGCAAGCAAAGAACAGCGCCGCGAAGCCGAGAAAGGACACTGGAAAATGGTGCGAGTTCCATAAGAGCTCCACTCACAACACAAGTGAGTGTCGGGCCAAGCAGTCACTGGTGGCTGAGCTAAAGGTTTCAAAATCAGATGCATGTTCCAACTCTGAGTCAGAACCCGATAAGGGGAATGAAAAAGGGAAGCAGATCATTGATGTGGATCCTAGCGCCACTGTTGCTACAGCAGAGATCTAGAAAAATGAACCCGAAGATCCAGAGGAGGAGGAGCGTCTCTTCCACTCCCAGATGTGGGTAAAGGGCTCCCCGATACAGTTCATTGTTGATAGCGGGAGTCAAAAGAACCTCATTTCGGCAGAGGTCGTGAAGCGGTTGGGCTTACCGACCACAGCACATCCACAACCATACACCATTGGGTGGCTTCACCAAGGACGAGATCTTCGCGTGAGCCAGCAGTGTCGCCTTCCATACAACATCAAGCCCTTCACGGATGAGGTATTGTGTGACATTGCTCCCCTTGAAGTTTGTGATGTATTACTAGGACAACCATACTTGTGGAAGCGACATGCTGTGTATGAATCAAGGCCCCGTGTTGTTATTATTACATTGGGAAATAAGCTGTACAGGATACCAGAGGTAGCACCACCTACCGCCATCTCTTTGATTACTGCAAAACAATGCAATAAGATCATTTCCAAAACCAGGAAATTTGTTTTCCTGATGATATGCCCTCAAGGAAAGAAGAAGACAGTGGCTGCGGCCTCCAGACGGGGTCCCTCTGTACGACAACTACAGATGGACAAGGTTGTGGAGGAGTACGAGGACATCTTCACCTCCCCGGCACGGGTTCCTCTGCACTGTCAAGTCAAGCACTCCATCGATCTGACCCAAGGTGCGCCGCTACCCAATGGACCAATTTATCGGTGCTCCGTTCTGGAGAACGATGAAATCATGAGGCAGATTCAGGAGCTCCTGCAGAAAGGTTACATCCTTCCGAGTTCATCGCCCTGTGGGAGCCCGATCGTGTTGGTACAGAAGAAGGATGGGACGTGGAGACTCTATATTGACTATCGGGCGCTGAACAAGATCACTGTCCGTAATAGGTACCCGATCCCGCGGATTGATGACCTCCTAGACCAACAAAAGGGGGCGAAATATTTCAGCAAGATCGATCTGAAGTCAGGATATCACCAGGTACCAATCGAACCCTCTAATGTGTGGAAGACTGCCTTCAAATCCAAGGAGGGCCTCTTCGAATGGTTGGTTATGCCTTTCGGATTGACGAATGCTCCTGCAAACTTCATGAGGCTAATGGACGACATCTTGCGGCCATTCACCAACTCCTTTGTAGTAGTATACTTGGATGACATTCTGATCTTCAGCCAGAGTTGGGAAGAGCACCTCCACCACATCCGACAGGTTCTCCAAACACTGCGGCAACACAAGCTATGTGCCAATTTGGAGAAATGCACTTTTGGCATGACCCAGGTTCAGTATCTGTGATACATCATTGATGAACAGGGGGTGCATGTCGATCCAGCCAAGATCCAAGTCATTCGGGATTGGCCCTCTCCAACCACTCTAACAGAGCTCCGCAGCTTTCTAGGTCTTGCCAACTTCTACCGCAGGTTTGTGTTGGGGTTTTCTCATATTTCTTGGCCCTTGAGTCAAGTCACCAAGGGAGGGGCGAAAGCAAAATTCTTTTGGTCTGAATCTCAACAGAAGGCATTCATGGAGTTGAAGGATCGCCTCTGCACGACACCAGTGCTCGCATTACCAGATTTACAACAATCATCTGAGGTCGAGACAGATGCCTCTGACTATGCTATTGGGGCAGTCCTTACTCAACATGGACATCCAGTGGCATATCACAGTGAAACACTTTCAGACACAGTCCGGAAGTACCCCACTTATGATAAAGAGATGTATTCCATTGTACAGGCCTACCGACAATGGAAGCATTACATTTTGGGGAAGGAAATGGTCATCCACACAGACCACCAACCCCTGCAGTTCATAGAGACCCAAGGGAAATTGCATAATGATCGCCATCAGAAGTGGTCTACATACCTGCAACAGTTCCACTTGAATATCAAGTATAAGAAGGGCAGCACCAATAATGTTGCAGATTGCCTCATTCGACCACCGATCATGCCATTAACCACCGTGCTCAACTCTTGTGGGCACGAGACTTCTGATTGGCCACTTCTCTACAAAAGCGACCCAGAAATCGGCCACACATACCAGACACTCTTGGAGGGTCGGCATGTTCCAGATTTCCACCTTCAGGATGCCCTATTATGCCACCTCGGTCACCTTTGTGTTCCTTCAAGCGAGCGTGCCAAGATGATTTGGGAAGCCCACTACAGTCGGGCTGCTGGGCATTTCGGGGTCGAGAAAACAGTGGCAGTTCTGCAAAATTATTTCTATTGGCCGAATCTTCGACAGGATGTTGGAAAGTACATCAGATCATGTACTGCCTGTGCCATTGCCAAACCGACCATTAAGAAGCACGGCCTCTATACCCCGTTGCCTACCCCAAGTCGACCTTGGGAATCCATCTCCATGGATTACATGTCAGGCCTTCCTTCCACTAAGCATGGAAATGACTGTGTTTTTGTGGTCGTCGACAGGTTCTCGAAGATGGCCATCATGGTGGCCTGCAAGAAGAATATCACAGCAGAAGCCACAGCTAAACTCTTCTTTGAACGAGTGTGGGTGCACTTTGGGATCCCACAGTCTATCATCTCAGATCGGGACAGTCAGTTTCTCAGCACATTTTGGTCCAGTCTCTAGTCAATGCTGGACACCAAACTCACGAAGTCCACAGCCTTCCATCCTCAAACTGATGGCCAGACAGAGGTTGTCAATAGGATGATTGTGCACATTCTGCGCATGTATAACTCAAAGCATCCACGCACATGGGACGAGAGCCTCCCCTATGTTCAGCATAGCTACAACCGAGCTCTTCACAGCTCCACCGGCCATAGCCCTTTTCAGGTGGGTTTGGGATTCCAGCCACTATGCCCCATTGATGTGGCCATGCCACATGCAGCTACTCACATAAATTCAGCTCATGTCCAGTCCGAAATAGATAAGGCCACCAGCTTCATTGAGCGCATCCAACACATTCGCCAGTAGGTCCATGACATTCTTGAGAAATCAAATGCCAAGTACAAGCAGCGACATGATCAACATCGGGTGCCACACAAGTTTCAGGTGGGCGACAAAGTCTGGTTGCATTTGCAAAAGGAACGCCTTACTGGAGCCTATCGGAAATTGAGATCACTCCGATATGGTCCTTACACCATTACTAAGGCTATGGGAGACAATGCATTTGAGCTCAGCATTCCCCCATTCCTTGGCCGGCACCCAGTGTTCAATGTGGACCTCCTTCGGCCATACTTTCCACCATTGCTAGACACATCCGACATTGCAGAACAGCTCAAACCCAGAGAATTAAATCCAGATTGCATGGAACAAGCTGCAACTGATCGGATCATGGACACACAGATCAAGAACACTCGCCAACAGAATATCCAACTGTATCGAGTTGTCAAAGCAGGCCAACTCCTTCAGCAGGGCAAGTGGCTCACCAGGGAACAAGTTCAGCAAAAGTTTCCTCATCTCATGGAGGAGCTCAACACAATGGGGACCATTGCTTCCTAAGGGGGGAGGAATGATCCAGGTGGATATTGGTGGCCACCTGCCAAGTCCACCTGGACCCCCACCATTGTTCTTCTCAGCATTTTTAGTTTCCTTAATTGTAGCACAACTTACTATTTTTAGCAGTTTTTCGGGTCCTGAACTTCCGGAGCCGTTTTGAGGCCCTAAACGACGTTTTTTGGGGAATCCGGGAGCAACATGGGTCCATGGAATGAACTGATGTTGCCCGTTCCAACAATGATAGTGCTCGGATAGATCTTTCTAATGAGCTATTGTATGCGTCAAACGGAGATCGTATGCCAAAGTTACGACCCCGGGAAGTTGATGTACCAACTTACCCCCAAACGGGGCCCATAGTTTGGCGTTTCATCTTCTAGGGTTAGGTTTTGGAATGTTAAGGGTTTTTCCACTGTTTCTCAACAATAAATAGGCCTTCGAGCCTCATTGTAAGACAATTCAAAGGCATGTAGCCATCACATCTCTTCTCAGAGATAAGCTACCATCGCCCTAGCTGGTTTATTTCCATTTCTGGTTGTAAGCATATTTCAATATTTTCCATTAATGAAATGAAGTATTATTTCCGCTACATCTTTGTGTATATGGTTATCTCTGTAATTTTTTGCATTCCTGTTTAAATCCGGATCAGAATGAAGCTAACCTTTACAAACACAAGCTAACCTAGGTGAACTAACTACAAATGGGTAGGGATCTTAGAATGTTTTTGTTTGTAATTGAGCCAACGATTGGGATATAAGGGGAAATGAGTCGAGCTAGTAGAGATGATTTGGTCTTATCTTTGTGGTACGTTCTCTTAATCAAGTTGATTTCACACTAAATGAATTTTCTCTTTTGCACATCATCTTGAGCCTAACTTGGCAATGTCTTCTATTTAGCCTTGGAAAACTAACCCTAAGCTATTATTTTCTAAGTTTATTCTTTTCTTATTTGGTAGTATTCCTCATACTATAATAGGAAAAGTTGCTTTATCTCAACATCTCCCTTTTCTCATACCCAAGATGTTTTATGTCACATTCCTCCTTTGGTTATTACCATCTTCCCACTTAACACCTTTTCCTGCATGAACTAGTTCTTATTTTAGCCAAAGCTTGTTTTTCTCTCCATAAGGTTTTCATTTTCAAATTGCCTCACTTTTTTATTTCTCCTTTAGGGTTGAAGTTATTAAATAATACGTTTACTTCCTCTTGGTGTTTATTTTTCTACTAAACTCTTTTTTAGCATTCATGTATGATGATTTTCAACATTATCCTATCTATGAGGCAAGTTTCTTCTACTATGCCCTAATTGTTGAGCTACTTTTTACATAACGGTCTCCATGTGTTATTCCTTCTTTCAAAGTCTTCTTGGTGGATCCTATTAGGTATCCCATTTTTTTTGTATTAGAGTATTAGCTTCCTTATAGCCATGATTTCTATTGAATTATCACATATTGAGATCTTATCTTCATAGAAGTGATAAAAAATAGATCTTAATCAATGAATAGGTGAATCTCAATTCTTGGAATCCAAGTCAACAGTAAAATAAGGCTAAGCAAGATATGTAAAACAATGCAATTTTAATAGGATGAATGAGGAAAAAATGAATGTGAGAGAAAAAAAAATAGTTGAAAAGGAAAAAAATAGGAGAGAAGGTTGATGACTTGGAAGTGAAGGGAAATGGTTGTTGGCCTTTCCCCTATCCTCCTAGCTCTCCCTATTTTCTCCCTCTCTCATTCTCAAGAAGATTTTTTTTTTTGGCCAAGAAGAGGAGGATGAATGGAATTGTATCCAAAGATTGTTGAATGAATCACTATGCCCCATTTAAAGTTGTTTTTTCAGTTTCTGGGGTAATATTCTAGAGTTCATTTATTGATTGTTGTGTTAAATGTTGTCCTTTTTTATGCTAAATGGATACCTAGTTATTTAATGATTTCTGAATGTTTTCTCTATTACAAATGAAGAAACCCAACTACTTCAGAATGTCCCTTCCACTTCCCTTCGAAGTCGAAGACCTGTGGGTATCAAAACTTGTTTGTTTTCAGCTAAGATTCCATTATGAGTGCTTGATTTTAGAAATTCATATTTTCTAAATTGACTTTCCTCTCTCTCAATTTTTTTCTCTCTCCCTTTAGACCATTGAACATTCCCACAATTAAGTGCACTATAATTCTTTCTCCCCAGGTTGATTACTGATCAGGTTGACTCAAATTATCTTTGGCTTGGTCAAATTCATTTTTTCTAATGTGTTTTTTTCCTCCCATACTCCATATGATTACCTTTTTGCATAGGAAAGACAATATGTGATTGTCTGGATCACACACAACATAGATACACCCTTCCTCTCTCCTCGAACATTTAAATTAGTTGTTGGGTGTTTAATATTGCATGGTTAATTTTTCCCTATAGGTGGTTGATTTTAATTGCTTGGTTAAATTTCTATTTTGCATGGGCTAGTTCCATCATTTATGGAAACACATTGAAGTTATTTGCATCTCCATGGGTTGTATAAACCTTTGGAGGCCTACACATAGCATTGATACATTGTATGCATCTCTAATGGGCTACATGTTGTCGTAGTGGTTTGAGTGGATCACTTTATCAATATGTTGACTGAATGAGTTGAATAGAAGATGCCATAATTTTCATATCAACAAAACAAATGTGGGACAAACCATTGTTAATGAAATGTTACCATAGTCAACTAGTTGGCATTATTCTCTTCTCTTAGTCTATCATTTATTGCAGAAAATCCACCACAGGAATCGAGACTCTATGATTCTAGTCAGTTCATTGATGGAAGAGAAAAAAAATAGGAAGGGAAATGCTACTTATATGTGAGTCCATGCTTCACACACATTAACGTACAGTTATAACCAACTACAACCCTAAGATCTAGCTAGTGCAAAGCATATGAATTTTTAATTTAACTATCATTAAATTCTCGATATTATGAGAACCACCTTCAAAATCCTCATGTGCCTTTGAGTGTGTTGAGTTGTACCAGAGAAGGTCTATTATGGTAGCTCATGAAACACCAACATCATTATGTGGTTTCTGTATGTGGTGTAATAATTGGGCTACAAGTGTTGCTTGCTTCTTAGTGAAATTTTAGAGTGTACAAATTTCATATGTAATGGCCTGAAGATTGATTTGAGTCCCTATGAGTTTACTATTTTTTTCATATAGGTGTGTTGTAGCGGCTACAACTACCCTCCAAAATTTTTCCTTAGCTTTGTTTTGGAGCCTCCCTACCAACCATTCACAACAACATCCCTTGCCTTGTCAAGTACACAAGCTTCAATGATTTTCTTATAGAATGACAGCCTGTCCATGAGAGCTTGTTGCATTCCCCTCACAGGTTGTTTCTCCGGACTTGGTCTAGCTGCAGGCTGAGAATCTCTATCCAGAAATTGTGCAATTCTAGAGGGAAACCAGCCTTCCCTCCAGAAATTGCACAATTATGTCTGGAAACTTGCTGGGCTCCAGAATTGCGCAAATTTACGAGTCAAGCTTCACTAAGGAAGTTGCACAATTCCTCCCAGCAGGGCTACTCAGCCTAGGAATTGTGAAATCTTGGGCAGCAGTCAGCTGCTCTACCCAGAAATTGCGCAAATCTTCTGGGCAGCCAACCCAGCTCCCTCCCAGAAATGCGCATTTTTTCCTCCCAGCTGAGCAGACTGTTGCATGTGCAGTTGAGTTGACCGGTTCCACCCAGGACCAAGAAAACTTGACTTACATGCATGGGCTACTTTTTCCTGGAATAGAAAAAGAAACATGCAAAAAGCATCCCTAAATTTTAGGGAGCTATTTTTAGCAACTAGAGTTTACATGCAAAGATCGTTTTAGAATCTTTCCTCCAAGTGTCGCTTTTTCCTATATTTGTGGCATGCACATCATGAGCCTCAAACTTATTTATTTGACACTTCAGGGCTCACTCATTAACATCGATCTTGGAGCTTTGACATACTATAACACATCCAGGAGTAAGTGGTCTTAACTTTCATTTTGCAACATTTCCATTATTTTTTGTGTTATGGCTTGTTTGAGTGTTGTTTGCTTCATTTCTTTGAATGCTTGCTTTCGTTTACACGCATACTAGCTTATAGTAGTACCGTTTCATTTTTCGTTAGCATCTCACTATTGTCGCATGCATGAAACTGTTTTGCACAAACAGTCTTTGATTCGGCGACTCACTTCACCCACATGCATGGTGTTCCATTTTCTGAATCTTTCATTCACTGTTTGCATGCACGATCATTCACTCTTTCTTACACTCAGTATTTCCATGCATTCACAATACATTTTCTTTCAGTTGCCCGTCCGTGGGTCTATGTAGCCTTGGCCCGAACACTGCCTCACCAAGACAGCATTACACAATCTTGAGAAGGAAGGCTTTGTCTTCCCTTGAGGAAATGTGAATTTCTGCCCAGTGACTGTCCTTTAGTCTTGAATTGTGCAATTCTGAGGGATAGTGACTCCTGGCCCAGAAAATTCCGCAATGTAGTCACTTGGTCTCCAACCACTACCAGTTGAAATTGCACATTACGCAATTCCAGTAGCCAGCCAACCTCCCCAGATAGCCCAGACTGCCTTTTGCACAGTTTTGGTAGCCAGTCAACCTGCCTCCCAAAAGAAATTGTGCAATCTTTACTAGTCAATTCCCAGGTATGTTGCATGTTGTTCCTCCAATTTGCTTTGGTTTTCGCAGACCAATTTCTTTCCATGCATGTCACTTTGTCTCCAGATCTGGCAAGTGTTCATCCGCCTCTTAGCAGTTCAAGATCAATGGCCTCCAAGAGAGTAGGATCAAAGGACACTGACAGAAGTGCAACTGGACTAGAAGTTCAGCGAGTGTCTGCAATTCTACCGATCTATGAAGATACCAAGTTGATTATAGACAAGGACATCAAGCTGAAATGGCAAGAGGTCAATGATGCATTTGTAGGCACATGGGAAGACCTTGAAGACTGCCAAGTCTATGTGAACATCCACATGTCCAGCTTGTACTAGATTACATGCAGGTATCTCGTGCTCCCATGTGTGTACATGATACATTGGATCGTCTCGCACACTGATCCTGAGACAATGACATTGGGCAGTGTCAGTGGGACAGAGATTGATGCCTTTAGGGCACAGGATTATGATGAGATGTATCAGATGTCAAAGCTTGTGATCATCATGGAGACTCCCTTCAGCCTACCCAACAACAATGCTAACTCCAGAGACATTTTGAAGAACTGGGTGAAGGAGATGGCCAAATTCAGGATGACACCCAACCAGGTCTACAAGAGGAAGATACTACGAAAGGAATATCAATACTTGGTCATATTTTCATGCTGACTATATGGCCAAGAAAGCATGGAAACCTTCCCACAAAGTTGGGTGATTGCGTTGGACCAACTAGACAGAGAAGGCAAAGCATGTAACTGGTCCAAGATGTTGGCTCATTAGCTGAAAGAACATGTAACAAAGGTATGAAAGTAGACATCTACATGTCCACCTACGTCTTGGATGCAATCTGTGCCTGAGAGGAGTTCTCGGGCTTGAAGTGGGCATGGACACCAACGAAGACTGCTGTGAATAATTATTGTAATATGTTGTCTGAATGTAGCTTTAAAGGAGTTGTACCGTAATTGTCCGATCATTTTGTCACCCCAGTTTACAAGATGATATTCTAACATGATCCACCCTACATGTCGAAGGTAGCAATGGAGGCACTGATCGATATAGCTAATTGGTATGCCTCATTGTCCATCACCTTCATATGTGTTACACAAAATATTGTCACCATGACATTCTGCAGTCAGTGTGAGTCTATCACCACTCATACTGTCCTCCTTTGCAAGTCTTAAACCTCAGCTCTTCATGTCAAGCCTTGAAAAATGAGAGAAAGTCCTTGAAAATCTCTAAAACTCTGGTTCCGCACTTTCTCTTAAAATTACCTACGGTCCCGCACCCCCTAGTCATGTCCCCTGTGGACTTGCCCACTCTGTCTCTAAAGGAAAGGGTGCGGACCCCTGTAAAAGTCAAAAAGGCACAAGTTTATTCTTAAAAACTCACTTTGGGTTAATTCTGGACGCTTCTAGAAGGAATCTTGAGGTGGCAAGTTCGCTCGTAGGTGGTTCATGCATCCCATAACTAAAGGAGCTAACCCCTTGATGTGAAGAGCTATCCCTTTGAAAGAGGACTCTATCCCTTCATAGGTGGACCTGGTAACTTCCTTCCTCTGCACTTTAAAATGAGGCATTGGGCTGGTTACTGAAGAGGTTGAAAGCTGAATATTTTTGAGGGTAAATGTTGTTGGAATTTAGACTTCCTAATTAAGCTTGAGAGGAGAGATTACATACCTTTTCATCTCATTGGATAGAGTGTGAAGCTTTTCAAAGTAGAGGAGATTCTTGCTGGACCCCGGGAGGAGCTTGTACAACATCAAGGCACCAAGGTTATAAAGTTATTCTTTGTTTAAAGTTAATACAATCAAGTTCATTTTTCTCAATAAGCTGTCTTCTATGGTTTATTTCATGAATTCCTTGATCATCATGATAAATATGATTTATTATATTGGCTATGCAGGTGTTATTTGATGTGTGCTTGTTTGTGTTTGCAGGTTCTAAAAAGGAAGCTCATTTGGACAGTCGAAGTGTGGCTGCCACAAACTAGCGTTGGACTTAAGGTAGGGTCTAAAACGCCTCTTGGTTTTTATTTATAAATCGTAATATTTAGAGAAAGGTAGAATTTTCTTGTCTTTCTTGTTGCTAGATATCTGTAGATACTAGGGAGATCGGTCTTGTCCTGAAGAACAATTTATCCGGTCGACAAAATGGCAACCATACTGGGGACTTGAATTTTGGTTTTTGCCTTTACTTTTACTTTGACTTGAGAAGCTTTTTCTCTATTTCTGGTTTTTTCTTGATGTGTGTGGGGTTGGGTAGCTTTTAGATCCTGAATTGTTTTTTGTTTTTTCATGCTTTTGAAAGAGGACCGCACATTCTATTTGTAACACAGTGCGGAAATCCCCGCACTGTTGCTTTACTACACAGAGCAGTATCACACCTGGTTATATCGGATGCCTACGGACCCTGTCAAATTTTTGAAAAACCTAAAATCTTTTCATCTTGTTAAGCTTAGGATTTGTTTATGTTTTTTAGCCTCTGCCCAGATCTGCATGTGTCTTGTCAGAAACTTCTTGTAGGTGAGTTCCATTGGCATTTAGGTTTTAGGTGATTTTCTAGAAGTTTTGTGTGCCTGGCTTGATTTTTGCTTGGTCTTTGTAGTAACTTAGAGTTTAGAAGCCTAAGAAACCTCAGATTACCCTGGTTTTTGCTGGTCTTCTTAATGAGTCTGAGCGATTTGTGAAATCTGCCTTTGGTGAGAGATAGATCCTGTTTTCTCTTTGCAAAGCTTTGAAAGAACTTATTTTGAGAGTTTTGAATTTCATTTTTAAAAAAGAAAACATAAGCTGGGTGTTTTTTGATTAATTTGTTATTCTGAACGAATTAGTCCTTAGTTTGCTAAATAACTAAGTAAAACGTCCTCGAAAAGAAATTTTTTAAGCTTTTGCTTCAATTAGATTTTTAGAAGTTATAGATCTCAAGATTGGTTTTTAATAGTTTTGAGTTTAGAAATTTTAGATCTCTTTTGAAAAATTTGTTTTTTGTAGTTTTTGGGTGTTGAAAAGAAAGGGATATTTTTCGTGAGCATAATTAGTAGTCTCGTTTTTGAGTTTATTGAAAAAGACAAAAAGTTTTTCTTTTCATTTATTTGTTAAGGAAAGATTTGTTTTTCAAGCAATTGCATTCTCAACTCTTTCTTTAGCTAGAAATTCATTGAAGAAAAAGGATTGTTTATCATCTTAGGTGCATTTTTAGTGTTTTGGATTCGAGTCTTCACACCATAAAGTTTCATCTCCACACCTTTTGACTTAAGAAACAACCAATAAAAATAATGCTTAAAGTAAAATTTATCTAGCAATCTTTTTATTTCTAGGGCTCTTTATCACCAACATAGCTTAGGCTAGTATCTTGGAGTAGGGAGTAATTAACTCTCCAAGATAGTTAAAAAAAACAAGTAGCTATATCTTGCGGTAGGAGATAAATTCAAATTGTTACATCTATGCTCTGGGAAGCTCCTCTTAAAGGAGTCAAGCACGAGATCATATCCGAACCGGTGGGGTAATCAATCCTTCCTCATTGGGAACGATAGAAGATATACACGTATTAAAAATGGTAAACCTTGGATTAACCATTGTCGAGGAGCCTAGGGTCACTTGTTGGTAAACCTTGGATTATGTCAAGGAGCCTTCAAGGGGATTGAGCTTTGATACTCTGCCCTTGCATGCGTATCGAATCACAGACTCTTCCCCAAGGTATTTTTGTTTCTGTTGGTAACCATAGTGACCATAATCTATAGGATTATTTCGTAAGGTGACGGTGGAGGGAAGATCCCACTGTACCTGGAGCAGACGTCGACTAGACTCACGTGGACTCTCTAGGGGGTTCTCTTCACTTGAGACGGTTTAGTGGAGAAACTTGTGCCATTCTGTTTCATTAAGAAGGTTGTTGGGGTAACTGTTCCAACCGCCATTTCTGTATTGAATTCTGCGACATTGGATTTCATCACCAACTAGTGTTTTCAGTACAGAAAGTTATTGTTTGTGTGTGGTTTGAACTCCTAGATTCTTTAGGCGTGTGATTCAAATTGTTTGGTTCTTTAGAGACTTTAGGTGGTTTTATTGAGATTTTTCTTTGTTTGCGTGTGAAGTAATTAAAATATTTAATCGTGGCTGAATTACCGAGAAAATCACGTAGACTTCGGGGGAAACCTCCCGAGTATTCACCAAGCCAGCTTGAAGGGCTACGAGCTCTTGTAACCCCTAGTGACAATAGAGTTGGGTCATCGGAAGAAGGAGAATCTTCTTTAGTTGTTCATCTTGATTATCAAGTTCAAGCAACAGAGTATATTATTGAACCAATTTCATTTTCCAAAGTTACTGGTAGTGCTTCTTCTACTAGTGAGTTAGCTGAAGAACTTGAAAGTTCTGAGCCTGAAATTGAACCTGCTGCTACTCCATCATCAGGATTTTCTTCTCCAACTTCCAGTGGTCTTGGTTCACCCAGGGCAGGAAGAATCATTACCCAAAATCTTCCTTCTGGACTTATTTCTATTGAAGAACTTGTCACTCCCGAAGAAGGTATATCTATCCCTAAAAATCAACCAACTGTAGAACTTAGGGAGCGTGAATCGATCTTTTATAGTCCACCTAGGAGGGACGCTTGGTATCTTTCATTGACCAACTTTTTAGAAAACCTGGGACTAAGTTTTTCGCCACCTCGCATTCCTTTCATCCAACACCTAGAGGTTATAATCCTCCTTTGAATATGTCGAGACAGTCATCCATGTTTTCTCAATCTCCAGAAACATTTTTATATGGCGGTCCTTCTGTTCCTTCTGGGTATAAGTCACTTACTGGTACTTTTTTAGGAGCATCTCCTCAACCCATTGAACATGGTTTATCAACTGGCAATAATGGAACTAAATCGTTGAGTGTAGAAGATATTCTTATGATATTAGGTACCATTCCAAATCCGCAACCTCGAGGTAATCAGTTACCGCCTGGGGGGCAACCTCAAGGTACTCAATTATCACCTAGGGGGCAACCTCAAGGTTCCCAGTTACTGCTTGGGGGGCAACCTCAAGGACAGTACATACCTTTGGGACAGTACATTCCTCAAGGTCAACCCCAGACTCAATTGTACCTCAAGGTCAACCCTAGTATCAATATGTACCTCAAGGTCAACCCCAATTTCAGTACGTGCCTCAAGGTTATCAACCTCAAGGTCGGTACCCAACCCAAGGTTTCCAACCACCTTCAGGTCAATCATTTGTCCAAGGAGCTGGAAATGTACCTTTGAATTATCAACCCTACCCTCAACCTGGTTGTGGTCCTCAATATGCTCAACCTTCTATGGGTCCATACCCCGGAATGAACGTAGTGTGGGATCCATCTCAATCTCAACAGATCTTGCAATCGAATGTGCAGTTTTCATCTCAATCTGGACAACCTTTGGTTTCTGGTTCAACCCAACAACCTGTCCAGCCTACTATTCAAACTTCTGCACCTAGTGTAGTTTCTCAACTTGGGCCTAGTTCACCTCGAACTCCACCTCAAACGACTACTACAACTACTGCAACATCTGTTCAATCTACCCCACCTACTTCTGGAGTTTCGGCAGCTCCAGTTTCTATTGTTCCTGCATCAACTCCTCAAGCATCTTTGCCTCAGTCTGGACCTACAATTTAGACTTCGGTTCAGATGCCTGCAGGAAAACCTGGTCCAAGTACGGTTGTCACAAGTCAACCTCAATTTACTTATCAACCATACCAGGGACAGTACCAATTCGGTCCTATTGTTCAGAACCCAGTCTATCAGTATCAATAGTACCCTAGATATACTTATCAGCAACCTCAACAACCCCAGTACGGTCCGGTTAATTAGGTTTTCTGGGAGGATATAATATCCCAAATGCAATTCCAATTCTAAGTTAGCCTGGATATCCTCCTCCTGGGGTTGGTCTTATGACCCAAGGTTTTCGAGACCCTAATCGTCAGTTACCGTTCATTGCAACTTTGGATTTGCCTGATTTGTCGCACCTTATGAATGATCCAATTAATTATCTTCCGTTTTGGCTGCCAATGCCGAATAAGTTGCCCAGTGATATCCCAAAGTTTGAAGGTAAATTAGGAGAGGATCCGTCAAACCATGTGATGACTTATCACCTCTGGTATGCATCTAACTCCATTATAGATGATTCAATTCGTTTACATCTTTTTCAACGCACTCTAATTGGTCTTGTGGCCAAGCGGTACATTGAGTTACCGCGAGCATCCTTTTATAACTTTAGTCAGCTAGCTACTTCGTTCTTAACTCATTTTCAGTTGCTTGTTAGATATGGCAATGGCACGGAATTATTAACTTCATTAAAACAGTCAACGTCCACTTATATTTCAGATCACATTCATGAATGGAGACGTCGATGGCGTTTAGTGAAAGTTTTTATTCCAGATCAAATCTTAGCAGAATGGTTTGTTAAATCATTATTACCTAAAATTACTGAGGATGTAGCTAAGGCAGGAGTTGTTACTGAAGAGAAAGTAATTTCTCAAGCTCAGTACCTTGACCTCGTTTATACGCAGTCGGGTACTTTACACGAGAAAATCCTCGACCTTCCAAAACAAAATCAAATAACTGTAGCTCCTTCAGGGTCTCATGCTGCTGACGGTATGATTGGCTCAATTAACACAAAAAGTAAGAAGAATTCTTCAAATAATTTTTCTCCTATCATAACTTTACCAGATTCCCTAATAGGAGACTCTTCCATGGAAATTCCTGCTGATATTCATGTCATAGAATCATCTACGGCCATATCAAAATATGACGGTAAAAAGAAGGGGAAGAAGAAAAATAAGCAAAATTCGAAAGACAAATCAGATAAAATGGAATCTATTGATGAGAAATGTAAACCTCGTTATCCTTGTCTCAATTGTGACGAAGAGCATTTTACAAGAGACTACCCTCATCCTGTTGAGGCTGTGAAAATTGTCAAAGGTTCTCAAACGCCTGCTGTCTTGAAGGATCCTTTTCCTAGTCAAGACAGTAAGATGATTTGTTCTTCCTTAAATGCCTCGGAAGAACCCATAGTGATGATGTCCCATGTTAGGATTATGACACGATCACAAGATTATGGAAGTAAAAGTCTTGTTGGTGGTAAGGAAGTAGAATCTTCTAATTCGAACCCATCAACTTCAGCTCCTGGTTCTGATCCGCTACAGATCGAGAAACCTAACCCATAATTAGTAATCAAACCGTCTACTAAGGGTATGCTTTGAAAGTCAGCTTTCAATCCACATGCGAGAGCTGCTCAGAACTATAACATTGTTGAAGATTTAGCTATTTCCCCTTCAGCAATGTCGGCTTTGGAGGTGCTGCAATCATGTCTAGCATAGTGTAAATTGCTATTGTCGGTTATAGGAGCTGTTGATATTCAGGACTGAAACCTTATAATCTTGATTTAGAAAATAGTACACCTCGTTCACCTCATCAAATGGCTTTCTAGATTCCAATGTTAGTAAAAAACAGACCTTGCTTTAGGATTGTGATTGATGAGGGAGCTTCAACGTGTATTATGTCGATCCAATGTTGGAGATCGCTTGGTTCTCCTACACTTAATCAATCCCCAACAATTCTAAAGGCTTTTGATGGCCATGGGTTCCATCCTTTTGGCCTTCTATAGGATTTACCTATAGGGGTTGAAGGCAAAACTATTAATCTAGATGTGGAAGTGGTTGATGCCCCTCTAGATTACAACCTTCTCTTGGGTCGTAGTTGGTCTTACACTATGACTGCTGTTGTTTCAGCGGTATTTCAACTTATAAAGTTTCCTCATAATGGAAAGATCATAACTATAGACCAGCTAACTTACTATTCATCTGACCCAGCCTCTTCTGAAAGTATCCAGCATGTCGGCAAAACAACTATCCCTTACAAGGATGTTGGAGTAGGACTAGTTAAAGATTCTGGTTTACTAGGAACTTTTTCCTTTCCTCCTCCTAATGTATTGCCTTCTACTGCAACCATTCATATGATTTCATCAGACACTATTGTTTATGATGATCCTTGGATCGTACCTTCCGAATCTGAGATGGATTCATTTGGTGATGCTATGCCTTTGAGTCCCTATGAAATTGTGTATCAGGCTGTACAGTCATTTTCCAACCCTTCTTCAACCAAAATTGATCTAATGAATGTGGTCTATGGAGAATCACTTTCAACATCAAACTCAGATTCAACAACTTTTTCTGAACTTGTTCATACTGATGAGCAGATTCGAGAAATTTTGTCTGTTGATGATTTACCATGGGAAGATCTTCATCATAGATCTTCATTCTTACCTGAGATTGATCATTTTGAAAATGATTTTTCATCTATTTTTACTACTGATTATGTCAAGGAACCACAGAATCCATTGCAAAATCCCGATTCTGAGTTAAATTTGGGAAATATTTCTCGAACAGTTTCTATTGACATTTCAGTTAAACTTGGAATTGTTGAAAACATTCATATAGGTGCCTCCTGTACAGATGATGAACTTCAAACATATAAGGCCATATTTCAAGAATTTTGCGACGTGTTTGCCTGTTCATATGAAGAAGTGCCAGGAATTGACCCAGCAATTGTTTTTCATGAAATCAAAACTTACCCGGATGCTAAACCCGTCCGGCAACATTTGCATTAGATTCACCCACGAAAAGCTGCTGCTATTAAAGCAGAAGTTGAAAAATTACTTAAAGCAGGTTTCATTTATCCAATTCCCTTAACGGATTGGGTATCGAATATTGTTCCTGTTAATAAAAAGCAAGGAATGATAAGAATATGTATCGATTATAGGGACATTAATCGAGCCTGTCCCAAAGACAATTACCCAACTCCCTATATCGATCAAATCATTGATGATTGTGCCAGCAGTGAAATATTCTCCTTTATGGATGGTTTTTCGGGTTACAATCAAATCAAAATTCTACCTGCTGATCAACCAAAAATGGCTTTTATTTGTCCATGGGGGACATTTGCTTATTGCAAATTACCTTTTGGGTTGAAAAATGATAGAGCAGCTTTTCAAAGAGCTATGTCTTACGTGTTTCATGACATCAAGCACATTGTGCAACCTTATCTCGATGATTTACCTGCTCATTCATTACGTAGAGCCGATCATCTCATTCATTTACGAGCAATCTTTATGAGATGTAGGCATTATCGAATTAGGTTGAATCCACACAAATGTGTTTTCTGTATAGAAACGAGTCATTTACTGTGATTTTTTTTTTCGAAAGCTGACATTCATTTCGATCCCTCGAAGGTTGAAGCTATTGTCAAATTGCCTCCTCCTTCAACTCTTTGCCAACTCCAAAGTTTGCAAGGGAAAGCAAACTTTTTACGTCGATTCATTCCTAACTACGCCGAGATAACAAAGGGTTTTACCAGGTTGTTGAAACAGAATACTCCTTTCTTTTGGGATGAGATAGCTGACAAATCTTTTGATGCACTTAAACACGTGTTGACCCATGCACCGTTATTGCATCCTCCCAACTACAACCAGGATTACTTCTTGTATCTCGCCGCCTCTCATTCCTTTATCGGGATGGTGTTAGTTCAGGAAGATGAATTAGGTAGTGAACATATGATTTACTATCTTAGTTGAACTTTGAATCCGACTGAGTTGAAATATTCACATGTGGAGAAATTGGCTTTGGCAGCTGTTCAAGCTGTCCAACGATTTTGTCATTACATCTTACTACGCAAAACTACTGTAATTTCTCAAATTTGACAAAACAATTGCTAGGGGGCAAGTATTCCAAATGGATTGTTATCCTGCAGGAATTTGACTTGGAATTTGAAAAATCTAAGTTAAAGAAATCTTTAGTTTTTGCGGAGTTGATGTGTGACTTCCAGCATGCTGATACTGAAACTGTGGCGGAAGAGCCCATTGCGGACAAATCCTTATTTCTTATCAGCATTCTTGATCCATGGTATGGAGATATCATAGTTTATCTCCAAACCCAATCTTTTCAGCCTGAAAATTCAAGATCTCAGTGTCGGAAAATATGTTTCCAATCCCAACAATACAAGATTATTGGAGATACACTTTATCGTCGTGGGGTGGACTCTGTTTTCCAACGTTGTTTAACTCATGAGGGAGCTAAAAAGGTTCTAAATGACTGTCACTCTGGAGTGTGTGGCGGTCATATGTCTGGGTATGCCACAGCCCAAAAGATATTGCGTGCTAGCTATTTCTTGCCGTCTTTGTTTAAAGATTGTATTTACGTGGTTCGAAAATGCCACAATTGTCAAATTTTTGATCGAAAGATGCGTGCTCCACCTGCTCCTCTCCACCCTATAATTGTTGTCGGTCATTTTGCAAAGTGGGGTATCGACTTTATTACATGTAACCCTCACTCGGATGGGGGGCATGCATATATCATCCTTGTGGTAGATTATTTTACCAAGTGGGCCGAGGCGATGCCTACATTTTCGGCAGACAGGAAAACTACTGCGATTTTTGTTTTCAATCATATAATTACTAGATTCAGTGTTCCACAAGTGATTATCATTGATCATGGGTGTCATTTTCGAAACATCATGATGACTAAACTAATAGATCAACTTGGCGTGCGTCACGATAGTTCTACTTCATATTACCCACGGGCTAATGGTCTAGTTGAAGCCATCAACAAAGTTCTAGTCATTATGATCCGACAAATCATTGGGATTCATAGGTTGAATTGGCATAACATGTTATTTTCAGCGCTTTGGGTGTATCGAACCTCAGTAAAAACATCAACCGGTTTCACTCCTTTCCAACTAGTTTATGGTTTGGAAGCTGTGTTACCCATTGAATGTGAAATCCGTCATTGCGAATAGCCATAGAGTTACTCCTAGCCACTTCCGAAGAGGAGAAACGTTTGTTGTACTTGGCTCAGCTAGATGATAATCGACATGATGCTGCACTAGCAATCGAAACTCATGCCAAACGAATTAAAGCTCAGTATGATCGAAATGTTATACCTCGTAATTTTTCGGAAGGAGACCTAGTCTTACTATACGATCAAGAAAACGATAAGCTAGGGGCTAGAAAATTCGTACCTATCTGGCATGGTCCTTATGTTGTTAAGCGGAAGCTGGCAAAAGGGGCCTATGAATTGGTAGATTTTGACGGTGTCTCTTTTGGTAAGCCCAGAAATGGTCTTTATCTGAAGAGATATTATGCTTAAATCTGGGTGTGGAGATTTTAGTTAGATTAGTTTTCTTTCTAGCTGGTGTGTTTTAGATTAGAAAAATGTGCTTAGTTTAGAGAGTGTTTTTGTCATTATTCCTTCTTATATTGATTTTACTCTTGATATTGCAGATGTCGACGTCTCTTCAAATATACATTGGTTTCACTGATGGTGCTTGTCGTAATACACGGAACATTTCTTCTGCAGCTTGGGTTATCTATTCACCATCTGATGAGTTGGTATCTATGCATGGGGTAAGCCTTGGTCAAACAACAAACAACATTGTAGAATATAGTGCATGATTGAGTTATTATCTGAATCCATTTCATTTGGGATTCGGAATTTGATTGTGAGGTTAGATTCTGAACTCGTTGTATTGCAGCTTAATAGAGTTTATGCCATTAGAAATCCGGTGTTATTAAGATTATTTTTTATAGTTCGTCTCTTGGAACGTGAATTTGACTATATTGAATATCAGCATATTCCAAGATATTTAAATACATTAGCAGATGCAATTGCTTCTTAAATGTTAATTAGACATTTGCAATAATCAAACCGTAAATTTAAAAACATTCCGTAACATGTTTTACAAGATAGCCAATAATAGTGATATAGCAAAGCATAAAAGTGTGTCAAATAGACATCGTCTTCAATCATAGGTTGAAAAACACCTTATGATCAGAAAAAATGATAGTACAAAAAGCAAAAATGTCATATGAGTCTACAAAAGGCGATCATCCTATCACTGGTGATGATCACGATAAGAAACCACTGCTCGGGCCACCATACAAAGGAACCTCCTGAAAGGTCTTGGGACCCCAATCACATAGCATTGTAACCTAAGAGGAATGTCATCTATGCTAGTCTCCGAAATATCTGCTGCCAAACGCTCTAGATGGTTTTCCAATTTGGCCAGGGTCTCTGTAGATTCGTCCCATGGGGCTATTACTACTGCAGCTAGGTGTTTCCTCTCAGAGGGTTGGAGAGTGGCTGGTCGCCGTGGACCCACATCTGCATTTGAAACTTTTTACTATCAGTTTTGGGACGATTTAAAAACAAAAAAAAAATTAATTAGAAAATGTTGAAAATGATTTTACCTGAGTCATCCCATTTCTCTCCTGGTGGAAGAGCCATGTCTGGGTCACCACGATAATCCATCCCAGCATAAGGAAAATCCTGAATTGCAAAAACTTGGTTCTCCAGCCAATGAAAATACTCAGGAGGAAATCGAACAACCTCTGAACCCTCCTCAGGATGATGGGCCATAACTGCAACCCAACGCATCAGCTTGGGCTCTCGGGGAATTCCAGCTCCAACAGAAAGATGTTGTGGGACCAACATCGGGACCCTCTCTAGACTAAAGCTCACAACTAAGAAACCATATCCAAATTTTTTGAGTTGCCCGTTATTTGCTCTAGTCAGTTGGCCTTTTACATTAGCCAACACAGCTTCGCACCAGTTGAAGATGGTTCCTCGATAACAGTATACTGCCATCCGCATTTGGGATCCGGTGGCCATACGCAGTGCTGCACTCCCACAGAGTCTGGTGATAGTAAATGCAATCACTTTGAGTTTAGGACGGGAATTAGTTTTGATATCAATCCCTTTGTCCTTGGTTTGGTCATTACAAAACTCTAACCGGAGACTATCGACAAACTGGCCACCTGGCCTAGTCCCAAATAGAGTCAAATGTTCACCTCTCCTAGGCAAACCAGTCAAAAAATAAATGTCCTCTAGCTCCATTTCGAGCTGGTGGCTACCAATAATGAAACACTGGTCCTATATATTCCATCTGTCCACCAACCACTGCAAAAAGTCTACCTGGGCCCTCATGCCAGGTATGGCCCAGAATTTAAATAACGCGCATGCCTTCAATGCATCTATTGAAGGTTGATAATTAATTGCGACAAGTCCCACATCTTCGTACTCCCGTTCCCGCCAACTAAGCATAGTGTATATCCTACATTGAAAGAAAAGGTGGATTAGAACATTTTAAATCAAAGTTTTTGGGCGGAAATTGAAGATTTTGAAATTGTAAAACCTATGTCACGGGGACCGCACTCTCCAGTTAGAGACAGTGCGTAGGTCCGCACTCTGCCTAAACAGCAGGTGTGGGCCCCTGGCTCTTTCCCCTGTAGGAAAAGGTCGAGGTCTGAGGGTTTCGCATGTTGCGCCTGCGGACCCCCATGAGTGGTCTTTTAAACAAAATTCTTCCTAAAAATCAAAATAAAAACCTAAAAACGAAATTCGAATGGTTGAAATGCAAGATTAAAGTGATATGGATTACCTGGAGGTGACGGTTTTCGATTCCAACAGACAGATTTTCCGCAATCTTCACGGGAAGTTTCTTACCCAAAAGCTCTCTTTTCTCACTCTGAAGTCAAACGGTAAAAATGAATTTACAAAAACCCTTTTTATAAGATTTTTTGAATAAATGAATTTTCAATTTGTTTATTTTTCACTTTAAAAAGGTAACTTTTTGATGCATTTTTATTTATTTTAAACAGGTATGAGTAATGTTTGATTTTTTGTGCAGAATATCGGATTTTTCAGGAAAAATTGATCATTTTCAACAAAAAACATTAGAGTCATCTTTACGCTCTTTTCTGACTCCTAAAATATGAAAAGATTTCCGAGTTTTTCTTTTTAAGCTCGTTAAAACGGAATTAAAAAGATGGTCCATTTACAGCTCTTTTCTGACCGTATTAAAATGAAAAGATTGCCGGATTTTTGTCGTTTCAAATTCGATATTCGTTATAAAAAAACATGTCATTGATCGTCTTTTACTTTTTCAGATCAGAGACACTAATTATGAAAAGTACTCCTTGATCGTAATGGTCAAGCGGTTCTCTCAAGTATTATTTTATACTTTTTCGGGCTTCGGAGACACAAATTTACGAAAAAGGACAACCATGGAGTTTCCTTAAGTTTTTCTTCTGATTCCCTAAAATTGAAAAACGCCGAGTTTCTCCTATACTGGACTCGTTAAAATTTAACAGTAAAGGACCTGTTCAATTACAAATAGGAACGGACCACTCCTTCTTAGGGTTTGAATTTCAACTAAGTTGGACTCATCCGAAGGATGAGATTATAACCAAGCAAATGTTATCCTCCTCAAGCTTGTCAAAAATAAAGAGATACTTGCCAGAAATGGTGGGGGAAAAGAGAGAAAAATGAACTTGTTTGTTATACTTTGTGTCTCAGAAAAACATTTAACCACTCTTAAACACGACACTTTTTGTTCACCTGGGTTGGGAAATCCTTTGCCTAACAGTTAATCAAACCATATTGAAAGTCTTCATCCGGTTTCTGGGTATTAGCTTTGGGTCAATTGTCACCAAACCATCTGTAGTGTCGTTATGTGTTCAAGAGGTCAGTGCAAATAAACCATTCATCTGCAAAATATCTGTCATCCATCTTGACCATCCCTGAGTCAGTCCTTGCAAATTATATTTCTTCAAACTTGATCTATGATTTCGTGTTGTGGGCTTGCCTACAACGGATCGCTTTCTATCGACTTCAGCTCATTATCTAGAAATATGATCTAGAAATCGTCAATACCTTGAAATCTGCATGCCTCAATGGCAGGTTTCTCGCCTTCGATGACAGGTTGCATCATTGACCTTCGATCAAAGGATTCCGTGACATGTTCGACATCAACTCATCTATTCACATTTCATGGATTGTACTGAGTACTTTGAGAGCCATTGACATTATTGGTGGTTTCTCTCACACTTGTTAACAGTTTACATCATTGACTGGTAATCAAGTGGTTTCTACCATGTTCGACTTCGACATATTCATTCACATGGATAGAATCATACTATTTCAGGAAGTAGAAATCAAGACCCTGGATCTAGTTTCCACCATCCAGGTTGCGAGGAATTTTGTTATTCATTATACAGTGGACTATTCATAAACAGATGGTTGTGCCCATACTATGTCTACATATGTCTATACTTATGATGTATTACAAGATCATTCCTAAATCAGAGCAGTTTAGTTAGTTTTCTAGTCAGTTTTGATCTGAGTATGGGAATGCCTACCTCAGCGATGATATGATCACATATATATATTTTGTATTGAATGTTTTTATAGGTTCCAACCAGGCTCTCCACAGGATGATCCTCGAAATGATAAAGTACTTCACTCTTCTTAGATGAAAAATACTATCTATTACAGACTTCGCACTTTAGGGGGCAATCTATCACCATGACATTCTGCAGTCAGTGTGAGTCTATCACCACTCATACTATCCTCCTTTGCAAGTCTTAAACCTTAGCTCTTCATGTCAAGCCTTGAAAAATGAGAGAAATTCCTTGAAAATCTCTAAAACTCTGGTTCCGCACTTTCTCTTAACATTACCTGCGGTCCCGCACCCCCTAGTCATGTCCCCTGCAGACCTGCCCACTCTATCTCTAAAGGAAAGGGTGCGGACCCCTGTAAAATTCAAAAAGGCGTAAGTTTATTCTTAAAAACTCACTTTGGGTTAATTCTGGACGCTTCTAGAAGGAATCTTGAGGTGGCAAGTTTTCTCGTAGGTGGTTCATGCATCCCATAACTAAGGGAGTTAACCCCTTGATGTGAGGAGCTTATCCCTTTGAAAGAGGACTCTATTCCTTCATAGGTGGACCTGGTAACTTCCTTCCTCTGCACTTTAAAATGAGGCATTGGGCTAGTTACTGAAGAGGTTGAAAGCTAAATATTTTTGAGGGTAAATGTTGTTGGAATTTAGACTTCCTAATTGAGCTTGAGAGGAGAGATTACATACCTTTTGATCTCATTGGGAAGAGTGTGAAGCTTGTCAAAGTAGAGGAGATTCTTGCTAGACCTTGGGAGGAGCTTGTACAACATCAAGGCACCAAGGTTGTAAAGTTCTTCTTTGTTTAAAGTTAATACAATCAAGTTCATTTTTCTCAAGAAGTTGTCTTCTATGGTTTATTTCATGAATTCCTTGATCATCATGATAAATATGATTTATTATATTGGCTATGCAGGTGTTATTTGATGTGTGCATGTTTGTGTTTGCAGGTTCTAAAAAGGAAGCTCATTTGGACGATCGAAGCGTGGCTGCCACAAACTAGCATTGGACTTAAGGTAGGGTCTAAAACACCTCTTGGTTTTTATTTATAAATCGCAATATTTAGAGAAAGGTAGAATTTTCTTGTCTTGCTTATTGCTAGATATCTGTAGATACTAGGGAGATCGGTCTTATCCACAAGAATGATTAATTCGGCCGACAATATGGATGTAGCACATGTTCTACCAAAGTTTGCCTTGGACAAGCTTTTCATACAGGAAATATCATATCACATCTCGACAAGACTAATAGCCATGCTACAATGGAAGAAGAAGGCACCTTGCCCCGCTCTTCTGTTGTGGATCGGGTTATACGAGATACTGAGTTTCAAGCATGCGAATGTCGAAGTAGAGTAGATGAAGAAGTATCCATTCGACCTTTGAAGTTACAATCTGTATGACCTGCATTGTATTGTGAAATATCACTGCATGAGAGTACAATTAAACTAGATCCATGGGGCATGTCATTGGGTGGAGGAGGACCCATGGAGATATTTTTACAACTCCTCCAGACTCAATGAACTGGTCAGCCTCGCTGTGGAATGGATAGCAAAGAAGCATCCCGGAGAGCACCAAAAGTAGCAGCAGCAGCTAAGGTGAACATACTAATGCGCGACAAGGGCAAGTGGAAGATTGTCGATCGCATGGAGGAACAAAGCTACAAGTTTTAAGCAGGCCCACTTGTGCAGAAAGAAGCTTTGGTCATAGAGGCGAAAGGCGACAAGAGAAATGTGCAAAGGTAGAGAGAGAAGTGGAGAGTGGAGGAAACAGAGAAGGAGTTGAATGACTTGAAGGAGAAACTCTGAAAGGAACTGGAACTGTGCAGACAGGAGAAGAAAGCGCAACATGAGCAGGCACAATAGGGGGTGTAACTTGTACATACAAATGAAACTGCACCCGTACAAGTAGTGGACTCATCAAAATAGCTGGCATCAGGCAGACAAGGTGAACCATCACAGGAGCAAGACTTCACTCAGGAGATAGAGTGAGTACTTGAACATATGGATACGAATATGGAGCAGCAGGAGTTAGAGAAAGACATCGACCTCATGCCTCACCACCAAGAGGTTGAACCACCAGCTCCATCGAATCTAGAAGATGAACAATTCCCAAGCGACCAAGGAGACACTGAGATCCTTAGAGATCAACTGGAAGGAGAGATGCACAAGATCTCATTCGACAAGTCTCAACATAGAGTTGTGAAATATCGCAGAGTGTCGACTACGGATGTTCATAGATCTCCTACACAATTCGAGGAACGAGTGATCATGTTTGACATGCACAAACATCCAACAGAATTGGCCGATGCTACTAGAGCATATGTCAAAGCCACTAGCTCGAGTATTCACTTCCTGATAGCTGAGAACGAGTGAATGGTTAAGGAGCTTCAGACGGCCAAACATGGAGGAGAAATGGTTACATCATCCACCAGAGTAGAATTGAAGAAGGAAATACAAAATGAAGTATTGTCCCTTGACACTGTCATGCAGGCATTGTATTCCAAGTTTGCTACCATGCATAAGGCAGTCGTCCATCTCAACGGATGGTAGCAATGATGTGCTAGAAGAGAACGTATCTTGTCAAATGTGCATGCCGTTGTTGATTACATGCAAACATGGACGATGAGATACAAGGGATCCCTGCTTCACTTGACTAAGATGATGAAGCCCAGAGCAGTCGAGCTAAAGGCACTCATCTGAAGTCAGATCTAGAACTATGAAGAGCTCCTGTAGCTCATCACTAGTCTACAAGCTTCCCATGCATGTGTATTCAAGAGTATGGATGTTGTTGTGCACACACATGTGATCCCATCTATTGGGACTCTCACCTAGGCAAAGACAAAGGCACATGTCTGACTAGAGATTGACTCATACTTTGACAAGTTGATGCGCATAGCCACCAGCCCATACTTGTCAATCAGTGTAGACACCATGCATAAGTATGTTGGTGGTCAGGCAGCGCTAAAGGAAATGATGCACATGCCATTAGAAGAGTTGGATAGAGGAACCTAAGAAGTGTACCCAGATGTTATGGAGGCAAGAGTCAGGTTCCAGAAAGATGTCACCTTGGAGTACACGGACACCATCGCGAACTACCGAGCTTGGCATCGGTTCGCTACTGTCGATCACCATGAGGATGTCAAAGAGCTGGTCTTCCAATAGTTGTCTAAGTCATAGTGATGTCTTGCATGGCTTGCTCAAGCCATTTTCTCTCACATGGGTACATGTGCATTGTAATGTAACGTCTTTTCAAGTGTAAGTTCAAGTGTCGATAGTTGGATGTAACAGTCATAGAGTAGATGAAGAGTCATGAGGGTAGATGAACTGTCACAAAGGGGAATGTCAAGGGCCACCCCACCCTTTGCTATAAATAGTCACTCATAACTCATTGTAGAGGCTTTTGGTTAGCCAAGCTTCCAATTAGACTATCTTTTAAAGAGCTTGGACAGTATTGTAACGCACCTTGGCTTCTCCATTGCGCAAAGATAATATATCTATTTGGAGGAGCAGGTGGTTGTGGCTGTAAAGTTCTGCTATCGGAACTAGTGGTTGGACATGGATGTATTGTATGACTGGAACTTACACTTCTTAATATAATGTAGCCAACATGTTTCATGCATATATCATATTGTATTCCAGCTATCTTGTTTACTCTAAATGATGTATGTATCTGTTTTCTTACACATGCATGTATGGACTATTTTGTATAAGTATATATGAATCTTACTAAAATGTGTTGATTGGTTTAATCATCACTTTGTATTGTTAGCTAACTTGCTTTCTAGTTTATGATGCAGCTTTGCTCATGTGTTCCCTTCCAAGCCACATGCTATCTCATGTTTCCAAGGGACGCACTCACCCAACTCTCCGTGTGTTAGAACCATTCATGCACATTGCTTGTCTCACAAGAGATGTCACACCCTTGCTACCAACAGGGACATATTACTTGCCTCTATGAGAAATAATGGTCAAGGAATTACCATACAACCCACTGTTGGGACTCTTACACCAAACGGTATGGGGTCTAATTGGGACTTCTTACCGGGGAGATCCCCTGACATGTTGGGCAGGGCTAGCACCATCAACAAGGTGATTTATATGTTTTCTATAGTGTGGTAGTGTTGAAGCCCTGAAAATCGGGTCTACAACAAGGGGGATACCCACCCGGTCCGGACCTTGGTTATCAGCTCCTTTTCCATTTGGTATAGTGGGTCCGACTGGGGATATGGGACCAGTTTCCCAATTTATGTGTGTGTGTGCGTAGAGAATTGATATTTCCTTCCTAATAATTTCTAAGTAAAATGCTTTTATTCTAAATCTAATGTAATTGTATTCTAATGAATAGAAATATCTAATTCTAAAACTAACCCGGGATGTAATCTTTCTATTATGCAATCTAAAATGATTTCAAATGGAAATTGGTAATAAATATCATTCAACCGCTATGAGAAAAGAATTCAATAAAGATAAAATGTTTCATATAAAAAGATAGACGAAACAAATGTGAAAAAATATCGCATAATAAGTTACTCATATATTAAGCATAAATAAATAGCTATCACCGTACAGAAGTGCCAAATGATAACTCAAGCATTCAAGCATTCATATATAAATAACTGAATATGAATATCACCTTAACACATAAGCAGAAATAGTTAAGAGATAAAAGTACCATTTATAACTGGTTATACTCATGATCTTTAGCAATAATGATCTATCTCTTCTTAATCCAACATCTACTAAGAGTACAAAAGTGCAACATTAGTAGTAGATATTAAATGCAAATATCAATAAATCCTGTTCCATTCATTCATCAAAACCTCCTCGGAGGGTGCAAAAGTGCATGTTCTGAGGACAAGTTTTTGACAAATTTCAGGACCCTTCTCTAAATGCATGAGAGGGGTTTAAATACTACTAGCTAAATCTAAAAATAATTTATTACAAAAATGTAAGATGCGGTTTAAATGACTGTCCTCATTTCAGGAAAAAATAAAGCAAAATTAAACTAAAACTGGCAACTAACTATCTATGTATTTGTTCCTTGTAATCACAAGCATTCAACATTTTCTTGAGGAGAGTTGGCTGGCTGACTTCCGACTTTAGTTGTCCTGCGAAAACAGAATCGACAAGAGCGGCGCCATCTTCTCGGCAGAAATAATGGTACATTTGAGAGTCATGCACTGGCTATGTGGTTTTACCAAGTACGTCCAGTAAGAATCCCAATTCAACTTGATTAACCTTTTGATGGACTGTGCCTTTTCTTGAGCCTTCTGTCTCCAGCTTATCTATAGATGTTGTACATTTGGTAGATATTTACATACCACTTGAGAATATTCTTGATAAATACCAGTGGTTTTAGAGTTCAAGTTTTGCCTTTTGCCTTTAGCACTTTTTCCTACAAATTTCTAGGCTTACAGGCGACTGAGCGATTAGAGGCTTTCCTTCTTGATGGGTTTTGCCTGGCGATGCGCGATTAGCACTAGGCGCTAATTGCGCATCAGAAACTGCCTCCGTTTCTCGGTCCAGGCTTCCCTGGTGCTATTTTCGCCTCTTGCGCGCTTTTTGTTAGAGGATATAAACCTTAAATTTTGTAGAAATAATGACTCCGTGAGTTCTTGGTTCTGAGTTTTAAATTCTATCTGTTATGTCAGGACAGTCTAGTACCCATTTGACCATGTCTATGTATGGAATAATTTTGAGCCTTGCCGCTATCCGGTGCAGGAACGAACATGCTAGCTCTGTAATAGACGCCTCAGGTGACCCACGCAAATCTGCAATCACCGTAACCTCCATTACCCTAGGATTTTCTTCCTCGAGTAGACAGTACATGCCCTCCCAAGCAGTAATTCCGACATCTCTGTTACAAGTGGTGTCTGTGTACAAGGGCATCATTTCTTTATCTACAGAACTTGGATATTTACCCTTCTTCCCCATAATGTTCTGAACACTGCTATGTATATTTCTCTACTCTTCACTCCTGCCATTTACAAATGAGGCAAGAGTAATGATAAGAAAAAGGTGACGGGAAAGCTTTAAATGCTGAAAACATATAAAATATATCACCCTATGTGAAATGGCTCTTCGATCAGATCAAAACCATATTTCATTAATGATTTCCAACTAACTCATTAATTAATATTAACTTGCATAACTGGGCATTGGTTTATGGATAAAGATTTTTCGAATAACGAGCCCTGAAGATCTGCGATAAGGCGATTTTGCGATTTGCTTCAGAATATCACAGATCACAATATGGCAGATCGCAATATCGCTTGATCGCAATATTGCTTATCCGTTGCATATGGCAATCATCCGTTGCTGTGTTTTCTGCGAAATGCAATTTGCGAGATGCGCCATCGCATATCAGCGGTTTGAGGCATTTCGGCTTTAAGTGATATTTGAGACATGCGATGCGATGAGGGTCTTTTGATGCGTGATTTCGCATCGCGATTTCGCAATTTTAGGATTCCGCTTGTAGGATGGCATCCATTACCTTTTTGCGATGTGACGCTCTTTATTGAAGGAGTGGTTTTATGCGAACTTTATCATAAAACTTAAGTGTTTTTTGGTTTTTTGGAAATTCTCCTAAGTTTATGATAGTAAGTTTTATCCAAAAAGGAAATACAAGCACTAAAAAAAAAAATTAATAAGGGTCCCCACTTATTTAGTATTAATGATAAAACTAAAATAAGAAGGGGGGTTGTTGCTGGCCACAACAATTGGCGATTCACTTGGAAGAACCAGTTATCTCTGCTTTTCTTTTGACTTTTCTAAACTTCCAAAACAGAAAGCTTTTCCAAAAAATCAAACTTTATTATAGAAAGATAAAATACACCATGCTTTTAGCTGTCAATGATAGTTTGTTTCTTCTATGTTAACTTTGGTTATTTACTTCCTAGAGCTAGTCATTGTATCTACATCAGTCACTACTTGGTTTATAAAGATAAAAACAAAGTCTTCTCTGTAAATCAGTTTTAAATATGCTCATTTGTCATAGGTAGAGCCTCTGCTGCCAGCAGGCATTTATAGCCTCGACAAGGTTACCTGTTACCCAGCAATGATCCTATATCCTACTTGGAGAAATGTACGATTTTCAAAGGGAAATCCATATCCACACTTATTTCTTTTATTTTCTTTTAATCCTTAAAGAACAATGCCTTGGTTTGGTAGCCAAATTTTGACAATGCCATTCACTTGATTTATAACTTTGTTGAACAAGCTGGCTCGTGATTAGACCCCTTGTCTTTTGATTGTAACAATCTCGAGATATTGCCCTATTGTGGTATGCAGTTTTGGAAAAGTCAGCAAGCTATAATATCTATGATCATGATAAGTCGGCTCGTGATGAGAACTCTTATTCTTTAAATCAAAGTGTATCGCTAGATTATTCCTTGAAGCTCGTAATTCCCTAGTTGGGGAGGAAGTCATTGTTTCCTTAAGAATAGCTTTGGACGTCAATGGTAGAGTTTTTTGGAAAGAGATTTTCTATAGAGAATCTTTGTTTTGTTATTGATACCTTTCATTTGACTGATATAAAACAAATTCCAACTAAAGGTCGCTTTTTATCAAAATTTACAAGGTTGAAACTAGTATCATTTTTAGGCTTATAGCCTTTGACTGTATCTTTGAATAATAATGACCAATTTTCTAAATTAGTTATATTTATACAAGCAAAAAAAACAAATCTAAAAGAAATACTTGTCTTTTTTTTGAATTCCAAATGTAACCATTTACAACTAGTTTTATTATTAAACTAAAGGAAAAACTAATTTATAAAAATAGAAGAATGATCTCCTATGGAAAGTATTTTTTGAGGATCTGTTCGTTAACAGGTAAAGATTTTCTTTTTCCTGTTAAATCCTGTAACATAAAAGTAGATGGACCTATGATTTCTGCAATTTGGAAAGGACCAAGCCACATTCGTTGAAATTTCGTATGTTTGCCCTTTTCCTCGTGATCCTTATCCCATTTTAAAACTAGATCTCCAATCTGAAAGTTCTTTCTGGATATCATGTTTCAATCAAAAGAAGCTTTTACTAATGCTTGGTGATGAGCATGAGTTATTTTAGCCTGTTCTCGTTGCTCTTCTAGCTTAAGGATTTGCAGCTGCCTTAGTTGTAAGGAAGAGGTTGGTGTTTCATCAATATATTGAACTAAGGCCAAGGAGGGGATCGGTAGCTGAGTTGGAAGGACCACTACTTTCCCACAAACTAAATTAAAGGGAGAAGTGCCAATGGAGTCTTTCTTCGTTATTTGGTCTGCCCATAGAGCATATATTAAGGATTTGTGCCAATTCTTATGAGTTTGATCAATGCTTCGCTTAATGATTGTGATTAAGTTTTTATTCGTTGATTAGGTAATCCATTCCCCTGTGGGTAATAATTGGCAGAGTATTTAAATTTGAAACCTCTTTTGAGTGAAAATTCAATCATAGCATTGCCAAAAAAATACGATGCATTATCAAACATTAAAGCAGAGGGTAAACCAAACGTAGTGATTATGAATAGATCTATGAAATCAATGATGTGTTCGGCATTAGCTGCCTTGAGAGGAACCACTTCTACCCATTTAGTAAAATAATATGTAGCTGTAAGGATATACCTATGCTGTTTAGAAGAGTGAGGAACGATCTCACCTATTATGTCCAATCCCCATTGATCAAAAGGTTGTTCAATGTTGATTGGTTGCAAAGGCAATGATGGTTTCTTTTGTCTTTAGCAGCAGTTTGACAAACTTGACATTTTCTTACGTAGCTATGTGCATCTTTGAATAATGTGGGCCAATAATATCCAGCACACAAGATTTTATGTGCGGTAGCATCTCCAACATAATGTCCACCTGCTGGTCCATCGTGGAGTTCCTACAACACTTTTTCAGCTTCAGATTTCTCAAGACATCTAAGGAGAACAGAATCATAATTCATCCTAAAAAGTAAATCGTTCACGAGCTAATATTTCTTAGCCTTCAACCTTAGGGATTTTTTCTTTGTATAATCTAGATTTGAAGGGGCATATTCGTTCTTTAGATAAAATATGATATCAGCGTATAATGATTCAACATCGCTTAGGCTTACCTCATACATTTGTACTTCCGCAAATGGTATTTCAGAAATGAGCGATGCTCCAACCAACATCTTGCAAAAGCCTTGACCTTTTACAATATTTGCTGGTTTAATTTCTGCGTTGTATTCTTGTAAGGCAGTAACCCAGTTGGCTCTTTTCTCACCCACGTCTTTTTGTACTAAGAGATTTCTTACCGCTGGAAACAGTACTATGATTTTTGTATGGGTTTTAAGCAGAAAGGGTCTGAAATGTTTGATCACTTTAAAAACAGCATAAGCTTGTTTCTCAACGTCTAAGTAATTTAATTCGGGCCCTTGTAGATTTGGACTGAAAAAAGCAATTGGGGCTTCCGCCTTGTCTTGATTTGCTTGAGTGAGTATCGCAGCATATGATCTATCGGAGGCAAATGTATATAAAATGAAAGGGTCAGAAAAATTTGGAGTTGCTAAAGATGGGCGTTAACAATTGCTTGTTTAATCAGGTTGAATGCTTCATATTCGTCTTGGCCCCATTTGAAGATTGAATTCTTTTTAATCATTGCTTGTAAGGGAGATACGATCCTTGAAAAATCTGGAACAAATCTCTTTACAAAATTAATCTGGCCAAGGAAGGATTGCATAGCTTTCTTGTTGTGAGGCAAGGGTATTTCAGAAATTTCCTTGATTCTATCAGGATCAATATGGATTCCAGATTTTGACACTATAAATCCAAGATGTTTTCTTTCACTTAATGCAAAAAAAGACTTTTTTGGGTTAAGTGAAATTTCATACCTTAGACAATGTTGGAAGATCTGTTTTAAATCTCTGAGATGATTTCCTCGTTTCTTGGAATATACAGTTATATCATCCAAGTAGATTACTATTGATTTGTTTACTAATCCTTTAAATGCCATGTCCATGGCCCTTTGAAATGTGGCACCAGCATTGATCATACCAAAAGGCATCTTTTGGTATGCATAAGTACCCCATTTGGTTCTGAATGTGGTTTTTAATTGATCGTCGGGATGGACCAAAACTTGGTTGTAGCCTGAGAAACCATCTAAAAATGACATTAACTCTGATCCTGCAACTACCTGTAATATTTGCTCCATGGGAGGCAAAGGAAAGTTATCTTTTTGGCAGGATTTGTTAAGATTTCGAAAGTCAATGCAAATTCTAATGCCTCCATTTTTCTTCCTAACGAGAACCATATTGGAAACCCATTTAGAATGTCGAGCAGGAAAAATGATTTTGGCTTTCAATAACTTATTGAGCTTAGATTTAATTTGATTTTCTATATTGGGATGGATCTTTCTCAGCTTTTTTTGGACAGGTTTTTCATCATTTATCATTGGGATGGTATGCTGAATGATAGAAGTGTCGTAAGTCTTAAGTTCGTCGTAGTTCCACGCAAAGACATTTTTGTATTGTTTCAAGAGATGAATATTCTCTAATCTTTCTTCAGGGGCTAGGCCAAGACCTAGATTGATATCTTGCGACTTGGTATCAGTTCCTAGATTTACTAATTGATAATTTAGAGTTGAACTTTGAAGTTTTGAATTGGTAGATCTTTTGAATCGATCTTTCAAATCATATAGGTCTTCCAATTTGACTACTGACTTTGGCATAACATTATTAGTGCTATATTGTTGTAATTGTCTATCATGTTGGTCCTCATCTATTATCTGATTGATGTAGGATCCCTCTGATGTGAGGAAGCTTACAATATCAGGATCATCATTGAATATTCTCCAATTGGTAATGTTATCAGGAATCGAGGGTTTAAAGATTAATTCGATTGAAAATCTATCAGATCTAAAGTCTTCTGTGGGAATGAGCTTGGAAGCTACGTTTGCCAGGAGGTCAACACTAGCATTTTGGATTCTGGGAATCAATGAAATATTGAATGCTATAAAATGTTCAGTTAGATCTTGTACTAAAGATTGATAATGATTTAAATGGCCTAATAGACAATTTATAGTATTTCGTACCTATCTGATAACAATTTCAGAATCTTCAAAGACTTGTAGATATTTGATATCTAATCCGATTGCTTTCTATAATCCTTGGACTAAAGCCTCATACTCTGCGGTATTTTTGGTGCAATCGAACTTGAGTCTACAAGTTAGCATAGTTTTGTTTACCTTTGGACTGATTAACATGCATCCTACTCCCGATCCCTTGTTAGACTTAGAACTGTCAAAAAATAGCTTCCAAAATAAAGATTTATTTACAGGATTATCTATAAAATTAATACATTTAGAACTATCTATTTGAGAAAAGTTTTCTACTTGAGATAAAACAGAATGTTCTAAGTAAGGTGAAGTACGAGCATTAAAATTTCCTGAGAAGGAATCAACAGAATAGTTGAAAATTCTATTATTGCTATATGCTACAGGTTCATTTTCTCCTTCCAATTCTGTTACTATATATTTCTGATGTCTTTCTCGCTCAACTTTTATTTGATTTGGTTTACCATTGTAAGGGAGCCACATATGCGACCAATCGGTTGCAAAGTATCCATGAAGTTTTTTAGACCAATCTCTGCTAAGAATTAAGCCATAAAATTCTGGAATATCTACAACTAAAATGTTCATAACTTGACATGACTTCAGATTAGATGACAGCCTTATGGTAACTTGATTTAGTTCGCCGATCACGTCAACTTGCGACCGGTCCAACTAAACTGTGCGTACTGTTGATTTTTGAGGTTGAACGTTCAACTTTGCACATATTGATTTAGGTAAGATATTAGATGAAGCTCCTGAATCCACTAAGCAATTATGAAAATTTTTGTTGAAAACTTCGTAAGTAAGAAGAAAATGGGGAGTATGAGATCTTAACCTTCCTCCAATTAGAACGATATCATTTGGATCAACTCTATTAGTCACATTAGTTGGAGGTCTTCCCATCTCATCGGAAGCTTGCAAGATTACAGCACCGGGTAGAGGTGCAACTTGTACTACGTGCAATTCTTTCAAAAGTATCTTTTGTTGATGTTTTAACTTGCTCAATTCATAAAAAGTAATGTTAGCCCTTGTCTTCTTCATGTCTTCTATAATATTATACTCCATCTCATCAGAAACAATCAATGTTTTATATGGAGTTGGTGAATCTGTTTGGGTTGGGCTTGTTTGAGTCGCTTTGGGCGACGTTTTCTTAGCTGCAACTTTATCCTTAGTCATTGAGCTTGCGCTCTTCGTCTTAGGAGTAGGTTGAGGAGGATCGAGTTGATTTCTGCTTCTAGTGTTGACTGGAAATGCCTCTTGATCCTCTTCATTTGGTAGGATGAAATCCCACATACCTTGTACTTCTACAACTTCTTCTTCATCAGCAGGTTCTTCGTTAGCAATTTCCTCTTCTTTTTCTTCTGATTCAGCATTTGTAATAACATTGGGAGGCTTTGAATCAGTCGAAGGATTTCTTCTATAAGGCTTGTATGGTTTTTTAGAATAAGTTTCTACTACTTGTGTCTTAATGTCAACCATTTCGTTAGACATAGTCTTCAAAACTTTCTGCAATCCTTATAAATCGAATGGGTCTTTCGATTTTTTCTTTGGATCTTTTTTAAAAGTAACCTTCTTAGATTTTCGTTCATCAACGACATTTTTCTTTTCTAAGGCTATGATACGTTTCTCGACTGCTATTGCTTCCTTCATATTGTCATCTAAAGTTGTTTTGTTAGCCCTATCGACAAAGATTTCTATGTTTGATGGTAGAGCAGATATGTACCATTCACTTTGAACTTCTTCGCTAGGCTTGGAAGCAGTAGGAATTTTGTTTAACAGTTTATTGAAGCATGAATTAAAATCTTTGATAGGTTCCTTTCACTCAGCCCTAAGGTTAGACAGATCATTGATCTGTGTCGCAGTAGACCTGTCATCACTGAACTTAGTCAAGAATCGTTCTTTGAAAATATCCCAACTAGTAATAGATCCGGATGGTAATGAGATATACCATGATCCGGCTACTCCTTGCAAATTGTAAGGAAAGAGTCAGACAACCGCATCTTCATTAGTAACCACATTGAGATTTATAGATAACATAAAGTTGTTAATATGTTCTTCTGCTAGCATGCTTGCTTCAGGATTAAACTTAGGCAGCCATATTTTAGGATGGGCCGGTATTTGACTCAAGGGCGCAGGCATTAAGACTGCCCCTGGGTTATTCCATGGAGTTTGGGCCTTTGTCGAACTACTAATAGAGGAAAGCACAAAAGATGATCCCTACGGTTAGGAAGATGAGGATATTATAGTTCCAGATGATTGAGAAGGAGATGTGGAAGTTCCAGTGGACTGGTGGACAATAATCTGAAGTGGAGGGGTGGATGGTTGACTTCGTAATGGAGAGGTTGAGATGGATGATGATGATGAAAGAGTCTCACTATCAGACCCTTTAGGTGATTTCCTTGGTCTCTTCCTTGTAGGTAGAGGTAACTCAGTTGGTTCAATACCAAAATTTTCACTCTTCAATCTAGTAAGAGGATGAACAGGGTTATATTGCGAAGTCACACTACCTTGAGATTTTTTAGATCTTTGGGGTGATATAGAAAATCGCTGAAGTTTATGGATCAAAGATTCAACTTCAGGAGGTTCAATAGTAGATTTCTCTGAAATATTTGGGTTTGTGGCAGTGGTTGTTGTTTTATCGACTTCTCGCTCAAAATTTAAAGATTCTAAATGCGATGGGGAAGTCAGGGGAGATGGTGAGGGCGATTTACTCTCAGAATGGTATTTAGATTTAGATTTACTTGCCATTCATAGTTCGGGGCCCTCCTTCTAGTGCCAAATATGTTGAAGCCCCGAAAATCGGGTCTACAACAAGGGGGATACCCACTCGGTCCAGACCTTGGTTAGCAGCTCCTTTTCCGTTTGGTATAGTGGGTCTGACTGGGGATATGGGACTAGTTTCCCAATTTATGTGTGTGTGTGTAGAGAATTGATATTTCCTTCCTAATAATTTCTAAGTAAAATGATTTTATTCTAAATCTAATGTAATTGTATTCTAATGAACAGAAATATATAATTCTAAAACTAACCCGGGATGTAATCTTTTTGTTATGTGATCTAAAAGGATTTCAAATGGCAATTGGTAATAAAGATCATTCAACTGCTATGAGAAAAGAATTCAATGAAGATAAACCGTTTCGTATAAAAAGTTAGAGGAAACAATTGTGAAAAACATATCACATAATAAGCTACTCATATATTAAGCATAAATAAATAGCTATCATCGTACATAAGTGCCAAATGATAACTCAAGAATTCAAGAATTCATATATAAATAACTGAATATGAATATCACCTTAACACATAAGCAGAAATAGTTAAGAGATAAAAGTACCATTTATAACTGGTTCTACTCATGAGCTTCAACAATAATGAGCTATCTCTTCTTAATCCAACATCTACTAAGGGTACAAAAGT